>JAJTUV010000054.1:1200000-1800000 GCA_021653895.1 Mastomys natalensis | reverse complement strand
GTTCTGATCAGGACTCCTATTGTCTAAGATACAGTCCTAAGAATAAATATACAAGACCATATGAAATTAAAAAGTTGCTGTGCAAGAGAAGCTATCTTGGCTAGCTATACTTCCGAGAGACATCTAGACTATATAATAATTAAAATAATTAAACATAAACCCACAAAACTGCTGATGAATAGGGGGTAATGACATTAATAGTTTTCAAAAGAAACATTAAAGGCCAATAAATATTTTTTTAAAAAAATGCTCAGCATCCTTATCAGAAAAATGCAAACAAAAACTACTTTATGATTCCATATCACTCCAGTCACAATGGAGGAAGACAAATGACAAATGCTGGACTGGCTGTGGGGAAACAGAAACGCTTTCCATAGCTGGTGGGAGAGTCAAGTGCATCCACTGCAAAGATCAGTACAGAAGTTCCTAAAACATTAAAAACAGAACTACCATGTGATCCAGCTATACCTGAAGGAGTCCATACCCTACCACAGAGAGATTTGCTTGTCAGTGTTTATTGTCACCCTATTCACAATAGTCAGGGCACGGGGCATAGCTGCTCATCAACTAAAGAATGGATAGGAAAAATGTGGCACAAATATACAGCAGAAGTTTTACTCAGCAGTTAAGAAAAATAAAATTTGCAGGAAAATGGTGGAACTAAAAGATTTTGCACTGAGTGAGGTGATCCTATTTCAAAAACGAGCCATCATGTGGTTTCATACATGGATTCTCAAATTTAATGTTTGTATTTACATAGATAATGGGATATGAGAGTGAATATCAACTCTGAAACTAAGTGGAAGGTCACAAGATGGGAAGGAAGTGTAGAGGTGGGGGGGAGATCTTCTGGGAAATGAGAGTAGAAAGGGAGTAAGTTGGGGGGGCAGATGAAAGAGAGAGGAGTGGAGGGGAGGGAGGGGAAAGGTGAAGGGGGCAAGAAAGACAAACCCACATTTTGTTTGAAAAAGGACATAATGAAACCTGAATTTTTTGCAAGCTAATAAACCCAAGATGTTGAATATTTATAGTAAATGCTGACTGTTACCACAGGGATTTAAAAGCTGTGCTTCTATAAACTGTCATGAACCATCTTCAACTAGGTTGTTCCCCATGTTAGTTTGTTCACAGTATAATTTTCCTGAGTGGAGCTTTGTGGCATGCCACTTTATAACCTTTTCATGATGTATGCAAGGAGCCAGTCTTATTTGTAGAAGATGAATTTCTAGCATCTCAAATGAAGCCAAAAGGGTCTGAGGATCTCCAGGTTTCTAGCTAGTGAAGACCCGGGATCAGGATATGAATCAGAGCCTGTTCACCACTAGAACCTCCCTTTTAGCCTAGTTTGGCATTGAGAGGGAATCATTATGCGAGTACATTTTCAAAGGAGGAGGAGGAGGAAGTTCTCTCTCGACCTGAACTGTTTCTAAGAGTAACAACAACTTAGACAATAAAAATGCAGACTGTGACTTCAGTCAGGGGGCAATAGGGTACACAGCTAGGCTCATGTGATTTGAGAATAGGTCTTGGTAAAATAACTTTATACAATCCCTAAACTGGTAATAACCTTATGCTAGAGTTTTCCTGTGTAGGATGGATTTATTTTTCCCTTTGTGCTTGAGTTTTCCTATGCAAGATTGACCTCCCTCCTCCATACACACATAATTACAGATATTTCTCTTTCAAAGACTCAACTCTTTTGATAATGATTACATTTAAAAATATGTTTATTTTTATTGTTGTTTTGCCTCTGTGTATGTACATGTATCACATGGGTATAGTATGCACAGAATCCAGAAGAGAGCATCAGATCCTCTGAAACTGGAGTTACAGATGGTTGAAAACTGTCATGTATGTGCTGGGAACTGCACCTGAGTCCTTCAGAAGAATAGTAAGTACCCTTATAACTACTGAGCTACCTCTCCAGCCCTGCATTTTACATTTTGTATACACATATATAGTACATATTAAAAGGTTTTTCTTTAATATTTTTTCTTACTCCATTTAAAAGCAGATAATTTTCTACTATAAATTGTACTAGGATAACCAGTAAATTTTAGTGATGGGATTTTTTTTTTATTGGAATATTTTCACTTAGTCTTTTGAGGCTTGCAAACTTATAAACATACCTATGACATAGTAACCTAATGTAATGAAGAAGACATTTACATTTCTTATTGATCACTTTGGCCAGTTGTATTGGCTTTACTTCTACAGCTGCAATACATGATAATGTTAAAAGCAGGCATATTTATTAATTATTCTCTTCTGGGATCTCAATTCATCATCTACCCTTTCCTCTTTGCTCTGAGAGGCTTAAAGTCTGTATCTAGCATCAGTTGTATGCCCTACACTCCAGTGTCTAGATGGGCTTGGCTTGGGGAATCCTGGCAAGAAAAGAAAAACAAGTCATGCAAGGTGTTTTCTTTAGGTTCTGTCCTGTGGGGTCCCCTTTAATGGCTAGATTCTGTAATGCATGTTCTATAAACAGCCCATTTTAGGTGCTAGTTTCTTCTCTAGCGCTCAACTTCCTGTGTAGCTTTTGTCAAAGGGAGACTAGTGTACTGTCCCTTCTGGTTGTATTACATTCTGTAAAAGTCTTATTATAGACAATGATTTCCCAAAAGGCCTTCTAAAAACTAAAGGACTGACTTTCAATACAAAAAGTAACCCCCACCCCCAAAACGACAATAAAACAAGATTTAGGAAGCAGGAACCAGGGATATTTTTAATAATTACTATTATTTGCTTATACCTAAAAATTTGGAAGTTAGAAAAAATAATAGAAACCTAGCCATTCAACCTTGAATAGTGTCTGAGAACTGTTTGTATACAGCCAGGCAGTCACAATCTGCTTCAGCACACCATGATTGCTGATAAACATGAGTGTAGAGGCGAGAGGCTTCAGGATTATTCCAAATGGCCCTGTGCTTTCCTTTCCACCAGGGATGATGAGCCCTGAAGGAGCCCCATAGGAGTTCTCTCCATCTGGGTAGTTACTTCAGTCAGTACAGTAATGAAGGAACTGAGTAGTCCAGGTGAGTACACTGAGGCTCAGAGCTTTGCAACTCTAGCCTCAAAACACTGGTTCTGTCAGTAACCAAAGACAATTAAGAAATGGATAAAGATAGCTGAGTTAGTTATATATTGAGCTGTCACATGTAAGGATGAGCAAACACATGAAATGTAATTAAGGGACTTTTGAAAAGCAGACTATAAGACAGAACTCAGGGGAAAGGCTTAGAGAAGAAAGTTTCCCTTTGGAAATGGTGTTCCCAAAGCTGCAATAAAATATGGAGCCAGAATCAAGGCATAATAAAAGCAATTTTCTCCTGGTGGAAGTCCTGAATTCGAAGAATAAAAAAATTAAATTTGTTTCAGAAAAATTAATGAAGCACAAACTACACCAATATCTGGCTAGTTGAAATGTTTAAATTTTACAGATACAGGGCAAACTGTCCTACAGATTTTTACAAGTCTCTAAGAAATAAGAGAAAGTCCAATTGGCTGTTATTTTTTTCTCCCAAAAGTGAAATCTAAAGGGAAATGAAGCAAGGCCTACTGTTATAAAACAGTCTATGATCCTTGACTTTTAAATTTAGTCAGTTGCTTCTCATGTATTCATGTACAGATGAAATTTCAAAGTTTCAAAAGTTAAGGAATATTTTAGTATTGTGCCAGAAAAATGACTTATAAACATGTCAACCAAAGGAAACCAAGACACTTAACACCCTGAGGTCCAAAGCATGGCAAAGCATAACAGTGACCGTGAAACATTTCTCCTCCTCCTCTTCCTCTTCCCTCCTCTTATTGGTATATGTGTGACACTATGTACATGTGAGTACAGGTACCAGCAGAGGCCTAAAGTACTTGGATTCTTTGGATAGTTCTGAGCTACTGATATAAATGCTTGTAATCAAACTCAGGTCTTCTGCAAGAGCAGTATGAGTTCATAAACACTGAGCCTTCTCTCTAGCTCCTGTCAGGAGCCATAATGGAACAAGCTAATAATTAGCAGGTAATCATCCTAAAAATGCTTGCCTTGGATTATTATATAATCTGTAACAAGTGAGTCCTTATTTAGCAAGGCTGTAAGGAACTTATTTTAGGAAAGATTACTGCTGTTAATATGATTTTCCTATTATTATTATTAAGCATATGTAACAATCACTAAGCAATAGCACACCCCTTTAGAGCAGAGCTCTGCAAGATCCACAAAGATGTACTGTCTTGTAGTGATGCTATCTAGACAAATAGATGACTTCTCAAGTCTTAATGATGATCCTATAAGAATTCTTAAAATTATATCAGTGATTATTAAGCTCTTTTATAGTGGGACTGATATTAGGTCATTTTTCTGATAGTCAAAACTGCAATGAGAACTCTGCCTGTCTCCCAAGTGTCACGAGCTAATAACTCTTAGATAGTAACCAAACTTTCTCCTACTCAGAGCACATTCCAAGAGGTTGTAAAACAATTAACCAAAGGTCACTAAAAGGGAACTCACGATTTATTATAGGTGCTAGGACAGAAGAGAAAATACTTTCCTGGGTTTATCTATACAAAACTTCACTAATTTCTTAGTTATAGTTTTAAACCTTCAGTGAACCTGTGGAGCTAGAGAGGTGATGGATGTTTAGCCAGATAATTACTCCTAATGGATATGTGTGTAAACATTCTCTGTTGTAAACTTCTGTTTCAATTTTTGATTACATTTTTGATGTGACCATATACTCTGAAAAATGCATAAGTACTGAAGACAAAGACAAAGCGAGTAGTAGAATAACCATAGTAGTCATAGTAGTAGTCATAGTTAGTAATTCATCCCTTCTTTTCCTTTTCCCCTGCCTAGAATTTTTTCCCTTAGAATTTTTCCTTTGTTCGAATTTTTTCCTTTTCCCCACTTAGGACCTTTTCACTTTTTCCCTTAGATGGCTTTCATAGGAAATATTTTACACTTAGTAATAAACTCTATAATAACTTCTCTAAGTATCTTTTCTTCCTGTGACCTCAGACTAGCAGGCATAAGTTAGAGTCCAGCAGTTCGCTAAGTGGTAGAAAATGCAGTTTCTGGCCAGAGGATACCAGAGGGCAGGTCAGCTATAGTAGCATAGTAAATAAACTTTTCTAGCATAGATAAGTAAAAATTTGTTATACAGCAACCCTAAATATCTCATAAGACCAAAGTCTTACTCCAATTCTTGTAAGATCCAAATCTTAACCCCCACCAACACTCTTCCATCCCCCACAACTTCCTCAAGAAGAACCGACAAGGAGAAGAAAGAAGACTCCTCCCCCACTAAGCCAGGGCTGACCCCCAGCAAGCTCCAATGATGACTATTAAATATAATGAGATATTGTACTTTCACTCTCTGTTCAATATTAGTGGTTACATTTCCTGTGCTCAGCTTTAACTTGTGAGGGTCACACCTTCTATGCCTCTCTCTGAAGAAGAGGCTTTAGGGCTAGAAGGACAGGGATGATGGGTGGATTGAACAGGAGTACAGGAATGGTGGATAGGTGAAGCAAGGCATGATGGGTAGGTTGAACAGAAACATGGGAATGATGAGTAGATGAAGCAAGGGATGCTGTGTACGTTGAATAGTACCACAGATGTTAAGAAAGAGTGAATTGTTCAATACTAACTTTCTTTCAAATGTTTGCTCCCTTGAATTAATATTAAGTAATTTATAAGTCACTCAGTGGTTAAATAATACATTTCAGTAGAAATTTCTCAAATTAATGAATACTGGTCTTTCTCTGACCCTATACCTAAAGGGATTCTTTCTTGAGATGTCATACTCCGGGGCAGATTTTCACATATGCACAAAATTATGCATTCAAGTGTATAAAAAGCAATTATTTGGATAAATGTTCCATCTAGTTGTGGTGCATGCTGGTAGGATTTGCTGAAAGAGGTGGATAAGTGTTTTTATAGTTTAGGGTTTACTTTTTTGCAGCTCATAAATGCTCCTGGCAGTCCTTTTAATTAGGAATGTCTAGGGAGTGAGAAGTTTTGTTCATAGGTATTTAGTGAATGGTGTCTAGGAGAAAATGAGATACTAGCTACCATAAAAGAAGGTGGCATAGCTACCATAAAAGAAGGTGGCAAAGAGAATTTTTAAGTTATAGAGGTTTTTCAAGAAAAAAAAAAGATGGAAAAGTTGACCTAGGTTTTGATACTATGTGAAATTTAAATGAAAAACAAAATTACTTAGTCTAAGTTAGACTTACAAAGGCCTTGTTTACAATTACAAAGATGGCAGGTCCATCTTTCCACTCATGCCATGGATTGGCATCCAGGCGCCAGCATGTATTATATGGATGTATTATCTGGATGACTGGGGGCAAGTCACTAAACCACTCTGTGCTTCAGTTTCCTTAGGTGGAAAATAAGAATAATAGGACCTGAATCCTTTAGGTGTAGACATTAAACAAATTATTAGTTGTAAAGAATCTACAAAATTATTTAATATATACAGAAAGTATTTTATAAACAAATATTCTTACCATGGTAGTTTCATCTTATGCAGCTGTGAACCCAGTAAACTATAATAATGGCTTGTGTGACAAATAGCCCTAGATAATAGTAGCATGAATGTCATGTGGTAACCAACTGCCTTCTTGTTTGACATATGACCAGCTCCACTGGAGGCAGTGTATGCTTAGTATTGTCAATGTGGCCAACTACTCATGAACCTACTGCTACTTTCTTTTACAAATTGCTTTCTAAATTTATTTCTCTACACCTCAAACCTTGTAAAGAAAAGTCTCTCTATGCAATTGTATAGTGGTTAATGTAGAAAATCACAACTGATTAAAGTGGAAAGAATAAGTGTCTGTGACATGCTCAGCTACACATTGAACAGAAGTTGATGACCTGATGAAAACTGTGTCTTTTGGACATGCCAGGGCCACTGCCCTCGTGTACTCAAAGCAGCTGTGGTTGCTGCTAAGAACAAACCAGTGAACATCTCAGCATGCAGTGGGGGAAGGGACCTCCTACACCTAGCTGAGGTATGAGGTACGTGGTCCTTGGCAGGTTGACCATGCTCCTTGGATAGGCCTAGCCTTTGGGTACATAGGTATCACAAATTGGTCTTGGTGGGCTATTGAAAATGAAAAAAGGAAGTCATGAGTTTGGGAGGGGTGCAGGGTGAATCAGGGAGGAGTATGGGGTGGTGGGGAGTGGATATGATCAAAATACCTTGTATACATGTATCAAATTCTTGAAGAATTAAGAAAATATTATACTAAACCACTCTGGAGGTTCCTCAGAAAATTGGAAATAGATTTATCTGAAGACTCAGCTATACCACTCTTGGATATATACCCAAATAATGCCCCACCTATGCCACAGAGGCACATGTTCCACTATGTCTATAGAGGCTATATCTGTGATAGCCAGAATCTGTAAACAACCCATATGTCCCACAATAGAATAATGGATGCAGAAAATGTGGTTCATTTACACAATGGGATACTACTCAGCTATTAAGAATGAGGGCATCCTGAGTTTTGCAGGAAAATGGATGCAACTAGAAAATATCATCCTTAGTGAGGTAACTCAGCTCCAAAAGGACATGAATGGTATATCCTTTCTTACATACCTAGTCTTACTCACTAGTAAGTGGATATTAGCCAAAAAAGTACAGAATACCTAGGATACAATCCACAGAACTCAAGAAGGTTTAACAAGTCAAAGGGTCCAAATGAGAATGCTTCAATACCACTTTGAAGGGAGAAGAAAGAAATCACAGAGGGCAAAGGGAAGGAGGGATTTGAGTGGGAAAGAGGAGGGTGAGGGGAAAAGGGGAACATGATCAGGTATTGGGTGAGAGTGAAGCCCCAAGGGACAGCAGAATAATTAGAAATATGCAACTTTGGGGTATATGAGGTTTGGGGGACCCTCTAGAATGTATCAGAGACCTGGGAGGTGAGAGACTCTCAGGATTCAAAGGGAAAGACCTTAAGATGAAATGTCTAACAGTTGGGGAGAAGGAACTAGAGGAGTCCACCTCCAGTAGAAAGACAGTGCATCAAGTGGAGGGATAGAGTTGCCATCCCACAGTCAAAAACTCTGACTCAAAATTGTTCATGTCTAAACGAACTTCAGGGACAAAAATGAAGAAGAGACTAAGGAAAAGGAGGTCCAGTGACCAGTCTAACTTGGGATCCATCTCAAGGGGAGGTTCCAAGGTCTGACAATATTACTGAGGTTATGGTGTCCTTACAGACAGGAGCCTAGCATGGCTGCCCTCTGAGAGGCCCAACAAGCAGCTGACTGAGACAGAAGCAGATATTTATACTCAACCATTGGACAGAAGTCAGGGAACCCCTGTGGTTGAATCAGAGAAAGGCTGCAAGAAGTTGAGGAGGAGGGTGAATCCATAGGAAGGCCAGAAGTCTCAACTAATTGGGACCCCTGAGATCTCTTAGACACTGAGCCACCAACCAGGCAGTATACAAGAGCTGGTCTGAGACCCCCAACTCACATATAGCAGAGGATTGCCTGGTCTGGCTTCACTGGGAGGAGAGTAACCTAACCATTGGGAGACTTGAGGCTTCAGGGACTGTGGAGGCCTGGCATGGGGGGAAACATCCTCTTGGAGATGGTACAGGAGTGGGGGAAAGGAAGAATGGGATGAAGAATTGTGGGAAGGGGGACCAGAAAGGGGGCAATGGCTGGACTGTAAGAAATAAAAGTAATAATAATTTAAAAACTTTAAACAGTTACTTCTATTGGCCTAGGAATTTCTTTCCTATGAATCTGTCTTATAGAAATGCTTGTACAAATGCACAAGTACATGGAAATAACATTTTAATAAAGGTTAAAAAATAGGCAACAGATGCATAAAGAATAAAACAGTGAGCATGACACAGTTCTTACTGACGACTGTGATCCACAAGAAGAAAAGTGAAGAGAGCCTGTACATGAGTTATAAGCATCACAGAAATGTAAAAAGTCAAACAGTATGACTGTAGGAACAGCCAAACAGATTTGGAGTGCAAGTTGTCAGAGAACCCTGTGCTCTCCCCATCTGTGAGGAGGATACAGGCTTCCCTCACAGGGCTCTGTCACTTTGATTGGCATGCCACCCATCCTGCCAAGCATACCTCACGTGTTCAAATTGCTGACTGCAGCACTGGAGCAAGTAATTGAGCAGTGTTGCAGGAAAATTGGTAGCATGCAGCGATGGGTGGATGGAGCAGCATTCACTGTGATCTGATAATAGGTACTCAGTGAAAGCAGAAAGTAGAACCAACTTCCGTCCTGCCATTAACCCAAAATGCTCATCTGACTGAGTGCTTAAGTCCTAGCAGTCAAAAGGCACTTAACAGCATTAAAAAGAAACTAGCCTTTCTGTGGATAATAATGCCAATAAATCCAAAGAGGACTACAGCAGGCATCGTGGTCCAGATGTACAATAGAGTTCTCTTCATATTCAGGACTTTATTGAAGAAAAACAACAGCCAGAAAATGAGAAGCTATTGTAGAAAGAGTGAATCGGGGATGCTGTGGCCCCTCTTGGGTGTAAGCTGCTCTATGGGAAGTGGATATCCACAGATCAACTCTGCTGTGTGTGGTCTGACCTTTTTCAGAAGCTGAGCTAATCCAACAGACTTTGGCAAGGACAGAACATTAAATAAAGGAAACACAAAGGACAGAACGAGGCAGATTTGACAAAACAGAAATAGAGAAAGAAATGAGTCTACTCTGCAGCTGAAGTGGAGAAGCTCGAGTGCGCACACCAGGAAATCTGTTTCTTTTGCATTATTCTTTTAGCCATCTTCTTTATTGATTGATCATTACGTGTTGTCAGGAGCCATAATGGGACAACCTGGAACTAGCAGATGATCATCCTGAAATGGCTTGCCTTGGATTATTATATAATCTGCAACAAGTGAGTCTTTATTCAGCAAGGCTGTAAGGAACTTATTTTAGGAAAGATTCCTGCTATTAATATGCCTTTCCTATTATTATTATTAAACATATGTAACAATCACTAAGCAATAGCACACCACTTTGGAGCAGATCTCTGCAGATTCATGAAGATGTACTGTCTTGTGGTCATGCTATATAGACAAATAGATGACTTCTTAAGTCTTAATGATGATCCTATAAGAATTCTTAAAATTATATCAGTGATTATTAAGCTCTTTTATAGTGGGACTGATATTAGGTCATTTTTCTGATAGTCAAAACTGCAATGAGAACTCTGCCAGTCTCCCAAGTGTCACGAGCTAATAGCTCTTAGATAGTAACCAAACTTTTTCCTACTCAGAGCACACTCCAAGAGGTTATAAAACAATTAACCAAAGGTCACTAAAAGGGAACTCACAATTTATTATAGGTGCTAGGACTGAAGATAAAATACTTTCCTGGGTTTATCTATACAAAACTTCACTAATTTCTTAGTTATTTATAGTTTTAAACCTTAGGAACCTGTGAGGACTATGAGAGGTAAGATGGATGTTTATAGGCCAGATAATTACTCCTAATGGATATATGTGTGGTAAACATTCTCTGTTATAAACTTCTATTTTATTTATGATTTGATTTTTGGTGTGAACTTGTGATGAACTTTGTAACATGTTATCATGTATTCAGACATATGTATAAGTACTGAGGACAAAGAGATGAGAGGCAGATACAATGGAGAGATAGAATTTTTTGCCTTTCCCCACTTAGAGTAGTATATAGAATAGAATTTTTCCCTTTTCCCAGATAGAAGTTTTCCTTTTCCTCACTTAGAATCTTTCTACTTTTCCCTTAGATAGCTTTCATAGGAAATGTTTTACACTTAGTAATAAACTCTATAATAACTTCTCTAAGTGTTTTTTCTTCCTGTGACCTCAGACTAGCAGGCATAAGTTAGAGCCCAGAAGTTCCTCCTGAGATAGAACAAAGAGTGTTTACTTAATCCTTGGCTGTTTTTAGGATAAGGTGCTAAGTGGCAGAAACTGCAAGTTTCTGGCCTTAGAGGATCACAGAAGGCAGGTCAGCTACAGTAGCAGAGTAACTTAGATAAGTAAACTTTTATTATACAGCAACTCTAAATATCTCTTAAGACGAAGTCTAACAGCCCCCGACCCCAACCCCACCCCACTGATGCTCTTCCCCCGCCGATGCCTCAAGAAGAACCGACAAGAAGAAAGAAGAATACTCCCTCCCCCCAAAGCCGGGGCTGCCCTCCCCCCCCCTGCAACATGTGATAGGAAACAAGAGCAAGCAATTTGGAATGTATAATGGCATAGACCAGAAAGGGGAAACAAATGTGATTTTCTTCATCTTACTGTTATGTAAAACCTACCATTTGGTGAGTGTTGTGGAAAATGAGAACACACAAACAAAAAGAGAGAGCCTACTGCCTCTCTACCTACAGAGAAATAGGATCAAAACACAGAAATAACTCTACTTGAAGACACTAACTTTACTGTCTCTGGATTTTGCTTTCAATCCTTGTTCAACTGTGAGCCACGGGCTCAGGCAATCATGTCAACATCTAAAGGGTCTTCTTTTTTTTTTTTTTTTTTTCTTTTTCTTTCTTTTTTTAAAACATCGATGAGCTGAGGTAATCATTCTCCCACCATGAGAGGAAAACAGGACACCACCCTGGCTGCAGCCACTGTCTCAGACATATTAAGAGCTATTAACATTAATACTGCTTTGTCCTTGTGTTTTGATGTGGGTAGGGTGATCTAGTTAATTTCTTTTTAAAGTACCACCTCATACAGGAAACAAATATCTATATTTTATTTTAAGAGAGAGAAGATATGTGGACTATTTGATTTTTTTTTTTTTAATTCAAGGTAACCTTTAGATTTGATGAGTCTGAAAATGTATATTGCTCTTCTACTGGGATGTTTCCTTCCAAAAATCTTTAATGTCATTTGGTTACTGAAGAGAAATGGATAATTTTTTTAAGAGGATAGAGGCAGAACATGCACCTTTTGAGGAGACCATAAATTTTAAAGTAAACACACACAGGAGCAAAACTGTCTGAAGTCATCAGGGAAGAGCAGAAAGAAAAAAAGTGCACAAATAATTTCTAAAGACTATGTTCTTCACAGCTACCATGATTAGCAAATTTCCGAGTTCAAACAGCACTGAGGGCTCCCCAGGGAGAGAACACTAAAATTATTTTCTCTCTTTCTAAAGGAAATGCTACACACATCTCTGGAAAAACAGCAAGCATGCATGGAGCAGCGGAGATAAGAGACAATACTCTGAAGATGCCTAAATTCTGACTAATTTCTATGGCTCTGTATCACTCTGTGCCTCATATCTCAGTCCTCGATAGAGACCTGCCATCTTCCTTCCAAAGTCTCCTTCTGCTTAAGCCACCTGGGATTAGCTCACCAGTGTGGCCACTGATACTGCAGGATTTACTGTGCACTGTTTAATGATTTACCTTTAAAACAACTGCTTTGGTGCTTCATTGTTAAAGGATTTTTTTTTTGAATGGTCTGGGAATTGAGGTCCATTGTGCTCTTCTCTGCCCACCTCCAGCTCCTGCTTGGCCAAACACCATCTCAGCTGATGGAATCCAGAACTCAGACATTCATTTATTCATTCAGTATGCATCAGATATTTAGTGCTTCTATTTCAGGTACTAAAAATTCTTCAGGATAGTGATTCCTGACCTTCACCATATATTAGAGGCACTCAAGGATCATTCAGATGTAAATGGAGGCCAATCTAACCGAGTAATGGCAGTCTTAGGTGAATGCTTGAATTGAAGGTTCTGAAGGAGGCTAGCATATGTAACCAAGGCTAGGTCAGTCCCCTTGACAGAAGGGTTCCTGAGCAAGGCATAAAAGCTTTGTAAGAGTCTGTAGGCTCCATTGAAAGCAGAGCTGCAAACAGGTAGTCAACACCTAGTGAAAGCAGTGTAGTGACATATGAGAAAGACAGAACAGTGGAAGCCTGGTGTGGGGAGGGACAGGGCTATGACTGGTGGGCTGACTCAGGGCTAGGCTAGTGTCCCACAGGACATGGCTCACAGGCCAACCTCCAAAACTCAATGATCCTTCTGCACAATGACACCTCCCTCCCCCACATCAACCTCTCAGATGTCAGTCTCTGAGGCAAAGCAAGACAGAACTCTGCATGATTGATAAGGATATGTTGGTAATTTGGGGGTCCTCTCTGAGGCCACCATGAGTGTCCCACTACTGATTGATTATTCCCCAGCAGATGTCATGTCTTATGCCCTGGGTAGTGGATTCAAACTCTTGGCTAACAGCAAATACTCAAGAATCCTCTGCCAGCTTGTAGAGAAGAATTTATGTATCACTATGTGGAGAAGAGTTTATTCAGGCCTGAGTTCAGATTGCTCCTTAGGCTTTAATGACCTGTCAGAATATTGTCTATGAGTAACTACAAGACCTCAGGGGACCTTGCTCTCACACTGTGCTGGCACATGGAAAACATGGAGATGGGAATATTATACTGTCTGAAGCCACATGCTCTTAGCAAGAATGGTGATGTCAAAGACAAAAAGATGGAAGATAAGTATGCCTTCTTTCTGAAATCAGTATTTAGAATAGGAGTTAAACATTAGGTCTGCCTATGATAATGAAATCCAGAATCCTGGAGACTCTTCAGGCTACTAACCCATATGTTCTTCAAAAGAAATGGACAAAGGAGAAACCTGTCAATAGAAAGAACTTAGACATCAAGTTGAAAAAAGAGGTAAGAAGAAACTGTAGAACTGGGGATCTTTTGTGTTAGAGAAGGAAAGGCAGCTCTATGGGGAGCACAGTGGGCACTGGCTGCCTTTGGAGAGAGCGTGGGGTCTAGCACAGGGCTGGGGCACTCAGAGGAATTCTGAGCAGGAAAAATTCTCTTTGTTGGCCATGGAGTTCTTACCTTTATTTTCTGTGGCTCTGTATTCTTCATAGTGTTTAATAATGTAAAAATTTTATTTCAATTCAAAATATTGTCAAAATGTTTTAAACTATATGTATGTTTTATCATATAAAAGGTGAAAATACTTAAGATTCAGGTCTGTTGACAGATTGACAGAATAATCTCAAAACAAAATAATCAAATAGTGTACACACTAGCTTTGGCCTTGTAGTACTTACCCAACCTCCTCCATTTTCTTTTCAAGAAAGAGTCTCTCCATGTAGCCCTGGCTGACCTAGAACTTATATAGACCATGCAAGTCTTGAACTCACAGAGGTCTTCCTACTTTGCCTCCTGGTGCTCAGGTTAAAAGTGTGTGCTACAGCACTTGCCTGTGACAGCCTCTAAAGGGACATATCTGTGGCAAGTTGGTAAGGTTTGTGGTGGTGACTCTCTTCTCTGAAATTGTCCTACCCTCATGGCACATCCAGATCAATCAAATTAATCTCTTGTTTTCACAGAACACTGGGAATAATAGTGCATATTACTCTGGGTCCTGTGCTAATGAGCTATTATGGTAATTGAAGTGTTACAGAAATGTATTTGTCTCCTCTCTCTTCACACTGGAGCTCCATGGTAACTGCCTACAGGTTTGCTTCCCATAGATGGCTCTGTAGCTCTTAGGAGACAAGGAGGAGCTCATCTCTTCTCAACAGCTGCTAATTGTTGGAGAATTAACTATTGGGCACCAGCCAGTTTAAACCAGAAAAGAGAAGAGCTAGTGAGCAGAACAGGAGCAGAGGCTGGGGAGTTGGCTGAGGTTGGGGTCTGTGTCACTGAAGCCCAGAGATAAACCAGGAAGGGACAGAAAACATCCATTTAATCCCAAGTGGCGTTGAATGGCTGTCCTTCTTTTCAGTAGAATACAGAAATCAAATAGTTCTTGTTCCTAACATGTCTTTGTCTTTGTTTGCTTACACTTCCCAATTTTAAGGGGAAATGGAACCTTAAGCAAATGTCAGTGACCCTGAGATGGCATCTGACTTTTCTATCTTTCTTTCCACTGTGAATTTCAACAATGACAAAGCACCTTGGTGGAATGGGTGTAGATGGGTGCCCTAAAGTTTGAGAACCAATGGAGAAAAGTCTGGCTCTCTTGCATATGAACAGAATAGTGAGACCCTTAGCTAGATTAAAAAAAAGAAGTGATGAAAATAAAATCAGGTAAGGAAAGGGACATAACTGAGACCAAGGAGATAGAAAGCTCGTTAGAACTTATAAAAAATTGTATCCAACATTTGTAGTGCCTAGTGGAAGCAAAAAAAGTTCCCCGCCTAGACTACATGCCAAATAATCAGGCAACCTAAACAAACCAATATCAGCAATATTGGAAAGGTAATAGTAAAAAATGCTCCCAAAGAAAAGCCAGGACCAGAAAGATGCACTGCGAAGTTCCACTAAACATCTAATGAAGAACCGATGCTAATCCCCTTTAAGTTATTCTCCCTAATAGAAGACAAAGGAATTCCTCCAAACACATTCTGTAGCATCAACACTACCCTAATGCATGCCAAAACCAGGGAAGACATAGCAATAATAACAACAAACATTACTACAGGTCAATATATTTAATTAGTGTTGATGCAAAAAAATCCTCAACAAAGTCCTAGTAAAACAAATTCAACAGCACATCAAAAAGATGTTAGGAATGTTGGGGCTAGAGAGATGGCTCAGTGATTAAGAGCATGTGAAGGAGGCTGAGGTTTGGGACCCAGCACCCACATGGTGGCTCACAATCATATGTATCTCCAGTTCCAGAGGCTGTAATGCCTTCTGGTCCCATGTGGCACACATGTGGTCCACATATATACATGTGCAGGCAAAACACATACATTTTTTTTAAAAAAAGATTTTAAAAAGATTTGGAAGTCAAGCAAGGTTCAGCATATTCAAACAAAAGTAATGACACACCAATGTGATGAAGAACAAGAACATTGCTGCTATCTCAATGAGTGTAAATAAAAGGCACTGGATAAAAAAAATTCAACATCCTTTCATGATAAAAAAAAATTCCGAACAAATTAAGTAGGAATATACATACCTCCTTGTAATCAAAGTCATTTATACAATGCCATTGGCTACATCATGCAGAATGGGGAGACACTAAATCTTTTCTATATAAGAGCTAGAATCTGTTCATTTCAGCTGGACTCAGTCAGGATGGCGATTGAGGAGAATTGCTGGTCCATTAAGTGAAAACACTCAAGCCAAGCACTCCATAGACCATTCCTAGCTACTGCTGAAGTCACATCTCATATTAAGGACTTCAAAGTCATTTCAGACTTCATTCCTGTTATGCTTTAAGTAAATACATTGTGTTAATCATTTAGTCAATTTCAAGAGATGGAGTAATTAATAAAATAAATAGAAATTGCCTTTCAATTATTTGGCTACATTTCTATAATGACCAAGGCAATGCTATTGGAAAATTGAATCTTCTCAAATGAGTCCGATAACAACCTAAATGGAAGCTGCTCAAGAACGTGGGACTACTTCTGGGGAAAATATTAGAAAAGCCACTCTCAGCCTGAGTGTTGAGAAGTGCATTAAAATCAGGAATTAGAGTAGAATGAATGGAAGAATGAAATTCTATAGTATTTGCTATGTACTGGACTTTATAAAAGACTTTGACATATTAATTCATTTAATTTTTTCACCAACCACACTTGGGAGTTCTGTCATCACCCTGCTTTTAGGTAAGAAAACAGAGGAGTGGAGTTAAATTACTTACAGAACACAATGAAAGACGTTAGCACCAATACTTAATTAAACTAGTAGTAGAGCACACTCCTGAAGAAAGTTCGGTTTACTTGATCAAGTGACCAATTTTACAAGTATTAATATTTTATTTGAATATGAAAAAATAATGCTTTGGACCCCTGGGCTATCAAATGTAATACAAGAGAACTTCACCATAGCCAGTAGTACCTGTAGGGCAGTGAAGATACTATCTGAGGTGGAGAAGTTCCCCGTGGGGCTCTCTACCAGCCTTCGTGAGCAGGAGAGTCCAGTTTCTACCTCTGATTGTCTGATTCACACTGACCTAAAACTCCATCTTTCTGGAATATGAGTTACCCATCTTGGGTTCCAAGACCAGCTCTATTCTCTCCTGAATGGTAAATGAACAATGAATCATCTTTTCCCCTTTAGAAAGGAATACTCAATTATTCATCAATAAATTGACCAATTCATTGAGAATTTAATTATTGAATATAGCAATATAGTACATAAGCAGTTGTGCTTTTTATATACCAGGTAAAAAGATGCTTGCTATTCCATGTTATCCAGAACTGCATTCTAAATACCTACAGGTCCGTGTAGCTCTCATCCCTCATCAAAGAATCTTCTCTTTGTTGTAGACAGAGACCATTATAAAACACCACAACTGGTCCAAATACAAAGAACAGCTGATCCCAGGGGATACACTGACAATACAACTCCTGTCTCCACAGCTCAGGGAACATCACGGAAGATGGGATAGAGAGATAATTAAGAGCCAGAGGACCCATAAGTCTGTGAGATTGTGCCTTTTAGAAATGATGGGGAGGCATTAATAATATAGCAAGCTGAATAAGACCTGAACAAGAACAATACCAATAGACATGACATCGAAGGGGGCATTTCAAGGGCCCCACCTTTGATAAGAACTATAGAAAACTAACCAATGTTGAGAGAGGGAGAATTTGTTGTTCTCAGGGTTGAGCTTCTAAATGGTTATCCAATTCTAAGTGGTCAGCCCTGAAATCATTCACAATTTTGATATATTTGATGTATTTAATATATAAATATATTGTCATGTTTATTTAATATATATAAATTTATTTGATATATAGTAACACCAGACATTCTCAAAAGGTTGTATTTATATATTTATACATATATGCAATAATGAAGAAAAGAGATCATGAATTTGAGGAGTGGGGGTGCTCAAGCAAGACGTTAGAAGGAGGAAAGAGAAGCAGGGGGAATTACAGAATTCTATTTAAAATATACATTTATAAAACAAGTTATTTTTTAGGTTAACTATCAGAGGGTGGAAATGGGGAACCCGCTAGAGGTGAGTTTATTATATTATCATCACTCTTCCTCCCTTCCAACTCCATTGCTTAAAGGGAGGTGCTGGGTTGTATTGAGCTCTGATGAAGAACAACCACCCTATATATGAAATACTTATAAATGAGTAAATTCTGAGGAGAGAGAGGATGTATGTGGTGTATGGGGGTGTGCAAAGGCATTAGGACCAGTCTCCAAATACTTAGTTATGAGACTATTGCATTGTGGAAGGTATAAAAATGATATAATCTCTTAAATATTCCATAATCCATGCTTTATCCAGAGTATCTTTTATACTAGTAGTTTTGAGCAAATCATCTTATACTAATTGGTTGGTGGCTGTTTTTGAGAATGGGAAAAGAAGATAGTGCTCCTTTGCTCTGTAGATACTGAGCGATAGGAAACCTCAGTCTCAGGTGATGTTTCAGTGGCTTTTGAACCATTCCAGCAGGAGAAAAAAATTCCTCCATTTCACTTAAGTACTCGCACAAAATCAATAGGATATCACAGTCTCAAGCTACCTGTGTTTAGTGTCACATGACTGTAATCTCAGATCTGTGGAGAAAGGAAGGAGGGTCTCAAGCTCAAGGCTAGCATGGGCTACAAAATGAGACATTAAGGAAACAAAACAACAATAACAACAAAAACCCCAACCAACTAGGAAAACACTGTGACACACTACAGCTTCTTTAGTGTTTTCTTCCCTCTGTTTGGGGAGTGGGTGTGGGCAAGGTACAAGGGTAAAGAGCAGATATGAGGGGAGGAGATGAATAGGATTGGGGTACATGATGTGAAATTCACAAAGAACCAATAAAAAGTAAAAACAAACAGAAGCCAATCAATTGAAATTGAGATCTAAATTTGAATCCCAGTGAATATTTTCAGAAAGTCTAAAGGAGCAGTAAATAATTGCTCTAAGGAAGCAAATTATTTAGATAGTGTCTAGTCACTCTTCTGTGAAAAAATTTATCTTGAAGTGATGATTTAATGAATGGGAGCTGAATTAGTAAGCAGCTAGGGGATTCTGTTCCATTGTGTTTCCTCCCCAAATCCCCAGGAACATTCAGTTGACTTGGGCTGAGTCCCTGACTCATCTCCATGTTTTATTGATTATCACTTATGACTGGTACAGGATTCATGATGACTCTCCCTTTTAGAATGCAAGTCCAGGATAGTGGTTCCTTAGTAAGTCTTGTTACCCCTGCAATAGGAAACACCAACTTCAAATAAGAAGCTCGTGGTGAGTTTGAAAACACTAAAATAAAAGAAACATGTGTAAATTAACAGGAGAAAAACAAAAATGGAGGTTAATAAATCCAGACTATAATTTATAATCTTAAACTGCCCATTATATGTGGAAGATTTTTATCTGTAAATCCCTTGAAGTTATGAACAGCAGACACACACTTGAGAAAGTAATTCAGTGTAACAGGAAGCATGAAATGATGAAGGCAAACAAGAGCAAGAAGTATCTAGAAAGAACTAAGACACAATCAGCAAACTGTCAAAAGGTTTTCTCTGTGGTGATCTCAAGTGTAAACAGACCACATCCTCCAATTAAAGGAGAGCAGCTAAAGGAACAAAACCCTAAGCCCTAGCCCCATGCTGCATCCAAGACACTCACTCCATCTCCAAGGACATGTACAAAGTCAACGGAGAGACAGAAACACATTCTATCATATAGAAGTCAAAAGCCAACAGGAGCTTCCATGTTTATGTCAGAGGAAATGGACTAAAAACAAGAGACAAAGAAAGGCACCATAAAACTATCAAAGCGTCGATTCCTAAGTAGTATGTAGTAATTGTGAATAAATATACATGAAGCCAACATTAAAACACCCCAATACACTGAGAAAACAGTGAAGACATCTAGAGGTAGAGGCAACAGAAGGGGTGAACCCTTGATTTTCAGAAGCTGAAAGATATGTAGGAAGAAAATAAGCAGGGACATTAAACTGCACCCTAGACTAAATGGTTATAAAGTAAAATTTCAGAACATTGGCTGGAGGTTAAGTGATTGCTACAAGCATTAGGACCCCAGTTTGAGTCCTCAGAATGCACATAAAGCAGATGTGACAGTAAGCAGATGCCACAGCACTTGTCTATCATCCCAGTGCTCAGACAGGTGTTGTGGATAGGCTCAGCCTTGTATTTTGATCCTAGTTCCACTTTCCTGGGAGGGGCTGCAGAGGAGGATTGAATCTGTACACAGGTGACATCTTGTGAACCTTCTGTCCAATTAAATTTATAAAATAAAGGCTAGAGCCAGTGATTGGGCAGTAGAAGGGGAGGCAGAGAAAAAGGCATAGGGGAGGAGAGAAGAAGAGGAATTCGATATAAGAGGTAGTCAATGGAGGAAGGAGAAGGAAGTTGACAGAGGAAGTCGAAGCAGAAGAAGTCGAAGTAGAAGGAAGTCGGGGGTAGAAGGAAGCAAATGACAGAGGAGCCGGACCCAGAAGGACAACCACCTGGCCTAGATAAACCACAAGTTATAAGGGATCTCATAGCTGGGGATTAGAGTAGTGTAATGGTAAATCTGCCCAATCTAGGCATGCAATAATTATTGAGTTGTGTTTTCCTTGACTGGTCATATTTGGGTAGGAGATTTACCGCAACAAATTGGCACCCAACTTATTGCTTAGAACTCAACTGACCTGAGATAAAAGTTCATTGCCCCTCAACCCTCGAATAGGGTTCGGGCAGCTTTTTAGGCTACACTAGCGTGTATTGAAAGCTGAGTGGGTCTGAGAGGCCTACAAAGAACTGCAGAGAGGCTCCCTCCCCCAACCAGGAGACAGAAAGCTAAGGCCAGTGTCAGGACAGTACCTGAGCCTGCAGCTGGGTTTGATCAGTCTGCTGTAAAAACTGCAAGGAGGGATAGGTGATCCTAGAACACAACTGCCTGTGAGGTAATTTTCAGGCAGAAACAGTGAACTGAAGGCTCTGGACCAGGTATTTCTTTGATATAAAAAAGATATATAACTTTTGATACTTAAAGATGAGAAACACAATAAATATCTTTTGGGCTTTATGTGATGATATTTTGAATGGTTTGACAGGAATCAATTTAGGGAAAATAGACACCTTATTATTTATCAGTATTGCAATATTTATTCTCTTGATTTACTATGTCTTCTCAAAAGATAGGGCCCTAGATAAAAATTTCCTTGCCTTAGAAAAAAAGATTACAAGTAACATTAGAACTAAAGGTTCAGGATTTAATTAGTCAAAATAAGCAACAATGAGATAGAGATAAGATTTGGAGACAAGGTCTAGAAGATAATTTACTAAAGCTAGCAAATCAAAATAAGGCAGATGCTGTAATATTTCAAATACAACATAAAGAGAAGCTAAGATTATGGAAGCAGGGCTTAGAACAGAAGATACAGGAAATTAAAGAGCAGCATGAACATCAGAAAGAGAAACTTACATCTTGGCAACAGGGCTTAGAGGAAACAGTAGAATTGAAGACACAAGAAATTATAGATAAGAATAAGAGATGGAAAGATGAAAATGAATGTGAGAGACAGGAGCTTGAAAAGATGATAGAACAGAGAATGCAGCAACTAACTGATCAGACTGAGCAGCAGAGAGAAAATAATGAGGAATGGAAGCAAGACTTAGGGAATAACCTTTTAGAATTAATCAATCAAAATAAAATGGATACCAAACTATCAGAGTTACAATATGAGGAAAAATTCAAAATATTGAGGCAGAGTCTCGAACAGAGGCTACAGGATCTCTAGAAACAGGGAGAGCGGCAAAAGGAGAGATATGAAGAGTGGACACAGACCTTAATGGAAAAATCTAAAATTTCAGTTAAGGAAAATACTCAGGTAGAGACAGAAAAAACTAGAGAAAATCAATCAAGGGTTATTAAAAAAACAAACTTTAGTCTATCCGGTTAATATACAACAAAGACCTCCAGATGTTGATAATCCACAGGGTTATGAGGAATTTGAGTGGCAACCCGTGGATGTGTTAGATCTGAGAAAATTTAAGGAAAGTGTCACTAATTTTGGAATGCACTCGCCATTTGTAAAACAACTCCTGACTTCTTGGGCTATTAAAAATAGAATAATCCCCCAAGACTGGAAAGATATGGCAAGAGCAATACTAGAACCTGCTGCAAATTTACAATGGGTTTCATGGTGGAGAGATGAGGCAAGAGAGAGAGCACGGCAAAATAGAGCCAGGGGAAGAGAGATTTCCATAGACCAACTGCTTGGTGAAGGAAGCTTTGCTGAGGTAGAGGTGCAGGTTATATATGATGAAGAAACTCTGGCATTGTCTCGATTGTCAGCCTCAAAGGCCTGGGACAAAGTTGCAGAATCAGGGAAAAGACTTGAAGCATTTACTCAAGTCATACAAGGTCCAAAAGAAACCTTCCCTGACTTTTTACAAAGGCTAACCTCAGCTGTTGAAAGGAGTATATCAGATTCAGTAGCAAGAAAGGCGATAATTGAATCTTTAGCCTTTGAAAATGCAACTACTGAATGCAAGGAAGTAATCAGACCACTCAGGGCAAGGTCAGCACCAATAGATGAGTGGATTAGATATACGGCTGATATGACGGTAATAGGAGAAGCTGCCACTAGACACCTAGAGATGACCCAAGATTTCAAATTCTTTAATTGTGGAAGATGGGGTCATCTCAGAAATGATTGCAAGAAAAACCAAAGTAATACAAGAAGGAGGCCTATGCCTTCTGGAATATGTCAAAGATGTGGCAAAGGCTGACATCTGACTAGGGAATGTAGACCAACAACAGACAAATGGGGCAATACCCTGCCAAAAAACTCCCAGGGGGGCCTCTCACAGGCCCCAATACCAGGCAGGGAGAGTTCTCTTCCTCAGGACAATTAAACGTCACTGCTTCAAAATCAGATGTTCTGAGACTGGACAAGACTGAGACAAGTTTTATAGACAATTCAGAAGGCCTTACAGGGAGCCAAAGGTGAATATTTTGGCAAACTTCTATAGACGATCAAAGACCAAAACTAAGAATACTAGTGAATAAAACTGAGATTGAAGGAATGGTTGACACTGGAGCAGATGTCACCATTATCTCTTCAAATTCTTGGCCTGAAAGTTGGCCACTTCAAGAAGTAGACATTCCGTTTCAAGGAGTTGGGACTTTATCCCAAATAAAACAAAGTGCCAGATGGCTTAGATGTATAGGACCAGAAGGTAGGTAGGAAAACTGAGGCCATATGTGGCTGATATAGCCATTAACTTATGGGGAAGAGATCTATTACAGCAGTGGAAAACCCAAATTAATATCCCCTCAGTGTCAGTGTCTTGTCATAAAATCCATCAGGATCCTAATAAAAATTTAAAATTAGTTAGGAAATGTTATCAAAGGCAGTCACAGACTATCCAAGCTATCCATAAACAAGATATGGCAGAGGCCAATTTAAGTGAGCCAGGCAGTGGTGGCACACGCCTTTAATCCCAGCACTTGGGAGGCAGAGGCAGGTGGATTTCTGAGTTCCAGGCCAGCCTGGTTTAAAAAGTGAGTTCCAGGATAGCCTGAGCTATACAGAGAAACCCTGTCTCGAAAAAAAACAAAACAAAACAAAACAAAACAAAACAAAACAAAACAAAACAAACAAAACAAGTTGCTTTTCATTAGGAAAAGAAGAAAGTAACTGACTCTAGAGTAGAGAGTACAGTGTATGTGAATTAAAATTGAGATTATTCGTTTTTAGGAAAGATTCATAAATGGTAAATCTGCCCAATCTAGGCGTGCAATTTATATCATAATTATTGAGTTGTGTTTTCCTTGACTGGTCATAATTGCGTAGGAGATTTACTGCAACAGACAGGGAGATAGGGGAGTGAGACAGAGAAATCTTTGTTGGCTCATTGGCTGGCTAGCCTGACTTGTGCAGTAGTGAACTAGAGACACTGTGTCAAATATGGACCAGCATCTGTCTGAGGTTGTCCTATGATCTTTGTATGCACACTGTGGCATGAACATCCCTTCCACTCCCCATGTTACCCCTATATTCCTCTCAATATGGTTAAATGTTAGTAAACACCAAAGCTAGAGTTACCTGGCTTCAAATATATTATTACAAAGCTATAGTAAACAAAAAATAACAGAGTCCAATGGGGCAAGATAGCCAATCTAGAGATAAATAAATGGATCTACAAACAACTTATATTCAACATAGATACCAAGAACTCATGATGGATAAAGCACTTTTCAATGAAAAGTGCTAGAAACTAAGAACCTACATACAGAGAAACTCGACTTTTACTTTTAACTGTATATAAAAATGAACTTAAAACAAAGTACAGAAATAAATGCAAGATCTGCAACTGTGTAATCTCAGGAAAACACAGGCTAGATGAAGTTTGGATTCTTAATGCTGCTCTTTCCAAGACTTTTTTGTTTGTTTGTTTGTTTTTTGTCTTTTTGTTGTTGTTGTTATTGTTGATAAGACCTTAAAAGCATGGCCAGGAAGACACATGGGATTGTGATAAACCACAAAAGATCTGCACAGCAAAGGAAGCAGCAGAGGGAAGAGACAGCCTAGAGGTTAGGAGAAAATATTTTCAAAGTAATATCTGACATGAGATTAATTGTAAATGTACAATAGTAAAACCTCATGACTCCATTGAAAGGTAACAATATATCTAAATAGATGTTTCTTAAAAGAAAATGTCCCAGCAGCAAGTAGGTACAGGACACTAATTATCAGGGAAATACAATTCAGAGTTGAGGTGACCTGCCCCAACTACGAAGTGTTCCTCAGCAGAAACAGAAAGCCTTGCATGCTGTTAGTGGAGATGCAATTTATAGAAGTCATTATGGAAATTGCTTAAAAAAAATACAAATAGGACTGTCAAATAACCCAGCAATCCACCTACTGAATATGTATGCATTTAAAGGGAGGATGTCAGTATGCTAAGGAGACGTCAGCTCTCCCAAGTTCATTACTGCACTGTTCACAGTAGTCAGGAAACAGAAACAACCTGTGTATCCATCTAAGATGGATGGATAAGCAACACAGGCCATATGAAGTACAAAGAAAAATAGTATTTAGCATGAAATATCCAAATTTTAAGGTGCCAATGTGCTGTTACTCTAGTTTTATTATTGATTGATTGATTGATTGATTGATTGATTGATTGACAGACACCAGGTCTTACAATGAACCCCTGGCTGCCTTGAAACTCAGTCTATAGACTAGGTTGGCCCCAAACTCATAGAAATCTGCCTGCCTCTGCCTCCCAAGGGCTTTTAAAGGGATTAAGGGCATGCACCATCACACCCAGCTTCTAGCTTTATTGTTATACAATGTACATGTGTACTGAAAGATCATACTGAACTCTACAAAACTGGTTCAATAAAAAAATGTAAAACAAATTAGGATACATACAGGTGTGGTGTAAACCCAGTCCTTAGGAGGCTGAGGTAGGAGGATTGCCATGAATTTGAGATTGGCCTGGCATACATAGTGAGTTCTATACCAGTGTAGGCTTCAGTGTGAGACCTCTTCCAACAAATCAAAACTAACCCCTCACCCCCAAATTCCTACCTGAAAGCTCTGGTCCCAAAGTTTGTGTTTGGAATGGGAATTTTAAGGAAGTAGTAGGTTTAAATGAAGTCAGGATTGGGGGCCAGATTGGTAGGTCTAATGTCCTTGTAGGAAAAGGAAGATTGCCAGAGATCTCTCTTTTTCTACACAGAGACTGTGTTCTTAACTATTGCAAGTCACATAACATCACTGAAGACAAGTTTCCTTAATTGGAAAAGGCCCCATGTTCCTTATGGGGTGACTGTAATAGAGGTCTAGTATCGACTCACCTTGGCACCTAAATAGATTGGCATGGTATGGGTGTTTATCCTGGATTGATGCTCTCCTCTTTTTCTGGGTCAGCCCACTCCTTTCCTTTACACAGTTGGCTTCCCCATGACTCTGCATCCTCCCTCACTATGGGTCTTTTCAGAGCTTGCCTCAGCCCATGGTATCTCATGGACTCTACCACCTGAATGTTGTTTCAGGACTCTCTTAACTCCATCTCCCATCTACTCCAGTGGGTGTAGTCAATGAGGTGTGGACACAGTGGAGAGGAGACTGTGTGCAAGCCAGGAATACCACCCTTAGCAGAACAGAACTAGCTTTCACTGATCACAGAACATCCAATCTCCAGACCTGTGAGAAACAGACTTCTGTTTCACCTACCACCTTGTGAGGTTTTGTCATAGCTTCCTAAGTCCACTGAAACTCTGAGAGCTGCTCTCTCTCTCTCTCTCTCTCTCTCTCTCTCTCTCTCTCTCTCTCTCTCTCTCTGTCTCTCTCTCTTTTTCTCTCCCTCTGCTTCTCTCTAAGGGGCTAGCAGCTTGCTACTTAGATCTAAAATAGAAGCAGCAATAACAATGGTGTTAGAGTCTCATAGTTATCCAGACAGTACTACACAGTGTTGCTTTAGTATCAATCCAGAGATTTCTTCTCCCTTCCCTTCCTCTCTATCTCCATCCCCCTTCTTCCTCCTCCTCTTGCCATTTTTCTCCCTGTCTTTGACAAGATCTCTCTTGTATCCCAGGCTATTCTCAAGCTTGCTATGTACCCACAAATGACCTTGAATGTCTGACCCTCCTGCCTTCACTTCCCAAGTGATAGGATTACAGGTGTGTGCCACCTTGTCTGATTCATCAGTGCCGCATATAGAGCCTGGGGCTTCACACATGCTGTATAAGCACACTACCAGCTGAGTTACATACCCCAGCCCTGTATTTTTCTTACTTAATAGTAAGAAAATCAGTGCACTATATGACTGGTGAATTTTTTCATTGAGTGAGTTTTATAAGTTATAAACTGCATGGTCAGTGGCTGTATATGTGGAGGTATTGTGTGTGACCTCTGCTCCAGGAAAGATTCCTATCCACAGGGCAATTCTGAAACCCTTTGAACTAAACAAGAAAATTTAACCCCACTGTTTATTTCAGCCTGCAAATGAAAGCTTGAGATCCCAAAAGACCTCAAAAATTTATCACTTTGAATTAATTGCTCCTTGGCAAGCAATCAATAAAGCCATAATTTACTTTGCAGAGCAAAGTGTGCTCATTGTATTTCTCTCTTAAATGAAAATGAAATACCAGGACATTATGGGATAATTTAAAGGTGCATAAAATCATCAAGAGGCAGAAAATATCTGTCATAGTTTGTCACTCAATTGACGCATTTATTTTAGGATCTTTGGAAATAAATTTATACATAATGGTTATTAATTTAGTAACTTGAGTCTTTTTCTCCTTTCCTCTAGTCCAACCCCCAAAGCACCCCTCATCTCTCAATTAGATGCTTTGTCTGAGTCTCCACCATGTCTGCCTGTAGCTCACCTCCTATTTGCTACTTTGGATATTTGCTCACATTGAGTCAATGATGTCACTTCTCTTGAGTGCGATGACTATCAACTTCTGGAAGCAACTTAAATGAACTGCAGTAAAATCCAAATGAGGTGAAAATAATTTGATGTCACCACATTGGCATATGTTTGTATTTGTTCCAAAAAATGTACAGGGCTCACTTTCATAATTTATTTAGATCAACCTTACATATATAAGTCAAGAAGTCAGGAATTCCAATGCCACTAACACTGAGTATAACTGGGGAATGAGATCTGCCTTGTATACACCTCCATTCCCCCCCAAAAAGAAAAAGAAAATCATAGAAACACACAATTAGTGTAGGTAGGTAGTGTTATTTAAAAAAAAAAATTAATCTTTCAGGTATTTGTGGGAGAACACAGAATTAAGAAACAATGGAACTACACTTTAATGGGCCTGAAGACTTCAGGTGTGACTTGATTTTGCTTCTCATGAGCTCCTGAGAGGTTGCTTGTGGCCCAAGTTCACAGGGTACATCTGGGCACACTCATGGTGTCATATGTAGAGCCCAGCATCATGGAAAGAAGGGAGGGGGACCAAGAATGGTAAAAGGAAACCACAGTGCATGGTGCTAGAGTGCACTCTTTAAAATGTCTGAAATAAGAGGGCACATTCATCTCTTACTAGGTCCTGAACCAAACCAGTAGCAAACCATCTTTTTTCTAGTTGTTTTTGAGTTTTATGTGACAGATTGAAAAAACATGGTTTTAGGAGTTTGATAAAAATCAATAATCTAATTTTATCTAACTCCATCTACCTATCCAGTGGCACTCACTATCTCTTTCCTTGTATGATAAGTGCCAGTCATAAAATTCTAACTTTTCCCCCTCTAACCACCTCTCCCTCTTTCTCTATCTCTGTCTGTCTTTGCCTCTCTGTCTGGTTTTCAGCACTCCACAGTTTTCTAGCACACGACCTTGAATAGCAGCTTTCAAGGAAGATTGTGGTCAGATAAATTCAAATATGAGTGTTCCTATAAAACTTATAACTGCATAATTCAAATACTAGTATCCCATTTCTTACATAATTTAAAATATTTATGCCTAAATAAAGAACCCTCATTTGTCCTAATATTTTGTGATTTTTAGTGGGCATTTTACCAAGAATTTAGATGTCAATGATGAATGAACAGAGTCCGTGTGAGAAGGCAAAATCATCGGCCAGCAACTATATTATGACCCCCAGCATAGGGAATGATACAAAATGGGCATTTATGCTGGTGGAGGACTGGCGTGAGGAAGGTAGGATAGGGAGGGAGATGAGCCAGCAGTCCCCACAGGAACAAAGGTATAGATGCCAGAAGGATGAGATCAGGCTACATACAAAAGGGTTTACCCACAGGACGAAGCTTTCCTTTATATTCACCATGGGTTACTATTGTGTGGATATATCAAGTATTCAAAGTGTCCTGGTTCCTGAGCATGCCCAGTCTCTCTAGATAGAATGACAGTGGGCTAGCTGGTTCTGTCAGTTTGATGCAAATCTAGACATATGTGGGAAGAAGTAATCTTAACTGAGAACATGTTTCTATAGGATTGGTTTGTAGTGAAGTTTGTGAAGTGAATTAATGATTGATGTGGGAGGACCCTGCTCATTGTGGGTTGAGCCACCCCTGGGCAGGTAGTCTTGGATATATAAGACAGCAGGTTGAGCAAGCCATGAGGAAGAAAAGCAGTAAGCAGTGTTCTTTCATGGTCTCTGCCTCCAGGTTTCTGCCTTGAGTTTTTTCTCTGACTCCTTTAATGATGAACTGTGATGTAGAAATGTAAGTAAAATTGCCCCTTTCCTCCCCAAGTTGCTTTTGGTCGTGGTGTTTATCATAGCAGTAGAAACTCTATCAAAGACAGAGAGCACTCTGGAAAACAAATAGCAAAGTTAACAAGTTTGGAAGAGTTAGTCATTGAGAGGAAAACAAAGCTAACAATTTAGAGTTTGCTTACTGAGCAAGGAGGAGATTTAAATCATATTAAAATGCCATTAGTGCCAGTGAGATGGCTCAGAGGGTAAGGGCACTTGCCACCAAGGCCAATAGTCTGAGTTTGATCTGCAGGACCCACATGGTAGAAGGAGAGAACCACATCCTATAAGGTGTCTATATGCCGTGGGAGAAATGCACAGTTCCCTAACTTAAGTGTAATAGAAGTTGTTTAAAATGCGGAATAGGGCAGAAGATAAAGCAGCACTAATTAGTTAACATGAGCTGGAAGGTCATGGGAAGCCCTTGCATAATGGTCTTCCTTGCTCAGGAGAATGGTAGTAGGTGAAGAGCATCGTCCCTGTTACCAAACTACACAGCTCAGAACTTGACTGCATTTCTGTATCTATGCCTGACTCTTCATGTTCATCTGGCAGCTGTGACCATGTCATTAGTTCCGTAGAATTTGAAGAGGAACATCAGAATTGCAGTTTCCTGGATAGTAGCAGATGTGTGCCTGGTCTTCCCGTAACCTTACCTAGCACGCCATTCCTTTATTGGAGAGGGGTCATCCTGCTGAGAGCCTGTCACAGTGACTTCCCATTAAAGCTGTCTGTGGGGAATGCCATCATCCTGTGACATTAGAGAAGGCAACCTTCACGTATTCTTTGCACTTCTGTTTGTGCCTCTAGAGAAAGGTTGAGCCACTTAAGTGGTCTCTGGGAACAGGGCATGATAGGTTGTTTGGAAGCAGTTGGAGCTCTGGTTATATCTGATGGCTTATCCACTAAACATGAGACACTACTTTTAAAACCATTGTGAACTTAGAAATGGCTGTGTACTCTAGTATTGCTTCCCTACACACTGAAGATATTCCAAGCTTTCTCCCAGGACTGACCATCAGATGAAGGTTCCCTGTGGTCCTAGGATCTCAAAGCTCATTTCTGTATTTAAATGCTAGTTCTTTTTGTTTAAGGAACAAAATATTTTTAATGCTAAATTCTTCCTACACCTCTGATAAGAATCAAAATGATATGAAACAAAATGAGAAAATCCTTTTCACAATGAACCACATCTAGTGAAGGATTCTTTACTATCTTGGACACACCTTTTATATCTTGAGGAATATAACTAAAGATAATTAGTAACACCTCTAGTTAGTATGGGTCCAGAAGACTATATTTGAGAGGCCTCCAAATTTTACTGCTAAGAATAAGAATATAATTAGGTAACTAATTTATCTCTCAAACTGTATATGTTGATGACATATATTACCACAAATAACACAATTTACACTAAATTATAAAAATGATGTAACTGTAATTGACCAGACTCTATACAGCTATAGTGCAATATAATGGTTATATTGAAGTCAACTCACAGAATCCAAAATGTGAGTTTATAGCTTTATGTTTTCTGTTTCAAACTAAAACACATTAGACCCCACTTCTGCTGAATACAAATTGTAAAATGATGAAAATTATCTATGTTTTCAGACATTTCAATAAGCAGAAACACAAAGGTTTTTTTCAAAAGAGACCAAAAAAAAAAAAAAAAAAAAAAAAAAGAGAAGAAAAGAAAAAAAGGTTCTTAGGATAAAGGCACTTCCGCTCATAGATTTTAATTTGCATTCATTAACTGTAAGAGATTATTTTTCTTTATGAGACAACTGTAACTTAGACATAAAATATCCCTTTTTTGTGAAAAGCTTTTGTGATCACATTTTTCATGCCATAATGGAAACTCAGATAAGGAAACAGAAAGAGGCTCAGGGTGGATCAGCAATGCATCATTCCATGGCTCCTTCTAGACTGTGTTACCCACTGAATAAACTGCACTTAATGTGTTCAAGTCTCATACATTTTTCACTGTCTGTGCTACCATGAAATATTCAAAGGGTCCTGGTTTAATGAAATAGCTGTTAGGAAAATCACCTTTTTCCTGATGAATATTAAGCTGCAAGAAATACATTTTGGACCAGCTTCTAAACTGTAAGCCACATATCCCTGAGGAGAGACAGTGACAGAAAGAGTACCTCCCCTTGCCTTTTCTTTTCTTTCTTTTTTTTTAAATTTATTTAGTTATTTAAATCACATTGTAATTTAGTTATTTACACAGAAGTTATAAACACAAAAAGGCAGGATGTGGGGAAGGGAATGGCACCAGAGCATAGTTGTTCAGGGGGAGTACAGATACCTTTCAGAACAGGGTATCAGCTGGGTGTAGGTTCAGGGGACAGGTCACTATGACTCTGCCTATGATTCACTTGTCCTTATCTAAGTTGGTACTGTCCACTGAGGCTGCCTATTTATAAGACCTATGACTACTCAGTCTGGTAAATTTCCACAGAAGCTGCCTGTTTACAATAGCTTATAGCCTTCTGTTTCAGTGTTTTTCCACAGAGACCCAAGACTTTGTGTTAGCATGCATGTATGTCAGGCCTATTGCTGATTTTAGGCCTATGGCTGATTTTAGGCCTTTAGTGTATATGCAGGGCTGCTCCTGACATCTCCTCCCTTCTCTAAGTATAGAAGGGCCTTGGCGATTCTATTTTTGCAAAGGCAGGGATAGAGGCCTGACCTCCAATAATTGAAGGGGACCTTGTAATGGCTCCAGTCCTCCTGTCGTTGTCCAGTGAGGCATGAGGGCCATACCCATCCCGATGTCTTTTTCCTAGAGAGGGGATACTTTTGACATCAACCCCTATGCAGTCAGGCTTGTCCCTCAGGGAACCCAGATAGATATCTTTAACTTTTATTTATATTCCCTTGCAGTGCTTAGCCTTGAGGCCTAAGCAAGAATTCAGATCTCCCCTTGCCTTTTCAAGCCAACTATCCAACTCAAACCACTGAGTCAACTCCTAGATGAAGAAAATATCAAAATGATTTCTACTAATTTCACTCCAAACTGACTGAAGTATTTATGCATTTTAATTCTATAGAAAAATCCAAGTCTTTTTACATTATGCCTGGTGAGCTAAATTAAAAGAATTAATGTCTACATGGTCATTATGTGGGGATTTTGAAACTGCAAGTGCAAAGGTTTGCTTGTTTGGCACATTCTATATTCAAAACACCTCCTTTTGTTTCCCCATCACTCAGCTGACTTACTTTTCTCCCTTTCCCACTAAACAGGGCTTCCAACCTCTGTGCTATGGTCCCCTAAGCTCATTTGTTTTAATACTTGGTCCCCTGCTTTGATCAGAAGGACCTTGAGGTGGGTTCTAACTAGAAAAAGTGGGTCACTGGAGGTGTCTCTGATGACCCTGACCCACTTTCTGCTCTGTGTTGCCTAGCCAGGAATAGAACATGACTACCTCACGTTCCTGCTGCCATACACTCCCAAGTGTCATGGGCTACGCACTTTCAAACTATCAACAACCCCTCCCACCCTTAAGTTGCTTTTTATCAGGTTTTTGATCACTACAAGAAAACAACTAGTAGAGAGACATATTTACTTATCATTTCTGTGTACTCTGTGTATAGTAAGATGACTGTAGCTTCCTTGAGCTCTTGGTAGATGCTGGATATACAACTCCTGTTCTGTGATAGACAACCAAAGCCTCCCAGACATTGCCTACTTTCTGAGACAATCTCCTCTGTATGTAAAACTACTTTGCTAGATAAACTGATACATGGTATCACAGTCTCTACAGGACGGTGTTCATTGTATGGTCTGGGTTGGATGAATACAGAGTAAGATGGTGCCTTCATATTGCAGGCATTGTCAGGATATTAAAAACACATCAACTGAGCTCAGTTTCACATTAAGACCTTATGAATCCCTATACATCCAATTTGGCTTCAGGATTTATTTTCTAGCATTTGGGATAGAAAGAGAAGAAAGTATTGTTCTAGTACAGTAGATTTCATTGAACTCTGGCTCATACATTTCTAATGAGACATAAAAAAACAGTATTTCTTTTTTCTTTTTCCTTCTCACTACTGATGATACTTCAAATGTGTTTCACATAGAAAACAGAATGGGAAAGAAAGAGGGTAAAATAGGAGAGAGAAAAGGACAAGACAAAAAAAATAAAAAAGAAGAAAGGGAAAAGTAACAAGATCAACCAATCTATAAAAAAGTTAATTCAAACAATTCTTTTAAAGGAAGCATGTCTTCCAATTTGAACACAGCCCAAAAAAATTATTAAATTTAAAGCAATTGACTTTTCTCTACAGTATAACATTACAGTTTATCTAATGGAGACAGAGAATATTGGTGAGAAAATCATAAGAAATCATATAAAAAAGAAAAAGAAGAAAAGTTGACTTTTGTTCACGGCTTCCATGCTAAAGGAAGGAGGCATGAAATGGAAGACACAGCAGAGAGGCAGACCTCTGGGCAGCTACTGAGTTGTCACAATCTCCATCCAGAAGGTGTTCAGGCCTTGAGAGCACAAAATCTATATCTAGATGTGAAAAATGGAGTCCAACTTACCATTTTTAATAAAATAAACTCAAATTTGAGTTCTCCTACAAATAGATCCATAGACAAACATTTAAGAGTGGGAAGGGCTCTACTTGACATCAAATGCTACCTCTGTACGTGGTCCTGAGTGAGTCTATCAGGGAAGGCAGCCATGAAACACTTGGTAAGGGAGGGAGGAGGTGAGAAGAGTAGGAGAGAAAGAGAGAAAGAAAACCAGAATGGACAATGCTCTCAGACAACTGCCTCTGAGAGAACTGACCCTTGTTCTCATGGAATGCTGGGGAGAATATATAGACTAAACACCACTGTTGTGAAAATATCTCCTTTTGTCTGAACCATCCACTTCCTGTTCTTTTTATTTATAAAGAATGCTGGATGCTGTGGTATTCTCTGTTAATGCAGACTCTCTATTTTAACCATGCTTCACATTCTGAACGCTATTCCTATAACTGTAAGGTTGAGTTTTAATTTGATGATCTGTGTGCCTCTCTCTGAGGCCAAGAGCTACTTACTCTGTGAGCCCTGTGTCTCTATGAACTTCTTGATCAAAGCATCAGTAGTTTGTGTGTAGAGGCTGAGAGCATATCTCAGGGAGTGAAGATCTGGGCTTTTCTCCAGAAAATTCTTCTTCAGGCCATTTCCTCCTGCATGAAAATATTGCTAAAAATAGAGAGAGAGAGAAAGGGAAAATGATGTGGGCAAAGGATTTGGAGGAAGGAATTTATCACTCGCATGGTGACGCTTTAAGAAAATCCCATTAGATGAGTTGTTAGGTAAGTACTTAGAAAGCCTGTACCATTTGTCCAGGGCTAAGTCATTATCAACTAGCTTAGGTTCAAGACAGTTCTCTGGAGGCCTAGGATATTTTCATTTAAAATGTCAGTTATATAAAGGGGATCTTAAAGGTAGAGTGGTTAGAATCCCTCTAGAATGACAGGCTTCAGGACCCATGATCAACTTGATTATTTATTTCAATTTCCAAAGAATAATGAAAGTTGCCAACACTTTATAAGGAAATTAGACCGTGTTACATAATTTACAAATACTTTATTTTCCCCCAAATTTAGACCAGGCATCCACTACTCCTCCCTGTCCATCTTCATATTGAACCACTGTACAGGGACGGGCCAACCCGAGGAGGCTCAGTGCTCCGCTAAAACCTAAAACATCCAGTTTATTTTGGTATGCTCTTGTCACTCAACAAATTCAAACCATCTCAGTATTTACATGCAATAGAGTAGGTCTATACTTGTTGACCATCAGTGTTGATATTGAGGGATGTTGGCATTCTTCATGTTGTGCTGTGGTATGCACAGACATGTTTCTGAAAGTTATATTGATGGAACTATAGACATTTCTGTTTATACAAGATGTTTATAATATTCCATTGCATTTAGATGAATTATTCTCCCCCAGTTTTTTCAATACCAGCAATGTTAAATTTGGAACCTAAGCCATCTTTGGTAACTGTGGTCCCCTAGAATCTATAATTGTCAACGTTTTCAGTATCTGTAATGTTCTCCAATGTTAACAGAGTATTTGAGGATGGGTTCTTAATCACTGAGGTATCTTTCTAGCCCTTGTTATGTACTTTGATATTGTAATATGTTGAAACATTTTGTATATACATAGTATTCATTGAAGACTAGGACTCAAATTATTTTGAATATCCATAGGTAAAAAACTATTTGATTGTTTCTTCAAAAAAACACAATAGAACATGTCAGGATAAAAAAAAAAAAAAACACTATTAAACTGAAATACTGAGGAATGAAGGTTCAGCTTCATTTTGCCTCTGTATCATCTTGGGACAGAGCCCTCTGGAAGTCTGTTTCTATGATGGATGGACCAAAGAGCCATCTGAAGAGATGGCTGGAGCCAAGAACAGGAAGGAGCTCTAGAGAGGCAGATAATCTCTAGTCAGTGTTTCTTATGTTAGTTTCAGTCAGATCAAATCTGTATACAAGTGTGAGATGATTATAACAAAAGGAGAAGCCACAAAAGATAATAAAATGATAGTTTACCATGTGTCAGGAAGATTGGGTAAAAAAAAATTCAGTTGACATTCTGTTTGTAATACCTATCAAGTCATATTCTCTTTATATTGTCTTTGAGCTATTTTTAAAAGTCTGACTGTGGAAAATGACTAATAATATGAATACATTTGTGTATGAAAATGCAAACTAATTACTTCTGTCTGAGCACAGGTGATCATGGCTCGCTGCTGTGTATTCAGACCTTTTATGCTTCCATTTCTACAAATTCATTTATTAGTTTAGCTTTTCTATTAATTCCATGCATTTTATTCTTGAAAATTTACTGTGAATGGACTGCAAAATTTTACTGGTTTGTACACTAAATAGTGAATTAAAAACATTTTGGACTTTTTTTTTTATACTTGTAACATTATGTTGTATTCTAGAAACAAGTCTGTAAGTAGTCACATGGGTGACTGCTTTTATGAGGTCATTCACAGTTCTTACCATATTGTAAAGCAAAGGCCATGGGTAGTGGTTCTGAATAACCTTGGTGGTACTGTCTGTATTCTTGCCTATTCACTTAAGAAACATTCACTAAATCTATACCATAAACTGGACTTTTTGTTACATTCCAAGAATATATATACATGTACTATGTTTTTTTTTTCTGAAACAGATTACAATTTGATGGGGAAGTACAACCAGTGTGTAAAACAGGTCACAAGAGTACATTACAGGTGTAAAAATTATTTGAGTAGAATTGATGGACCATTAGGAGAAAGCTTTTCCCTTTGGGTTGAAAGAATGGACCCTGCTTCTGGATGGAGACAATGGTGTGCCTGCTCCAAGGGTCAATCGAGTTGGGCTGGTCAATCACTTGACCCAGGGACCATCCCAATAGGAAGACTGGTTTTCTGTATTTCATATTAAAGAGGTAGGAGGAATAATTATTCTTTTAGTGAGATAAGCTCTCCCCCAACACCAGAATCCCTGCTCCCTGTAAAGTTGACACAGAGTTGCCATTAGGCTTTGATGGATCTGTCTGTGGATCTGTCTGTGTGAGATTAGTTTAGAAATTTTTAACTTCTTCTTTTTCTTCTCTTCTGTATCTTTCTTTAAGTGTGTTTTCTCTAGAACTTTGGGCTTCTTTTCTTTTCTTTATTCTCTTTATCTAAATTTCTTCTACCCATCATTGTGGCTACCTGTCTGCCCCATGGCTAACCTTTATGCCAGTTAACTCAAATGGAAAAACCTTTTCTCCTAATTTTCTTTACCCACCTCTCTCTGAGAGACTACTGAGGTTTTCAGTTTGCCTGCCATAGGGTTTTTCTTTTGAACTCTAAAATTATCTTCGAGATTCAAAAAAGATATTTGATAATACACACAATAGAGGAGAGCAAATGATTCCAACCATGGAGGAAGTCAATAAAAGATTCTGAAAGAAATTCTGGTGGAATGAACAATCTGTTTCTGAGGACTGGTAGTTTTTTATGGTTTTCAGACAAGGTCTCATATAGTTCAGGATGTGCTAGAACTCAATACATAGCTAAGGATGTCCTTGAACTTCTCATCTTCCTGTCTCCACCTCCAGAGGGCTTCAATTACAGACATGCTTCACCATAGTATGCTTTGTGGTAGATGGAACCCCAGGCTCCATGTGGGCTGGGAAAGTACTCTACCAATAGAGCCACGTTGCCAGCCTAGTGCAGCTATGTTTAACTGCAGTGGCCACTAGATAATCTACTGCAGTGAGCTAGACACTGGAAAACTGTAGTACATCACCAGCAGGAACCCTGGGGTTCTCAGCATTGTCTAACAAGAACTGAGAAACCTGATGCTTCTCACACTGTGTTCCCCTACAGCCCTTAAGTATTGTCTGTCTTTTTTTCTATTCTAATTTCTAAATTGTATTCCCTAGAATAAACACATTGCCTCAAGGCTATGGAAGTCCTAGAAAAGCAGAGAGGCCACAGGCTCAGAGACGTAGAAAGTTTCTCAACATAGCCAAGGGGTTGAAACTTAGTAAAGACATCTGCTTAATCCTCTCTTAATAGTCCTGGTTTCTAAAACTATTTGGCCATAGAAGAGCTACAGTGCAGCCCTCTGTGAACAGTTCTGAGGATGCAAATGTCCCATAGAATAGGATTTGGGGAAACTGTGAAAGAATAACCTAACCAGATTTGACATGATTGAGAAAATCTCTCAAAAATCTCTCTTTAAAAATCATAAAGGAGGAAAGGAACAAAAACTAAAGTATCAAAATATAAACTTTGTATTCATACTTGAATTCTTTATAGGAAGACATACTTTCTGCTCAGGCATTATTTTATAAATCTAGAGGAATTGGGGATGCTAGTCATGAAACAAAAATGGAAATATACCCTGGGTTTGTTTCTGAGTAGAGCCAGGGTCTCCTGGGGGTTTTCAGTGATGATGCTTAACTGACTTCTTACTTTTGGCAACAGAGTCTCATTAAGAATTCTGTTAAGGGCCCAGCAAGCAAGATATTTAGAGAGCAGGTTGGTCGGGGAAGAAATGATGGCTTTGTTTTTAGAGAGCACTTTGTAGGCATGTTGTAAGACTGGAGTTTTGGATAGAGGGTAATGCTGTCAGGAACAAAACAAGTCATGAGGTGCAGGGAATAGAAACAGCCAGAGAGAAAAATGGCACAGTCATTGGCTTCTCAGCCAGTGAAGGAAATGATTTCTGTGCTTATGGAAGTATGGACTCCTGAGACATGCTTTATGCAAACTTTCACTCATAGTTGGAACTGAGTGACAGCACCCTAGAGAAAGAAATCAGGAGGAAGATGCCACTAGTATAGCATGGACCTTGACAACCAAGAGATTTTTGCATAGTATTTGCCCTTTGCCAACCTTGAAGGAACAAGAGAGTGGGCTGTTTATTTGTCTGAGGTTTGAAGAACACCCGTGTGAGAATGAAAGTCTTAAGTCTTAAGTAAATGCCACCATCCGCAGCTCAGCACAGTTGAGTTTCCCGTCATTCTGGTGAATTACACGCCAGAAGGAAATTACATGCTACAGGGGAATTATATGCTGGAAGAAAATTTGAAGACATAAGCTTTTGAAGCTTTCTGAAGGTTTTCCCCATGCATGTGGAAGGAGATTCTTTTCTATTGGTTATAAACAAAAGACAGATGGTCAGTTGCTTACTGTTCTCTGACTAGCCACATAACTAAAACCTCTCCAATTTGGCCTCTTAAAAATGTCTATTTATACTGCTACAAATTGGGAAAGATAGTTAAGAGAAGTCAGGGCAAGTTACCTCTTCCCCATTAAGCAAAAGAACATTTGAATTCTCTGTTGAGGGACTGTGAGAAAATTGGCTGTTTACAAGGAATATGCATGTCAGTTGGGTTCCACACTATTGGTGCCTGGCCCTATGTTGGCTGATACTATACTAAGCACTTGAGATAACAAAAGAAGAAATCACACTTGTCAAATATGTCCTTGAAAGTTGGGCCAGAGATCAAGATTATTATGCGGATGACAAGCGTGGCAGTAATGCCATGGTATTCTGGAAAGATAAGTCTGTATTTACCAGCTAAAATGGCAGAAAGATCATGGATAGACCTATATTCATTCAACCTCTGGGTTAGCCTAGGATGCTTCTCATCCCTGTCCCAAATCTCATTACAAGTCCCATCTCCCCTTTCACATCATTCACATCCATTTTTCATTTTTGCCAGTGTACCACCCTCTTGATGATGGCCCTAACTTAGGACTAGCTGTAACTCATCTCTGACTTGATCATGAACTATGCAGTCTATTATGTGCATTTCCATATGATGCTATACTGAGATGATACTTTTAGGAAGTCATAGTTCTGGGTCTCCATTGGTCCTCTTTTTAAGGGGACACAAAATGGCTTGACTTTCAACTCAGACATTTAATGTCAATCAATCCCAGTTTACATTGCTTCAATATGCCAACTCCCAGTAAAGTCTAGCCTAGTCCTCCAAGTAGTGGAGTCTGGACCCCATACTCCTGTTGCGTGCTTTTTCCTTTCTTTCTATGTTCATGCTGTAAATTATATGACATCCCAAACAACATTCCAGACCACAGTAGCTCTTCCCAAACTCCTGACCCCTCCTGGCTGAGGAGATTTTTTTAAATCTTGACTACATTCTTTCTCTTTCAAAGATTTTAATTTTATTCATGTATGAGTGTGTCAGTCTGTATATACATTAAAGGGTCATTGGAGCCCTACATACTGGAGTCACAGATGTTTATAAGCCACCCAGTGTGGGTGCTGGGATCTAAACTCAGAACCACTAGAAGAGACAAATGCTCTTAACCACAGAGCCATCTTCAGGTTCTATCACAACTTTCTGTCTGTGCTCTTCAACTGGTAATTGACCCACCTGCTCCACCTCTTCCACTGCTGAAACACTTATCTACAATTAGTTTTCAATATACCTCTCTCATCTTTTAATCTAGAGTAGACATTCCTTCAGGGAAGAAGCAGCACTTCTTCCCATAGGGCAATCTCTGGGAGACTTAATGAACCCTGATGGTTTGTGCTCTTACAGGGATAAGGTGCTGTGATAAATAGGAAATCAGAAGGCCAGTGGCCTAGACCCAAAGAACATGAATCACTGCCAGAGAAAAGAATCAGACTTAATAGTGTCATCCACTGAGTAGATGGAAGGCTCTAGCAGGAAAGGAAGGAAAACACTGTAGACTGTGTGGGACCCTGGCTTTCATGATGGAAAAAGTGCACCATGCAGCACTCCTCAGGAGATACGAAAGTTAAGATTTATGAAGAGATCTGTATATGCCATAAATCCTTTAGTGAGAAGTCTTTTAGTCTCCCACTGAACCTTCAGGCAGCCAGTGAGTGGGACCATTACATGTGAGTCATTCACTATCTCGATATTCTACTTGCCAGTGACCGAGTTTCTATCTCATTTTCAAGCATTTCACTTGTATGCATCTCCATAGTCATCCCCGGCAAAGTCTTCTTCTCATACTCCTTAACCCTCTGGCTTCCCTAACACCAGGGTGGATGTACCTATCCTATCTGACTCGGGTTGTGAGGAGAGGAGCAGGGTTGAAGCATCATGTGCTGTATCTTACACCTAAGTGGAGACTGCACTCCTTCCACCACCCCCATTTCCTGAAACTGCAGAAAACAAAGCCCCTCAGATCTGTCTGTGTTTTGTGGGAAGAAAATTATACTTCTAAATATAAAATCAGGAAAAAAAAAACCTCTCTGAATGCTGAATACACCATTCCTTTTATAATCCCAATACAATCCCATCACCCCTTCTGACCCTTAACCATTGATCATTCACAGTCTGTTTTTACGAAAGTATTGGAACATGCAAATGTTTTGTTCAGTCTGCAAAGAAGGGTTGTCCTTTTGGTTCCATGTACTACTTTGGCTGCAAATTCCCATCTTCACAGTTTTTACTTTAAACTGTAACACACATTTGGCAAACTCAAGTTGATAACACATTATGCACACTTAGATGTGAGCATTGCCTCCCTTTAATCTGGAGGGGTCTTTTAAAGATACTACTTGATAGATATGGTAAAAATGTTTTCTATACATCTTGATTCCTCTTGTATGTATCAGATCAGATTTGCTGATCTCAGGAGTGACTTTCCCCTTTCCTGACAAATTCAAATTGGGGATTCTTGACTCTAATGTTTAAATCTGGGCAGTCTGGCCTCAATGTAGTGTCCCTTCTTGCTCTGTGATACCTGGCCAACTGCGGTCTATTCTACACCCTGACTGTATGGGGGTTTCAGGATTCCTCTCAGAACTCACCCCTTTTCTCTCAGACATGAGAAATGTCTGCTCTCACAGTTTCCTCTCCCTTCTGTCCCTAACTCATCTGGCATCCCTCCTTGTGAATGTGTTATCATAGACAACTAGAGAGAACTCGTTCACTATCCTTTCTGCATTCCCCTGGACTTTGACCAAGTACTTGACTTGTTTCTTGATTGTTGTTATTTCTGTTCATAATTCAAAGACCCTTGGTCTCCACGTACCTCTTCATTACTCATCATCCTTTCTATGTTCAGTGAACTCTCAGTAATGACTTTCGAATCACGATGCTGCAGACTAACGTGGGTTACTTTATTCTTTCCATAAGCAACTGAATTCTAATAATGTACAGATGTGTAAAGTCTGAACACTGTGCAATGATAAAGTGAATGATGCTGAAAGTTGTCACTGAAATTGGATAATGGAGCAGAATATAGCATGGAATTTCAGAGGCTTGTACTGTCATTCAAAACCCATGCTCAGTTATCTGGCTGCATCTTAAATACAATAAATAACAGTGTTACCTAGGTCTGGGGGGGAAAGAAATAGAATTTGTTCAGTCTAACGTGTAGGGTATTTATGAGAATCTGATGAGGTAGTGCACACATGAGAAAGGTTTGACAAATGCCCAGCACTCTGTCTGTCTTCTACAATCTCCTCAGCAATCTCCTCAACATTCCTTTTCTACCCCCAGCCCCCTGGACTTAATTGACCTAATGAAGAATGAAGGGTCATCCCTTTGGCAGCCTTTGGGAGTCAGTTGGGTGGTACCTGCTGCTGCTTTGCTTTAAGAACATCTTTGTCCCAAGGCTCAGTTGTGTTGTAGAGTTCTCTGACTGGGCTCTAGACAGTCATGGTGGTCAGTCCTTGAAGTTACATCTTGAGAAAGCTAATGACAGAATCCAGGTAAAACCTTAGGCAGCTAGGTAGACCAGTGGGTCAGGAAAATGTCCTAGGAGGCACATCAGGCTTAAGAAGGCAATTCCTGTTGGAATTACATGACAGAATTTAGGGTTGAGGGGGACTGGGAGCCACAGGCACTGAAGGATCAGAGTTAGACTCCAGTCCTGGAGAGTGATGTTTTAGGAACAGCTAACAGGCTCACGGGCAACAGATAATTGTGATCCCAAAGTATCCACAAGTGCCATGGAGGGATTCATTTGAGGATGGAGGTTGTCCTACAGTTAGAGGAGAATTCAATCAGCAGGGAGTGAGCATGTGGTCCCAGCCAGAATAATTAGAGGATGATTAGGATGGGGACAGGTGTCAAGTTGATCAATACACTGATTGACACCCTGTATTTCTAGGACACATTCCATTCTTTTCACCCAAAGCGTGAATTGTTCTTGTAAAATCCACAAGGGGCTGAACTCAAATCCTAAAATTTCATTTTTCGTTCAGAGTATGTTCTAGTGTGTTTCTTCCTTTCTAGCACTAATTTTTTAGACATTGCCAAGGGTATCCCCATCAGGTAATTCTTACTCAAGTTTTTTGAAAACTTTCAGAAAAAAAGTCAGTTTTGATTTTTTCCTGTATTCGTTGTTGCTATTGTCACCTCTCCATATCATTTTATGACACCAGGTGAGGTGGAGGTGGCTTAGGACTCAGGACAATGAGGTGGGAGGGTCAATGTAGCCAGCAGCTCTTCATGACACTAGGTATGCAGATGATTGATGTCTCTTTCAATGAGGAGTGGAATCAGTAGACATAATTTACCTTTCCAACCCTTTACTACAACACACACACACACACACACACACACACACACACACACACACAAGTTATTTGGAAAGAGCACATTTAAGTCACTTTGAGACCTATACACATTTAACTTTTGCTACAGTACCTCTTGTCAGTCCTTTGCTATGTGAGATTAATTCTTGGAGTATAAGTCTTCTGGGTTTTCAGTGGAATTCAAAATGAAATTTTATTGTATTATTAAGAGACAGTATGAGGTTGGTGTTTTAAAATTATTTCCATAAGCATAGAAATCTTAAATACAAATTATGGTAACTTAAAATCCTATTGAACCATCTGTTTAACTGAATGTGTGTGTGTGGGGGGGGAGTATATATCTTTCTCAGGGAACATATGTGATGATATAAGTTTCGTTCACATTTTCTGGAGCGATTCAGAGCAAGAAATAGAAAATAAGAGTGTGCTGTGGATGCAGTAAGGGAGATGAGTGAGCTGGAGCTAGCAAATGTCTGGAATGCATCGCCTGATCATAGCTGGGACAGTTGCACAGTGGGAAGTTCAGCATGGAGAGATGGAGGTGCCCACAACGAATAACCAGGAACACCATATCCTACCTTTATGGTGGCCAAGACCACCTCCATTATTGAACATTGTCTTGGTGTCAGACCCTTGGCATCTTCTCGAATCATATGCTCCTGGAAGACAGGTTACAAATTGCTCAGAAAATGACAGGTGCATTTATTTAGCTACCCTCAAACAGAATCTGTATGGTTTCCATTTTCTATTTAAAGTCTCTTCTTCAGGGGTTGGAGAGGTGGCTTTGCAGTTAAGGGCACTCACTGCTCTTGCTGAGTACCTGGCTTCTGTTCCCAGCACTTACATGACAGTTCACAACCATCTAATTACAATTCCAGGGGATCTGGTGCCCTCCTCTGGCCATTGCAGGTATTATATGCACATGGTGCTCTTTTATACTTGAAGGGAAAATGCTCATATATCTCATACATACAAATAGAAATCTTAGTCATTTTGTCACATTTTTGATAAATGTCCATTTGTCAAAGGAGAGCTAAGCTGCCTGATTAAAAATGAAAGTCTAGCAGAGGCATATCATTATTTACATTCCAAATTGAAGTTAAATAAAAAGATAATACAGTCTAAAAACTGTGTCCCAAAGGCTTTTCACTTTAATTCCTTGATTTATGCTCTGTACCTCTGAAGAGTTCAGGACATCAAGGAGATTAAGAGGGCCAAGTTTAGCTTCCTAACTATCACCGTGTGCTTTAAGTATAATGTATAATGTTCCAGTTGATACAGTTTCCCAGATTGTCCTTGCTGTTTGTCCCTTGCTGGGAAGAGCCTCAAAGACTAAATCAAACCAGGCTGTGGAGCTTTTCGGTCTGTTATAGTCATTTTAACACTGTAGGGCTGATATAATAACTAAATTTTCCTAATTGTTCACTGTGATACGTCTCAAGCCATCATTCAAAGATTATTTATGAAAACGATGGTAGAAAGTTAAAGAAAATAACACTTCAAACATTTTGTAAAAGAAAATGCTACACATTGATAATATCTTCCAGGGCTATGCTATTTTACTCAGCAATGCTCAGCATGCTTACCAATGCTTGCTTTTACTAATATTTTAAAATAGATATTAATAAGTTATATATTTTGTTTCTACAAAGTTGTAATTGTTGCCGGCAATAACTCATTCAAATAAAGGTATCTCTGGTTGTCAAAGTAAGAGGTCTGTAATTAACCTACAGTTTCAAACATATCTTACTAAGTGATTTTGACATTGGGTAAATAGTCTAGAAAGATTGAGGGACATTTATTTTTATGTCAAGTAAATGTGATTCTATTAAATAGCAATTGCAACCTTACATAATACATATATATATTATAAAGTCTCTAAGTGTGAAGTAATAAAAGCATATGTCAGATTGTTCAGTAAATACCTAGTAGTTTAATTTTCAATCATATAGACCAGATTAAAAGAACTAAAATCAGGAAAAATTGAACTGGAGAACTAATAAGAAAATCAGTAAATATAGAAAAATAATTATTTCCTGATTTTTCTTGATTCAGGGTTCTTTTAAAGGAGATAATTACCTATCTATAGCCATCTATCTCTCAAAATATGAATTCTGAAATTATTCATCAGTACAATTTTCCACTAATGTCATTCCAGTTAGATCTACATTCCAACTAACATCTTAAAAATAAAATATTATTTTATTATTTTAATATTTTATTTTAATATTTTACTTTAATATTTTACTATTTTATATATTTAATATTTTAATATTTTACTTTAATATTTTAAAAAAGAAAATTATACCCTAATAACATGAGAGTGATTAGCTTTGTTATGTGTGGATTTCTTCCTGTAATTTGCAGTTTTGTTGTTTTGCATCAGATTGTAGAGGATTTATAGAAAAGTCCAATAACAGAGCAGCATGACATGGGACAGCCTCCTCTCTATTGCTACAATCCTTTGCATTACCTCAATGTTGATGTAATCAGTCTTCCTTCGGTCATTAGGTCTATTCATCAAAACCACAAACCACTGGGTGTCTACAAAGGGCACTAGCCTGTTATCTTTTTCTATGCATCCTTATTCTTCCCACCCAGAAGTCACAAAGCCTTTCTGGGGATCCAATCTGTATTTTAAACAAAGTAGATAAGGGTCAGTATGTGGGTTACACCAACTGACCTATATTATTTCTTAGGCTAAAGCAACATTCCATCAGAGCCAATGATAAATCCATGTGTCAATAGACTTGACTGGGATTCCTGACACAGTTGGGAAGTGCCAGGTCTGGCATGGCCTTGGTAGGGACAGAATGACGATTCCTGCCCCAGGACAGGGCCAGCCAGCATGGGCCTCCATGAGTGTCCATAGCTGCTGTGAGAGTAAGGCTTGTTTGTATAATGATGTACATATTTTATGTTCCTTCTTCAAGGACTGTCCTCCTTGTTAATGTTAGTAACTCCATGATAATCAGAGACAGCAAACTTGTGCCTAATGTCTCAGCAAATTGGTAAATGCTGGGACCCTCAGGACAGCCCTTAAGGCTGTGGAAAAGAACTCTAAAAACATGGGTCCAAAATTACATAATTTTAAAAATCAAGGATGCAGTATGAACTATATGAGGGGCTTGCTTCACGAATCTAAATTTGTCAGAAAAATATTAAGGAAGGCGATAAAGAGATTTAGGGAGTGGTAAAGAGGCTTAGGAGTGGTAAAGAGACTTAGGGAGTGGTGTTCAAAGGAGAACCCAATTAGCTAAATTTTTTGTTTATGCTTTTAAGGCAGATAGATTCCTGAGTTCAGGGTCAGCCTGGGACAGAGCAAGGTAAGGCCCAGGTGTGGTAGAAATGGTAATTTCAGTATGAAGCCCCACCCAACTAGTTTTTCAGCTGTGCTTCACAGAGGCAGACAGATCTCTGCATTCTTTTGCAATGTTAAAAGAAAATGTAAGAATTAAGGGGTTGGGTCATGAGTCCTATGCTAATTCATAGAATAATCAAAAGGGAACCTGGAATAAATGACTGGATTGATATGTAAAATAAAAACTGGGTTTATGATCTACAAGAGATGAGCTATCCAGAGAATTTGTCTTAGAATAGCAAAAGAACTGCTTAAAGAACTATCTCAAGCAGAAAATACAGAGCGAGCTCTCTGGAGATCTCCAGAGAAAGCAGAACAAAGAAAAGTCAATCTAGAAAGCTATCTCGAGTAGAACCTAGGCAACCAGATTGGACCCATGACTTGATTTTGAGTCATATGTTTCACTATTCCCAGACAGTCCTTCCTCAGCCCCTCTCAAAGCTGAGGCTGGTTTTGTTCAGGAAGGTGTTTTTTCTTTATGTTGTTGATTTTTTTTTTGTTTTTACAAGATCTGCATCTCTTTTGAGGGCATGTTCAGGTGATCCATCAAATAGGACAAGTGCAGAGCTGAGAGATGGTGAGGTACAGGGTCTTAAGACATAGGTAGAAACTCTGCTCAAGCAGTCATGGGAATCAGAGTCAGCCTGGTTCCTCTGATCTCAGGAACAACTTCATTCTGTACTGATCTCAGCTTTCTGTCATTTGAAGCCAACAGAGCCAATGCAACATTTTACTTCGAAAGCACTGCCCAAAATACACTGAAGTTGTAACATTTTTAGGCACACATTTCTTTTGTAATAAGATTTAAACTGTTTCATTTTCATAGTTTTATATGAGAAACTTTAGCCCTGTATAATCTGTTTTTCAAGGTAGGGTCATGAAATCCCAGTGTGATAAATAAAAATGACAGACAAAGAGTCAAGATCCCAAGCAACGTAGTATTGACATCTACTTTCCATTTTCCATCTCCATCATCCACAGCAACCAGTACTTGTGGGAAGCAATTTTAGGGGATGGTTATTTTTTTTTTAAATGTAATGCAGATGATAGCATTAGGATACTGACATTTTAATCAAATGTCTTATCCAAGTAAATAATCCTGCGAGCTGATTATCTTCTCTTGGTGTCGTGAGATAAAACAATACCCTTGATACCTCTGAGGCAATGTGGAAAGTGGCATGATGATCACAGTAACTTAAGAATTAAGTACTAAATTTCTCTAAGTTGTAAAAATATTACATTTATAATTTGAGAAGCTAAGTGTTTAGCTCATGCAACAGAGTTTAGAAAAAAAAAATGAAACCCACCTTCCATGCCTGGATCACATTCTTGAACTATATTCTAGTAGGTTGGAATAGAATAGGAGCAACATATATTTTACCCAGAGAAGTTTGTATTCTACAGCTTATTCAAAGGCTTGGGAATCCCAAACAATAATGAAAAGCAAGATAATTTTGTAAATAGATTTTCACTTGTAATGGAGAGGTGAACATATTTGAGAGTTTAATGTCCTTTTTAGTGAATTTAATTTTCCTTTATTGTATTTCTTGACTTCAAGACCTTTCCACGTTTCACTAGCTCTATGTAGTACTCATTTTGCCTTTATTCAAAGCATGTTTAATATAGTAAAACAAATGTCATATTACTTGCTTTCAAAGTTAGAATTTTTGAAAACAAATTATTTAGTTTTACTTTATGAGTGTTTCTCTCTATGTATGTTTTCCAGTGAGTGCAGTACACATAAGGACCAGAAGAAGGCATCAGACCCTCTGGAATTGGCTTTACAGATGATTGTGAGCCACCCTAAGGGTGCTGGGAATTGAATCCAGATACTCTGCAAGAGCATCTACTCTTCTTAACTACAGAGCCATCTCTCCAGCCCTCAAAGTTAGAAACTCTTAAAGTCAATGTATAGCCATAAAAGAATATTTTCATCCTGGTGTGCAATGTGCTGTTCCTAGCAGGAGGGAGGCATCTGTGGGGCCATAGTTAGGTCATTCACTTAAGGCCAACCAGTTTCTTCCAGCTTCTTACCTTCAGTTTGGATAACTGTCCAAGATCTTTAGCTGCAATGAAGATCATCTGAGGTCCCTGGAAACACAGAGAGAAAAAGAAAAGGAGGGGTGAGTCAGTAAATCTTCAGTAGTAGAGTTCAAGATAAAAGTAGAGTCTTCTTCTTTATTTCCATTATGATATTTTGGGCTTTTGCCAGATGTACATAATGGACTTATTCTAAAGATGGGACAGTAATTATCAGGCAAGGCTGGTGGCATGTTAGTTAGCATCACTGTCCCACTTTTGGCAGTGCTAAGTCTGGGTTATAGAACCAGATGCACTGTGGGTAATCAGTTTAATGAATCATATGGGCCAAACATTAATTTCTTCAGAGGCACACCTTCGTTCTACTCCTCAAAATAAATGTGTGTAAAATCTTAAGACATAAGGCTGAAGAAGGTAAGGATGTTCTTCCTGAAGTGTTGTGGCATCTATCAGAGACTTCCCCAACTCCTCTTGAAGTAGGAGATTCCCCTAGAACATCAGGATCCTAGACAAAAGCAAGCAAGCAAGCAAGCAGGCAAGCAAGCAAGCAAGCAAGCAACAAGCAAGCAAGCAAGCAAGCAAACCACCACCACCACCGTCACAACCACCACCTCTGAAAATTACTAGATAAGTCATGCAGAGCACTCCAAAATGAGACAGAGTGGGCAGGTCTGCCACTCTATGTGACTGGAAAGCTACTAAGTTTGGTCAAGTTCACTAGCATTTGGGAATAAAGTCACAGTGAGGGAGTGGGCTATTCTCAATTATCCTTTCTGTTCTATTCCATCTCAGAGTATATAGTCATTATAAACAGGAACCATTACTCATTTTCTTCTGTTGCTATAATTTTTCTGCATTCTCCTTATTTCTAGTACCAAATACAGTGTGCCTAGGACATTAATTTAAAGGGTCAATGTTATTTGGCCATAGATAATGGAATCAGTTTGACCTCAGGGAGCCCTGAGATCATCATATACTTTTCCAGGAAAGACTGTCTAGAGAATGGAATGTTACATATGGTGTTCCTGATGTAACATTATATGTATATTCTGGAAATCCAATAGTCTTCAAACTGCACAATGTACTAGACTTAATGCAGAAAGCAACAGTGGAAAATATAACATAAGCCCAAGCAAATCTTCAATAAAGAACCATTAAAAAGAACTGGGACGGTGAGATGGTTCAGCATATAAAGGCAGTTGTCATCATGCCTGGTGACCCAAGTTTGACCTCCATGAACCTGCATAATGGAGGTGAGACCTGATTCCCACAGATTGTCTTCTGACTCCACAAGGGTGCCATAGTACACCCTTGGTGGGTACATAGGTACATCCCTACCCAAACACACTTGGGCATGATTGAAATGTAATGCAAAACAAACACACACCCAAGTTCAGTTATGGGCTAAGGCTGTATGTGTGAGGTAGTTCTTCAAGTACTTCTCCATGCAAAGGGTAGCCTGCCATGCATTGACTCCCTTCTGGGTACATCTTTCTATGTGGAGGATCCCCAATATTTGGTTCTCTTTGAAACAGGTCTTTGCAGTAGCCACATTGAGAGCATCTTCCATGCCGATGTTTCTGCTCATGGGAAATATTTATTTCCAGCCCACTGTTATCACTCCCCTGCTAATCAAGTCCATGAATGCTACCTTGCATTGTAGCATTATCAAATACACTAGTTGCTTTAGCAGAATAAGATTTCTTTGTGTATGTGATTTGGCTGTCCACAGATGTAGGCTCTAGAGGAAGAAATCTTACATTCATGGCTTGGAGTTAAGTGAACAAAAACATCTTCATCTTACATCTTTCCCTACCATATAAGAAAATATTTTCTATACATATACTGCTATTGGACATACATAGGGACCAAACATACATGAATTGATATGTCTATTAGTGTAGTTTATAATTATTTATTATTTGCATCCATTTAGCTCCCTCAGCCACATAAAAAATCAATTATTCCAAATGTTAGGCTAGTTGGTTTTTTTTTCTTATTGCTTGTTTCAGCATATGTGAACTGAAAAGTGTGCACTGTGTGACCACTTGATCATTGTGCAGCTCTGCTCCTGACTGATCATTCTGGCTTCTCTCTTATTTTTTTCTGTGTGTGATACAATCAAGTCCTTCAAATCCACAGAAAGTCATTTCCTCTATTAACCTCCAAGCAGGGAGGCAACAGAGGAAAGTTGAAAGGAACAGTAAAAAGAACTCAATATGACGCACTGCACAGACCTTCTTTCTTAAGAAGTATAGTGGCCATATTGAATATCAGCCTGTTTTCTGTGGATTCATAGTAATATTAACTTATATATAATATTATGTTTAATAAGTATTGTTATATATAATACTAAATTAAATAGAAATTTTAAATATGTATGTAACTAGATAACTTTACAAATTAAAGTTAGCCCCACCCTCCTTCCCTCCCTTCCTCCCTTCCTTCTTTCCTTTCTTTCTCCCTCCCTCCCTCTCTTCCTTTTCCCATCTCTTTCTTGAATTCTTTATGTAGCCAAGGATGACCCTGGACTTCTGATACTCCTGTCTCTGTCTCCACAGGACTAGGATTACAGGTGTCCCACATTGCACCTGAATTTATGTGGTGCTGAGGATGGAGCCCAGGGCTTTGTGCGTACTTGACAAGTGCCCTGCCAACTGAGCTACATCTTCAGACCCACTGACTTAATTTTTTTTTGTAAGAGATGAAGTTTTGAATGACAATTAAATATGAACTTAGATAGCATGCTTTCATTTTTCAAATGGATTTAATTCCATTTAATTTCTCTAATAAACCACTGTTAAACGTTTTCACACTAAGAATAAATTTCCCCAAATGGATTAATTCATATTTATCTGTACCCAAACTACTCATTTGAATAGTAGATGATCAAGGATGTTACATGTGTGAGGAAGCCACACTGTAGGTACGTACTGTTTGGTCTGTCAGTGGAGGGAGAACAATCTGTTTCTCTATCTTGTTAAGAACTAATTTCCAGAGCTCCTTCAGAACTCGCTTCAGGACCGTTTTCTCACAGATTTTTGCTGAAAGACTTAATCTGAAACAAGATTAAATGTACATTTACTCGAGTCTCACTCATGTACCAGGTTACAAGGCTGATCAGATAACAACATTCACCACCGATTAGAACCCTTCAATGGGTGGGCTCCTCACAGTGTTCAAAAACTAGATTACATTTATGGAAGAAACATATTACATATAAATATATATAAGTGCATTTATATATTATATACATATTTAATTATGGAAAAGATATATAATATATAATTATATATAATATATAAATATATTTAGCCATCTGTACATTATCCAGTTCATTTCTTAGAAAATGAAATCAGAGGAAATTAGTTGCATCTATTTTCCTCCAAGCAAAAAGTTTGCCTTTAACTTTTAAATAAAATACCATTGTGTGTATTTCCTTATGTATGCTCCATTTTTTCATCCATTCATATGTTGCTGGACACCTGGGCGATCCTACAACTTTGATGCTACGGATGGTGCTACAAAAACATGGATATGTACATGTCCCTCTGGCATGTTGACTAAGAATCTTTCAGATATGTTTGTGAAAGTGGTGTAGCTGTATCACAGGCAACTCTACTTTATATACATACACATAACATACCATACACACACACGCACACGCACACGCACACGTACACGTACACGTACACGTACACGTACACGTACACGTACACATACTACTTTCTATACTGATTTACAGTGGCTGGATAATACGTGCTCCCACCACCAATGAGTAAGTAAGGGCTCCCTTTCCCCACATCCTCATCAGGGTTTATTACTGTCATTCCTGGGCTGTGGACCAATATGACAATGTGACACAGATGTCTTTCGATTTGTCCAGAATCCAGAGTTTGCTAACACAGACAGGTGAGTTGTGTCTTTCAACCTTCCCTCATTTAAGATAAGGATTAATATTTTCTGGTGTTCGTTTAATGCCATGCACATTCGTGTTTACAAGACTCTTCTGCATGTATTTCTCATCTAGTTATGTTCATTTTAAAAATCAAATACAGACTCAGAGACATTTAGAGATGTCTCCAAAGAGGGAAGTTAATGAGTGAGACCTAGTCAGGTTGTTTTTTCTAAGTCAAGTGCATCTTGTGCTATGCGTCATGAATATCTTCATATATGAAGGCCCAGAGGAGATGAAGATAGCAATGCAAATATCTACAATATGATTCTGGGCTCAATGATAATCTTAGTGGCAGTAGTTTGACCACAATATAATGAGGGCTAATGTAGTGCATATTTTATGGTAGTCTCCTGACTTCCATAGTACTTTTGGGCTCAGAAATAATAACACCAGTGGTTTGTTATTATAGACAAAGCTGAGCACGTTTTTCCACACTAAATGACATGGATGGTGAGGAATAAATGATATCTAACTAATCAAATTGATACCAACAGGGAGATTGCTAAGATATACTTTCCTATAGAAGTATTTCTCCTAACTCTATTTTATATACTAAACCCAATGTACTTGCAAAGAAGCCCCTCTGGGTGAGTTTGTAGGCTAGTGTCAAGGGCAACATCTCCAGCAAGTCAGAGATTGGGGTCTAGACAGTGAGAATCTCAGCTTACAAACAGAGCTTCAGAGACATTCAGAGCACAGCTGGAACCCATTATGCTACTGATTTAGAATTTTCAGCCTTGAAAAGATCTAAGTTGAAGAACAGATGCTGTTTTGTGTGGTTGTCTCACAGACTGGGCATTCTAACTTTTCCTGGTTAGACTGGAACCAAGGAAAAGCAAATAAAGCCAGTGGCTTTCTTTTGCTCTCTGTAGGTTTTTGGTACTTGGAAATAGAGCATGCAGCTCATTTTAGGCAAAGCCTGGACTTCAGGGAGAAGATAAAATGTTAAGAAATGTTTTATTTGTAGAGGCATAGTTGAATATAATGTGATTTCTATAGGGATTTTTCTGAAAATGGCCTTGAAGACTTTTGGGCCACTATTGTTTGATTTAAATAATAGAAATCCAAGGAGGAATCCAATAACTGCTTTCTTAATGTAGTCAGAGTCATAAAACATTTTGCAGTCTGAACTATCTAGACTGGCTGGATGAAGAACCAATTAAGTATATGATTTCAAGTGCCACATGTACAATCAGCAATGGGGATTTAACATTATATTGTTAATCATATTTTTCATGAAAAGTTTTTCTAGTCCTGTGTCTGTTCCCCACCAGTATTCATTTAGATCCTATCCACCTTTAAAGTACCTAGCTCAAATGAAATTCCCACTCTCTGACAAGACTATCACTCTGTCCCTTATTATGTGTATTTATGTAACTTTTTTTTCTCTTCCAAAATTATCAAGGCCTTGAAAGCAGAATCAGTGATTTACTTTGAAATATCTCCTCTATCTTAGTCACTGTTACTGCTATGTGCTGAAACACCATGACCAAAGCAACTTGGGGAGGAAAGGGTTTATTTGATTTACACTTCCACATCACAATTCCTCATCAAAGGAAATCATGACAGGAACTCAAACAGGACAGGAACTTGGAGGCAGGATGTTGATGCAGGGGTCATGGAGGGGTCCTGTTTATTGGATATCCCATGGTTTTTAAGCTTGCCTTCTTCTAGAACCCAGGACCTGTCTATCTCTCACTAATAAGAAAATGCTCTACAGGCTTGCCTGCAGCCCAACCTTTTGGAGGAATTTTCTTAATTGAGGTTCCCTCCTCTCAAATGACTTTAGTTTGTGTCAAGTTGACATAAAACTACCCAGCACATCCTCTAGCTAATGGCTTTAAAATTACACAATCTAATTGAGCTCAGAGAATGTCTTCAACTTTCTATATCTCATATAACTATCTTTGACTTAAATACTGTTAAATAACTTCCACATATTTTGAAAGGTCATAATTATTTTCTAACTTTATATGCAATCTCATTTTGCTAAGAATGGTAAGGAACGCCACATAGATGATATAATCCAATATAATTACAAGTGGACTATTAAGCATGTAAAATAAGGGCCAGAAAGGTGGCTCAGTAGTTAAGCAAAATGATGGCTCTTCTAGAGGACCCAGGTTTGATTTCCATCATCCACACAGCAGTTCTATAACAACTGTCTTATAACTTCAGTTCCAGGAAATCTGATGGTGATTTCTAGCTTTCATTTTTTTTTTTTGGTTTTCGAGACAGGGTTTCTCTGTGTAGCCGGGCTCTCCTGAACTCACTCTGTAGACAGGCTGGCCTCGAACTCAGAAATCCGCCTGCCTCTGCCTCCAAGTGCTGGGATTAAAGGCGTGCGCCACCACCGCCCGGCTGATTTCTAGCTTTCATGGCTTTGCATGTGCATGGTCCATATACATACAAATACTCATAAACATAAATATTTTGAAAGAATGTAAACTTACCTAAATGTATTAAAAGTAAGAGTGAACTCACTTTCTCCATTCTTGTATTTTATAATTGGTAATATATATCCAAAAATTACATTGCTAGCAATTGATATTATCAAAATTACCTAGATGTAATTTTGGTTACAGAATATGTAAAGCAGAGACTTTCTTAGTGAAAAATGGTGATTCCAACCATTGATTGGTATTCTGAAAAGGAATTCTCCACATGACAAATAAGAGAATCAGGATCATCCAGTTCTATTGTCTATAACCACTGTATTCAACAACCAAATGCTAGTGCTTGCAGAGACTGAACTCTACATTGATCGAGAGCTGTATAGAAGATAAATTCTAATGAGACATTTAGTGGATAATGTAATAAAATTCTGCACTAAGAAACTGAAGATAAGAAGAGACACCCTTTCTTCCTTTCTTTATCATCTCCATTTCTTTGCTTTCTTCTTTCCCATACATCCTCCTGCCTATCTACCTTCTGCACACTGTGCTGCCCATCTGTCTATCCTCCACAACATTTTTACTCACAGAGGACAGTAAGACTTACTGAAATGAAAGCATTCAGACATCAGTCTTACATCTGCAGTCTGGTTATAGACAAGGGGATTGGAGATGAAGTAGATCCGGTGAGGGTGTTGAAGAGGCTCTTCCTGAGAGATTTTGCTTGATTTGATCTCTTTTTAATTCTTATACCCTTATTCATTTGCCACAACAACAATACATGAGATAATGTATATAAATTACCATATGCATATAAATTACCATGAATCTTTCTGTGTATTTAAAGTTATTTGATTTTTTTTTTGTCCACTACCAGCTCTGATTCTGAGTACAGCTCATACTTCATCTGGAACACCTGTAAGTACAATTGTCTCTGATTTTTGAACTTAGGGGTTTTGAAATATTTTTATTGGTAAGGCAAAAAAATATTGGAATCTGAAGTGCTCCAAAATCCTCATTCCACCCCCTCCCAGTGCTGGGGCATAAACCTGTAGGCATAATGTTTTTATATGCTGTGTTTCAATCTTTTTCAGTCTGGACAGGGCATTGTAATGCTTGTACCAAAAATCTCCTCTCTCAAATTTATGCACACAGCTCTTACCATTTATTCTCTACCTTGTCAATAAATGTTGATCGTCCAATGGCTGAGCAGAATAGAGAACAGGGTGGGATTCTACCAACCAGAGAATGGAGAGAGGGGAGAAAGGGAGGGATATTCAAATCAGTGAGGAGGGTGGAGGGGTGGAACCATAAGGAAGGAATCTGGAGAGAGATCATGGAAACACACTGAAGCCCAAAGAGCCAGATCAATAGTAATATGCAAGTGCCATGGGATGGGGCTGGGAGGCGGCCAGATTAGCATAGAAAGTAAAGCTAGATCGTTTAATTGTTTAGCTATTGAGGTGCAGTTTTAAATGAATCTTGGTTTCTCTGTGGATTTCCATAAGGTAAAGAAATACAGCTGCATGATGAATTCACTGTTTACATTTCTATTAAGAATAATTCATTTGCACAAATCCAGGACTTAGCATCTGCTAGAAAAACCCATGTCGGAGAACTACCTCCCCAACCTGGAAACCTCAAGACTGTGCCTCAGATTCTAGAATAGTTCAGATTTGATAACTTTGACTTAGGGATGGTCAACTGGTATCCCTATTTATAAAATCATGTAGCTATTTGTTAAAGTAAACGATTCAGGACTGTGAATGTATTTGAAAACATTGTTGCCTTAAGTCTATGGCCAGTTCACTAAATCCGAACCTTTGAGCATAGAGACAAGAAGCAAACAAAGCACACACTAACCAACCAACAGATTGAGCAGAGCTTTTTGTTGTTGCTGTCTGTTGTAAATGGTCCATGCCAACCCAGCCCCTGGACAGACTATAATCTCAAAGGCGCCCGGGGCTTGGGCTTTCTCTAATCCTTTCCAGTGATTAGAGCTGGGTTGGACACAGGTGGGCACCAATTATGTCAGACTTTGCTGAACTCATTGTATTCACACATGTGCTATTTTCTCCTCCTCCTGTGGGTTTCTGAAGAGAATCAGATATTCTGGATTCAATTTGGCCTTTATGCCCAAAGAATGGAAAACAATGTGGTATCTGAGGAGCAGGGAGTTTGAAACGTTTCTCTGCTTTGGAACAGCAGCTCCCTGCCAGCCACCAACACTAGTTTCCTTTCATTCTTCTTGCTTATACAAACACTATTAAAAGTGTGCTGCTCTGTTTTGTATGCACATATCGTGTGTGTGTGTGTGTGTGTGTTGTGTGTGTGTGATTATGCTAGGATGACTGGCAGGTGAAACCCCAGCATCCACCTGTCTCTGTATCTTCAGCACTGAGTTCAAAAGTATGTACCATTATAGCCAGCTGCTGCTGTCTTTAAAAAAAAAAAGATTTATTTTATTTTAATTACCTGTTTCTGCGTTTGCTTATATATAAATATGTGCATGTGAGTATATGTTCTTACAGAAACCAGAAGAGGATTCCTGAGCTAGAGTTACAGACAGTTGTGAATTTTCCACTGCCAGTGCTGGGAACCAAACTCTTCCTCAGCAGGACAGTGTGCCCTCTGGATCCTCAAGCCACCTGTTTTGGCTGTTTTACTTGGATTCTGGACATCAAAACCTGGCCCTCATGCTTGTCTGACAAATTTTATTTATTGTGCCATCTCCTCAGACATTCTTTGAAAGTCACCTTGTGCAGAAAAAACAAAAATCCCCCCAATAGAATTATCAGTCATTATTAGGAATTCTGGGCAATTAGGAAAGGTTAAGATGGGCAGGCAACTCACGTCTTATCCAAGAAGTCCATGAGCGGCCTCAGCACAATCTCTGCATCCATCGCTGCGCTGTTCTTATTCGCTGTGCTGTTCCCGTTTGCTCGCATTTGATTTAGCTCAGCACCCATCTGCTTTATACACTCTTCAATTACAAGTTGGAAACTGAAATAGAGAACATTAACTCTAGAGGAAGAGCTGATAGTTTGCCTGAGTCTGAAGTCTTCTTCCTGTAGACTGAACTGTTTCAAATGGAATTGTTTTCCTTGCCCGTTTGTTTGAGGGCTTAGCTGAGGTGACACATACTCTGAACCTCTCCCTGTATGCAAACAGACGACAGGGATGCTCATCAAGTGGGCCAATGCAACAATGATGGCTGTTTATTCAGCTTCCATCTGTGGTGGTGACAGCTGCTGTGCCTCTGAGGACATTTGAAGAAATGACTGCTCTAGAGAGACTATGGACATGGGAACCCAAGTTCTTCCCCATTTTCTGTAACTTCACACCCTCTTGGCTTTCTCCAGTCTTTCCAGCAACTCTTTTCCAATTGACTGACCATTACTACCCTGAAGTAGTGAAGAAGTGACATATATATGACGAAGGTAGAAAGTGGTAATGGCTTCATAATGATACATATCTGGAATTATCAAGTAGTGTGCCTTGAATGTATATAGGTTTTACATGTCAATGACATCATAATAAAGCTATTAAGAAGTGAAGGTTGGTTGAATGCATCCCCCGAGCATCTCCTTCCACTTGCCTTGCCTCTTGTCTCATCTCTAAGGATTTAAACAGCCTGGAAGAGTCACCTTGTACTGTTTCTATTTACTCTCTGCATCTTCAGCACTGATGCTTGGTCTCCACCTGAGATTGGCAAGGGGGAGTTTAAAATAGTGGATTCTTGACATTCATTACTAAGATGTTTAAAACAATGGGGATAATTAGAACATAAGTGCACTTAGGTGAAGAAAATCTACTTAGGAGAAAGAAGGCATGGGAGATGCTTGAATTTCTGAGTGGTAATAAGGAGGCGGTTGAGCTTGACCTCAGCACTGATATCAAGCCAGTCCCGTCTTCTCCCCCTGCACAGCAATACCACAGGCCATGTTAATAGAGAGGTTACAAACACATCAATTCCTTGGATTTTGTACATAGATTTGAAACTTTGCTGTATAATGCTTGTTTTCTGAATTACATGGAATATACCTGTGTTTTTTTTTCCATGCACACACATTTATAAATATTTAATAAATTCATACTATGTTCCAAGCATGTGTTCAGAACACACAAATGAACAAAATGGGCACACATTGTCCTCACAACACATGAGACCTTTCATCTACTTTAGCATTTACCGCATGGAAAATATTTTAGTTAGTCTGCTGTGAAATATTTCATTTTTAAAAATGTTTTTTTTTTGTTTTTTTCAAAGGTAGAAAGCACTCAATAGATTTAAAATTAGACAATTTGGGTATCTTTTCTTTTCCTGGCCTTCTAATAGTGGATTTATAAACCCTTGATTTGTAATTCTAAATATCTCAAAGTCTAGGTCTATATCCATCATATGTAATAGTTAATCTGTCTTTGTCTCCTGGCTTCTCTTTGGACATTTTTATTTTACTATTTATGATGAAATTCCATAATTGATATCTTGTTTGGCTCATGATCTCTATGGGTGTGGCTCCTTTAGTACCTGTTTATATTACATTGGAATAACCTCTTCTAGTCTCTCACCTTAATCAATTCTAAACCCTCACCAATTAGCTTTGATGTGGCTAGATCTGTTGTTGGCCTTTGGTGTCTACAAGGAAGGGTGGAAGAAATAGGGCGGACATAGATCTTTGCAGTGTATGTGTGTGTGTATTTGCAGCAAATATATATAAATTATATTTAATATGGAAATAGTCACAGATATTTGAGATTGTGATAGAATACAAGCAATATTGGAAATGCTTACATGATTGATTAACCACAGTGGCATTAATAATTCTTCTGGTTGTAACTACCTCTAAAGTAATTTCCTTTTCTTGCCCTGATTGTCAAGCCCACTGAGGTAAGGGATAGACTGAACAAAGCACACTGAATCTCTGTTTCCAATGTGTAAGAAACAGGCTCCTGAGCAGATTTAGACTGTGAACTTAGCAGCAGGGATGTGAGGTGGGACATCTGAAGGAAGAGTTCACTGTAAAGAAGGACAAAGACATTCTGATTTTGCATGACTCTAGAATAAACTAAACCACAATTTACCTGAAAACCCTTCTGTCTCATTCCTAGTGAATTCACTTACCAGGTTTTCTCCTTTTCTGTACATTTTTATTTGAAAAAGACATTATTGACTAGCTAGAGTAAACATAGAACCAGTAACTAATGACAGAAGCCTTCTTGGGCACCCAAGGAACCAAACAACACACCCACCCATACCCACTGAGGGTTCCTAGGGGACAGCCTTGGATTATTTACATCCAAACCAGCCAGCTTCGGCACTAATGGTTCCAGTAAAGAAGTGGACTGAACCAGAGTAAGAGAACAATGTATGTACAAGCAGAAATTTAAGGGGCACAAGATTTGAACCTTTTAGACCATCTGTAATTCATCACTGATATGAAGTGACTTGGTCTGTGGAGGAGGCAGGTGATCTGGAAGCATGTCGGGAGCCTAGGAAAGGCTTCAGACCAGTTTGCCTTCTTCCTGGCATTATTGAAAGGCCAACCTGACAGCCTAGGGTACTGAGAATGGTCTAAACTTTTTAATGACATGAGATGCAATTGGCTTTGGAGTGAGTTCTCCCCTTATTTGTAAGGCTTCAGCCTCAGCTCCCAAGGGGAGCAGGCTCATGTAGTTCTCCAGATTGACTTTGCAACATGAACGTGCTGCTTGCCATGGACTTTACACCCACCTGTGTGTGATGTATCATAGCAACGGCATTGAATAATTATTCTTCTAACAAGGCAAGCATGATGAGTGGCTTGTTTATTTCAAGAACACAAATGACCTTAGCTGCACTCAATTCATTGCAACATTTTAAAAATAATGTAAGATTGGGTATTGGGTATCTATGAGTTTTTGGTGTGTAGGATAAAATATACAATATTCTGTGTCTGTGTCAGTCTTTTCTTCTTCTATTCATTTTTGTTTGAAAAAGACATTATTGACAAGCTCCACTAAATCCAGAACTAATGACAGAATCCTTCTTGGGCACTCAAGGAACCAAACAATACCCCACCCCCGAGAGTTCGTAGGAGACAGCCTTGAATTATTTACACCTAATGCAGCAGCAATGAGGACCCACTAAGCAAAAAGTATTTCATTTTGGCCAAAAGGAAAAATCTCTAGCCTAGTTGGAGATCTAACATTGCAAAGACTTGGTGTAAAGGACTACTTTTCAAGGAAGGTGACACCAACCACTAGGAAGGTGAGACCAGCCCTGAGGAAGGTGGGGTCATCTTAAGTCATGCCAAGGAGACATGCAGAGTAATTGGCTGTTTAGTTTCCTTCCCAAATTTTCCAGGACAGTCACTTGCTGGGCTGCAGCAGTGCTGCTTCAGGTTCACGAGTCTACCTATTTACTGAATTACACGGAAAAGCACAACCTTTCTCTTCCTTTGTTCTCTTCCTTTGCTCTGATGTTTCAGGCTTTCTCATGCTTTCTCTAAAGTCCTCCCTTCCACTACATGGCTGATTTCTGTTCTTTTCCTTCCTCCTCCTCTTCCTCCTCCTCCATGCAGCTGCTGGGATTTACAGCTTGCCTTCCCTGGGGTTTTTCTTTTTAAACTCTGATAAAACCATCCTCATAGCTAATCCTGTAAGAATAATGCGCTTCTACAGCCCTGATAGCACCATTCTTTCCTACATAACCAAAATCTGTCTCAATTTTTCTAAATCTGCGTATATAATTTAGTCTTTGGAGCATCATTGGGATGATAAATCTTGCAAATATATTCAGTCTTTCTCTTTCTTAAACAAAACACAAGTTCAAAATTTTTCTTATCAAGAGGATTTAGACAGTTTGCAGAACTAGTTTCTGCCCTGTTTAGCTATCTTACCTACCATAAAGTTATGAGTTGGTCTCACTTTATTAGACTCTGTTTTCCTTCCCTAAAATCACTAAATAATTTCTTACTTCCTTTTGTAGCTGAAGGCAACCTTTTCCCCCATTTTGTTCTTTAACATTTTTCTTTGGTTAACACATTAATTCACAACTAGAATGGAGGTCAGCCCAACAGGACTGAATGAAAGCCCCATCACTGTCACCTTATGCCAGGACAATCGAATCCCACATTTCTGAAACAATTCCTGCCATTCAAACCCAAGGTAGAGAGAGCCTCCATCTTGCTAATTAGCAGTCAGGCTGAGCTAGCAGGCTCATGAAGGTCAGAAGCAACCCAGCACAGAGGCAAGATACTAAGCTCAATGCAGAGCAGAGGGAGGACAGGTGTCCTAAACTCCCTACAGGGTGCTCTGTGTCCGACCTGTGAAGTTAGGCTCCAGCAAGACTACACTACCCAGCTTAGAGGAACTGAGACACACCTCTGACAATCAAGAGGACTCTAAGTCTGGGGCACTACTGTGCTTCATTCTCCTATCTGAGAAAACACAGTACTTCCTGTGGTCTTTCTTATTAAGTATGGCCTTAGTAATCATGAAATGTTTACAAATCATTTATCTTTCTAGAACCAAATAGAAGGTGAGAGGTGTTCATCAAGTAGCTTTTGTCATAAAGATAATTTTATAGCCACATTGGGAAACCGAGCACGTAATTTAAATTGATAAGCCAACATGTACTGAAGTAATATTTTAAATAAATTTTATATTAAATTAATGAACCTCTTCAAAGATATATTTAAGCTACACCTGTTTTATAATTTTTAGTAAAATCATTGATCTCTCATAATGGGGCAGAATAAAGTTCATATCAGGTCACTTCTTGTTCTTTAGAAACATCAGAGCTGAGGCAAGTTGACTCAAAAATATAGATGCCTATAGTCTCTAACCTCTTGCTCATGAGGTAGTTGGGGTCATGAACTCTAAGTTGTGCTGATGTAATCTGGTACAGAGCTGGGTAACGCCCTTCTGAAAGCAAGCACAATGGCATGCAAGGCTTGAACAAAACAGATGCTTCTTATGTAAGATTTGCTTCTTCCTCCCTCTCTCTATTCTCTCCAGGACTTTCTGCTCTCTAATCCACACTCACATTGCAAGTGGTTATGAGCTAAGATTTCTGCCTTTAGAGAAAAGCGAGAGAAGTAAACATGAAAGCCTAGAGACAGATGTTGCAAGTACCACCAAAGCGAAGGATGTACAGACATCTGCAAGGCATCACTTTTGGATCCTGGAGTCACGAAAGGCTTTCCAGAGGAGATGATGCTTAGACCAGGACTTGAAGCAAAGTGAGTGATCATTACAAATGAAACCTGATACAGTCAGACAGCTAATTAGGCTGCTTACCTTTCTCCATAAGTGATGCTGAGTGCATCCAGAACCCCGTTGAGTTTGCTTTGAAGTTCTTTCAGAATAGTGCTAGCTTCAGGGTCTAGCTGCAGAGAGACCATAAACAACATCACTTGGGAGTTTTAAGAAAGAAGCCCTGTCTACTCCTCTGAGAAGCGTTGCACTTGCAATACGGCAACCTTAAACAACAATAAAGACACTCTTTTTTTTCTCTTTTTTTTTTTGTCTTTAAATGCAAAGGTTTAGGAAACTGAGGAAACCATTAAGGATTCCCACAGGAGAGAATGTTGATCAATTCACATAACATGCTGATGAGGTAGGAGGGAGAGGGCAAAGCTTGTCTTGTTTTCAGTGATGGGATGGAAAGCATGGCAAGATTTACTCCAGAGCATGATCATTTCAGGATTTGCAAAACCCAATACACTAATTATATACACTACACAATTATATATACTAATTGAAAATATGCTTTGATTCAAAATATATTTCAGTGTTTAATAGAACCATAAATAAATAGGTATGATAAAATATTATTCAATAAAAAAATTAACTTTTGAGAACAGGCTGAATATCTCAAATCTAAAATGCCAGGAACCAGAAGTCTTTCAGATTTCAAGAGTTTTTCTGATTTTGAAATCTTTGCCTAGAGTTTGCTCACTTCCTAATTGTTCTTTAAACCCTGAAATCTGAGACAGTTCAAAGTGTAAAGCTTTTTGAGAACCAACGGAACACTAAAGACACCTTCAATTTTGGAGCATTTTGCATTTTAGACTTCAGGATGATAGATGCCAAGGCCATGTTGTTATTAGGAGGTGTTTGAGTACATTTTCCAACTGTAGAATTTTAAGCAGTAGGACATGTAGATCCCCTAAGTTCTTGGGTTTCTTTGGAGAACACTGGTTTGACTTTTCTCTCTGGGTATTATCTGCAACCCAGGGTAAGGTGCATAGATGTGCACTTTACTTATTTTTTTAAGAATTCATTTTTTCTAATGACAGTAAAAGATCAACATGGAATTTACCATTTTGAGAAATTTAAAGATTTATTTATTTCATATATGTGGGTACACTGTCTCTGTCTTCAGATATACCAGAAGATGGCATTGAATCCCATTACAGATGGTTGTGAGCTACCATGTGGTTGCTGGGAATTGAACTCAGGACCTCTGGAAGAGCAGTCAGTGCTCCTAACCCCTGAGCTATCTCTCCAGCCCCCATCTTGAGAAATTTATCCCATTGGTTGTATTTATACAAATTAAAAGTATAGTTGAATTATAAATAAAACAAGACCTTCTGACATATGAATACCATCAGGCAGAGATAAATTCATGTAAAGGATAATGTGTCAGTCTCTGAAATCGAAATGTCAATCTTCCTTCCTTTGAGCCTTCAGAAATTAAATTTCTTCTCATTAGTGTGTGTAGTTCTTTGACACATTGGTCCTCTAATGAAAGGAGGTTGGGATAGAGCCAACTTCTTGAAGTGAAACATATAAATTCATGACATATAAGCCAAAGACCTAGGAAGTATATGAAATAAATGTGAGATCTGCTAGTGATAGACGTTCATAGGTTCTTATTCAAAGAAGTATCCCTGAAGTATACAAGAAACTCCCGGAACAAGATAATCTGCAATACTCCAAAGGTGTTTTTTTAAAGTAAGAAACAGCAAGAATAGTGTGCGTGTGTGTGTGTGTGTGTGTGTGTGTGTGTGTGGTGTGTGAAGGTGTGAATACACAAGATATGTTTGATGTATGTTTTTTTAAAAAGTCTTACAAAAAAGATTGTTAGTAGGCAATCATTTATTTACATTCTTTCCCATAGTCTCTGTCTTTTTCTCCTCTCTCCTCCCTCCTCTCCTTCCCTCCCCTCCTCCTTCCCTCCCCTTCCCTCCCCCTTCTCTCCCCTTTGTTTCTTTGTCTCTGAGACAGGGTCTCTTTACATAGCTCTGGCAGTCCTAAAACTTGTCATATAGTCCTGAACAGCCTTGAACTCACAGAGATCTTCCTGTCTCTACTTCCCAAGTCCTGGGTTAAAGCCATGCAACATATCTGGCTTTTTATTTATTTTTTTCTTTAAAGTATAAATAATTTCTCATTTCATTTCACAACCCTTCCTCAAGCATTCCTCACCAGAGACAGGCAGCAGCATAGCATGTGTACCAACTGTGCCCTTTCTCTTATTTTTTATTCAAAACTCTTGTATTGTCTTTTCTATAGACTTTCATTTCCTGTGCAAGTCAATGTGTCTTTCCCAGAGTCCTGTAAGACTTGCATGCACTAAATATATGAAAGGCAATTGGAGATGATGCACAAAGCCAAAAGTTTCGCCATGGAAGTTATCCTGATGGTCAGTATGATTCTCCGTAGATACATTTTCTATTAATAATATACTTTTGCTTTTGAAATACAATCTTTTATTTATTAGCAACAACATATTCTGATTTATCACGTTACTTTTGATTTCAAATACGTGACGACTTGCCAGACCGTGTCAAATTATGCTCTGACACTGACTCAGAATTCAGTTTCCATGTCAACTCCGCATGCATTTCTGCTTCTTTTCTAGCACCCATCCTCTGTCTGTAGATATAATCAGAGGATATGTTCTTTCACCCTCTTAAAAGCATTGGCAGTTAAAGTGATCATGAAGGTCTTGCTGCAGTTACAACCTTTAGGCTGCAGAAGGACATTTAAACCCTTCTGGTATCTCGTTAAAGCCACCTATAAAATAGATCCCATGGAAGAACTCCAGGTCTTTCCTGAGTCATTTACTTCCTCACAGCCAATTGCTGCCCCCTTTCCTTCCTTTCCTACGGCCTGTAGGGTGCCCTGCTTTGTTCTCAGAGCCCTGCCTCAGTGTTATAGTGTTTTCACTACCCATCCATAGAAATACAGCTGAGGAGGGAAGGCCATGTGGTCTGCCTATCATCTCCCTAGAAAATGAGGCCAAGATTTATTTGTCTACTGTTTAAATGCATCAATATTTTCAAATTAAAACCCTTAAGATTTTTTTGCATCAAATCCTTTAATACATCTATATTAATCTGTTCACTATTTTTGCACTAGATCATTTTTATTTAATTTTTTTACTATGCAAGGTCTATTATCCTGTCTATGAAATCTGAAGCATCATGTCTCAGAAACCCTCTTCAGTTGAGGACTTTCTCCGTCTCTCTGGGCCTTTAACCACGCTTCTTTCTTCGTATTTGATCAGTCCATTCTTAATCTTGCTTTCCTGCTCTATGAATATATGCTGATGATATCCACATACAAACAGAAAGCAGAATAATGGAAGAAAAGACAAACTTATTGGAAATAACCTTCTCACCAACATCTGGCTACTTTCTCCCTCTCCTTTACCTTTGAACTTCTCATAACACAAGCCTAAAACTGTGCTCTGTATCTGTCTGCATCTTTGAAACATTTACTAGTCCACCACAGCCCGGCTTCTGCTCTGGACCCTCCACTGCAGTGCACAATATAGGTCGCCATGATCTCTTAACTGTTAAGCCTGGTGACCTTATTATCCCACTCAGCATCTGTTCACACTCTGTTTCTCTCTCAAGCCCTTACTTCCTTGCTTGTTCAGTTTTGCATGGCTTGTCCTTCTTCCTGTTGAATGCAAGTCCTCTATGTACTCTTTAAATAATACTGCCCTTCAGCCTTCCCTTTCTGTTCTTCATTCTACTTTCCCCTGAGCAACCATGGTCAAGTCTATAGCTCCAACTACCACTCCTATGCGAACGACCCCCTAATTCTCTTCTCTGCATTCTCTAAGCAGCATGCCTGAACATCTTGTCTTGTTTCCCAGGTGCCTAGTAGATTTTTTCCTTCTGAGGATCCAATTGTACCTCCATCAAAGCATATAAACATGAAGCTCATTATCTTTCTGGCTTAATTTATATCTCTTCTTGTTTTCTCTGATTTGGTCATATGCAGATGTCACGTTTGACTTCTATATTCTTCCACCATTTACACTTGGGTACCAAGATATGCCCAATTGTGCCTCTGAAACATCTTCCCTAGCCCACTTGTCCTTTTGAAGTCTTGACTTAGTATTTTTCTCATTCTCTTTATATCCCCCTTAATGGTTGTTCCTAATAAATAATAATAATAATAAGTAATAATTAATGGTTGATCTAATAAACTCAAATTTGATTTAGCGTTTTCAGACACCCCTGGGGTAGCTTTCAGCAGAGAAAGGCTTCCAGCAATTTCTCACAGTATTTTCTGGCTCTGGTTCTTTGTTTTAAAAAGGCTGATTCTCTCCCACAGTTCCAGGTTTCAGAGCCTACTCACTCCATGAGGCCTCATTCAGCCTAAAATAAAACTGGGAAATCTATGGAGAACCTGGCATTAGAGCAATATCCTTGTAAGTGGTGGCATCCCATCAGAAAGTGGTATGCTGTCTGAAATAAGGTATGTGGTTTGCATTGTAAATAATCACAAGTGTTACAGCTCTGATGCTGGTACTCTGTTTTCAGTATTATCCCTCTTGCTGTGGTGTGCATATCTCTTAAGAAAGATATTAGTTTAAAAATAGACCTGCCAGTATGTGGGTGACCCGCAGGCTGTCAGAAACTCTGGGAGCAAGTTTAACAAGAAGCTCCTGCCTGGGTCCTACATTGCATTCTGACACGGGCTGCCAGCTCAGAACCTCACCACCTCTTTGCTACCTTACATTCACAAGTTTAGTTGTTAAGCCTGACTATATGTGGGAGTCGCTTTGGACTCAACTGTATTTGTTAAATCATAGCAATCAGATTGCCCTTCTAGCTCATTGTTCTCCTTATTTCCTATTAAATCCAATTGAAAACCCTAATCACAGAGATGGCTGGGAGGAGACAGAAACAAGGCAGCATCTGCAAACAAAAGACCAAGATGTCTGACGTTCACTTCTGGTTGATTAGTGCTATGAAACTAAGAATAACTGGTTGCATTTCCTTTCTTCAGCCGCATGCCATCTCACCTTTGTTTATTCCACACAATGAGATGCTAGAAGTTTGAGTTTACTGTGAAATAAAACACAGCATTTGAATTTGCCTTTGAAGGGGGCTTCCAAGATTAGAAAGTGATCTTCCCTCAGAACCCTTGTCTCTTATTATTCTGACTTCCTGAATGAACCCAACATTTTTTAAACTAGGGTTATCTTAGCACTCATATTTCTACTGCCTAGTGTGATTTACAGTGCTTTGAACTATGTGATAGATGGGTCAAGCCTGAGGTGAAGAGATGGGAAGAGATGCTTAAAGTGATCCAGGCAGCATAGATGCCTAGCTTCTGAGTGTATGGCTCTCAACATTTTTAATACTGTGACCCTTTCTCATGTTTCTCATGTTGTGGTGACACCCAACTATAAAATAATTTTGTGGCTACTTCATAATTGTAATTTTGCTACTGTTATTAATAATAATGTAAATATCTGATATGCAGAATATCTGATATGGGACCCTTAGGGGGTCATGACCCATAGGTTGAGAACTGATGTTCTAGGTGCTGAAAGGTAGCCTGGCTCTTAATTGCTGTTTTATGAGTGCTTGTTCTTTGCAAACTTCTTGAGTCTGAAGACAATGAAAAATGCTTTTATTTTCTACCCCAATTCCTGCCCTCCTGCAGGTACAATAACTCTGAGTAGGCACAATGGATAATTAAACTTTTTAATTTACAAATACTTGAAATTGCTTTGGGAGACAATTTTAGAACTGAAAGTAAGTTATAATTAATTGAATTGTCTGTTTTATTATTGAGCTGCCTAATATATGCCTTATAATTCAATTTATTCTACAATTTATTTTGTAGTTGCTGAAAAATGATAAAAACAGGATATTGATCCTCATTAATTTATTACTAAGTGACATTTCTACTTATATTCAGAAGCCAAGATCAATCATATCATCTGGAGATCTAAATATATGCTTATCATCTTTAAAATTATAAATTAAAAAAATATAAATACTACTAACCAAAACAATGTATAAAACATAATGAAAAGTTTATGTAATGTTTTTAAGAAATGATAAAGTTTTGCAAATGACTGCAAAATAGTTAGCAATTTTAGGACTGTTATATTAACTACAAGAACTTGACTATACTATTGCGTATTGTCCCAAATCCCATCCAATCATTTTTAAATCAATATTCAGAGAACAGAAAATTTGATGGTTGAGGTGGTAGAGAGATAAGATAAAGGTGTTTTATTTTTTCCATTACAAAAAGAGGAACATTTAACTAAAGTTTATGTGTTTGTATGCATTTATGTGTGTTCACCATATACCTGGTACCTATGAAAGCCAGAGAGAGCATTGGGTCTCCTGGAACTAGATTTATGGGCAGTTGTGAGTCACCATGTGGGTGCTGGACACTGAAGCTGGATCTTCTGGAAGAGCAGTAAGTGCTCTTCACTGTGGAGATATCAGTCCAGCCCCTGAGCTGTTTTTAATCATGCTGTTTCTAGTCTACAAAAACAGCGTAGTGGCACTGCGTCCCAAGGCCAGTGGTATCAGTACCACCACCTGGGAATTTGTTTTCTCATGGAATCACACAATCTTGCCCATGGCCTGCTGATCCAAATCCTCGTGGCTGGAGTTCAGCAGTGTGTCTTCATAATCTCACCTCAAAGCCAGGGTGCATGCTGAACTTCAGGGACTATTGATATGGAGACCTTCTGTCTTTAAACAGTGAGCCTTACCCCAGGTTCCCTGTTTCCCTCTCTAACCTGGAACTGCTCTGTAAGTCTGTGTGGTGAACAGGTTTAGAGAAGAACTTCAGTAAATTGTATGTCACAATCTGGTGCAGCCAAATGCTAGCTCAGTTTAAAAGATTCAGAATAATACAGATAGATACACATGATTGAAATACAAGAATGAAGTTGTTCACTGAAATAGATAGTGAGGTATGCTATAGATTCTTTAGTTCTATTTGGTATAAACACAAAATTTACTCTTACAGTCAAATCCTCACCATGACTTGACTCAGAAAACTCAGTTAATATTTGAGACATGTCAATAAAAATCATGTTACCATGGCACCAGCTGGGTCTGATTTATAGCAAGTAGGAAGGAAATGCAGCTTAATAGCAACTTTCTTTCCTGTAACTTCTAGAATAACTTCTCGAGTTTGGAGTACTGTCAATACTCATTAAGCTGATGAATAACCAGAGGTGCCACATTTCAAATGATTGTACCACAGTGCAGATCCTCTGTTCACATGGCACAGTCAGAATTCTCCTAAATCAACTTATGTAACATTTGTGGAGTATCCAAATCACTATATCATGTCTCCCTGCAAAGAAATTAAATTTTGGATAATTTAATTTTCTTTTCATATACTTATGCAAATTAAGTAGCTAATCAAAGGAAGATTTGTAAGCAACTTCCAAGAGCTGTAACAATATGCTCATGTTAGGAAAATTAATACAAAAAAGTTGCAATAGACACACAGGGAGTTATATTCAAGAAACAAACTAGTATAGACTACAATGCTTTTTATTTGAGTTATTCCATCTATTACAGAATAACTGGTCAATTATTCTCCAGTGAATGGCATTCCCATGATGCTTTTTACTGTTATTGTGGTACATAAGGGCACCACATGACACAGTATTGTGAGGGTGGGGTAAATGGTTAACTTTCATCCCAAAGCCAGATTATAATATAGATTGTATATTTCCTATTAGTCAATACAGTGATTCCCTCAGGCTAATTGGCAATGTTTCCATCGTACCCCATGCAGAAGATGAATGTTTCACCAATAGAGAGCACAAAACCAAAATGCAGGTGTGAAACACTTTTGTGTCCAGGGAAAAGAGGTTTTCCTGCGAGGGAAGAGCTGTGCTGGCAGTCAAAGCAGCATCATGCAGTCATGCTTGCAAGCGGCCAGCTGTGGCCAGCTGTGCCAGCTGTGGCCAGCTGCAGACAGTGCTAGAGGCAAGCAGCCTGTGGGGAGAGCCCAGCTAAAATACACAGCGTATTTAAGACTACTCTGAACAAATGAACAGACAGTTATTTGCTAATTGGATTTTTGTAGAGAGAAGTACACACCCCAACATAGAGGGATCTATATAACAAACTCCTGAGAGACAAGGAACTGGCCTGGGATGGAGAGTGTCCCTGGTCTTAGTTAAGATTCCTTATATAGCTGCATGGGCAGAAGAAATTGGCAACCCACATTAGTTTGCTTGGAAGAACTTATTTATTATTTGAAAAAAAAAAAAAGAAATATGTGTGGATGTATGTTGCATGTTTTTGATATATGTACACATGTGCATGCTTGTGTGTGCACACATGCTTATTCATACATGTGGAGGCCAGACAGTGGTAGTGAGTATCCTACTCTAATATTCTCTGCTTTATTCCCTTGATTCAGAGTCTCTTACTGGAGCTAGACTGGTGGTCAGCAAGCCAGAGATCCTCCTGTTTCTGCCCCTTACGGCATCAATATTATTAGTGTGTACTTGTGAATGTGGTCATGTCCTGGATACTTCATGCATTCTGGGAAATTGAATTCAGGTCTTCATACATAAGCCAATGGTCTTATCTACGGAGCATCGCCTTAGCCTCACATGGTAAAACTTTCAAGGGCTGTTGAATATGCCTGTATCAAGTACTGAATATACGCCTTGTAGAGACAGGTGACTACTGGTCACACTATATAATTAGACCTCTTTTTCTTCTTCCTTTGGATTATTTTGGGGATGGTTCAGGGTCTCACATATCCCAAGATGGCCTTGACCTCACTACATGGCCAAGGACAACAGCTAACTTCTCACCCTCCTGCTTCCATTTCTCCAGTTCTGGGATTTCAGCCATAGGCTACTCGGTCATAAAATACTTTTTGATTTCTTAAAATCCCCAAGTGAAGGTACTTGTTTAAATTACTGTCTCTCACAGATGATCCTACTGGAAAGAATCTGCACATCATCTTTATAACTTGGGACATGAAGGAAGCCGAGCATAGCAACCTACAATTATATATTTATTAAGCACAACCATGCTGGAAAGCTGTGTGTTTCACTTGGCCTTGGGTTTGGATCTTGTTTTATTTCTAGGCTTCACACACTTCTATGCCATTTCTGATTGGTTCAGCTTAAAGCTTTTCCTTATCAATGGAAGCCAGGTTAAAAAGGAAGGAAAAGCTACTAGAAAGAGGAGAGGAGAACATTGAATATAGGGAAGAGCTGCTATGATTCATCTGACAGATTAGTTAGGAACCAGGCCTTGGTTTTATCTTGATTACTCGACAACTGCATTTTTCATGTATATTATATGTAAGGAGCTCAATAAACATGCATGGCTTGCATTATAAAGGAAGAATTTATCTATAAATCCAGCTTATAATGAGAACTTGCACCTTTCAAATTGGCCGTTGTTCACAAGTAAGAATCACTTTTGCCTGGCAAACAAGTCTCCCTGTTGGGTGCTTAGCAAGCGGGTGGCTTGGTTCACACAACTTCCTTTAATCACAGGCCCGTGGGACTTTAGTCTGTCAGTTCTGTCTTGTTTTGGTTAGCACTCAGCTCAGCAAATATTACTTGCATCAGAGTCCAGACACAGAATGGTAGAGAAATAGTTGGAATAGGGGGCAAGTTTCTAGAAATAGGTCCTTTAATGTATAATTTCATTCTTACATGATTCCTGGTGTTTCCATTTCACTGAATTTTAGACTGAGATTTCCCACAAGAAATGAGTGATTTCATCACCGAAAGTATTAAATAGACTTAAATGATGTCATGAAGCATCAGGACAATTAGAAGAGAATCTCATTTCCAACTGCCATGTCTATTGATTTCTAACAGAAGAACCCAGAAATGAGATTGATGCCCTGAGACTTTGGAGCAGGCATTAGCACACTGCAGAGAGTGAGCCTTTTATTTCAACAAGCTGATCTGAGACTACCAGTGAATGAACTCATATTAAAAAAAAAAAAAAAAAAAGACATTTTGTAGCATTGCTGTGATTCTGGTGCTTATCATTTCTAGGAGGCTGAGTAGCACCTTCGTTTTTTACATTGGTGTGGTGCAGCCAAATTTCTCCTTAGGTGTAAAGACTCATCTCATGTGAAGAGGCTGGCGCTAAATGAGGCTCTGAGCCTCAGAATTTAGAAATAAAAGGGAAATTTGCTTCATTTGGACCTAGCTTTCTGCATGGGCCCACGGCTTACGATACAGAAAGTCCAATGTAAGTGAAGTAGAACCACTGTAGACATAGCTTCACTGGGTCTGTCTTCTCTTGTAAAAATATTTACTTTTTGGGTAATGAGTGTTTGCCTCTGCTCAATGCATGTGTATGCAGTGCCTGAGAAGGCCAGAAAGGGCATCAAATCCCCTGGAACTGGAGCTATAGACGGCAGTGAGCCGATATGTAAGTACTAGGGATCAAACCTGGGTCCTCTGGAAGAACAGCCAGTGCCTTTAACTGCTGAGCCACCTCTCTGGCCCCAAGGTTTGTTTTATTCTTGTTGCTGTTGGTCGCAAGCGGAGTGAGTCAGGGAAGACCAGCTGCTCCATTGACTCTCGCCTTTAATGACTTCCTCATTCCTCAGTTCCTCAACCCCCACTCACATCACTTTGTAAGGAAAGACAAGACCTTGGCAAGCAGCAGGTGCGAGCTAATTAATGTTTTGCTCTTTGCCTGATCTCAAGAAGCAAATGAGAGAGCAGGCGAGGGTCACCCAATGGTCTTCAAATGGCGGGTGAGGACAGCCAGGGGAAGCGGGTAACGTTTGCCATCACAAACCTCATAGGAGAATCTCTCCCCTTCCTTCTTCTGTTCGTGGAATTGCAAGGCACGGATGTTGAATAGAGACACGACACATTACAGACACAACACATAGCACATTTGACGCGGCTTTCAAGATGTGAAAAATTAAGCACTGACAGCACTATTGCCACAACATGGATTCTAAAACAAGTGTCAACTTCAAGATGACGGTGTAAAATGTAATCTTTGTCATACTACTGATCACTAGCTTATATGCATACATTTTAATTGTACAACAGGCCGGCTAGCTCTTTCCCGGTCCCTGAACACACCTCCATTTACTAAAATGCGGTCGTGGTGACTGATGTAAATGCTAATGGGATTTTTAGAAATAAAAAACAAACAAACAAACACTCCCTGATCATTGATAAAAAAAACCATATTAAAATGTAAGACACTTTCCATAGCAAAGCAACATGCTACTAACATCCGCCTAAGAGTCCTTTGGTAAGGACAAGAGTGGACACGCACTCACCTCTTTCCCACCCATGGATTCAAACATTTTTTCCAGCTGGACCCGCAGTTGTTGGATGTTGTTCATCAATATGCAAGGCTTATAGAAGAGAAAGAGAGGCCAATGTGATGTGCATCCTTCATATGTAACCTTTGGAGCAAGTTTAATTTATACAGTGTATAGTTTTCACCTGTGGCCTGCGATACATGTCAAACATAATCATTCTGCTACTTTGAATGATGGCTTTTAACTGCTGGGACTGGAAAGCAAATAGATGATCATTTTGGTGAATACAGATTAACAACGAACACATGCAATAGCACATGGGGACTTACTACCAGCACCTCTCTTCTTCGTGTTACGGTATTTTGAATATCAGAATTAGTCACTTTTTATTTATGTTTTTGTTTGACATGATGACTGAGACAGAAGTTGGGGACCCCTGTGGTTGAATTCGGGAAAGGCTGGAAGAAGTGGAGGAGGAGGACGACCGGCAGTCTCAACAAACCTGGACCCCTGAGATCTCTCAGACACTGAGCCACCAACCAGGCAACATACACTAGCTGGTCCGAGGCCCCCAACACATATACATGAGACGACTGCCTGATCTGGCCTCACTGGAAGGAGAAGCACTTAACTCTGGAATTAACTCTGAGGCCCCAGGGAATGTGGAGGCCTGAGACAGTGTGGGAGGGTGGGGGGATGGGGACATCCTCTTGGAGACAGGAGAGGAGGAATGGGATGAGGAACTGTCAGAGGGCAGAATGGGAGAGGGATAACAACTGGACTGTAAAAATAGATTAAAGATGAAATGACAATGTTTCTTATGTTCCAGGCTGGTCTCAGATGGCTTACGATGACCTTGAATTTCTGATTTTCCCACCTCTACTTCCAGGTTCTGGAATGGCAGGTGTGCGCTACCAGGCCTGGTTTCTGCAGTGCTGGGGATTGAACCCAGGATTTCACAGATGCTTTGCAAGTGTTCTTCCAATGGAGCTAGTATCGCCAACCTACTCCATTCTATGTTGTACATTTTTCATTTTGAGAAAATAAAGTAATTTCAATTCTCTGGTAATTGTGCTGCTTAAAGTATTTCTCTTTTAAACCCAAGAAAACTTACAAAAAAAAAAATTTTAATGGAGTCTCTGTCACTAAAGCCAGGAAGCTATTGACTATTCCCTTCGCTATCTGGCTCCAGACCAAGTGTGTTTCTTTTCTCAATTTCCTCTTTGCTTATTTGGATTCCTTTCCATCACTTAGAGTTTTCCTTCCTTGGTTTCAACTTTTCTGTCAACTACTTTGAATTTATTTTATAAAGACTTTTATATTGAGTTTTTGTTTTCATTTTCGTTTTCCTGTCACTGGCTAAATGTCAGCAGCATGCATGCTGCTGAGGCAGTGGACAGACTGCAGCACCGCGCTTGCGCAGGATACATACTTAGGCATTTGAGCTGTTTCTAGGGAGGTAGAAAAGGACAGTGGTGTTATAAAACTTTGTGATAAGACTAGATATCACTTTGGAATTAATTTCTAATCAGAAAATAGATTTTGGCATAGTTGCAAAAATCACTATGGCTGCTACACATTGATTCTGAAAAGTTAGTGGCTCAGAGCTAGGGATGACAGAGACAGAAAATGGACACATCTTCCAAGTGGCTGGGAAGGGAGCCAGTAATGAATTAGAAGGTCAGACAAAGGACTCATGGGACATCAAAGAGGCGTTAGCTCTCATCAGTGGAAAGATTTTATTATTACCTTAACCACATCACAGACCTTCGAGAGACTTTGTACTTGACTCTTAAAGTGACCACAACCTAAGTTTGATTTATGGAAACAATTTCACACTTCTATTCTGTTTCTGGATTCTGGCCACTTAAATATTTTATTTTTTCTTTAAACACAGATAATTGAGAGTTATACTCCAGAGTTTCTGATTGTCGAACTGGAATGCTCAAGACAGTTTTGATGCCCTCTACTCCCCAAAATCACAATCAGTATGCCTTGATACAGGCATACTCTGTTTGATTTATTTGATGTTAGCATTTAAGCCTATTCTTCTCAGCACTCCGAACAGGACTAGAATGCCAATTCTTTATATAAAAGCCATACACCAATTCAAATATGATCATTTATGATTTTCAAGAATGCTAGGGAAAGTAAAATGGACAGAGAGTTGGGCTCACTTGGGACAATGGCGACTTACCACATAGAAAGAGTAAGGAGAAGAGAGAGATAAAGTTGAGTTTTCTAGATAAATATAAAGTTGAGTTTTCAAAATAAATATAAAGCTCTTCTCCTTTACTAAACTTTTCCTGACCTTGAAATGCCCCAAGTCCACTGTTATTACTACATTGACTTATTAAATCATTAACTAGAACCAGATTACTATTCAATTATACCTCCAATCTAAGCACAAAACAGCTTGATTCTAGCAATTCCGTAGTCAGTGAATAAATGCATTAATGTTTTAATAAATCCATCCAGGTATGGCACATGCCTTGTATCCCAGAACTGGGAGGCTGAGGCAGGAGGACTCAAGGTTCAAGGCTGGCATGGGCTATGTAGCAAGGTTATGGATTAAAAAATTTGAAAAACAAAACCAACCCAGTAAAAGGAACATTATCCTAACTGAATTCAACTTCTTACTGAAGAGTTTATGGAGATTAAAGAATATATTTGGGCATAGCTGTTACTCAGTATGTGTACTGTATACATTTTGAGTTTCCTTATAAACATATCATATACATTTTACTTTATCTTGAGAACAGTCAAAACCCTAAGGGACTCACTTATTGTCACAGTAAGAAGGGGCCAAATAGTGCACAACACTAAACCTAGCACTCAGGTGGTAAAGGAAGATGGGTCAGAAATTCAAGGTCAGCCTGGACTACATGGAACCCGTCTCAAAAACAGCAACAAATTAGCATGTGACGATACAAAAAAATATTCTAACGTGGACATTTTGTTGAACTATAGACTTTAATGGATGTATCACAGTATGCATGTAGAAAGGAGTTGGTTCTTTCTAACGTTGCTTCTAATGATGTGACTCGCCATCAGGCTTTTACGGCATGTGACTTTACCCACTGAACCATCTTACAAACCCTCATTGTTATACCTCAAATGTTTATCTTCGAATGATGACTAGGAATATATGATGAATTTCAATGCTTTCAATTTTCTTTCTTTCTTTCTTTCTTTTTTTTTTTTTTTTTTTTTTTTTGAGACAGGGTGTCACTATGTAGTTCTGGTTGTCTGGAACTCATTATGTATACTTGAGTTCACAGACATACACCTGCCTCTGCCTCCTGAGTGCTGGGATTAAAGGTATGTGCCACTATATCTGACTTATGGTTTTGATTCTTAAAGGAAATTTGTAATATATATTCACGAAAAGGCACAAACTTCTGTTTGTGCCAACTTGAGGCAAAGTTGTGTAAAGCTGTGTATTCAATCAAGACACCTTGATGAAATTAAAATGATTTTAAACTTAAACAATAGAATCCAAAAGTTGCCAGGAGACTGCTTGCTAAGATGAAGCCAACAAAAGGTACAGGTGCTAATGGGTATGATAACTGGGCATAGCTGTAACTCTCTGTGTGTACATTTTGATTTTCCTTATAAACATAAAGATAAACATGCAGCTTATCTTCATTGAGATCAATTGTAAACCTAGAATATGATGAATAGTAAAGTTTGATTCAAAGTAGAGACATTCCAATATGGCTAAAATGTACACTAAGGTACAGGTGCTGAGCTATGTTATTTACATAAGCTTTTAATCAACTATAAAATTCCATTTTGGGGGCTAGAGAGATGGTTCCGTGATTAAAAGCAGGCATTGCTCTTGCAGAAGACCTGAGTTCCGTTCCCACCACCCACACTAGGCGGTTCAAAACTGCCTGGGACTTCAGCTCCATGAGGATCCAATACCCTGTTGTGGCCTTGCCTCCATGGACATCACATTCACGTGTATAAACTCTTATAAAACACACACACACACACACACACACACACACACACACACACATACACACACACACACACACACAAATACTGAACAAAGGTTTTTGAAAGATCAACTCCCATACAAAAATAACACAATATATATTGATTTACAATTATCGGGGCAGGAGGAGGTTTCATATGATTTGGAATTGAGAATGTTAACACGTGAAGTAGAAGGTTGCCCCGCATTTAAAGAGCTAACTGAAACCAGTTATTTCTCAGCTAACTTCCCAAATACCTGTTTTGCCATCTTAGTAAAAATGGAGTATTTGCTGAAACTACAGGACACTCTTGTGATCTGCAGACTTAACACTGGAAGCATGCATCCTCTTTTAACCTTTAAATGAAAATATATGCTTCCAACAAGTAAATAGTCTCCTTTTTAGAGGGCTGGAGTCAAAGGTGGCTGGAAATCAGTGCTGAGATTGTCTGAAACTTATCATCAGCTTGCAGGGCAGCATATTAATGGAAGGGAAAGAAGCATCTACCAGAATCTTCAAGAACTATCATGACTGGCTTGTCTTAATGAGCTGTCAGCCAGGGTGAGCTGGGTCGCTGCCGCCCAGCTCATGATTCTCCTTCAGCCTTGCCAACTAGTGCGGGCTGGTTTTCATTTTCATTTTTATTTTTGCAAGGAGGAGGGAGAAGTTGTTCTTAAGAACCCTGTGGGTGCTTCAGTGTTACTCTTTTAAAAAATTCCCACAATGTTGGCCACACAGTTTTCTTGATACTAAGGACAGAAATAAGAACACTTTCCCTTTCCATTATGTAATCACTCTGATTATATGATTGCAAACAACTTCGGTTCATCTTGATTTTTTTTTAATGCCTCTTGCTGAGTAGTTGTAATACTGCTTTGGATTTTAAAAGTATTCCTGGATCATCAAAAGACCATGGACACATGGGTAATCACAGGAGGAAGCATCATGCCCTGTATATTTTACTCTCTTGGTTTAAAAATGGAAAGACTAAATTATACTTATATGAGAGTGGGTAAAAAGCAACAATGGTTGTTATCAACATTCCCTTAATTCTTATCTCCCTAGTTCTCAGCTCCAATGCTTTATGAGTTGGTGCAATTTCAATGGTTTATCCTCTCGTTTCTCTCAACACAGAAAACCATAATTCGTCAGGCACTGGCCACTCTCTGCCTTCTATCCAGTCTTGATAGGAAACCCATGTGCCTGGTGAGGTTTGCAGGCCCTGCTCTGAGATCCCTAGCTCTCATCACCCACTATGGAACCCACTATGGACAGACACTGATAATATTTCTTACTTACTTGATGTTAGAAAGCGTATGTTTCTATTTCAGGACACTCGCCAGTGGGGGTGTGGTGGGGGCAGTCCTACTTACCACTGTTTCCTTATCGCAGTGTGAACTGAAGTCACTGGATACGATCACAGCGTACTGGACCAGAACCTTATTGATGGTCTGAGAAAGAAAATAGCATGCAATGCACATCACCTAAGTGAGTTAAACATGCCATCTTACAGAAACACATCCAGGCTAAGTCCGGCAAACATAACTCTCTTTTAGCTAAAGAGAGTCTTAGGGTGGGCTCGGTCCATATCCATGTTCAAAGAGGAATCACAAATCACTGCCTGTATATGAATTATGCCAGAGTCTGAATAGCATTTCAAACACACCTCAGAGATCCATAGTCTATCAGAACAGCATCCACACTATCATATAGTTATTCTCTAACTTTACTCAAGGAGAGACACAAGCTTTCCTGTGGCAATCTCTTCACAGCTTAGAGACTTAATGTCTCACGATATCAGATACTTGCCCACCTTCCCCACTGATGCTGCGGGCTTGGAGTTCTCCCTTCGGCTTCTTTCTGGCTCCTAATTCTTTTTGCCATCTCATCTCTATCACATAAGGCTAACTGCAGTGGACAATTTCTCAACTTTCTCTCATCATTTCTCAATGCTTCATGTATGAGAGAGGTTAGACATTTTCATGACACCACAGTGATTCTCTTCAGAAATAAGGACTTATGTTGTGTACTATCACAAACAACTGTTAAAGTGTGAAAGCCCAGCTCTCACCTACCCCACTCTCTCCTTCTCAGTGCATTTGCTCGTTACGGTTGTTCAGCAATGCATTATTTATTTACTGTTATTTACTAGCACATCAGTTGCTAAAAATGTGCCTGCTCACTTCTCTTTTGTACCAAAATTTGATATTTTCTTCCTTTCTCTAAAACTTCTTGTGAACTCCTGCATGACCCCTGCTTCTAAACGTTATGGAGAAGAGAGAAAAATGTACACTGAGTTGATTAAACGTATTGTTTTTGTGTAAAGATACACTGAGGAGTTTGCATTCTTCAGGTCTTACATTCACATAGAGGTAACGTGTCAACTGTAAAGGCCATCTTCTTAGAAAAGATAAACCAACAATAATGATTGAATTATGCTATTTGTTCATAGAAAAACCAAAGAGCCACACCATCTCCTTTTAAAATATATTTCTTTGGGCTGAAGAGATGACTCAGAAGGTATGAGCATGCATTGCTCTATAGGACCCCAGTTCTATTCTGAGCACACGTAGCAGGTTACTTCCAAATACCTGTAACTCTAGTTCTCAGGCATCTGATGTTCCCTTCTAGTATCTGCAGGCACCTGTACTAACATTCATATATTCTGACATTTAGACCCAGATACACATACATAAAAAAAAAGAAATTTCCCCATTGGATCACAATTCACTGGAAGAGATATTCCCAAGAGTTAACTAAGCCAAGGAAGGAATTTTTAGCCCACAGACTGAATCCAGCAAATTTGATTATAAACTTGTTTTATTGACTTTTAAGTTCACAATAAGAAGCTAGACTTATGAATAATGTGTTGACAGGAGAGTGATGCTTTCCAGAAGTGCATCGTGCTAAGACAAAGAGAGTCAGTTTAAATAAAAATTTGGCAAAGAAAAAAAAAACCCAGAAGATCTCATTAAGCAGTAGATCAATAAATCCAGGGAAACAGACAGCTGGTTAAGCAGAAGTATCTTCTGAGTGAAGTTGCTCACATTTTCCTTTAGATGCCATGTGGAGTGACTGTGGGATTTCCTGCGGGTGTTCGCTCATCTGTGCTTGTGAGCACAACTCTCAATGCAGAGTTTCTTTATGTCAGTACAAACTGTGGCAATTATCTCACCCTGTCCCCAAAACTCACACATACAAGCCATTGTGTTCTAGCTTGCTGTGTCTTTGAAATAACATGCTGGAGGTGAGATGTGAATGGAAAAATACCCTTCACAGTCCAGTGTTATCTAGAAATTCATGTGGCTGCTAGGTGACTTGTTAACTAGCCCACTTGTTTTTCTGGAGAAGGAAGAACAATCTACATGGCTATCTATAATTGTTCTCAGTGAATCCCCCATGGTATGCTACTTGGATCTAAATCAGCAGAAAATACCACCCTTGTCTCCCAGATTGTAGAAAACTAATTCTGATTCTCATATTTACTAGCCTAACAGTCAAAACACAGGATAGACTGTGAGTGAGGAAAAGCATGGGTCATATCAGGTGTGGCTAGAGATCATATACCTTTGGAGCTGTAGAGTACTGCTTTAACAGCCCTGGGAATTCTGTATTCCTACACCAGTAAGCCTGGATGAAAATCTATGGACATTTGAAGGCCAACTTCCATTTCATTCAATTTATTCACTAAAGTAAACCGAATCTGGTCATTGTTTCTTTACTCTAAATTAGCAGTTGCTTGGGGCATCTGTCCCAAATTATTGCTTCTCTGACTATGGCTCAGGGAATTGTCATCAGCATTGCTTTCAAGTGTGGAAATGCAAATTCTCAGATCCTGCCTCAGATCTGTACAGTCGACACTTCTGGAGCCATCCTCAGCAGACTCTGTTTTCAACAAACCACCTTCAGCAGAGTAAATTGCATGCCAAAACTTAAGAGGAGCAGCGGCAGGATAGAGGTCACTATTCAGAGAGGAGCGCCTAGGGGGAGGAGTACTTAGCAAGGCTCACACAGGATTTCTGCCTATAAAGTATTCTGAGTTATAGAATCAGTAACAGTGACAGGGATGGGGAGGGATGAAGAAAATGGGAAGGATGGAAGGATAAAGGCAGAATGAACACACTCATGGGACAGTGTCTTGGTGAATGTCTGCATCTTGTTTCTCAGAGTTTATATGAAGTAGTAGTCACAGGTGCCGAGGGTTCTTTAATGCTATAGAAACACAGCTAGTGAAAAAAGTTTCAGATTTAGAAACATGGAGTCCTGGCTCCAGCTATATATGCAAGGGAGCTATATATAAGTGGAGAAGAGATCCTTGGTCCCATGAAGGCTGGACGTTGTGGGGGGGATACTCGAGGGTGGGGAGGTGAGGTACAGGGGAGGGTGGGTGGGGGTACACCAACGTGGAGACAGGAGGAGGGGGGAAGGGATAGTGAGTTCCTAGGAGGGAGGGGGAAATGGGGTAAGGAGAGAACATCTGAAATGTAAAAAAATTTTCCAATAAAAAATTTCCAATGGGGGAAAAAAAAATGAAGTTGTTGAATGGTGCCTACATGGAGCCTTGGTTTTCTACCTTCTTTGGCACAGGACTTTTTTCCACATGCTGTCAGAAAAGAAACCTAAGCACTAGTCCAGCCATGTTTATCTGCAATGATGACCTACCTGCAAGATATGCTAGAACAATGGTGGAGCAAAGCTTGTGTGAGTACCTAAACAATAACAGATTTGATTTCATGCCCATCCTACAAGATGGAACAACACATAACATTGCTTTGGTGGCCAAGAACATGGAAGTAGATAGCCAAGAAATTTAAGGTAAAAGGAAAAAAAAAAATGCAGTAATAATACAACTCCAAATGACATAAAGCTCTACTAATAGATCAATGCCTTTTCAGCCATCATCAGAGAAGTCTCCTCCTGCAGCAGATGGGAACACATACAGAGACCCAGCCAGACTTTAAACAGAAAATAAGAGACCTTGGAGCACTGAACACTAAATGGGATGCCTGCGTAAAATCCATCTCCTCAGATCTCAGAAAACCTTGCAGAGGAGGAGGCAGAAAGAGTGTAAGAGCCAGAGTAGAAAGAGGATATCAAGAAAGCAAGGCCTTCTAAGTTCACACGAGCAGAGCTCCTTATGCACAGGTCTAACCATGTGTGGTCTCCAGCGGATCCTCAGAGTATATATTTTGGCTTTTCATTTACTATTTTATAAGATTCGTGAATGTGAGAACAAGTGGGTTCTGATTTTTTTTTTTTACACTTTTTTTTGGGTTTTCTTCTGTTAATTTGTCTTGCCCAAATTTTATATACTAGTTTTTCTTTACCTAATTATATTTTATTTTTAAAACTGAATGAGTGAGTGAGTCAGTGAATGAATGAATGAATGAATGAATGAATGAATATAAACCTCTTCACTAGGTAAAGACAATCAACTGAACTGTTGTTTATAACTGCTGGGAGAGGAAAGTCAATGTTCATGAATGGAGTGATACTGAGTGTTTCAACCACTCCAGAACAGGCCTCAGGTTCAGGAGTAATGGACCAACATCTAATGGGCTCCACAGGTTTTTGTTTTTCTTTTTTGGTTGTTGTTATTGTTTTGTTTAGGTTTGCTTGTTGGTTGGTTGTTTTATATACACTTTTATTTGTTTATGATTGGCTGGGGATTGTGGAGTATGTTTTATTTTGTTTTCATTTTTGGGGGGAGTTTTGTTATATTTTTCTTTTAGAAAGAAGTAAACTTGGGTGAGTAGGGAAGGTGTTAGTTATTTAAAATGACTTGGGGGGAAGGAAACAATGTGAGCAAAATATATTAAGAATTGATTATGGCAGTGAAAGTAAGAAAATCTGTGACACATTAAAGGATTAACCCAAAGGTTGACTAGAATGTACCTACTGACAACATTGGAAAGTTCTATTGGAATGTGGCCGACTTGCATTGCAACTGCTGGCTAATTGAATGGGGGCTGTCTGTCAACACCAGCAAAGAGCTATGATTTCCTGAGCTAACATCAGGTCAACATACTTGTGAGGCCCATCTACAGTATTCCTCTTAGGATCCGTAAATTGGGAATTCTGGTTCAGAAGTTATTTTTATCAGTGTGTGTGTGTGTGTGTGTGTGTGTGTGTGTGTCTTTGTCTGTCTGTAAGTCAGGAATTGACATCAGGACTCTCTTTAATTGCTCTCCCCAACTAGACTCCCAGCCACACTGGAACCTATGACTCTCCTGTCTCTTTATGCTCATACCCAGGACTACAGACACATGGCACTTGCCCAACTTTCTATATCTGAGCTGGGAATCCAAACTCAGGTCCTCATGCTTGCATAGCAAGTACTTCACAACTCAGCCATCTCTCCACATGCTTTAATAGACATTCCAGGTGTCAACTAACTCTCTAAGGAGAGGAAGACTCTCATACCAATTCAGCCTAAGCAGAAGAGGGACTCCATCCAGTTCACTGTGTGCTCTACATATCTTAATACATCCTGCATATGATAAATCTCCCGGTTATTCTGCACAGATACCTAGGCTGGGTCTTAAGAGTAAAAATGTTGATGAGATTCTGAAGTGAAAGTGTCTGGATATGTCATGTGATGTAGACTCACATGGTATTTTGCTGAGGCAAGACCTGTGGTAAGAAGATACATGATGTTTGGAGAAAATATAAATGGGACTCAATGGACAGTGTCAGTGTCTTGTATAGAAATGCTTCCTTGGTCTCGCATCTTCTCTGATCTTCACCTCTTGAATGAGGCATGGCAGAGAACTTCTCCTGGTGCCTGTCGGTCCAAGTTGTTCCTGCTGACTTGTACCAATTTGGTGGAGGCCTGGAGGTTTCTGCTGGATTGTGCTGCTGTGATGATTTGTGCTTGGTATCCTGATACTACTGAACTGGACTGCTGGTATCCTGACAAATGGAGACTGGAATCACCCCCAAAGAACTACTTCTAAACTTGTCCACATCCCTTGTTCTATTTACCATCTTTTCTCCACTACCTTGGATGGCAGACTAGAAGGGGGCAGGGTATTGAAGCATTTGAGAACCTTTATTAACAGCAGGCTTTGAAAAAAATCTAAGATTACAAGATTTTATTCTACAATCAACAATGGGTTTCAATCAATTGGTGTCAGAAGAGAGTATGGGCAACGGTTAGTTTCACTCCATGCCATTTCTATGTGGTGATTCATCTCAGTCACCACATATTTCCATCCCATGTCATCATTCAAAAAACTTGGGAGGGTAATGGTGTATACCTCATGGGGTTTAGGGAGATGAGTGAGGTACTGTGAATAAAATGACTAAAATATCATTATACTAGATGAATTGTCATTATTATTTTTTAAGTTAGGATTAGGTTTTAAAACACAAGGAAAATGATATGCATGTCTCATATTCCTTTAACTCCAGCATCTGGTAGACGCTCTGATATTTACCAGGGACCAAAGAAGATGTTTTGTTTTTAAGTAATATTAGAGATTATATCACATGTCTTCAAGCAATTTTATAAACTTATATATTTTATGTGTATGAATGTATGCCATCATGTATGCATGTACACATGATAAAGTTCTTAAAGAAGCCCAGATTGACTAGAACTGTGGTTAGACAGTTGTGAGCCACCTATGGCTGCTGAGACTTGAACCTGGGTCCTCTACATGGGCAGCCAGTGATCTTAACCACTGAACCATGGCTCCAACCCTCATATTTCTTTATAAAATTTAACTACCTGTACTTGTCGAGAGCAGTAGGACAATTACATCAAACCAGTACCGATGCATCAAGTTTACAAAACCCTCTGTGAAAACCCTTACACACTCTGCACATCTCTGTGTTACCTTCTTGAGACATTCAGATTCAGGTGTGTGTACCTTGTATAGCTGTGTACACACTTTATTAAATGGGAATCACTCCTGGAAAGCTTACTTTAGATTGTTAAATCTTCCAAAATGTCTGTGGATATGATTACCATCTTTCATCAAAAGTAGGTATTTTAAATCATTGTGCTAGTTCAGAATAGTTTGATGCAAGGAACCAAGAAGGACAGAATCTTCCAAGACTAAAGGCTATACCTTATATTAAAATGAAACAAAAAATATCTTATAGTCTATTGTTATTGTAAGATATGAATTATATTAGCCAACAGTTTTCATTTTTTGTCCAATTCTTTTACATAAGATGCAAATTGTAGATTAAAAGGCTACAATATTAGTAATGAATCTGAGTGAATTTTATTTATTTTATAGTCATATAATTTATTGTTCCAGCCTTTTATTTTTTTATTTCATTGTAAGAGTCTGTGAGAGTTACTAAAAGTTCCATGGTTTTTCAAATAATTCTCACAAAATAGCATTTCTTTTTCAATGCTAATTACTAATTGCTAGATTTCCAGAAAATGTTTTTGGGATTGTTACATTATTTTCCTGTGATAAGAATTGGATATTAATAGTATGTTCATCTTCCAGGTATTAAAAAAGGTTTATTTAATTGGATTTTTTATTGTGCTAGCAAAATCTCACAGTTCCTCCGTGACACATATAGAATGCAATTCCTCTTCATCTTTTGTAGGTGATATGTTTTCCTATGGATAGTTCTTTTCAAACCTCTTTTGTGGATCTCCAGCTCACACTGTCACTTTGAGACATGCAGGAAGGTCAGTGCCTGGGGGTGAGGTGGAAACTGGGACCCTAGCTCCTCACTTCTCTATGGTCTTTCCTCCCTTACAAGTTACTTCAAACACTGTCTTCCTAATGGCCAGACGTTCTTTTTAAGAGGCAACTATATAATGTTTAGCTATTAGTTAAGGAGGACTTTGATAATTTTAGGGATAATTGTACAGATTTTACCATATTAAGAAATTCTAAACACCAGGAAAATCCTCTTTAGGAATGATCCAAATAAATCATTCTCAGCTAGTATTTTAACAAGCAAAGAGTTTTCTTAGTCATCCTAATCAACAAAGACTTGAATTTAATGCATTTCATAGTAGATAAAAACTGTCATAGAATTTGGCTGACAGATGCCTGGAATCTTACACAGAGTCCTAGCTATTGGCCAAGCGAGGCCAGCCATTTTGACTCTCAAATCTTTTCACATTGCACAGCTATTTTCCTCACTTAGCTTGTTGAGCCTTCTACAACCCCTGACCTACCCTTGTCAGACCTCTCTGGCAGGAACTCTTAAGTCATATAATAGTGGAGAGGTCTTCTCTAGGGTCATCTGAGCTGTCTGGTATTCTATGACCCAGAAGTAAGTCTCTGTGAACCATGGAGTTTATAGATGTAATTGTTACCACAGGATGATATGATCTGACACAATGAAAGAAGATACTATCTGCTAGAAGACATCCGTAATAATTAGAAGAAAATGTGCACATTCTTCTGAGAGACAAGGCCAATGACAGGGTCAGAGCTGAGCCTTCCACTCACAGAGCATCTTCATTTCAGTCTTTTGGGGATAATAACAAATGAAGTTATAGATATGTTATATTTGTTTTTAAAAGCAGTCACATGCTCAGTGTGCCTATTTGTTATGAGTTAAGTGATTTTCTCAAAACTTGATAGTTAAAACCTTTAATCACTAAGAGCCCAGAATGTGACAAATGTTCAGATAAAATATCTTCATTTGGTTTAGTGATAAGGCCTTAAGAAGGCTATTAAGTTACAAAAGATATCTCTCTAGGATGGATACTATAATGCAATTGGCAGGAATCATTATAAGATGAAAAAACTAGATACACAGGGACACCAGGGTGCTCAGAGGGCAGTCCCTGTGAAGGCGTGTTAGAAATGAAGCCTTCAGTAAGCTACAAGGTCTCAGAAGAAACCAAATGGACAAATACAAGGACCCTGAACTATCTTCCAAACTGAGAAAAGGTATCTCTGTTGTTTAAGGTTCCCAGTGCACTATAGTTTGTTATAGCAGTCCTAACAAACTTAGACCTTTAATGTTCACAATTTCAGTGGGTTTTGGCATTTCTTAATTTTCTAACAAGACATATGCATTTTTTGTGTGTTTATTTATTAAGAGAACAAACTTTATTTCTTTTGTCATTAGACCCAGAAAGTATGTGTTCTTTTGACTTCTCTGATAGCTCAAAGATTACATTTGAAATAGACATGGCATAAAATTTTAACATTGTCATAATGAGTGTTTTGGAGTCATAGATTGCGGGTTTTTTTTTTTTTTCATGATAACACCTTTAGTAGCCAGGTGAATAACATCAATGAGTTCTTCTCAAATGAATATCTGGTATCACCTCATCAGCCCAAAGTCAGACCAAAGTATGGTATATCTCAGCAAGTCACAATGTATCTGTCATCTCATCAGCCCAAAGTCAGACCAAATGAATATCTGGTATCACCTCATCAGCCCAAAGTCAGACCAGTGTTTTCCTCAGTCAGTCACAAAAATGTATAGCCACACTCCTAAATTATTAAGTATAATGTAACTACTCTGTTTCAAAATTCTAAAATGTCATCTGTGTCCAAAATGGCACCGAATCCTAACTCTCTGTCTAGGTTGGCTTTTTTCTAAGAACATCTCATGCAACCCACCTTTGCAAATCGTCTCATTAAGTGTGACAAGGCTTCAGGATTGGGGCATTCCAGTTTCTTAATGATCTCAAAGCTCTGGTTAAGCTGAGCAAAAACATCAACCACAGAACAGGAGAAGAGGGCATGGTCTGACGTCTGCTGGAACTGAGGGGTGAGAAGAAACATTGTTTGAGCAAGGAAGGGAGAGAAGGGAACTTCACTATGTTTCTATGCTTCTATGAGGGTGCTCCCCCACCCACCCACTCCCACCTCCCCACCCTGGCATTCCCCTACAATGGGGCATAGAGCCCTCACAGGGCCAAGGGCATCTCTTCCTGCTGATAACCCAAAAGGCCATCCTCTGCTAGATATAGAGACATGGGTCTCTCCATGTGTACTCTTTGGTTGGTGGTTTAGTCCCTGTGAGCTCTGGTTGGTTGATATTGAACAACAGATACTATCACATCTGGTCCCTGTGTTGGGATTGAAGTTCAATGAGGAGGAGTCTCATGATCAGCAGCCTGTGAACCTGAGAACTGAAGTCCTATAGCTTGCCACCACTTGGAACCAAACTATGGGACAGAGATGGGAAAATTAGTTTTTCTTATGCAAGCCTAGGGCTAGGGAAACAAAGTAAAAGCTCAAGGAAATAATTCTTAATTTCTGAAAGGGAATGTCCTTGTGGATTTAAATTGTTATGGGTGGAAGATTACTTGGTAGAGTTTTCCTGCTCCTCCTCCTTTACCTCCTTCCTCTTCCTCCTCCTCTCTTCTCTCTTCCTCCTCCCCCTCTCTTCCTCCTCCTCCTCTTACAGAGTGTTTTCTGACCTCTTTGACCTGCTGATCTAGAGTGCAGAGTCTTGCTCTATATTTTCCTTAGCAGTCAGCTTTGGTAATGCATGGTGTGACACCTGTAAGCCTAGCACTTGATAGGCTAAGGCCGAAGGATCAGGAGTTCAAGACCAGTTTTGACTAACATAGCCTGGGCTACATGATCACTTGTCTCAAGAGCAAACACAACAAGCCAGTGCTGATCTTCACTTCTCCCTGGTAACGCTCTAATTTTAAGGAAGGAGAAAATATAGCTGCCCATATCTAAGATTTAAAACCACATAAAAGATAGCTATAAATTAGACATAAAGGGCTTTGCTGAGGTTCATTAAGGGATTGCATTTCCTTTTCCTAAAGCATGGTCTTTGTGCTCATGAACATTATGTCAAACATGTAGAGGCAGAGTTCGATGCTGGGTGTTTTCCTCCCTACTCCGACCTTATTCTTAGAGGGCTCCATGAAAAATGACATTTTGTATAAGCCTGGGGATCTTGTAGAGTGAGACTCACACAATAAAGAGGAATCTTGCGGCAAAGGAATGATTGATTTTTGTTTCTTTTTATTTAATCGGTTCCTCCAGCTCTTTGAAATCATGTTAAATCTGCTTAGGTCACCAAGGAATTAAAACAAAACTAAGATAAACCAATGAGCCCCACATGTCCTACTTGCTCAGAGGTAAGAAAGATAATTGAATCCTGGCCATGTCTGGACTCACTCCATCTTTTTTGTCTCTTCCCAGTGCTCCATGAAGGAACTCCATGGACACATCTTCATTTTCATCTAGCCATTGCATAACAAAAGGCTCAAACCACCTACAAAAAAAAATTAGCAAGTTACCTCCAGGACATCATTTACATGTGGTACCTTTCAGGACATCATTTTCGTGGTAACAGCTATGTTGCCCCCATATGAGGGTGATTCAGGGTCAGAAATCTCTTTCAGTTTTGTTCCTTTATAGAGGATTACATTCATCAACTGTGTCTTCCTAACCCTCGATCCATCTCTCTTTGCACTCCCATGCTGCTTCAAATATGCTTAGTTCCCAATACCCACCTGCAATTCCCTTCTATTCAAGATTGAAGTTCCCATTGACTATAGACCTGTGCTGAGTCTCCAGATGTACCATCCCACCATCCCATAATTCCTTTCCATTGAGCTATGTAGACCCAACAACAGGCAATTTACTTTACCTTCAACTTTTTAAATACAACATGCTTTGGTTTTATAACTAGTCTGAGGTAAGTTTTAAGGCTCTTTTCCTACAGGATGCTCAGTTGATCTAGCACCATTTATATAAAAGTCCCCTCATCAGGCAGTGTGTTTTATCTTGGGTTCTAGATATTTGGGTCCTCTGGTGAGATAGGTCCTAATTCTTTTATTGAATGTTACATTAATGCCTATGGGAATTGTTTCCCCCTTTAGGCTTTGTGTATCTTATGTATGTAAGCATTTTTTACGTCTTGTCAATGCATAGCATGCATGCCTAATGTCCATAGAGGTCAGAAAAGGGATCAGATCCCCTGGAACTGGAGTTACAGATGGCTGTGAACCATCTGGGAACTTAACCCAGGTCCAATGCAAGAGCAGCCAATGCTCCTAACTGCTGGGCCACCTCTTCAATCTCATGTGGACCTTTTATTGATTTTTTTTGCTTCAGGGAGGAACTTAAATTTTCCATTGGAGAGGCACTAAGGGAGAGCATCTCCCTTTGAACAAGGCTAGCTCCTGAGTTGCTCTTTTCATGTTTGCTCTTATTTCAAGGACAGAGCCCTCCAGTTCCCACTGAAAGCCAGGGAAGTTTTCAACCTCCCATCCCCACTCTCTCCAAACCCCACCTCTGCCCCCAGAAATGTGGAGTTCTTACAATTATTCCATTAGCATCATGGAGCTGTTGAAGTCTCCACTTAGTTAACAGACTCTTGGTGATTATTTTCTATTTGATGGCTTTCTTCCAATCTTTACATTTATGTAAATTATGTCTGGGAACTAACTCAGATCCCCAGAACCCATGTAAATACTGAGTGGGTGGGGCCACATGGTGGTATACACTTAATACCAGCTTTTGGAAAGTGAAAAAGGGATCCTTGGAGTAAGTGGAGATGGTGGCTAGCCTAGTCTTTGAGGTGAGCTTTGGGATCAACTGAGAGACTATACTTTAGTGAGTAGTATGGAGAGCTATGGAGGGAGAGACCAAGTTTCCAATCGCTGGGGAAAATACTTGGAGTCTTGTGCTCATTTTTCTGTCCTTCCCTTTCTCCTGGTTTTGGTCCTACACGGATAATGAGTCCTTTTAGCACTGGACATCAGTATTTGCTTCTCTCTAGGAGATTGCTGTAAGCTCTGAACTACTGGGCACTGTTTGATATCTAAGTCTGCAGAGTTGTCAGTTGGCTTACAGACATGAGTGTGGAACATGGTGAGAAACCACTGTGTGTAGACTCTTCTTTGTACTTCTGCCTTCTTGAGGGTACTACTGATTCTTTATGCTCAGCTGCCTTGGTTGCTCTCTGACTCTGTTAAATTTTGCTCACTTTTGTAGTTTGTGCTCAGTAAGTATGTAAGTGTGATTTCAGGTTAATGTAGGAAGTCTAGACAGCTAGAAGCAGATGTCTGGCAGACAGCCCTTCTGTTTTACTTCCCTATTCTCAACCAAGATGGTAGCAACTGCTTTGTGTGCATTTACTTCATTCCAACTCTTTCTTTGTTCATTTTTCCTCATATGCTAATTGAACAAATTCTGTAAAAATCTATCTTCAGAATTTATCTCCTATGTGTCTTTCACCCTTTGTTTTCTCATTTTAAGCTTTATATAATAGTAAGTCTTTACATAGGCTTAAATAGTACATAATATACTTTAAATAGTACTTTAAATAGTAAGCCTTTAAATAGTACATAATTTTATATATTTTGTTTTTAGTTTTTTAAATTAGTAAGCTTTTATGATGAAACACAGCTTATTTCTTTTATGATTCTTATGATGTATGTATATTTATTGATATATGCTTTGAAATATACATACATTGAGGACAAATTAAGCCAGTTAGTTAGCATACACAATGAATAAAAAAAAAAGTCTGTATAAAAAAATCATAGACCTCATTACTTTGTATGCCAAATTAAAATATTAATACTTTATCATAAAATAAAATACATTACTCAATACACTTAGGACCTTTCGGGTCAGAACACATAAAATCATTTTTAGCAATTTTCTAGAACTTACTTTATTATTTTTTACATGTGCATGTGAAAATTGGAAATCGACTTTGGGTGTCTTCCCACTTTATTCATTGAGGCAGAGTCTCTCAATGGTCTAGAGCTTACTGACTTGCCTATTCTAACCAGATAACTTGTCCTAGGGATCTTCTGATTCCAACATCAAATTACTGGGTTTGGGGGTAAGCCTTTGTGCCCATGTGGTGTTCACATGATCCTTGGAGTTCAGATTCCATTCTTAACATCTGAGTAATAAATGACTGTTGACCCATACGCCTAGCCCAATTCTTAGCAATTTTCATCATATAATATGCTGTTATGAAGTATAACCACTCTGTTTTGTCATAGCTCTCTTGAGAGTATTCCTGTCAACTGAAGCCCGTATGATCATGCGTTGATCCTGCAACCCCATCCTCTCATGGTATAGACAGTTATCTTATGTCACTGTGCTGTTTCATCTCATGTACCTCTGAGACGATGAGATTACACTGAGGCTGTTAGAATCTCATCATTACATTCCTCATTAATTCCCAAATTACCGCTCTGTCCCCCAGTCTCTGCTGCTTCCAGTTCTCATGATGCCTAGTGCCTGGCACATGCTTGACAATATCTATTTATAATAGTCTAGTTTAAAGCTCTTTTCTGGCATCACTTTTTACTGATCTGGGAAAATACTTTAGGCTCCACTAGAAGAGCAATACTATCAATATATCAGAGCCTATGCAGTCTGAACTCTCAACCTTCATTTCCATATCAACACTTTTTTGATTTTTGTTTTTCTCTTGACATAACCTGATTGAGTTTTTAAAGTCTACAACAGATGCTACCTCAGTCTTTCAATTGGGGTAATACTACTCTTCTTGTAGTGTGTTTATACTCTTAAAATTAGCTTGTTTCATTTTGCTCTCCCTTCTGATTATCAGTATTGCCTGAATATAAGCTCCCTTAGGGTGAGGTTTTTAGCTTGACATACCAATCTTTTATACAAGGAGTCTGGATGATCCCTCTGACAAGAATAACATGGAGCCCTAGTGCACATTAAATGGTGAATATTTCTGAGTGTCTGTATGATCACAAATGTATTTGATAGGTACTGTGATGATTGATCTCAACTGTCCATCAAATGAGGTCTAGAATCATCTGGGCTATGGGCCTCTTAGCATGCCTCTGAGGGATCATCTTTGTTCAGTAAATTGAGCTGTGAAGACCCACCTACTGTGGGAGGCACCATTGACCTGGGCTGGGATTCTGAACAATGTAAGATGGAGGAAGTAACCTGTGTATAAACCTTCATCTGCTCCTTGACTGTGGCTGCAATGTGACCAGATGCCTCAAGCTCCTGCCTCTGTGACTTTCCTACTGTGATAGAGCAGGAATACGCTATCATATATCTGGAACTGTGAGCCCAAAGAAAACAATCTCCCTTACATTGTTTCTGTAAGGCATTTCATCACAGAAAACAGAAAAGAAACTAAGACAGAGAGGAACTCATAAGATGAAAATGTCACTGTTAAATAATGAGTTCTATTTCAGAGACATGAATTTCTAAGGCAGTTAGAGCTTATTAAAATGAAAGTCTGGCTATCCAGTAAAGAATTCGAGCATTTTTTTTTCTTTTCACACTTTTCATATATGTGTGCTGTGTGTAGAGGTACATGCCTGGTTTTGCACTGTGTGTGGGTGCTCATGTGTATGTGTGAGCATGCATGTGGAGCATCCAAGGTCGTTGGGAATCATCATCCTCACTTTTCCACCTTATTCACTGAAGAAGACTTTTTCAACCAACCCCAGAGCTCAGTGATATGACTAGTCTTTCTAGCCAGCTTATTTTGAGGATTCACTGTCTCAACCCATTAACAGGATAGCCATCATGCCCAGCTAACATTTTATGTCAGTCTCTGGGGATCCAATGACTGGTTTCTCAAGCTTGTGTGGCAAAAGCTTAAACTGCTGCACCATCTCCCCAGTATTGTGCGTTCTGGTACTTCCACAGGAAATAACTTCATCATCTAAACCAGAGCCCATTCTGCATTTCTTTCTCTTCAAATATCTAAGAGTAAGGCATTCTTGAAATATGCTATGCCATCCTCTTGGCCTCAGAGACATGCAAATCTTTCCACATTAGTTTCACTACAGAGATATCTGCATTCAAATGAGAAGTATGTGAAGAGCTCATAGTCCTTACCACTCAGCTGTGATTTTGCAGCACTGTGAATTCAGGACAAAGGGGGAGAGTGGAAATCACTACTTACAGGGAATATTCTGGAACAGCATCCTTGAAGGCAGGAAGTTCTCGTACATACTCATTATAAAACCATTTCACTTTGAAATGCAAATTCATATAATCGGTGCTCTTGCATAAGCGTTGCTTCTCATGTTCTGTAACAGATAAAATCACACAATTAATAAATGTGCCTCACAGACAATGCCACTGGGTTTGGGTTCCAATCATCCTTTATTATCAGCATTTCTATAAAGAAGAAAATGATATTCCAGGCAAAGTGCATTGCTGAAGGCAGACCTAACGTTATGCAATATGCAAAAATGATCCTGGAGAGACAAGAAAGATGGCTGGGGAGTTAAGAATGTTTGCTGCTCTTGCAAAGGACTGAAGTTTGGGTCCCAGTGTCCATGTTGGATGGCTAACAATCACATGTAATTTCAATTCCAGGGGAACTGACATTGTCTTCTTGTCTCTGCGGGGACTTACACTCATGTGTACCTAGCCACACACAGATACACACATAATAAAAAAAATAAAACAATCTCGGATCCTGTGAAGGCAGGCTAAGTGATTGTAAAATGGTTTGATTATTCTAATGTTTTCAATTGGAAAAAGGTGAGACTTTTGATGGAGAAAGAACAACAATTGTAAAATTTGCATTTATCTGGAGCTCTCAGACTTTGACTGCTTTTAGGGAAATACACAGTGACAGAAAGAGGTAACATTGTAAAGGATCAAACATGACTTAAAATAGGAGCCATAATTGCTAATTAAAATGGGACACGTGTGACACGTGCATGGTCAGGTCACATCCTGACCTAATTTTAACACTTAAAGAATTAAGATAGTTGAGCATAGATACATTTAATTTCTAAGCCATGTTACATTTTTGTTTCCTTGGAGGGATTTTCTAATATGTGGCTTAAAGAGGGTAGCCTAAAGCTGCTTACAGAATATAGGTATATAGAAGGAGAAACATTACTTGAATGTGTGTGTTTCGTATGTGCTTACTTAGGTATCTTCAGATGTGCATACATGTCTAAAGGGCATGTCTAGAGGGCAGAGAGAAAAGTTAGTGTCTTTCTTAATTCCAGCTCTTTACTTATTTTATTGAGGTAGGTCTCTCACTGAACCTGGAGCTTGCTGCTTTGGTTTGGCTGGCCAGTGAGACACAGGGACCCTTCAGTCTCTGCTTCCTTGATGCTAGGATTACAGACTCTCACCAATGTTTCTGGCTTTTTAATCTTAGTTCTGGAGATCTAGACTCAAGTCTCATGTTGTCCAGCAAAACTTTGACTAACAAAGTGTTTCCCCAGACCTGGAATATGCTTTCCTCTGTTCTGTGTCATTAATATTAACCCATTGATAAGTCTGGCAGCAACAATAAATGCAAGCAAATCCTAAATATCTCTGTTTTCTTCAAGATGAAAGCAGCCGAGAAACCCCTTTCAGTGAAGCTGAGGGCATTGCCTCTTTTTAGAAATACCCTCTCTATGCTTTTCATTCTGTGGTAAATAATGAAAATGTAGATTGAAGAAATTGGATTGTTATTAAGAACAGAAGACATTTGTGCTTCACCGAACCAGATCATGGGGTGATATGAACCCCAATAGAGTGCACAAGAGACTACAACCCCAAATAAACCTTTATATTATCTGAACAGTGTTAATTCAAGACACCATAGAGCTGGGAGATGTGCTCTCATTTAGAAAGTAATGAAGCAGTGTTCAAGAACAACACTAAACAAATTTGCTTTGGCCACCTCCTGCTTCATCTCTCTAGCTCGGCAACAATCTTCCCTTTCAGATCCTTGGTGTTCCTTCATTTTTAAGAGGAATATTTATATGATCAATTCATAAATAGGAAATTAATACAATAGTACCCTGAAACACCAATAGTGGGAAACTCTTGCCCTGCAAATTAGTCATTTATCATTATATAGACTGTACAGAAATCAGTTCTTCTACTATTTGGGATCCAGCCTTTGCTGCTGTCCTTGAGCAAGCTGGTAGGCCTAGTCTCTTTGCTTGTGTCTGTATCATTGTGGTAATGATTGATAACTACTAGGCATCCAATCAATCTGGTCCGCATTTTACTCCATATCCAGAAACAAAGAAGTTATATGTCAAGTGCTGGGTAAGGCATCACACTAACTTGCAAGGCTCTTAGTATGGTAGGGAAATTCAATAGATTAGTGCATGGCAAGTATCATTTTCAAATTGACAGCCTCACATTTTAAAAATCTGGCTCTGGCTTAGATGCTTAGTTATTCAGAAGTTTTTTCATAATTCTAAACATGTGCTGACTGTCTAAGTGATTTATATTTCCTAGGCTTATAGATAAGTTAGTTGTAATGTACATAAGTCTAGTGTTGAGTCTTTGACATCTAGCTGACCCTTTAAGTCTAAGGAATCCCAGTCTCAGGAAAGGGTAAGTGAAGAAAATTGCTAGAAAATCCAGGTCACTGAGTTATATCCCCTTTTCTGTGAGACTGAGGGGAGAAATATGAAAATTTGCAGACTCTATTAAAAATGGAACACAGCCTATAGTCAATGCAGTTTTAAGAGATTCTTAGAGCTAAGAGTTCTTAGAACTTAAAAAAAAATCGATAAGCTAAAATATATAGCCCAGTATTACATCTCAAGATTTTAGAAAAATTGAAACAAGACAAAACTATATCAAGTAGAAGGAATAATGATCAAGAGTGGGACAAAGATTAAAAGACAAATGAAACAAGAAGATAAATATTACTGAAAATCCCTTTGTAAACTGATTTAAGGTATGGAAGAAGGGATGAAGAGGGAAGGGAGATATAGACACAGGCACAGACACACATACGTGCATACACACACACACACACACCCCCCAGACTCATAATTGCCAATGTGTTACCAACAAAAGAACAAAGTATGAACAGTGTAATTAATAGATGGGCAAACTATCTGAACAGACACTTCTCAAAATAAGAATTACAAATGATCAATAAATGTGTGAGAGAAAAAATTACCTAACACCTTTAGCTGCCAGAGAAACATGAACCGAAAGGTTCCATTCTATACCATGCAGAATGGCTGTGTCTAAATCATGAAGTGAATCAAGTAGGAAGAAAAGGAATGAATCTTCTTATACTGCTGCTAGTCACTGTTTAAAGTTTCTTCAAAAACTTACAATAGAAATACCATGTAATTCAGGTTGACCGTGCCTAGTATTAGGGAGGAAATGAAGTCAGGACACACACACACACACACACACACACACACACACGCACACACACACCACGCACCACACCATGAGTTAGCTATGTTTACTGGCGACAGCCCTCATAATGACAAGGTCCTAGAATAGAGTGGGTGGCCATCAATGGATTAATAGAGAAGTTGTGTATGTAATAATAGAATTTTCTTCAGCTACCAAAAGGAAAGAAACGTATCACTTACAGGAGAATGGGTGCAACCAGAGACCCTTATGTTATATGAGACAAAATAAATTTTCAGAGACAAGTATTATATATTTTCTCACATTCATTGAACCTAAGTGGAAAAGAGATCGGAAGGTAAAAGAGTGACTCTGAGGGTTAAGGTAGATAGGAAGCTGGTGGTAGGAGGAGGGAGGAAAGGATGAAAATCGATGTGAGGAGGGTAGAAGTGATTAAAGCACAGCATGCATATATATGGAGCATCGCAATGAAACCAATAACAGAATGAGCATGAGTTAAGTTTTATAAAAGACACACATATGTAATGTTTTATGAATAAAAAACAAGTGTGCGACAATTGGATTTTTAGCTTTATTTTAAAATTTACTTAAATTGCATATTAATGAATTAAATGTTTTAGAATTAAAATTTTACATGAAAGTATCCTTTTTATGAGCTATAGGATCAAACCATGTTATTTGGAGATACATTGTTGTTTAATTCTTTAAGTACAAGAATGAGTATAAGCTCAGATTGGATAGAAGAAGAATTTCAAGTAGAACTGAGATGGGCAAAAAAGACAAGAAAGAGAATAGAAATGAGAACAACCTCAAAGCTTACATAGATTTAAATGGGAAAAAAGTTAGAACAGATAGGATGCATAGTTCAGAAAATGTTGTACTGTTGAGCACATTTGTAAAGAAGAATACAATTTATTTGAAAATTGTATTATTGAATAGTAATTTTTTTGAAATAAACGTGGTTAAAATATATTTTCTAGAATATACAATGAATTCTGGGTATATACGGTTAAATATTTAAATATTATCAGTCAGAGTAATATATAAAGTCTCACATTACATACGGAAAATTAAATTTTAACTTTATCATCTTTCAAGAAGTTAAGGAAAATTGGCACTAGGTACCAATTCTATCATGCTGCTATACAAAACTAGTCATTAAGGTAGGAAACAAACACAGTAACAGCTCATTAGCAGGAGGGTCTTGAGCACCTGTTCAAGTGTGTTTCCATATTAACAGATTCTGAAGGGAAGGGCTACCAGTCTCATTAATAGAGGAGACATTTATGGGGTTCAGGCCAGATCCTAGTGAGCCACTGGAATATGAAACAAAGGTTCCATGAGCTGTGCTCTCCATCTGAAGTGCATTGTGGGTAAGAAGGTAACAGATTCAACAGTGTAGCAAGCATGGGACTTACAGGATGCTGTAAGCCTGCTGTAGGAGATGAATTTAGCCCAACTGTTGATAGATACAGCAATAATTTCCTATAGTGGAGTTTAGTGGAGGGAAGAGAAACAATAGGCACCTAAAATGGGACCTAATGCCCTTAAAAAGGACCCTATTTCGTGCACACATTCTTTTCTTTCTATTTTTTTATTGGATATTTTATTTACGTTTCAGATGTGATCCCCTTCCCCACTCCAGGAACCCCCTATCACCTCCCCCCTCCTCCTGCTTCTATGAGGATGTGCCCCCACCTACTTCCCCACCCACAAATTCTTCCACACTGGGGCATCCAGCCTTCACTGAACCAAGGACTTCCTCTCTCACCTATGCCCAGTGCCATCCTTCCCTACATATACAGCTGGAGCCATGGGTCCCTCTCTCTCTTGTTGGTTGGTATTATTGCTCTCCCCATAGGGCCACAAACCCTTTCATCTCCTTCTCTTAAAACCTGGCTCCCCCATTTTTGTCTCTTGTGTTTTGAAATGATTTAAATAGTAGTTTGGGTTAACCGTACATATTTCACTAATCTGCCCTTTGCAATACAGCATTCTCTGCACCATAAAGAAAAGCAGTATTTTTTATTTATGTTTTTTAATAGAATATTTGTCTATTTGCTTAGCCAGCTTGAACTTCACTTCCCTCTAAGGACAAAAGTTCTTTCTTTTGTTAATTTAGAACTCAATTTAGAACTCACAGACCTCTTGGGGCCTAAATTTTTAGACATCCCCTCAATGCTCCCCTCCCGCAGTCCTGCTGTCTCCAGGGTTCCAGGGAGTACTTCCATCATCCTGATTCACTGTAGCTACCCTGGACAGGCCACTTCCTCTCTCCCTCCACCCCTGAGTCTCTCAGTAAAGAGGGATATGGGACAGGAGATAGAGAGGGCATCTCTGACCTTTCTAAACATCTAAATCTGGTTTTATTCTTACCTGGGGACTATCTATTTTCATCCCCAAGAAATAACCTAGAAGATAGCATGGAGCTATTATGGTTATCTGGGGGGAAAATCTTAGAATTATCAATTTAAAGTTTATTTGGGGGGTTTCAGGTAGCCACAACTAACCTCAAATAGCTATGTAGCTGGAATGGGATGATTTTGAACTCTGATCCTTTTGCTTTTCCAGCATTGTGACCACAGGTGAGTGCCGCTGCTTCAGTGGTTTCTATGTGAAATGTTTACTATAGTTTCAAGTATTTAACATGTAGTCTCCAGTCAGTGGCACTGTTTAGGGATGTCTGCATGGTGCAGCCTTGCTGGAGGAAGTACTTCCTGAGGGTTATCTTTGAGAAAATCAAGTCTTTCACCATTTCCAATTATCTCTGTCAACTTCCTGCTTCTGCTGCCATCTTTGCATGCCACTTGCTGCCAGATTCCTGACCAGGAAGGGAAGGACTCTTATGTTCTGAAACCTTAAGCCCAAAAGTATATCCCTTTCTCTAAATTGCCTTGTTGTACAGTAACTTGTTGTGGTAACAGTAACTGGGAAATAACTAATACAGCTACATGCCTGGTTTGTGCAGGGTTGGGGATTGAACTCAGGGTTTCATGCATCTACCCAAGCACTCTATATCAGCCACATTTCCAATGTCAGCTTTTCCTACACAGAAGGTAGCTACCAAATGAGCTATTACTTCCCCAACCCTAATTTCTATGTCTTAGAGATTTTTTTTTCCTCACATGTTATCAGCTGATATTTGCTACTCTCTGTGGATAGAAATAGGAGACTTGCAACACCAGCTGTTGTCAACATTCTGCCAGTTTCAAGAGAGTAACTGACATCTCTCCATGAATTGTGCTCCTCGCTAAACCAAAAGTGACCTGAAGTATATTGAATTATGTTTGTGATGGAGCTCTGATCTTGAGGGCAGTATAAAGACAAATTGAAACGAGAGGGTACAAAGGTTCACTGTGATAGTTCCCCATAAACAGCAGGAACAAAGATAAGCTTTCATTTATATCCCTTTATTTCTTCACAATGACTTTCTGTAAACATCATGATCCTTCTGTGGCAAATTTGACTTGTTGCCAAACCTTGTCCTTTTTTGCCCAGTTGCATAGGCAAACTACAAGCCTTGCTTGCTCCAGCACTGCGGCTCTGGGCCCTCGAAGCAGCGAACCAGACAGTGGAGCAGGGTCTGCGGGTCAGTTGGTGGCAGAGTCCTGGAGGCTTTCCCAAAGTTGGGTCCCACGTACCAGAGAAAGTCTGAAGTTTCAAAAGCTGGAGGCTTTGGTGATGGCAGGCCCCAATGACACATCGAAGTCCTTGGTTCCAAAAGGGTTTATTTTCATGGCAGATGGTAGATGGATCTGGATGTACCCCCCCAATACTCCCTCCCCGTGAAACTCAGGGCAGACCTGAGTTAAATAGGGAAAGAGAAAGGGGGAGGATCTTGGAAAGAATGCTTAATTGGCTCTGCCCTCTGGCCTTAATTAGTATGTAAATCTCTAGGGCCTGAGGCCTGTAGTCAAACCCTCTACCTGTGCACTTTGGAAGGGGCTGTAGTGGCCTATGTGACTGAACAATGTAGGTCCATGGAGACTAGACTGGGTTTTGGGGATGTGACTGAACACCTGCTGTTTCTCCCTTGGAGTCTCCAGATTTCAGGCCCATGCCCAGCCAAGTACCAAGATACCCTTACACAGTCCCACACTATGTGACAGCTACTCTTGGTTGTCAACCTGGAGAGAGGAAATTTTAATTGAGGAATTGCCTCCATCAGCCTGGCCTGTGAGCATGTCTGAGTAAGTACTTTATTGATTGCTAATTGGTATAGAAGTGCTCAGCCCATTGTGGTGGTGCCACACCTGGGCTGGTGGTCCTGGGTGATATTAGAAAGCAGGTTGAAAAAGCCATAGAAGGCAAGCTGGTAAGCAACTTTCCTCCCTCCAGATTATGACTTTGACCTCCACAGATAATGAACTGTGACCTGTAAGACAAACAAACCCTTTCCTTCCCCAGTTGATTTTGATCAGTTTTATCACAGCAACACACCTGAAACTACCAAAGGCTCTCACCAGACCCTATAAATGCTAAACAGACTTTAAACCTCAAAATTCCTAGATAAATAAATCTTACTATTTTTATAATGTTGCTTGTCTCTGATATTTTGTTATAATCATGAAAACTATCAAATTTAACAAAATTAAAAATTAAAATGGTGCATAACATGGACAAGAACACATGAATATGAGATTAAGAATTTCATGCTCTACCAACTGAGCTAGCTGTTTATAAAAAGAATTAGGCATTCTAGCTAGCCTATATAAAAGATAGATAACCCAGGTATTTATTTACAAGCCATAGGCATAGATTGGGCAGTTTGGAGCTATTCTAACTTATTTCCCAGTCACAATGTCTCTTGTTACTTGCTATTTTTCTGGCCACATGCTCATGGTTCATCTCCTCTCATGGTGGCCTCCTCCACATCACTGTCTTTTCTTCTTCCCCTCTTCTCTATACTTGCAAAGCCCTCACTCGATCCTCAAGTCCCACCTTTCTCCCTCTACTACCCAATCACAGCTCTATCTAGCCTTTTATTGACTTGTAAACCAGCAAGGTTTACATAGCATCACTTGGTCTACTTGAAGATCTCCTCATCAATGGAGCAACTAGATCTTGAGAGCCAGTATTTAGCATTAGAATACAAGCAGCATCAGACCAACCCACTATATTCAGGATGTAAAATAACCATGTATGAGAAATAGGGCAGTTTTGTATGTGAACTGATACCCCTCTGGACTCTTCTGGACAGCCTATACTTGGGGTTCTCTGGTATATTATAGGAAACCACCATGCATGATCTCAGTGACTTAGGAATCATTGCATTTCAGAATCCAAACTCAAACCTGGTTTTCTTTAGTGTGTTTTTCCCATAGTGTATAACTGCACCTTATATAGAAAAAACTTTTAAAAAAAACATAATTGCATCTGCAGTATGCCCTACCAAATAATGATGGGAAAAATTACAATATCAAATTTAGAAATATATTTCAAGTCATCTCAAATCCTGTTCAATTATTTATGTGTAATGCTGACTCTGTTAATAAAATTCTTTTGAGCTCCTGTGACACAAATGATTTTTAAATTTGTTTAGCCATTAATCCTCCTACATTTTTAATTTTGGCAACAAAGACTGGTCTAGCTCATTACATTTACAAAACAAACCATTTAATTAGCTTTTCCAAACTGCAATATAATTTTTTGTACAGAATTTAATCTTTGAATTTCAGTAGGAAATATGAATATTTTACTAGAAGGATAAAAAATGCTTACTTAAAATTATACAGAGGAAAAGCTTGGCAAATCAGAAAAATCTGGCTGTTTTCCATTAGAATGTGTTTATTAGCAATTAGTTGGAAATGTATATTTTTTTCAGGGAGTTAGTATTTATACATAAAGTTTACACATAATGTAGAAACATATAATTATATATGCTTTATATGACAGGGGTAGTATACACATAACCAATTTTATTTTTCTGCTATTTTTTGAGACAGGGTCATGTGTAGTGCAAATTATTGTAGAATTTATAATGCAACTAAGAATAACCTGGAGCTCCTGAGTCTCCTGCCTCAACCTCATGGGACTATAAGTGTGTGTACCACAGCACTTATTCAACCCACTTTCCTGACAATTTCTGTCACCACCACAGTCCTCCTTTTACTACACAATGATTTTGCTTTGTCCTAATAGATGGGTAGCATAAATTATTCTTTCTATATATTCTTAAAACCTCTTCCTTGGTGACTGACACCATATTCTATTCCCTATAAGTGCTGATGCAGGGCAGAAGGGAATGTCAAATAAGAAGCAGAGATTTGGTTCAATATCTACAAGATTACACTAGGTGTCATATGTTCACAAAGGCACAAGCTTATTACCCAGAAACTTTTGAGTACAAGATTGCTGGTACTCAAACCATGTGGGAGTATGCGAGTGCACATAGATACACACACACACACACACACACACACACACACCTATGATATTGCAACTCTTTAGTCAGTCTATATAAGTAGAACTTGTGGGCTCTTACTCATACACTGAGATAATTAAGCCATTTTAGATAAGTCTAATAAAGATCTAATGATATTGGTGACTCTTTGAAGGTGAGGTAGCACCTAAGATTCTGGCTGCCAAAGTAAGGTATGATATTAGCAAGGCAGAATCTAGGAGGAACAAAAGAAAACTATACATAATATGTTAAGAAAAAGGATCTTGGACTCAGGTGAGTCTTCTATAAATGAGAGCAAGCAAAGAGGAAAGAAACCTTAACCAGAAAAGTAGATCTCACTTGTCAATAATTGTTGACTGTGATGTATGACAATCCATACACACATGCGTGCGTGCACATGTGCACACACGTGTACACACACACACACATACAGGGAGAGAGAGAGAAACCGAACTGCTAAGGGGAAAAAAAGAAACTAATGTCTTGCTCTGTGACCACTGTGATTGATGCTGGGAGCTCAGGAGGAGCGGACAACCTGCTCAGGATTCCAGCACCTTCCTCAGTGAGGGCTCAGAAAAATATCCAGGCTTTCTGAGTTTACAAAACTACAATCGTGTGGGTAGATTCACCTCCTAGATAGGTCCTCCAGTACATCTACTTAGAATTCTAATCTAGACCTTCTAGCTACAAAGCCGACTGAAGGGCTGACAGCAAGCAACGCCCCCAAGCCCCCAGAACGTCAGGGGCAGAAGGCATGTAGGTCCTTATCGTCTGGGCTAGGATGGATAGCCATGAGTAAAATATACATGGTGTGGATGGAGCAGTGTTCTAAAACAGAGGGAAGCATCAGTCTGAAACACAATGGTAAATTTCAGGCCCCCAAGGAGCTACTGCCATGAGCTGGCAACTCTGGAACACAGAAAAGCATTTAAAAAGAAACACATAGACTCCTCTTAGCTTGTGATTTTTTCCTTTAAAACATCTTACCATAATACTCATTGTTCTGTGTGTATATGATAAGGGGATGCACAGTACACAGGCCTTGCAAAGTTGGGAGGTCAGAGGACAGCTTTACAGGGTTAGTGTTCTCATTCTGCTCTTATATGCAATCCTAAGATTGAACTAAGGTTGCCTAGCATGTACCTTTTTTTTTTTTTTTTTTTTTAAGATTTTAGATTTATTCATTTAATGTATATGAGTACACTGTTGCTGTCTTCCCAAACACCATGTACTTTTAACTACTATGGAGTTCCCTTCATCAGAATCCTAACAACCAATGCTGTGCAGAGTATTTTCGAGAGTCAGAACTGGGAACTGAAATGTAGATTTTATTCTGAAAGAATACAGCACAGAAGAAAATGGTACCAATGAAGAAAACTGACTACCAATGGTTTATGATCCAGAGATGAGAGACAGATAAGCCCAGCTTGATGTCACATAGAAGGCTGAAAAGGGCAGAAGGTGAGAGATGAGGTCTGACCACCTTGAGCAGAGTGTTCTAGAGAGGAAGCCAGAACAAAGGGATCCATGGGATCATTTCTCAGAAAACTGCTTTTTAGGAAAAGGACAGACAATGTGACAGACTAAAGCAGAAAAGGTAGTCTCATGTCCAAAGAGTCCAGGGAGGCAGGGGAGGGGAAGGGGTTCTGCTGAGTTGAATTCAAAGAGGCCCCAGAACCAGGTCACACAGGAAGCTGGAAAAACCTCTGATAAAGATCTTTCTCCTGTGCCATGGGTAGCTCTGGGTAACTCGTATCTAATCTACATACTTAAAATATCACTTTGGTTCCTGTCTGGAAAAGAGATTCCGGGAGAATGAAGAAGCAGAGACAGAGGAACAAACGCAAAGCTACTGTGGTAAAGAAAGCTTGGGTGGGCATGCAAAGACTGTTGGTAGGTGGGGCTGAGGCATTGTGGGGGCAGGATATACTCTTTGTACTGGATCTTTCCAGTATATACCTTCATGTCTCACCCTTTCTTTCCAAAATTAACATTCTGAGAAGGGAAACGGCAGTTTATTAAATTTGCTCCCATTATCTCTTATGCATAAAACCATAAATGCATGTATGGAAGAAAAATAGAATGAGAAAATATACAAAGGGAAAGCTGAGGACATGGTAGAGTAATTAAGAACAGGCTGTTCTTCCAGAGGATCTGGAAGGTTCCTAGCACCCACATTACAGCTCACAACTGCCTCTAACTCCAGCTCTATGGGATCTGATAACTTCTTCTCACCTTAATGAGAATTGCATGCACTTGGTATACATACATGCATGCAGGCAAAACACTTATACAATAAAATAAATACAAACAAATCTTTAAATGACATGTAAAGGAATGGCTTTTTTGCCATACCCTGCTCCATTTTCCCATCTGTCTTCCTGAGAATAGAATGGGTCTTCAATCACCCTGTAGGAGGGGTCTAATGAACAGTGGTCTTGGTCTGTATGTATTTTTGGCTTATAGATTCTACAAAGGCAAATCATTGTCATATCTCAAACACACAATTTTCTACAATAAAAGGCTCTGTTTATGCCTTCCATTTTTTATTAAAACTTGTCAATAAAATGCAAAAGTGATTTCTCCTTTAGCACATAGGCTATGTAAGCTACTCAAAATAACCAATTGCTTGCATTTCTCAGACATTTATAACTTTTTACTGCATAACCATTGCTTAAAATATTTTTATTACAAAACTCAAATCTTTACAGAATTTCTTGTAATTTTCTATACACTAGTCATTACTTATTTTAAAATAACCTGGAGTACAGATGCCTTTTTAGAAACAAAATCAATTTTTATCAATTATTTACGATACCCCAAAACAAAAAGAAAGTAGTTCTGATATTGATAGGTGTAAAATAACTGATTTCACCTTAGCATTCTGGCTTTGGTGGCATTTCCTTATTACTCAGAAGGAAGTGGAAGTAACCACAAGATAAAATGAAGAAAAAGATTCATTTAGATTATAGTTAGTAAATAATTGACAAGCTAAATATTTGACTATTTTTGAGCTTATTTTTGATGCCTTTTTCCTTATAGTTTGTTTAATAAGTTCAATTTTCTTTCTCTTCATGATTGGTTTAACTATAATAGGATAGGTTTGAGTTCATCATTCAGAAAAGTAGCTGAGTAGGACACCTTATAATAGCCTGCCTCACTCTCAGGCAGGCCTGGGGTGGGGCTCAGTGGGAAGAACATGAAGACCAGGGTTCCATCCTGGGTGTGGTGGGGAGTGCCTACAATCCCAGCACTTGGGAGGTGTAGGTAGGAGGATCATAAATTCAAAATGATCCTCAACTCAATAGTGAGTTTGGAATAAGCCTGGGCCATATAAAGCCTTACACAGAGAGGAGGGAGTGAGAGAGGGAGAGGGGGAGGGAGAAGTTCATAAATACAAATACATTCATGATCTCTAGAAAATAAAACTGAGCCAAAACCATGTCCAAAAAAATCTAGGAAGACTTTTCAAAGGACCTGATCCTTCCCACACGTTTTGATGTGACCTAGTGAGGCTGGACTCTGCTTCAGCTTCCACACTTGCTGCCAGTTTCCCACCTCCACATGGTTGCCAGATGTGACAAGCTGCTCCTCTGGTCCACTCGGAGAAAATCAAGGCAGATATATTGTTTGGAAGCTTGTTAACACACAGCACTATTGAGCCTAGGCTCCAACTCAAGAAAACTGTTTCCTAAATACCTGCATTAAAGAGTCATACTAGGGTTTTTGCATCCTCAATGATCTCAGGCCAGATCAGAAAACAGAGGGAGATGCACAATACCCCCCCCCATAGCTTGTTCTAGAATGAGGAACTGAGCTAGCTTAGTGCAGCAGAGGGCAGGGGAAAGGGAAGGAAATAATTGAGGACAGAGAGGGAAGAAGAGAAGGCAGACGCAAGAAAAAGAGGAGAGAGAGAAGAGAGAATGATAGAGAAGAGAGAAAAGATGAAGAAAAAGAACAAGAAGGAAGAGAGAATGTGTGCACATTTAATTATTACACTTATTCATTTACTCAGTGTGTAGGTATGTGAGGGTGATGTCTATGGAGCTCAGAGGACAATTTGCAGAAGTAGATTCTCTTCTTCCATCATGAGGAAGAAAGATCTGGGCTCAGGTTTAGCTCAAGAAGAATACCCCAGTTTACTCTAAGAAGAGCAGCCTAATCTTTACAGATGAATCGTGGGGGGCCCTAGGATACTAACAGGGTGTGGTACGCCCCAATTTTCAGTGTGACACTAAACACTGAGACAGAAGATTGGATGCATCCAGAAAAAAAAACTAAAACAAAACAAAATAAGCAAAAAACAAAACAGAAAGCTACTCAAATCTCTGCCAGATGAGTTGGGGGAGAAGAACACTACTCAACAGGGATTTCAAAGTAATGATAAAAAAAAAAAAGATGCTCATCTATGACAGGAGAAAAACAAGAACAAAGAGAATCTTAACAAAGAGAAAGAATAAAATGTACTGAACAATAATTTTTCTAGGCAAAGACTACTACAACAAGCTGAGGAAACAAAGGATGTGAGGACTCAAGACAAAGATTAAATCAGTCAGGAGGATCAGGGAGCTTGATGATGGGCACTGGAAGTAATTCAACCTGTGCAATAAAGATAAATGGGAATGAAGATGAAGGCAGACAGTCCAAGACACATCATCAGGAGTGCCAGGAGGAGAGACAGAAACATGTCCATAGAAGCAATGTTGGAAAAATGTCCCCACTCTTGACAAAGAAAACAGAATCAAGATCCAGGAAGCTAGAGAACTCTAATGACTTCTAGGAAGCCCACCCCAAGACACACCATTACCCACATCATAAACATCTGTGGATAGAGAGTTCTTTGAAGGCATAAAAAGGCAAATTGTTAGGAACAAGAAAACCTTAGTGTAAGCCTTGTAGCCAGAAGGTGATGAATCCTGAAGGGCAAACCACTTAAAATCCTCTGAGTAAGTACCCAACATCCAACAATCCTGAGTGTTAAATACAAAGAGGTGATCTGGCCGATGAGATTGTTCATTGGTACAGGTGCTTGCTGCCTACCCAGCCTGATGACCTGAGTTCAATACCCAAGATCCTCATGACGAAGAAGAGAATCTACTTCTGCAAATTGTCCTCTGAGCTCCATAGGCATCTCCCTCACATACTACACATACACACATTGGGTAAATGAATAAGTGTAATAATAAAAGGTAAAACTACAAGGTAGAGGCAGAAATATGACTCATAGCCACTGTAACCACTGGCCTAACTCACAGGACTGCTTTGAACATATCTTTAGAATGATACTGCTCCGTACAGTAGCTAGAAATGTAGGGATCCCCTAGCAACTTTATGATCCAATATTAGCTTCCTGAATTAGCACTAAAAGATCATCAACTGATTCATTCTCATTCTTTATTTCTACTTAATTTCACAGCTCTGTATAATCTGTAATAGGCTGTTTATCCTTTTTGGATTTTACTTAGTAATTTTCCAATTACTAAAGTTACATGTGCTTATAATAACACATGAACCCTCCCCCCACACACACACCAGTCTTTTCATTCCAATACTACTCTTCTATTGAATGCCCCTAGAATACCAGACCTTCCCTTTCTGAAATAAAAGCTACACAAGTGCATCTATGCATGTGTGTATACGTGTATGTGTGGATACATTCATACATGTGTGCATGTGTGTGTACATGTGTGCATATGTCCGTGTGTGTACTCTCTTGTAATTTGTACAGGAGTTCACTTTTCTTCTTTGATTATTTTGAATATACTTAGAATTATTCTGAACTTTCTGGGATTTCATCCACTTCATTCTGACAGAGGAATATGCGATGGAATTAGTGCATGCATGAGTTTGTGTCTGCATGCGTGGATGTATCGTGAGTGTGTGTGTGTTGTACATATGTGCAGAGGCTAGAAGAAGGCATTGGATCTGCTGGAGCTGGAGTTACAGTTCCCAGGTGCTGGAGGGGATTCTGAGAACTGAACTTCAGTTCTTTGAAAGAGAGTGCTCCTAACTGTAGCGTCATCTCTCTAGGAACTTAATAAACATTTGAATGAATCACAAAATTATACGAGTTCCAAGATACAGAGAAAAGCAATGTTTTAAATGGTTCTTTCAAAATGTTATTTCTGAGTACTGAATACCTGTCCTTAGGAAAGTACTCAACAAAATTCTGTCCTTCCTAGATCACACCATCTATGTCTCATTCTCTACTGTACAATTCCAGTTTCCTAGACGTGATGCACCCCCTACATGCATATGATTCCTCCTAAAATTATAAGTCTCTTATTTCTTGCCATTCAAATGACCTTTTGATTAATTTGACATTCTTCAGCCTAAAAATACCCTTTTCCTTGTGGTAACTATAGCTATGAAATTTTCAAAACTATATTTAAAATGCAATTTTTCACCTTTTAGAGGACAAAAACATTAAAATTTTAAATTAATTAAATTAATTAAAAATTAATAAATAATCTCATATCTTATCAATCTTATGTTCTATTTCAAAATCAACTGGTGAATATATTAATTATAATACTTTAATTGATATTTGTAATTATTATTAATTAACCAATATTACCAAGTAACTTAATTAATGTTAAATATAATTAATATTTTTCATTAATTTATAATTATATATTATAATGTTATTTTAAGAACTGTATTAAGAATCACTAAGATATCAACATAAAGTTTCTGGGAGTTGTCCTGAGATGAAAATAGCTTAGGTCAAGTTTTTTCTGCTCTAGGAACATTTTTTTGCAAATAACTAAGAACAGATGAATACACTGTATATTTTAGAAAGCTTCTACACTTCGAGTGGCCTTTTCAAAATTCTTTAGTGTTGGTTGTCTCTCCCCATATTCTGTCTTCTACTTTGTACCCCATCCCCACTGATTTACTGTTTTAAAGATTTTCTCCCCCTTTGCCCTCCATACATCTGCACTGTATCCCATGCCTTGAAATCCAGCCCACCATGACTACCTGCTTGGGACTTCTTTGGCTGTCCACCATGTGCACACAGGGAGCACCAAGCAGATGCTATGGCTTAAATGAAGAGCACACGAAATGAGAGGGAGATGGGAAAGAGAAGAATTAGAGGGGAAAGGGTGGAGGTGGATTGATCAAAAAACAATAATACGCTTGCGTGGCCTTCTTAAATGTTTAAAAAACAAGTAAAAATAAAATAAATCTTAATAAAACCCAAGAAAGATGAACACATTTTATGAAAACAGTGCAGTGTTCATGGATAAGAAATATAGAAAACTACAATAAAATGTGCTCATCCAGCTGTGTGAAGTGTTCACAGAGGAGAATTGTACCCCACAATGCTATTTTTCATGAGGGGTTAAAGGTTGCACATGGTGACAGTGTACTGACAAGTTATAGGCAAGCAGGCACTGAGAAGCACATCAGCAGAATCACAAATGACACATCTTACTGGAAATTCTTACTACATCAGGATTGACTTGGACTCCTCAGTGCTCTGTCTTAATTATCTCTGCTATCTTCATTTTGTATATTCATGTGCATGTGTGTGTAGATCAATGTGTTTGTGTTGTGTGTGGTGTGTGAATGTATGTGTGTGTAGGTGCATGTGTGCATGTATGTGTGTAGGTTTATATATGCATGTGTGTGTGTATGTGTGTAGGTGCAGGCGTTATGTGATGTGTGTTTGTGTATGTGTGTTGTGTGTTTATGTGCATATGTGTGTGTGTTTGTGCATGCATGTGTGATCAACAAAACACAAGAACCATTCAGATGGCAGATCTCCAAGGCTGTGCACTCGTCTTCTGCCATGCACGTTTCCTCCAGTTCTTCCTCCCACCTTAGCCATTCCCTCTTGTGGTTAAACTTCTCCAATACAGTCATCCTTTTGAATTATCCACTTCAGACATTTCACGCTTTGAAAAGCATCTTCTTCCATATCAAATCTTAGATTTGATGAGAATAGGAGGAAGACATTGACTAGGATGTTTTGGGGTAAAAAGACCCACCAACACAATGACCAGTCTATTTTTTCACATTTCCTTGGGCAGAGGCCAGAGATTCCAAAAACATTTAATTCAAAAGGTTTCTGGTTCTCTCATGGCTGGAGATGGAGATGTTAGAAGTGGGGGATTTTTTAAAATCTCTTTTAACCTAACATGGTATCATTTTCTGAAATTCATATTTATTTCTCTGAAACTATGAGGCACCTGAATACTTGAAATGGAAACTGAATGGCCCACTTCTCTTGCCTCTAAAAACCTTTCTAACTCCAAGACTTCTTTCCAAAACTCACCCTTTGTGGTCTGTGAAATTTCATCCTTCAAATTCACAAGACAAGGACTCAAATGCTGTTGACAGGGGGTGACTTTGATGACTTCTGAATTTCTATGTATAACCAAGCTGAGAAAGGCTCCACTTTTCTCACAGATACCCTGATACCCTGTATCATCTTCATTTCTTTGTTTAAAACTGTGTTCTCCATGGGAAAGGCCGCCACCCAGCTTCCCCTCCTCATGGAGTCAAGAGGTTGCTACCATGATCATAGACTGCATTTTCCAAACACCTTCAAATGGTAGACTTCTTCTTATGTGAGTTGTATGAATGTATATATTGGGGGCTGGTCTGATGCTATGTATACAAATGCTAAATTCTGAACCCCAAGTTCTGGTTGCCATCCAGATGAGTGCATTCTCATATACACTGGCCTTTGTTGTGTAAACCTTGCTCCCCAATTTAAATTTGATTGGTTAATAAAAGGCTAGAGCCTGTGATTGGCAGAAGAAATAGAAAGGCAGGACTTGAGTAAAGGATCTCAGGAGAGACCAGGAAGAGGAAAGGGAATATGAAGAGAGGAGGAGGCCGCCATGAGACCAGATGGATCATGTGCACGGGTCCAAAGAAGTGTACCCTGAGGACAGGCTGATGGAGCAGGGGCAGCCATGTCATGTCAAACAACAAGTAACATGGGGTGTATAGTTTGGATATAGTGAGAATAACACAGAACCCGCCCAATCTAGGCTCACAGATTGTAAATAAAATAGCCAGTTTCTGTTCTTTTATATGGGCTAGCTAGAATAAATAGTTCATATACACGTATGTCTGCACATGTCTATGCCTGTGTGTATAAGGAGGTATGGCTGTTTGAATGAGAATGGCCCTATAGACTCATGTGTTTGAATGCTTGGTCCATAGGAAGTGGCACTATTAGGAGGAATGGTCTTGTTGGAGTATGCATGGCCTGGTTTGGAGGAAGTGGGTCACTGTGGACGTATGCTCACTTTAAGGTCTCATATGCTCAAGGCATGCCTAGTGGTCAGTCTACTTCTGCTGCCTGCAGGTTAAGATGCAGAACTCTCAGGTCCTTCTCCAGCACCATGTCTGCTTGCATGCTGCCATGCTTTCTGCCATGATGATAATGGAGTAAACCTCTGAAACTGCAAGCAAGGCCCCGATTAGTTGTTTTTCTTTATAAGAGTTGCTATGGTCATGGTGTCTCTTCACAATAATAGAAACTCTAAGACAGGAGACTAGAAGGAGTTGGGTGTCCTACTTTATGACTCTCTGTCTTTTTCCTTTGTGTCAAGATTTCTCATGGAACCGGGAGCTAGGCTAGGGTTATCAGACTTCAGTGATCCTTCCGCTTATACCCCTCCCCCACAGCTCTGAGGCTACAACCAGTTATTTCTGAGTTTTTTGTTTGTTTGTTTTGTTTTTTACATGGACTCTGAGGATACAAATATAGGAACTCATGCTTGTACAGAGATGGTTGTTTCAATACCAAAATGAAAACCAGAGGGATTTGAGAATTAGCACAGTATATATACAAATCAAATTATAGACTAATAGATTGTTTTCCTAGACAACACTTAAGCTGACTGAATCAAAATAGATTATATAACACAATAAACCTCTACAACAAAAAAATAATGCAAATCCAATGGAAAATACCTTGAGGAAAAATTTATGTGTAGAAATTGTTTTTTAAAAAATGAGAATCTGAATTTTATAAATGATCCATATGAACTGAAACAGTATTCAGACAGTATTGAATGAACGAAGACCAACACTAAAGGGCAAGAACAAAACGAAAATCAGTAAGAAAAAATAAAATTGCTCAACATACATAAAACAGGTGCCCATTTCCTTAGTTACAACATAAATTCGAAGTCTAAGCTTGGAGTTTCAATTTGTAAGCACAGCAGCAAGCTTAAAGTCATTACAGTGCTCTACTCAGCCAGTGGTGTGCAGAAGAACAGTCATCTATTACTCGTGGCAGTGTGCACATTTGAAAACATTGGGAAATAATTTGGCAATGAGTCCCAAAAGGCAAACAAGCATTTATCTTCTTTGAGTCAGTAATTCCTAGTAGTTCACCCAAAGGTATAAACAAAATAAGGAAAACAACAAAATACAAGTATGCCTTTGTTGCGACATTATCAACTACGCCTCAAGGAAGACTAACAAGTTGATTAGCTGAAAATAGAAAGTGGTGGAAATAATGATAGTCAGAGTTCATGGGGTTATTATGTAATGATGAGCACACCAGGGTCTTTAAAATGCAGAAACAACTGAAATGCACCAGTACCAGCATTGCCATCATATATATTCTATATGTAAATGAGACTGGGAACATTCAGGACTACCGACTGCTAAAGGCTTTCTACTACACCCATAGATTGGTGTCTTGCTCAGCCTTGCCATGCTGGACAATGGGCAGAGAGTGAGAGGCTTTGGAACACTAGGTACAAAGTGTGATATCTTCATCAAAACCCCTCCCCTCAGGGCTCAGGGAACTGTGTGGAAGAGGAGGCAAAAGATTCTGAAAACCAGAGAGGGTAGAGGACACCAAGGAAGCAGTATGTTTCAGACACAGCAGGACTGGTGCACATATGAACTCACAAAGGCTGTGGCAGCACGCACAGGGTCAAGCCAAATGGGGTCCTGGTGGCAAAAAGTAGAACATGTGCTCCCATTCCAAACCAAGAAACTCTCTGCAAATGCCAGTCACTTAAAGAAAAATTAGTTTTCTCCAATGGAGTCCCACTGGGTATATAACCACACTTAAGTTTAAGGCTGGCCCCATGGCCAATACAAGATGAACTTAATGTTGTTTTTGTAGACCTTTGCCTCATGATGCATTATTTGGACTTTTTTTTTTTTTTAACTTACTGGTCATTTCCTTGCATATTTTGATTTCTGGTTTTTCTTTTCTTTCTTTTTTTTTTTTTTTTTTTTTTGTGTGTGTGTGTGTTTCTTGTGAACTTCCTTTTTAAAATATACACTCTTGTTTCTTTGCTCTTTTGTTTTCTAAAGAGAGAGAGAAAGTATGGAGTTGGGTGAGGAGAGAGAATATAGAGTTGGGTGGATGAGGAGGTGGGCAAGATCTGGGAGGAGCTGTTGTATGGGAACATGATCAGAATATACTGTCTGAAAAAATATTCTCAATAAAAATTCTACTTGCATATATAACATTAGAAACTAGAATGGAAAGATCATGGTCAATTTGAAATTTTATGCATTAGAATTTAGTAGTATAAACACATACTTGAAATTAGCCAGTTATGAAGAAGTTCCCTATGTTTTCTGAAGGTTAGGAATCCATTTCATAGATGTTAATTCATGTTTTGAATTACTTATGCCTAAAGACAACTGCCTAGGTACTGGGGTCTTCCTGATCTTTGAAGAGCAGTAACATCTCATGTTGATAGCTCCTTCATGAAGAATAGTGAGTTGTTCATTTTACAGTGTTGAAATTGGTGTTGCTGTAAGTAAGGCTTAAGCAAAGGGCTTTGTACTGAGAGAAATTTCACCTGGCAGAGAGGGGAGAGGGAAGCTTTGAGTTCAGACAGATCTTAGGTGATGGGAACTAGGCAGTTTGTAAGGCCCATCACCTAGTAAGGTTTCCATGGAGATGGTGCTCTGGACTTGTGGGTATGAGAAGCAGAAGAGAGGGAGGAAGACTGGAATGAAAATGGACAAAGCGTTGCCAGCACCTCAGGAGTGAGGGCAAGAGGAGGACACAGCCTGATTTAGGGATCTGAGTGAGATGCCAGGGTCAGAGTGATGACACTCTGAAGCCACAGGAGATGGAGGAAGAGAGACTTTGGAGAATGGACAATTTCTTGAGGTTCTGGCAGGATCTAGAAATGTTACCCAAAACAGCTGGCTATAGAGAATGGTTATACCTCTAATACAGGTGGCTTGTGATTAGTCTAAGAGTTGGAGAAATTGTAGGCATGCATCAAAGCAAGGGGTATCAACATTAAAGTGTTTTCTCCTTAACATCCTAGAGATAGGATAAAGATTATGATTATACAAATCTGGGAACAGAGAATGAGAGCCTCTTATGTTGACTAGACTATAGAGTAATCAATCTCCAATTAAAGTCTATGTTCTTAAAGTATGCATGCTTACAGTTGGCAAGCACAAAGCTAAGAAACTGGAAAATTCTATGTTTAGGTCTCAGTTCAATTAGAAACATGAGGGTTTTTTCTTTCCTAAAAGAAAAGCAAACAGATGGCTTTTATACTGAAATCCCTTTCTATACATATTTTAGACGAATAATCAGGGTCATGAAGAAACATGCAAGGAATTTATTTAGACACAGACTCTGTCCTAAATCCAGATATCCTGTTCAACTCCAGCCATTGGTTGGGTAATTTGGTCTCAAATGCCAACACTAGCTAGGTTGTAATGAAATTTATTCCCCTGCTCCCAACCCTAGGAGAGTCTAAGGGCTAACTAACTGCAGCCCATCAAATAGTCTATCTTAAAGCTAAACGAGAATCACTTGAAACTTACTGATTTACTCTTTGGAACAATGTATCCTTACCATTTACAATAACTTACAGGTTTTTACTATCCATGAAAATAAGATCTCTCCCTTTCCCCTGCACCCATCATGAACCTTACAAGTTTCCTGTTCAAACTGTTTTTAATGGCATAAACTTCAAAGGCAAATTCCAAAGATGGGATGCGGGAGTTAAACAGCAGAGTCTAAGGAAGAGAGTTCAATCCCAAGCTGTGTCCTCACCATCTCATCAGCCTTTTCTGTTTGAAACAGGGCTGACCGAACTCACTCGTTTCTTGGATAACCCTTAATAGCCAGCCAACCCAGGAACACTTCCCCATATAAACTCTACAAGTAACCTTCACCTGATGTCTGACTTCTGGGAGTGAGCCGTGTGCAAGGAAGCTAGAAAATTTTAAAAGGAAGAGGCAGGGCTGTTATGTGAGCAATTAAATCACTCGTATGATCAACTTGGATTTTTTTTTATTACAAAACCCCAAATGTTTGGGGAATTATGAATTTTATAAATTGGAGCCATCTGTTGAGGAGAGGGTTTATTTTTTTCAGCTTATATAATAGAAGCAACAACAATATTTAGATGCTACTAAATATGTATGTCGAGCCTGCCAGCTAGAAAGTGTTCGTGACTAAAATATCATGAGCATAATGAAAGAGCTAAAGACGGATGTGTGCTTCCCCTTCAGTAACTTTCTGGGGACTCATCAGCAAGAGAAACAGTCAACACCAAACAGTGACCCGTAAGAACAGGCATCTAAGGAGGAAGTCAGTTTTACAATGAGACAGCAAGTGGGTGAACACACATGTACACCAAACAAGCTCACGGTAGGCAGCCAGCAGAGAAATGCAAACTCCAAATTTCACAGGCCCATGCAGTTCCAGGAACAGTCTGAATATTTAAAATTAATAGTTTAAAAGACAAATATTTTGCTATGCATTGGTTGCTTTGTATTTTGTAAATTGAAATAGCTCCTCCCATCCCTTTCTAACTTGTTCAGCAGATCTGGTACCAAAAATAATTCCTTGGGGGACGTTTCTGTGCATTTATTGACAGCATAAAATGGCCATCTCAAGCCATCTCCCTCAAGCACAGACTCATCTGTTATAGAAGTTACTAAGTTCATGTCTGCCTAAATATTTGTGAATATTTGATTAATACCTAGTTCCTGGGTAAACGATGACCTTCCCAAGGGCAGAGTTTCTGTCTTTTTTAGTCTAAAATACGTAGCACAGTCTTTAATATAAATTATATATTTATGTTAGCATACTATACACTATACACACCCCACCTACTCACTCATACTATACTTATGAGTAGCCAGCCGAATAAGTAACGTTTTATCACAGTTAGGTATATTTGATAACAAGGTACAGATTGACTGACAGCTTAAGCAAGTTTTAAAGTTGGCTTTGAATTGACAACTTACAGACTGACTCATGCTTAGTAGTAGTGATGCTGTAGAGTCACATGATCTGAACTCAATGATGTGGTTCCAGAAGTTCCTTCTACTTTATTCACAATTCTCTCTTAGTTGTGCCAAACCATGTAAGTACATTTAAAAGATATAGTTACTGTAGCTACAGGGCATTCTGAACTCTCATCATTTCTACTATGCCAAGAGAAGTAATTTATAGAATTTAAAATTGTTATTGGTGCTGCAGAGATGGTTCAGTGGTTAAGGGCACTTGCTGCTCTTATAGAGCAGCTAGGTTCAGATCCCAGCCCCCGTGTTGGAAGGTTCACAACCACCTATGATTCCAGCTACAGAGGATCCGCCATCTGCTTCTGGCCTCCACGGGCAACTGCATGCCTGTGTATCACATAAATTTACACATGAAGATAGGCAGGCAGGCAGGTATGTGTGTGCAAGTGTGCATGTGTGTGTATGTGTTTGTGTACACATGGATACACTAAAAAAATACATTTTTTTAAATTAATAATCTTTAAAACCTTGCTCAGTAGCATTCAACTCACATTGAGTACACTATGACATACACACTGCTGTAAGAAAATTGGCTCCAAATATCCTCAGGAATGGTGAATAAATCCATTTCATCAAATGTCAGGGTTTACAACTGATAAAGCTAGATGGATAGGCATTTTAATGTTCTGCCATTCATGGCAAGGTGTGACACAGTTTATCTGAGACACTGGGTCAGACATTCTAAACACACAGCTATTAGAGAGAGAGGTACAGCTTCAAGGTTCTTGTGAGGACAGAGGAAACAGGTTGGGTTCTCAGGCAGAGAACAAACTTGTGATGAGGCCAACAAGACTGGCAGGAGAGCTCCCCAGTATGGCAGCCTCCATATGATAGCCACCAATATGGTAGGTCCCAAAAAGATCTTAAAATCTGAGGGGCAGTGAGTTGGCTAAACTAGTAAAAGCAGTTGCCACAAGAGATTGACATCTGAGTTCATCCTTAGAACCCAGAAAAGTTGTGCTCAGACCTCCATTTATGTGCAGGACATGGGTATATATGTACATACACACACACACACACACACTACACACACACACACACACACACACACCATTAAATTAAAAATAAGTAAAATTCTGAATTATTTTAGGATATTTGGTTGTGTCATTAATCCAAATAGCATTTACTTTATATCTTATTTTTCTTGAAAACAAAACCTAGTAACATCAGGCTCTGGAGAGATAGTGGAGCAGTTAAATGCATGCGCTGTACTTTCAGAGGGTCAAAGTTCATTTCCCAGCACCCTTGTCAGGTGCCTGGACTCCACACAATTGCCTGTAACTCCAGCTCTCAAGGATCTGATACCTTTAGCTTCTGTGGTTACCTGCTCTCATGTACAAACACACACACACAACACACACACACACAACAAAAATAATTTTAAGAAATTTTAACATAACCAAACATTCACCAAACAAAAGCCAAACCACCGACTTTGCTTGCAATCTTCCACCCTGAGTAGTTTTTCCAAATTACTTTGTTTGTAACGACAATAGGAAGCTAACACTTAATGAAATTTTCCTTTATGAAACTGATGTTTAATAGCATCACACTGCCCAGTATTTCTCCAAGGAGAACTTGAGATATGGTTTACACTATCCAAAATTCCCATGGGAAGTGTACATCACTAAGTGAACCAAGTTGGTCTAAACCCAAGCACAAAGTGTTCCGTCCACTGCACTATTGATCTGAATACAGTTACCAAATGCCACATCCTTCCCACAGAGATGGATGAGAGATGGATCAGTATTCTTACCACCCAGCATGCTTCCCAATGTTCTTAGCTTATAATGAACATTGAGTGTAGCTATTAACCTCACGGGCTGTGTCCTCCCTATAATGGACAGGAAATGAAATTCAAATCCCCATGCAAACAGTTTTATTCACTTAGTGCAAATTTAAACAAGATAAGTCTTCACACTTTTGACTTGGCACAGGGAATAAGGTCCGACAAGCTACTTAACCTCTGTGCACCTTCATTTCTATGAGTCCTGTTTAATACTGAATTACTTCATAAAATGTTGGACAGCTGAATAATCTAATGAGAATAAGAAATGAACACATTCAAAAAATGTCTAAACTTGTAAGTGAAATGAGACTCAATACAAAGAGGATGGAGAAAATTAACAGCAAATGTCTAATAATTACTTACATTTTAACACCAATTATTTAAAATTTGAAGTTGATATCAATTTGATTTGGTTAATCAAGTATTAACCAAATGTGATGGCTAGTTTTAATTGCCAACTTGATACAATCTAGGATTACCTAGGAAGAGAGTCTCAGTTTGAAATTGTCTTGATCAAGTTGGTCTGGGGCATTTCTGTGGGAGATTTTTCCTAACTGTGTTACCTGAGGTCTGAAGATTCATCTTAAATGTAGGTAGCACCATTCCCTAGGCTGGGGGACTGGAACTGTGTGAGAGTGGAGGCAGGGAAGTTGAGTACAGGCAGGCAGTGCCAGCAAATGAGTATGGATGTGCATATTTCTCTCTGCTCTTGACTGTGACACCATTGGCTGCTTCAAGCTCTTGGCACTTTAACTTCCCTGATAGGATGGACTTGGATTTGGAATTGAAAGCCAGATGAGTCACTTTCTCCCCTAAGTGGTCAAAGTATTTCAGCAAGTCCACAGAAATGGGAGTTGGATATCAAAACATGACATTTGTACAGTGTAAAAGGCAATAACACGACAAAACCAGAAGCAACATCGCATGGCCATTCCAACCTGGGCAAAATAAAAGTTAATACCTGTGATTTAAGGGCTATATGCAGAGAGGTTTTCCCTCATTTACAAACCAGCAAATACCAAATCTGAGACTTCTATTTCTTATACTCAGGACTGTTTCATTGCTAAGTAAATTCCTCAGTGGGAAGTGTGCTTTAAAAACTGATTTGAAGGTAAACATTATACACTTGCTCCTATAATTATACTCACAATCTATCATATTATTTAGGTAATGAAATGTTTTAGTGACAGTGTACACTTCAGTATTATCATATGCATTTCAAACAATAAAAGACAAAGTGCTATTAAAAAAATTAATGTTGGGCTGGAGAGATAGCTCAGGGTTAAGAGCACTGGCTGCTCTTCCAGAGGTCCTGAGTTCAATTCCCAGCAACACATGGTGGCTCACAACCATCTGTAATGGTATCATGTATTACATAAATAAATCTTTAAAAAAAAATTAATGTTAATATCTACATCTCATCTAGTACATTTACTCAGAAGGACATGACGTTGAAACTCTTGGGGTGATTCAACACCTTTCTCCTTAGATGAGACAAGTCAATTCAAAGAAGAATTGTTGAAGCAATGTTGTCACTACATTGCCTTTCAAGTGTCAGTATTGACTTCCCATAGAGATAAGGAACATGAACCAGTAGATGAAAAATAGGGCTGGCAAGATAGCTCGGCACGTAATAGTGCTTGTGGCCAAGACTGATGATCCATGTTTAATCTCCAGAATCCTCGGATGGTAAGAGAGTACCCACTCCTGCAAGCTGTCCTCTGACCTCACATATACATGTCTTAGTACACACACATCCATAAATATGTTTTTAATTAGAATGTAATGGTTCTGGGCAGAATTCAATTATAAACAGTAATTGAAAGACAAGTGAACATTTTAAAATACCAGTATTGGTTAATAATTGAAGCTATTTATCATTTGTCTTATGCTATGTGAATGTGATAAGGAAAATGATAGAGGCAATCACTAACTAATTATAGGTAACATTTTATGGGCAAATGTATTCTAGTTGCCATAGTTTTTTTACAAGGAGTTGCCCTCTATTGATCATGAAAATAATTACCCATTATGGTGTGAGGGAAATGATGAATAAAAGGATAAATAAGGAATCACTTGGCTGGGAATGTACCTCAGTTGGTAATTACTGGCTTATGCCCTAGGTTCAGTCTCTAGTCCTGCACAAACCAGGTATAGTAGAACATGCCTGTGATCCCAGAACTCAGGAGGTGAAGGCAGAAGGGTGAGAAGTTCAAGGTCATCTTCAACTATATGGCAAAATTGAGTCCATCCTGGGCGACATGAGACCCTGTCTCATAATAATAAAAGACTACTACCGATGATGATGATGATGTACTTCTCATACATGAAGACACAGGGACTATGAGACATTTATAAAATAATAATTTATAAAATAATGTTAAAATTGATAGTATCAGAGCTTCTTCTACTCTTATCTTAACAGTTAAAATTTTCTAATAAAATCTATTTCCAATCACTTTTGGTACAAGTGTATGTAGAAGAACTTTACACACCACAAGGTTACATCTATCAAAGTCATAGTTTCACTGGCATGGCAAAACAGAGCATGATGGCTGAGGGAACAATTTACTGTCCAGGATGACGAAGTCTGTATTTGGATTACTGTTGAAGGGTATACCACTTGTAAAATTCTCAAGAACCCCAATACTGTCTACTTCATTATTACAAATGCTTTAGGAGATTGGACTCAAAAGAGAGATAACATTTCTATGCAAGAACACAGAGAAAGAAGGCCAGGGAGAACATTCCAGCATTATAAGAGGAGATGGGGCTGCACATGGTAGAGCTTGCATATCAAGCACCTAGAGGGCTAAGGTAGAGCAGAAATCTATCCTAGGCTACATGGGGAGTTTCAATCCAGCCTGTGCAAGGAAAAAGGACGGGACCAGGACTGACCTAACTTAAATTGATGGCTGTCAATCTGCCTGTGTTCTCATGGTGTCCTCTATCCCTCTGGCTCCTACAATCCTTCCTCTCTTCTTCTGGAGGGTTTCTCAAGCTCTACCTAATGTTTGGCTATAGGTCTCTGCATCTTCAGCAAGTGTTCTTAACTGCTAGGTCATCTCCCCAATCCTGGGATTTAAGTTCAAATAGCATCTCAAATGGAAAATTCCAGAAATCTCAGTGATTCTGTGGAGCAGAACGGACCAGGCTACAAAATTAGTCAAAACCCTGCATTGTTATTACTCATTGCTCTTTATTTCAAAACCAAGTAGACAGAGTGTGTGAATTGTAACTAGAGTACTTTTTTTTTTTGTTACAGCCTGGTGGGCAGAAGAGAAACATCCATCAAGACCTTATATTCTCTTTATATATTGGCCACATCACAAATATAAGTATCTGAACAGACAAGGTGTGACTTGCCAGGTCTATAGCAGAGCTCACTGGGTTTCTAAAAACTCAGTTCTGTTTACTTGGGATTCAGCTAAACTCACCAAGTTGGGAAGAAGACTTATAAGCCACCACAGTTAATTTCAGAACACAAGGGGTCTTACACCAAAAGGCTTTGCTTATATTGCTATTGAGAGATACATTCATAGTCTGAGGTACCAGCTTAGTCTTGGTTTTGATGTTTAATTATCTTTTCATTTGGACCCAAAGAAAATGGGTTAATTGTATACGTACTCTGATGTCTATCAAAGGAACACAGTATCAAAGGACACATGCGGGTCATAATATTTTAATTATCTTTCACTGAACTAGATAATAAGGTGAATGGTGGCCAGTTAAGGTTCAGGTATATGGCAGTGTCACAGGTCCTCCCGGACGTCTGTTTTGCTTTCTTGTCTCAATTGACAGTCACTAAATTAATCACACACATTATTTATCTTGCCCGTCTTCTCCAAAAACATAAAGTAAGCAATTATGATTTAATTACAAAGAGGTAAGGAAATAGGAAGGAGGAGATGGAACCTTTAGGGACTTTCAAAGGCAGATACTGTGAAATGCATTTACTGTGTGAAGGTGCCATGTTTCTATGTGCATGTCAATTGAATTAATCCTGATGCTTTCCTTGAAAGCAAAATGAAATGACACTCTTGAATTCTGAAAAGAAGGTTAGGAAGAAACAGGGGGTGACATCATTAATTGCAGTCACCCTTTTGATTTCTTTTATGCTTATTTCCATGCATACACTTACTGCTCACTAGCTGTGTGGTAGGGTCAGGTTCCATCTCGTGGTTGTGATTCAAATACTTTGCTCTTTTTATTTGTATTTGAGCTTTTCTGGACTACAACGTTTCAAATAAGTGCAGGTCTGGAGGACCTTGAGTTTTCTAGGTGCTGAAGGAAGTTCTATAAAGATGGATGGGAACATCCAAATTAGCCGGAGCAAGAGGGCTAAAGACATTAGTCTACTTGGATACCCACTCTCGTGGATCATTAGTTTTCCATCAAGTGACACTGGAAATGTTATTTTCAAATAACAGTTTTATTTTTATTTATGGATATATGTGCATGTTTGTGAATTTGAGTCCAAGTGTCTACAGGAGCCAGAATAAGGCACCAAAGTCTCTGGAGCTAGAGGTATAGGTGCTTGTGAGCTGCCTGCTGTGGGTGCTTGGAATCAAACTTTGGTCCTCTGCAAGAGCAGCAAGTGCTCTTGACGATGGAGCCATCTCTGCCTCCCTGCCAGAGTGTATTTAATAGATGTTTCCAGATTTTAAGATAACCTGACAGTGGATATTATTGGCCAGCCTGTGATATCTGATGGCTGCAATTTGGCTTCATCCCATAAAGGGAGACTTTTACCATGGTTCTGTGGGATTCCTGTTAAGGTATAATGGAAAGTTGTGTATTATGTGGTTATCCTGAGACAGTAGGAAAACCAGAGTGATAGAAGGTATGGTATTGCTAATAAGAGGTAGATCTGGTATGAAAATACTGGAGGAGAAGGAAGGGAAGCTCATGACACTCTTTCTGAGTTAGTAAGACAAAGACAGACCATGTCTTTTTAACTTCATTGTCTTTGTGGTCACAAGGCCAACAGTAATACCTTAAGTTCTTTAAGTGGCCTGAGGTCTATATTTTGAGCAATAATGATAATGGTAACAGTGTTTGGAGAGAAGCCTCCTCACAGAAATCAACCAATATAGAAGATAGGGGAGTAAGTCCCTTCAGAGACTATTGATTACGAAACTGTTTATAAGCTGAAGGAAGACTGTCCTTGGATGAGGTGTGTACAGTGTTAATGGCAATAGCTGTGCATGGTGCTGAAAAAGGCCAGTTTGAGAAACCTCAACAAACTGTAATGTTCAGAGGGAACCTAAGGAACTGACAACAGTCACTTGGGATTCAGATACAATGGTAAAACTCAATCTTCACTTTCAACTGCACCTTTGAGGACCACTGCTACCCAGCTCCCTCACTACCACCTCATGATGCAGAGATGAAGAACAGCCCCTCCAAGTTACCACACATTCATCCAGAAACTGCATTTTAATGAGGTTCCCTCATGGTTCCTGCACAGACTGAAAGTACTCAACCTTGATCAAGGAGACTAAAGCCAGGTAAAAGTTGACTGTGTCTTATGCATGTATGTAATCTCTGTCTAGGCTAATTGAATAATATAATTCTTAGATAAACTGGTTTCTTTTCATTGACTTTCCCCTACCTCCAGTACTGAGGATCAGACACAGGGCCTTCGGTATGAACTCTTCAGTCCCTAGTTTAAACACTGATCTGAGAATGTGCTGAATTTGGCAGAAACATCAGACATCTGCCCCTCACTCTTGTTACTCTCAGTTATAGACATATTTTCTAATATGACTTGAGGCTCAGCCACTATCTCTTTAAGAACAAGTATTTTATGGAATCCTAAGCAGTCTTTCATATAATCATTATTTTGAAACTACTTTAAGTCCCGTGGACCCTCTCTAACATCTGACCCTTAATGTCTGACCATTAATGCCTGATCCCTAACACCTGGGCCCTAATATCTGAACCCTGATATCTGATCCCCTAACATCTGGGCTCTAACATCTTACTCCTATCTTTGGATCTTGCAAAAGTTGTTCTTCATAAGAACTTTGAAGACATGAGTCTGTGTTACACCAAAGAGGAAGCGTCCAGGTTTAAGAATCTCCAGGCAGCCAGGATTAATTAATACAACAAACACAATGTCCGTTGATTTTCTGACTGGCCAAATATTTCAGTAACATGAATATTGAGGCATCTGGATGTTTGATATGATGATTTTCTCTCAAGTTCTGGCTTACCAAACCATAATGGTTAAAGTTATCAATAATTAATATTTGTTGAGTATTTATTATCTGTTTCCCCTCACTCTCATGCTAGTCTCTCGCTCTGTTTTCAATGCTTTGTCTATAGGATTTCAGTCAGTATGTAAATGTGGAAAGTGAGGATTGGTAAGTTTAACAAACTGGACCAAACTGAGGAAAACCCAGAGCAGTAGGGTCCCAGATCAAAGCTGGGCCTGGTTGCCATCTTGGGAGATATTCAGACAAAACTCTGCAGACCAACTGTGTTTTGGCATAAAGTCAGACATCACGTCTGAACAACATTTTGCACTTTTCCTTTTTCCTCTGGTTTTCTTGTGACCTTAACCTTGGCTAACTGGACTGATACAGAGGCCGGGACCACAGAGGTATACCTCTGGTTGTGCTCCTGAGGTTTTTCCAGAGGATTAAGGAAGCAGGCAAGACCAACCCTGAATGTAGGGAACAAAGCCAGCTAACTCCAACATTTTCTCTCTCTGCTTCCTGGCAGTCATGATATGAGTATTCTTCTTTATCACGCTTGCCCATCATGGTGACTCGAATCCTTTGCAATATGAGTCAAGATAAGCCTTTCCTCACTCACGTTGCTTAAGTCTAGTGTCTTGTCAGGACAGTCAGGGTCCTCTGGCACTTGGCTCCACACAACAGGTATTATATTTGTAGCAATTACATCAATTTTTATATTATGAATTTGAAAAGTGATTCATGCCAACCAGAAGACAAAATACATTGCCTCAGCATGAGCAAAGATAGGGATAAAGTTATTTTATCTTTTAATGAGAAGCTAATGAGTTCATGTAGTAAGGACAGAGAGTTATTCCCCAAAGCAGCCAGTACTTAGGTCCTAGTCAGCTCTGTTTTGTTGATCTGACTCCATCAAAGCTGCTCACCAGTCACACTCACTTTGACCACAAGGCAAATTATATAAGAACAACACAGGCTCTCTAGGTCAGTGGCTTGAAGCAGTGTTCCACAGCCAATTAATTTTAACAATGTTTTATGAGGCAAATGGGCAGAATAACAACATGCAAAGTAGCCTGCCTGAGGACTGTCTTTAAGTATACAACTTCGATTCTTGAGATAGTCTTAGTCCCAATTTTCTATATTAATTGTTACTTATGTAACGAAAGAAGGAGATAAAACTGTTTCTCAAAGACACTTAGGTTGAAATTGAAAACGGGAAGACTGTGTGCCGGATTGTCACGTATCTGTAACTTCCTCCACTATAACTAACTCTGGAAATTCTGGAAAGTCCCTTATCCCTTGTATGATGACTGAAACAGTCTCCTTCTACTAGCACCATGCTTGAGAACTTGCAAGGTATGTTAAAGACTCATTTTAGGGTTAGAGAGAAGGCTCAGCTCTTCCAAAGGACTTGAGTTCAGTTCCTATCACACATATTGCACAGTTTACAGCTACTTGTAACTCCAGCAGCTGTGGATGATGCTCTTTCTGGCCTCTTGGGGCACCCATCACATGCATGTGGTACACACACACACACACACACACACACACACACACACAAACACACAAATAATTATTTAACTTTACAGCCACCCTTAACCTATAGTTCCCAAGCATTTCCTAGAAAAGAAGCTAATGTTTAGAGAGGTTCTATGCTAATTGCTCAAACTCGTATTTAGGTAAATGATCAAGCGTTCTGCACCATGTGATTCTCAAATCTTTCATCCCCTTCCCAGTTTAAAAATCCCACCATGTGCTCAGCTGCAATGGTGAAGGTCCTTAGATTTGTATTTGGGGTTCATTGTCCTATTTACAACTTCATCCACACAAATGCATATATTAGTTTATACTAAGGTTTTCTGAATACACTATGACAAATCCAATCCTGTTACAATATAAAGCCTGACGGGGCTTCTGTCATATAAGATATATAATCCAAGTTATTCCCCTATGTTACTACATATACCTTCCTGAAAATATTCACAAATGTAAAATGGGAAAAGTTGCCAAATTATATAGTTTAAGTGGGTAGAACAGTTGACAAGTGAATTATTATCAAAGTCAAATTAGCAATCCTCTTGCTCAGAGGATTCTGAGTCCCAGTGGCTATGAAAGTCATGACCTGTTAATTGATTGACTGATCTTGGAATACTTTTTGATGATAGAATCTCAAGATTTAGGGCTACTGCTTTTGTACTGGGTGTGAAAATATGAACACATAATTAATAAGCTTATGATCAAAGCTAAAGAAAATTTTACTTGTAGCATTTCTAATTTAACTGTTTCAAAAATGTTAAAATCTCAAGTTTTATATTTTTGGATACATATTTTCTTGTCTAAAACTGGTAGTTTTTTGTTTCCTTTTTGATTTTATTGAGATAGGGTTTCACTATATAGCTCTGTCTGTTCTATGTAGACCGGGCTGGGCTTGGACTCAGAGATCCACTTGCCTCTGCCTCATGAGTGCTGGAATTAGAAGTGAGCTCCACTATACCTGACTTGGTATTTGTTTTTAAGTAAAGATAATTGCTCTAGTTTCATTTTTGTTGCTGTGGTAAAACATTCTGTTCAAAAGCAACTGAGAGGAGGGAATGACGTATTTGGCTTCTACTTCTATATCACAGTCCATTATTGATGAAGTCACGGCAAGATATTGAAGCAGAAATCATGGAGGGAAACAGATGCTGGCTCATTCACAAGCTCATACTCAGGTAGTTTTCTTATATGGCCTCATACTGCAGGCCTAGGGACAGTGGGCTAGGCCCCCACTACCTCAGTGTTCAGTCAAGACAATCCTCCACACACATACCCACAGCCTAATCTGATGCAAAAATTCCTCAACAGAGGCTTCTCCTCTCAGATGACTCAAGGGTGTATCAAACTGATAATGAAGGGTCTATAATACAGTCAATAACCAGATTTTAGTAAGTCTCTATAACAGCAAACATTGGGACATATTGGCAGTCAGTGTTCCTTGATATGGATCTAAAACATTAGTTCCTCTGGGCTATGGGGGAAGCCATCTTTACTTACTACCTGATACTTTGAGACAATGTGCTCCTGTGGTTGTATAGGTAAGTACAGGTAAACAAACTGGTGAGCATGACCCCAATACCACAGATGGGCATGTTCTTCATGGCCATTTCTCTTGCTCCATTGAATTAAGAGGGCCTTAAGTAGTTACAGAGTAATTTCTATAGTTCATTATAGTTATTGAGTTATTTCTATAGTTCATTATAGGTCATATAGATATACTACTGTGTTAGAGGAAGTCTTTCCTGAGGATGTAACACTAGAAGAATCCTGCATGGTTGTCAGAGATGGATGGTAGGATGAGAAGCTCAGACATGAGAGCAGCCATGATGAAGACTGATGAGGACACGATGGAATCAATGCTGACCTAACTCTATCGGTGTAGGTCACAAGATGAATGTTGTGCCAAGAGCTCTAACAGGAAGCATGAAGAAGAAGCAGGTTTGGATTCTATGTTGGGGCAGGGGTCAGACTGAGAATTCTATTGCTGACTTTGTAACATTTTAGATGTCCCAACGGAGCTTAAGAGCTGGAGAGTGCAGGGAACAGACCCATGGGTACAGATGCTTCCTGGGGAATTTCAGTTGCTCGTAGACTGAGTGTTCTTTTTGATGACTTCAAGTTTACATTTTAGCAAAGCTGAAAAGCAGTGATTCAAGAAGCATGGGCTCCGAGTTGGTCCTACCCCATCATTTGATCTTATAAGATGTCTAAGTACTTTTCTAAGCTGCATCTGAATAAGACAAACTACTTCCACTTCTCTCAGCACAGTTAAGTTCTTTGAGGGGCTCACTGGGCCCTGTAAACTCACCACAACCAGTGTCTTGAAACTTATTTCTTACTATGCTCTGACTTTTTTCTCAAATGTACCATGTATTGACTCTATTTCCCTTTCGTTCTTTACCTGGGGATTTTTTTTTTTTTGGTCCTATTTCTTATTCAGATCTTTATCAATGAAGTGTTCCTTTACTCACAGCTCCTTGAAAGTTGTGATGTCCCTGCTTCACGTTTGAGTTAGAAGTGTCACCAGATACTTGCTATCAGCTCTGCCAGATATGGCAAGTGTCTACCCACAGCTTGTAATTCACTTGCATAGTCTTGCTGCAGGGAAGGATCGTGGCTAATATATTTTTTACTATCTCACACTGACTGAGATAGAAGAACTTAGTGTTCCCTGACTTACTATACACTTGTTGATTCTGTCTGAAGAAGATTTCTACTAGGCTTTGTGTTCAAGGATAGTTGTCAGTTGATGGTCCCATTACAACCACTATGTGTAGATGGGATCCTCAAACATTTATAGACATAGTTAACCTAAGGCTGTGTTTATCTGGCTATCTCCACTGTTGAATTTGCACTTGCTGAGAGTAGTGGTTCTGACGAAGAGCCTTCCTATTGGCTTTGTGTGAGTGCTGACTGTACTTTAACCACACCTATCTATAGATACTAATTCCAAATAGTACCTGTTGGAGACAAATATCTGGAAAAATACCATTTTCACAGCTTCGGGTGTGGTTCACTTTGGGGAAAAAACTCCCCCAGACTATTCCAGTCTCTGCATATCTCTACAGGTAAGAGACATACCACGACATCACAACTTGGGCTGCTTGGTTAAAAAAAAAGTGTTCTTTGGAACTTTTAAATACTTTGTGACCTTCATCTTTGATCATGTAGTAATATACATTATAACTTAATCTAAACACAATAATCCAGGTTTTACTATGTTAATTTTTACACATATTTTAGAAAATATAGATTCAGTATTTGGACTTACCCTCTAGAGCATATTTCATATCGAGAGCAAAGAGAGACCACATGATTTCTGCACTTATCTTCCCCATGTTTAGTTCTTGTGGAAACCTACAACAAAACACATCTTGATAGGGTATCAAAAATAATGGCATCCTAGAAATCCAAAATGTCTCATCTCACCCATAACCACAACTGCTATTACACGGCTCATGCACGCTCTTGTATAATCTCATCTATACAATTTATTTCTACTGACTTTAATAAGCTGGGGGTTGGGCTATATGCCAAAGTATAAATTAGAAAATAATAGTAGGTAGGGGGAAAATAAACATCATTATATTGGCACCAAAGCAGCAGAGCCCAGAGATTCCCAGGATGTCCTGGTCAAGTGTTTGTGTCAGAACAGTTCCATCTGTCTTACCAAGTAATGTCTTCTATGCATTCATCTTGAAGATAGATCAATTCAACCCAAATATCAGATACCACATAACACCAGAGAGACCCACCACACACACACACACACACACACACACACACACACACACATTTGTGATGCACATAATATACCACAGCATAGAGATTTATGTTTTCTAATCCAAATGTAGAAAGATTAATTCTGTAAATTAATTCTGTTGAAGCTAGAGAGCATTACCTAAGTACACAAGATATTGCTATGGTCTTGAGTAAAACAACACATGTGCAATTATTCTAATTACACTTTCCCCACAAAGAATAGTATATACTTCATTGATACCGCTGATTGAAAAACATACATTAGATTTTTTTCATAATATCCACTCATCTTTTAAAATATGCATTTATAGGTTTATTTACCAAAACTTAAACTTATAATGGAACTCTTATAATGAAAAAATTAATAAAACCATACAAATACATATATAAACAAGTCTTCAGCCTTCAATATATTTTATAAATATAAAAATAATCATAGACAAATTATTTTAAGAGGCTTTATTTATATGTGGGTACTGACACCACTTGGTCTGTGTGTATTGATTTTTATGTTGCAAGCAAGCAGAAGTAAAATTATAAATGACATAATGAGTGTTTTGGGCATATGGGGGAGAAAATAATTATATTTAATTTTTTGAATCAGAACTAAAGTAAGAGCAGATCATGTCCAGTGCCTGAACAAAAGGGCCAAAATAAGATTACACATTAAATATCTTTTATACCTTAATACAAGCATCTGCAGTAAAAATCTGAATTCAATGCCTTTTAAAGATTTATTTTATTTTCACTATGTATATGTGTATATCTATATATGTGTGTGTACATGTGTATGCAGGTGCCCACAGAGGCCAGAAGAGGACGCTAGATTTCCCTGGAGCTGGAGCTACTGCAGTTGTGAGCCACCTGATGTGGATGTTGGGAATCAAACTCAGGTCCTTTGCAAGAGCAGCAAATGCTCTTAACCAGGTAGCATCTCTCTGACACCCATCAAATTCTATCTTATGATACATACAAGATAATTAAGATTATTACCAAAAAAGGTTTATTGGTAAAATGCACAGTTACTTCAACATTCGCAAACGAAACAATGTAATTTACCAATCAATGAACTGAATGGAAAAAAAATTATGGTTACTGCACCAGACACAGAAACATGTGGCAAACCCAACATCCATCAAGCATCATGCATGTTCTCTGAAAACTAAAAGTTTTCTCTTTTAGTCTCAGTTTTTCTACTAAACATCACTGAAGTTCTAAAATTCTGCAAAAGAAGCAAGAGAAAGAAGGAAAACTGGCAGTGAGGGTAGAAGGCTGCATTTGTAGATGCCATGACAACCTGCATACAGAATGCTCAACATGCTACCAATAAGCCACTTGGCACTGAGTGAGGTGACAGGGGTTATAATCCTGGTCCTTGGAAGGCAGAGGAAGGAAAACTGAAACTCTGGATCAGCCTGGGCTAACATAGTAAGACCCTGTCTTAAAACTAAACACAATTAAAACAATCCAAACTTTCCTCATTGAAAGAGCATAGCCAATTACTGTAAAAAGCCATCATAAGAAAGTTCCCAGATCATAAATCCATGTATTTGTGTATACTAGCAACAAACCATTGGAAATCTAAAGTTGAATAACATCATCATTCACAATAACAGCAAGAAGTGCTGAGTACCTAGGTATAAATCTAGGAATATGTACATAAAATCCATTTAATAAAAATACAAAGTATTGGGAAGACCCCAAGGGTCTTTCTGTGCTGGGGCAGGATTTTTTTTCCTGTTTTCTACCCCTGTGAGGACATGGTGTGTCGAAACACAATTACAATTAAAATAGACACACTGCAGCCACAAGGGTAAATTCGTGAACAGGAGCTTAGGATACAGACCACCAGGTATGGCCATTTATAGCTTATCTGGAAAAAATATGGATTGTACCAGTGTGAGAAGAAGCACAGCAGCCAGAGGTTGCAGAGTTGTAGGAAAGATGACACAAGTGACTTCAGAAATATTGCCTTAAATCTGGAAGCTTGAATCAGAAAACTTTAAAACACTGACTCTAGAAATCAGTTGTGACTTCGTACAGTTTTCACTGTCAAGGCTCAATTCCAATCTTTACAAAGTTGACTTGAGGGAGCTGACGGACACTGTGGGATCTTAAATCTGCAAGATGCCAATACAGACGAAATCATCAACTAAAACAGAGCTAACACTGGAAATACACACAAGCTACATAATAAATAAACTGGCAAGATTAATATGAAAATAAGTGTTCCAAGTCAGAGGTTAGAGAAAGAGGAGACTGATGAGCAAGCAACTTAAAAAGAAAAAACAGAACAAACAACCCACTCAAGATTGGAGAGATGGCTCAACAGTTAAAAGCAAGCATTGCTCTAAGTGGGGAGCAGAGTTCAGCTCCCAGCACCTACACCAGGTGGCTCACAACCACTGGTTAACTCCAGCTCCAGAGATTGTAAGTCTCTCTTCTGGCTTTTGTGGGTGCTATACTCACAAGTGCAGCTGCCCTCCCCACCCCCCCACCCAAAATTAAAGATAAAATACATCTTAAAAAAGAAAAAACTCTAAGAAAACCTAACAACACAGGAAAAGAAATGTATATTATATTAGCATTCTAAGATGTTTAAATAAAATGATGGTGAGATACATTGGCTCAGACCACAAGCTGTAACACACCGTAAGCTTGTCATCATAGCCACCTCCAGTTCTCTCTAACGGGCTCTGCCTCTTACACAGGGCAGACACCTGAACTCCCACACTATACCTGTCTCTGCTTCGCACCCTGGACTCTTGCCTACTGGCTCCATCACCCTCACATTACGTGATACAGTGGAATAAGATTCAGATACTAAGGAGAAAAGACAGAACTGCTGCTGGTGGTAATGTTTTGGCTGTGTGATTCCATGATCTCATCTCGACACAGGATTTAACTTATCTGGAGTTGTTTTCTGATATTACCTTTAGGCTTCAGAACTATTGAGAGCAACACCTTCTCTTTCTCGAGGTTGTCTAGAATTACAAAAACATTTTTTTTGGATCTGGGCTGTGTTATACCCAAATATGACACCTTGCTATATTTAGTTATATTTTCAAATGTGTGTGTGTGTTTTCTGTGTGTGAGAGAGTCTGTGGATACCAAAATGGAGTTATAGGCAGTTTTTGAGGTATCAGAAATGCTGCTGAGAACAGAAACTGGGTCCTCCAGAAGACCAGTGAGTGTTCCAGCCTGCGGAACTGTCTCTTCCACCCTTTAATCAAATATTTTAAGTCAGAGTAATTTAAGAAACGTCCACAGGTAGGAAGGACTTACTGTTCTGGGACGAGGTTGAAGACCCTTTTGTGCCAGGTGAGAAGTGCCATTGGTACACTCACAGAGGAAGGACATTCATTTCTTAGGAGACACAGAAGCCAGGAGAAAGACTTGCTGTCTCTCCCGGTCACCCCTGCTGTCATTTTGCTGATGCTGCTTGTGACATCCTTCCATCACTCTTTGCTCTTCATCTCTACTGTGGAGACACTCAGGTCTCACCATTGCATTGCCCTTTTCTAGGAATGCTTCCATGTCCCAGGCAATGTACTTGTACCTTGCTACTCTGACCTCCTGCAGGGACCCCAGAGGAGAATGTGGAAGAGCAGAGGAGGCTTCCTGTGCTTCTGTCACTACTATCTCTACCACAAAGCACTGGCATGTCTTATATGTATGTGTGAATTTTCTTCAATATATTGAAGAAACCTTACCAACAAAAGTGTAGCCTGAGAGAAATGGAAGCTTAGAGTTTCCTAAATTATTTTGTTGCTTTTTTGCTTTCTTGGAAAGAAAAGGAAAAAAATGCATAATTATGGGCAAAAATCAAGTAGATGAAAAATGAAAATCATCTTCTGAAGAAGAGCCACTCCATTTTCCCTATGGGTTTTTGGTCTCTTGATTAAATTTTTAACTTTCAATTTTTTTTTCAACACAGGGTTTCTCTGTGTAGTACTGGCTGTCTTGGAACTCACTCTGTAGACGAGGTCAGCCTCGAACTCAGAGATCTGCCTGCCTCTGCCTCCCCAGTGCTGGAATTAAAGGCATGCACCACCACCGCCTGGCAGTTTCAATTTTTAGCATTAAAGATTCGTTTTTATTATTTTTAATTATGTCTATATCTTGTCACTGTGTGGATAGGTACACATGACAGCAGTGCCCCATGAGGCCTGAAGATGGCATCAACTCTGGAGTTATAGGTAATTATGAACTTCCAAACATGGATGCTGGAAACCTAACTTGGGTGCTTTAGAAGAGTGGCAAACACTCTTAACCATTGAGCCATCTCTCCAGCCCCAATTTCAAATTTTTTCAGAGGTTATAAAGCAATCACGATGACCATGATGCTTCTCTTTGAATTGTTTTCTTTATAAACTTTGAAACTATTTTATCTTGTTTTGGCACCAAATCTTATGTGCTGAATTCACCATACATTTCCAGAACTGAGGAATGATATTTTAAAAGCAGAACTTTTTCTTCTAACAAATTCTACAGTTGATTGTTTCTCTTTAATTTGGGATAGTGATGGAATCTATACATTTGCAGTTTAACATATTCTGGCTATTTTCTTTATCAAACAATAGAAGTAAAATCCCTTGGCTAAATCTCAGCATGATCCAAAAGGCAGAGATTTGATTTTTTTTTCCTCTGCTGCTTAATTAACTTGACCAGTAGAATAATAATTGATCTCTTTCAACTCATTACCTCATCTGTCAAGGGGGAGTGATAGCAATAGAGTAACACATGAGCTTGTGTAGAGCCACTGTGAGGGTTATGTGAGCTTTTATACTTAAATGTTTCATACACTAACTTCATCACCATAAGCAGTCAACAAATGTTTGATACCATTGGTAATAAAATCCTAACCATAAATAAGACATAAGGAATATGTTATTATCTGTTCATTTTTAATTATTTAGAAAATAGTTATCACAGAAAGTGAATTGAAATTATTTTTATTTTTGCTTGTTTTGGTCTTCAGATAAACATAGGATGATAGTAAAATTAATGGCAATAAACCTGATTCACAAGAAGTTTTTATGTCCTCAGGAGTAAACAGATTTTAAGACTTTAGAAGTCCTAGCAGACATACCAACCATTCATGTCCTAATTAGAAATAGTTCCAAAACAGGACCGAAAGAGAAGTATTTACTCTCCACACATTGCCTGACTTGAGAGTTGGCAATAATAGTTATAGCTTGAAACAACCTATTATCACCTGAAGGAGAATCTAAGTGAGGGACCATTTCATTGGGTTGCACTATAAGCAAGTCTACTGGCGATTGTTTTAACTGATATGGGAAGATCCAGACCGGAATGGGCAGCACCATTTCCTAGCCAAAGAATCTTGGACTGTTTAATAACAGTAGAGAAAAACTGAGCTGAGCACAAATGTGCAAGCAAGTGAGCACACACAAATTTGTTTCTCTCTGCTCTGGCTGTGATTAAGATATGACCAGCTCTTTGACTTCTTGGCTATCAAGGGCTATAACCTGGAATTATAAGGTAAAACAACCCACTTTTTTTTTTTTTACTCAGCTGCTTCTGCCAAAGCAGCTTATACTTAAAAGTTAAATCTAAACTTAAATGGTATTTCAAATATAATTTATAAATATATATTATATATTATATATATATATATATATGTGTGTGTGTGTGTGTGTGTGTGTGTGTTGTTATGTATGCATACATATGTACATATGTATATTTAAGTGACTATTCTCAGACTAATCTGAAGATTACTATATACAAATTAAATTCTCCCATGTAAAAGACACTTGTTTTGCATTTTCAATGAAGCCTCAGTTTAATTTAATTGATAAGTTATAATAGAGCTGTTTAATGAAAAAAGCAATCCATTCCTCTATTACAGTCTGCCTCCTCTTTTTAATTTGTAGCAATTAATACAGAGCATAAATTTTTAAACCTGGAGTCTTATGAGACACAACAATTTAACAAACCAATTTATTATCTCACAAATATCTTAGTGGAATCAGGAAAACATAATCTGCCAAATTTGATAATTCAGATTCATTAGTCATAGCAGATAAAATTAGAATCCATTAAGTGTGGAGTTCTACTGTGAGGTGCCGAGTATGTCCAAGGAAAACTTTGCTCATTAAGAAGGAGCAGGCTATACTCTGTGTAAGTGGAAGTCATGTGCACACACTGAAGTTTTATCATTCATCAGCTGGCATACTGAGAGACATACAGTTTTCTCCATAATGAACTTTTCACTCTTCCAAGTGAAAGAGAACTAAAACAAACAACAAAACCCCCACTTAAACAGAATCAAGACACAATGACCTGTAATGACCATATATAATATATGGATAAGACATTATATAAGACAATCAGGACCAGTTGACCACAGGCTAAGACTTGGGTATTGATGCTACTGTTCTGGCTGTGATGGTTGTGCAGCCCCATGCCTAGCTGTGGAACTACTGTAATTGACAGCTGCATGCAGAGAGACAGTCAGTGTTCTTTAGGAATGTGACCACTGGTGGTTTCCTCGAGTCCTAGAGGATGAATCCACATTTCTAATTGGATTTAGTGGACTAAAAAATTTAAGTGAATAGTGGCATGGAGGGATGACCAGCAGTTAAGAGTAATTTCTACTCATCCAGGGAGCCTACTTTAGTTCCTAGCATCCAAATAGCAATTATAACTGAATGTAATATAAGTTACGATTCAGGCTGTCTTGGTCAGGAAAGACAATAAAAATGATAAACCCAGATCTCCACAGTAAGTCTGGATCTGTGTCATTGTTAAGATGGTAAAAAGGAAGACATAGGAAAGCTTCTGCACTAAACAAAATAAAAATCAAATCCTGGGAAATATTTGACTAACAGCCAAACAACTATATGATTTATAGTTTAAATTAAAGATGCTCATTATCACTGAATTTATATTTACTGATAAAAAGTAAAATAAAAGTATTTATATGGTTTAAGTAAATAAACTTTAGACTGTCATTAGAATATAGGTAAGTATGTAAATTTAGATAATACATTTTTAACATTGGAATGAACTCTGCCAACTTCTCCATCCAGTGTACTTACTGATTGAGAACAGGGGTGTAGGCAGTTTTGTCCTCATCAATAATAGTGACCATCAGTGTAATCAGCTGTGGCCAGAAGTCCAGGTTCTTGGTGGTTGGTCCCTGGTCTTCCCGAGGAACATCCTGCTTCTTGCTCTGTTCACAAGCAAGAGGCAAAAGATGTCAAACAGGCTTCAGTTGCAGTACTGTCCTGTCCACAAGAGGATGAGATAAACAACTCTGAAAGCATGTGCAGATCATGTGAAGAGCAAGCTTTCCTCTCTTTATTAAGTTGGGTGAAGCCAGTAGCCAGTCTCCTCTTTCTAATCTCACATTTGGCTAGGGTTTTATTTGGTTCTGGAAGATAGCTTTTCTCCCTCTCAATGTTACAATCCCACAACCTTAGGAATTATTATGGAAACCATTCCTTTAATATGGCCTCTTCCACAGATAGAGACAAAAGCTTATGTGTATAAACAGGTAGATGGAGAGAAAGAGAAGGAGGGGAGGTAGTTAGAGGAAGGGAAGGAGAGAGAGAAAGGATATTGGGGAGAGAGGAAGGAGTAAGAAAGGGACAGAGAAGAGCGGGAGGAAGGGCAGAGAAAGGAAGGGATATATTTATCAAGCCTGAATATTTTGTCCAAAGTCATGAGCATATTAACTTAAAGAGATCAGATCGACCTGGTTACAACAATCATGGAAAACTTACAACTAGCATATGCAATATGCTTTGTCTGTACTCAAATTCTGCCTACAACTTTATCTGATTAACTTCATTTTGTAATCTACCTTCGTCTTCTTTCACTTAAACATTTTTATTTAATTTCTTAATTTCAGGTCTTTTGTGTCTGAATTCTTATCACCTCTAGGAGGCAGAATGTTGCCTCAATGGTCTGAACTCACTTTAAGGTTACAGAGTACATAGTGATGGTAAATTTTTTAATATAAATTTCATTTTCAATATACACAATTCTTTCCAACATGTAGTAAATTATCCTTATTTATTTTACTGTATATCCTTCTTAGAGTGCTTATTTTACTTGTTAGATTTAGACAAGAAATATACAGGGAAACATAATTTCCACTCAAGAATACCAATAAGTAAGACATATGAAATCTATGACTACATTTTCGATATCGCTGTGCTATGTTCAGAGTGTCTAGAAACCTCAGTCTGTGGCTCAAGCAAACTCTTATGTGAACTGTGTATCAGATATGACATGGCTCAGTTTATTCCACACCTAGTCACTATGTTTTCTGTTGGGACCAAAAGTTTAGCCATCCTGTGCTAAATGGCTATGTATGTTTATATGTTTGTGCTTACCAAGACAGAAAACTTAGCTATGTTTCAATGAGCCATCCATCATTATCATTCCCACTTAAGTGAAAATACAGCCCTTTAGTATGCTTCCTTTGGCAACAGGAAGACTAGAAATCAGATGAATGTATCTAGAACTCATGAATGTGACTCTAAGTAAGACAAAGCTGTTGTGCCTCCAAACACAACATACATAATTTGTGTGCTTGTGTGTGTGTGTGTGTGTGTGTGTGTGAGTCCTGTGAAGGAATAGTGATGTTGAGTAACCATGAAAAGTGTTGGTAACAAGTTCTATCTATGCTGAGAATATGAAAGACCTAGGCAACAAAACGATTAAAATGATACAGGAGTGAACCTGGACATTTAAAAATGAGCAAGCTTCAATATGGAATAAAAACATAGGAAGATAAATTAATATAAAACCAACCACTGTTTTATAATCTGCAATGACCTCATGCTGAGATGGTTGGTTGACTCCCCAAGCTTAGGAGATAAAGAAACCTTAGTTCCAGCACTTTGCAGGTTAAAAATAGGAACTCTAATTGGCTTGGGAAATAGGACAGGAAGTTTTTGGACACTTGGGCATCTAAGATCCCCATGAAGACCAGAGTGGGCACTTTATTGGCTAGGAAAAAGGAGAGCATTTATCCTAGTCTACATTTAGACTGAAGACAAGAATCTCTCTCAAGTGCCCTTCTATCTCCACGGCAACCTGTGATGGTCTTGACATCTGTGGAAACAGCTTCTTGATTTTCTCTTGACAGACATGCTGACTCTCCCTGTCTATCCATTATGTCTTCTGTCTCCAAAGGCTGTACAAGAGGGATCTTCTCAACTCATCTCAAATGAAATAGAATCCTTGTCAGCCTTGAAGACTAAATACACAAGGACAAGACCTCACACAACAGAACTCTGTACAAAAGTTTGTGGCAATCACTCTAGACAGCTAAACCAAAGCCCCTGTGGCTTCTGAGCCAAGCTAATTAAACCTTGGTCAGTGGCTGAAGCTCCTCAGAAAATCATTTCCTTGTTCCCAACTCAAGACCAAACAGAAAAGGCCACAGATGCTCTTCAAATCATCCACAGAGGCAACCCACTTCGCTAGTGGGTTCTCAGTCTCAGTGTCCCTCCCTAGTGACTGATGCTCGGTCACCAGCACACATATGGCCTCCATGTGGTCACTATGTGTGAGACTTTCACACTTCCCTGCTTGTCTTTGAGCTTTGCCTAAACAAGGTGATCGTGGCTGACTTACTGTGTATAGAAAAAACGGAATGTAAAACCAGTGTTTTCATTTGCAAGGTCTTCAACTATTTCCAAATATTAAAAGCTTATCATTAATGTACATCCTAACAACATGGGAACTGAGAGCTGCCATAATATCTACTTCTTGCTCTTATCTGAAAACAAAAACTAAGCACATAGGGAACATGAAAGTGTGCAGCCTTTCTTATTCCGTCTCAGTTTTGACTTTAAGTCCAAGTTATGTGGTTTATAGACACAATGACAATTTCTGTATACTAAAAATACCAGGCTACTTATTCGAGCTTTGTATCTTAAGTAAATCTTCCCATAAACAGAGTTACTGGTGCCTGTGTGAAAGCCCCCCATCTCTTCTGAGTTCCTGATAGTCCTGGCTAGTGCACATTCACCTGTAGTTTGAGAGTTATAAGCACAGATAGGGCTACTTCATTTCCATTTGATTTTTCTCTGAGTTTAAGGGTGTTCCCACTTGCTCCCATTTAACTTCCACACCCTGTTTTACCAAAGAGTCCTACCACATTACTCATTTGTATTTTTCCTGTTGCCCTGGCTTCTCATTTGCTTTCCCCATGAACGCTGATTTAATTCTTTCAGCTTTGAGAATCACTAGAAACTGGAAGATCCAGGAGGTTCCAGGTTCTCCTCTCAGCTCTTCACAGACTTCTCACTCTGTTCACCCAAAGTGCAATCAGAATGCCACGGCTGTGTCCACAGTGGCATTAAGATCACTTATCTTGGCAATCTTAAAAGACTAATAATGCCATAGTTACACTTAAGCAAAATGGCATGAATCCATGCGTTTGGTTTGAAGAAGTGACAGTACTCAATGCGGCAAAAGTAGGAAATAGCCCATGGAGGCTTCTGTTTAGGAGCAGAAAAGCATGTTTAGAAAGGAGCTGTTGAGGTGATTTAACCTGATGTGAGTCCCTTGGTCACCACAGCAAAGCAGGGAAGGGCCCACTCCTAGTCAGCTCAGACATGGAGTAGAATCCAGACCCTGGCATTTTAAGTGAAATCAAGGAGACTTCCACAAACAACACAAAACAAGAAAAGATGCCAAAGTTAAAATCAATGTAGAGCCTGAGGCAAATTCTGTCCTTGCTCCTCAGTGTTGCCCAGTGCAGTGCATAGTTCTTAGCTGATCCCACAGGAGCGAACCTTTTCCTTGCTCCCTACCATACCTCAGCTCTGCAAATATCCACACAGAGAACATATACTCTGACGTCCGTATCATTCGGAGATCATTCACAAAGGTTTATCCAGGGTCACATAAGGTCAGAAAAGCCAGGAAATTAGACCTTATGAATCCAATATTTTGAAGAGAGTCTATCATTTTCTTCCATAGTTAAACTGAGGATGGGGGATAACATTTGAAATGTTAAAAAAGAAAATATCCAATAAAAAAGGAAAACAGATAGTAGAAAACAGTCATATTTCGTTTACTAGCACATAAAGAGGCAGATGAAGTATTTCTTAATAGAACAGCTGAGAATTCTGGGAGCTGTTGATAAGCAGTGGCACGAGTATTTCTTCATAATTTATAGAACTATTTTTTACTTTCTCTAATCAAACCCACATAGATTAGACCTTACATAGTTAATAGTGTGTTACTTCTGTACAAATGGGGAGATTAGTTTTTAGGCCAAGTGGGTGTTAATTTCAATACAATGCCAGCTCAACATGTTAAATGGGTGTTTTTTCAATGTTGATAGAACAGCTAAAATTTTCAAAAAGTAAAATTATATATATATATGTGTGTGTGTGTGTGTGTGTACATTTACATATATGTATATATTTACATGAAAACACTAATAGCAGCAGTGTGCTGTGCACCAATAGCAAAAGCTACTTCTCCCAGGTCTGCAGTCACTTGAACAATTTCTAGAGACACTGAATATACTCCAAATGAACATGAAGCTCCCAGAAAGCAGCAGTTTTGCTGTTGCCGTGGTACCCAACATCACTCCTTTGTTCTTTCCTCACTCATCACCTGGACAGAAAGCATCCCGAGTACATTATTAAAACAGCTCTCATCTGTGCTGGCTAAAAGACTTTCCCTGAATTATCTTAAAACTCCATAAGCAGGGTCTCATTTAAAGACAGTCTTGTTGCCTGTTACTTCTCTGGTTGCCTTACTTAAATTACTTTCAATGTCTTCACCTTTGATCTAACTACTTCAAAGGTTCTTGCTGCTCTTAATCTTTGATCCCACTGTCAAGGTTGCTTTTCTCATTGCCTAGATTTTTCTGACATGGTAGGTGACTTAAGCTCAGCCCATTAGTGGGAGAGAGAGAGGGCAGCTATGCTTAAGGAAGCAGGAGGCCTGGGATCCCTTAACTAGATGGGTCTTGATTATACACTTGAATACCCTTATTATTCTGTGGGGTCATGAAATAAACCTATATTAGAAACTGCTGTTGGCCAATGTGTCTCTAAGCCTGAAGCACTGGGCAGCTACCTGGCAATCAGTGCACACTGAAATGCAGTGGCTCTTACAGCCCTTTTGGCTGGCCTGTTAAACCAGAATAACTGAAATTATTGTTAGGAACCTGGACTTATCCACATAGCAATGTTCTTATGAAGTCTTCTTGCTCATAGAAAGAGTCCACCACTAGCTTGTAGTTAAATAAAGTTAAAAAAAAAAAAAAAGCTCTCATTTTAAAGAAAGTGTGTGATACAATTTCTGCAGAATTCCACAGTCAGCCAGACATTTGCTAGATTTTGTATTCTGTGATGACAACAAAGGTCTTTGATTTCACCTTTATACCTGACAAAGTTCCAAATACACACAGGTCGCAGGGTGTAGGAGGTAGCAGAACATCTTACTGTTTATGTAGCAGATACATAGCTTCCTGTACACTACAATGTTGCACTTTTTTTTATAACACTTAAATACTTACTAGGAACAATCACTGACATCATCAAATTGCTCACTGCTCCTAAATAAGAACAACAAAGTGACCAGAGCGCTGATGAGATGGCTTAGGGGTTTAGAGCACTGGCTGCTCTTGCAGAGGACCCTGTTCAATTCCTGGCACCCACATAGCAGCTCACAAACGTCTGTTCCAGGGGATCCAATGGCCTCTTTTTGCTTCCTATGGCAATTCCTTTATGTGGTACATAGACATATATAATGGTAACATCCACACCCACACCCCCACACACACACGATAAAAATGATTATCTATTTTTTATAAGAGAGAGAGAGAGAGAGAGAGAGGGGGGTGTCTTAGGGTTTCAATTGCTGTGATGAAACACAATGACCAAAGCAAAGGGATTCCTTCACTTAACTCTTTCACATTACCATTCATCATCAAACAAAGTCAGGGCAGAAACTCAAACACGACAGGAACCTGGAGGCAGAAGCTGATACAGAGGACGTGAAGGAGCGTTGCTTACTGGCTTGCTGCTCTCATGGTCTGCTTGCTCAACCTACTTTTTTTATAGGCTCCAAGATTCTCAGCCTACAGGTGGCACCATTCAAAATGGACTGGGCTCTTTCACACCAGACATTGATTAAGAAAATGCGCTACAGGTTTGTCTACAGCTGGATCTTATGGAGGCGGTTTCTCATTTTATGTTTGCTATTCTCAGATTTTTTTTTGTCAAGTTGACATATATGAATGATAGTTGCAAGCACATAAACTAGAGATGATTTAGCATAACCTAAGAACAGTACATTTCTGTGAGTATAAGCAGGTGAAGGTGTCTCACATGGAGCCTGTGAGCCATACCACTGGCTTCTACTACCTTTAATCTCCTCACTGGCCATTAGGTGCATCATTACATGAACTGTGGCAGCAGGAGCACAGATATCTAACAACAGTGTGAATCGTACTTCCCTCTCTGTTGGATGACTTGCAGTCTTAGAATCACCGAGGTGTAGATACATGGAAAATACATAGAACATCCATTTTCAGATTCAACTTGGGAATTTCCTGTACAGCACTTCCTGGAGAAAAGGTGTTTTCTATGTTGGGTGTGTCTAAGTGCCTGGGAGGTGTGATGAGAACGTCAAGATACCCATGGTTTCATACTTCTTCCTATGTTGTGCTAAAATCTTTTGTACCCTGAGAATCCCACTCCCAGGACTCTTGTGGAGGGAGACAATGAACTCCTAAAAATTATCCTATGACCTCTTCACATGCACAGTGGCATGTGCATGCCAGCACAAATACATGCAAATAATAAATGGAATAAATGAATAAATATGGCGATGATTAGATTGTGGTGGGTAGAGCCCTTTAAATGCAATTCATTCCTTTATGGGGGGGGGGACTAAGGAGCTTTTTCCCCTTTATCCTTTGTACCTTTATGAAACTAAATTATGAAACACCAAATCTGCAGGTACATTAATTTGGGGGGGGTGTCCCAAACAGGTTAAGAGAACAGTGTTGAATACTTACTTATAGAACGTTGACATAAATAAATGGAGATTTAAAGGGTTTTATGCTTTAGAGATGGTGAATGTGTTCACAAAATCTGTTCCCTTTTTTTGGGCACACAGCTACATGGGTGGATGCTGACATGCAGGAAGAGGTGCAGGGGGCAAATGAGCTTCCTAGAGATGGCCCACTGTTCTGCTCATCGTGATGGGTGTGCTCTAGAGAGGCACAGCTCCAGGGTTGTGTTCCAGGATTGCTTCTTGTTTCTGTTGTGCCTTCTCTTGTTTGTCATTGTGTATCCTCATATATCTGGCATGTGTGATTGGGCATGCGGTGACCCTCACTGCCTACAGCCTGGTGTGACTACCTCCTGGGTGTTATCCTACTCTGTTGGGTAAGTTTCCTGCAGATCAACATGAAGATGAACTTTCATGCAGTAATGCTGTTTAGATGAGTTTATGGACATACATGAATATTAAATGATTTTATGGAATTCCTGATTTGACTTAAGTGGTTTAGGATGTTTGTTTGAATTTAACAATTTTGTGAGGTTAGTTGATAGCTTAAAGTTAAAATCTAAGAATAGACTATGCCTCAGAGAATAGCAAGGGCTACCTAGGTTGGAAATGGGAGTACACTGAGTTCCATGCATTACAAGCGCATAATTGAACTAGCAAGAAAAATAGACTTGGGACAAGTTAATGCTGAAAGAAAGCATTCATTCTAGGTTGGATCTCAGTTCCTGGATCTTGTGATGTAGGGATGTGGCTACAGGTTTTCAGTGTGCACCATGAAAAGCTAAGTCATGAACAAGGAGTAGGTAATCTCATCGTGAATGTAAGAACAGAGAGCATATAATTAGACAGGTTAGTGGATCAAGATTTCAAAAATGAAAAATGGATTAAAAATAAGATGCAAGCTAGATGATGATCTATTTCTTGGTAAGTATAAATTGTTGTCAGCTAAGCATAGGAAAAAATCTTGCTCTTATAGACTTGGCTTGCTTAAACTTTATTAATTAACAACATGGAAAATGTTTAGTTAGTTTCAAGAGAAGAATATATAATCAATAATCCTGTTGTGATTTCCTTTTGTATACTGATTTTAATCTGATTTTTTGAAGAATATGTTTTTATAGTGATTGTTTTTAGAAAGTATGTAACTTGTAGCTATGAGGTAATTTTCCATCTTACTAGAGAACTTTGTATAGAGGGCATAAAAGGGCTAAGGGAAAAATCAAATTGTTGGAGCTTGTTGGAACCTGATTCATTCACCTAGATTGTGTGGATTTGTGGATTTTTACTCCTTTTTTTGTTGGCCTGAGATAATTAAGTTTTGTTTCCCCTGCAGCAAAAGTCTGTTGAGTCTCCAGCTGCTTGGTGACCAATCTCCAACTTCACACTTGGCTCTCCTCTGTTTACTCTGCGATTTCAAAGCTTTCCTCCAACACTATACTACATGGCAAAGTTAATTATGTTTTTACATACTAACCATTCATTGGGGAAAATGCTTTCTTCCCATGAATGTGGATGACCATGAGCAGTAGACTAGGGGAGAAGGCGATCTGTGTGTAGGCCAAAATCTTAAGAGATTGGCAGCTGTGTCTCTTAGAATCTCTATTAACACAGCCCTGCCATCATGCTATGAGGACATTCATGAAGCCTGGAAGGGGTCACATGGAGAACTGTCAAGAGTCCAGCTAAAAGGAATCACTTGCCATCCCCATGGAGATGCCATACCAAAGACTGTACCTCAGCTCAGCCCAGTAACATGAGTCAAGCCACATGCAGGAGAGCTGGCATTCACCACACTCCTTTGTAAATTATATAAATCTATGGATGAAATCTGCTACATTTTTAAACCATTGTAATTCAATAGATCAATTCCAGCCAAGCATGATACTGGCAGTATAATAGAAATAATTTGACAAGACTTAAAATGTGTCAGCAAGGGACTGAGTGGAAGCAGATAGAGGATCAAGGGATTTCCAGGAGAAGGTGAGTGGACTCAGACTTATTGGTAAAAACAGGAACAATGGCAAAATAATTGATAGGTTTCTGTTTGTTTTGTTTTGTTTTTGCTAGACAAAGTTGATAGCTGTCATTTGGTAGGAGGAAGCAGGCAATGCTGTCTCCTGTAGTTTGTGTGGACAGCAGAGAACAATGTAGATAAGGAACTCCTGGGTAAGCTGCTGGCTTTCTTACAGCTGTGTAGAATTACAGGGAGAGATCAGCTGAAAGGCAAAATGCTCATTTTTCTAAGTAGAATTCAGAAAAATACAAAGACACCAGGATTTCCTCTACTCTAAAAATTATATGTTTTCATCCTCGATCCTTTTAGAAGGCTCTCTAGGGAGCATGGCACATCCAAGATGCTTAACTTTGTGGTTATAAGAGTTTTAAGACCTTGTAAGGAATCTGGATCGAAAAAACAGCTTTGAGCTGTTAGAATACTCAGTGTGTCTAATATGGTTTATAAGTCCACCATGATATTACTCTTTGATCCTTATTCCAAAATAAGGACCATATCAGAAGCATTGAGTGCTGTTTTTATCTAAGGATATATCCAAAGATATTTGAAATAAACATATCAAGTGTGAACTGGAAGGAACTAATTCTGTATCATATATAACATAATAAAATAAAACACCATAGACCTTTGTCTTTCCAAGCATCTACTGGCAATAAAAAAGCAAGCCAAATCTTAGACTGTGACAATGAGTCAGAGTTTATGGAGCAAGATAGATGACTCAAGGTCATGGCCAAGAGCCTAGAGCATGGAGCCAATAGTTGGGAGGTTGGAACACCACAGAGAGCAGGAATGGGCCCCAGTCAAGCACTGATGAAGTGTTATCAGGGACATTTAGGGATTTCTAGAGGCAGAAAACTTAAGAGATTGTCCCATCTCTGTAGGGGTAATATTTAGAAAACAGCGCCCTGTCCACCTTGTTCCTGGGCAGCCACCATGTTCCCACTGCTCCTCAGCTCTGACTGGGGCTCTGGCTATCAGGATGCCAGTGTGAGGGATGGCTCTGCCAATCCACCACGCTGCATTCACAAAGCTCAGCTGAACCCCAGACAATATCTGCCATCCTCGAAGTACCTGGTAGAAATGAGACACTTAATGATTGTCTAAAGGATTTATATATTTAGAAATGCTCAATCAACCAGATGCCCACACAGTTAGAGTTGTTACCCAATATCTAATCTTTTGATAGAAGTTGCTACCCAGGACAGCTTTCCACCCATCCATGGTTCTCCATGGCTGGTAGCCTCCTTCTTCTCCTCCCTTCCTCTATTTCTTCCCTCCCTTCCCTCTTTTTCTCCCCTCCCCTTCTTCTCTTTCTCTCCCAGCTCCACCTCCTCTTCTACTGCCTAATCACTGAGCTCCACTGCTAACACAATGTAGCAGAATAAGTATCTTGCTACACAATCTCCTATCTCATTCCTTTCCAGATAGAAATGCAAATAAAGTAATAGAGTGGGTAGGCCTGACCTAGCCACGGGAGCCCCTTCCTTGCACAGAACTTTGGGCAGAGGTATATCTGAAGTCAGGGAAGCTATCTTTCTGGCTTTAAGAATTCAAGCTTTCATAAGTACTGTAGGTACAAGAATGAACTCTACTCAACAAGATTCTAGAGTCTGTAGGGATGACAGTTAATACAATATCACAGGGTGCAAAGGAAGCTAGGCTCCTTCCCATGTTCAGTGTCTTCGGCGTGCTTCCTTTAGATGCCAGAAAATAGAGATTCAACTGTGCCCCAACACATACACACAGTAGAAAGTGAGATAACAGAAACCACTCTATTTTGTATTCTAAATGTGAGTTTAGGTTTTTTTTTTTCTTTCTCTCTTTCTTTTTTCTTTTTGGTTTTGCTCTTTGTTTTTTAGCAGGTTCTATTAGTGGAGGCAAGAGACAGGGTCTGTCCACCCTCGAAGAAGAATCACTATGCAAAAATATGACTAACTCTACTCCCAAAGCTCTCTGCCAACAACTTTGTGGTCAAATTTATTCAAGCAAGGGGAAATTACATTGAAAACATTGATGAGTACACCCACAAATTCGTAACAGCTGTGTTTACATATGTGAAACCTGTACAAAATCAGGCCTCATACAGTTCCTACATAGATGGGGAACATGCTTTCCAGAACTCACCCTTTAATGAGAAGCTACTCGTAGTTGACGTGACTGTGGAAAGGAGAATTGCTCTTCTTTGAGGATGTGCCACTGACATGATCCTTACCTTCCTGTGAATGCCCCATAGTCATGCTTAAGGGTGGCATGTACTGGACTTCATGGGTTATTAAACAAACAAACATATGGAGTTGGGAGGGTGTGGGGGGAAAACTGAAGGAGATAATTGGGTTAAATATGATCATATTTGTATAAATGACTAAAATTCTCAATAAAGAAAAATTTTGCAAAGAAAATTGATATTAAAATATTGCCTATCTGTACTCATAAATGCACAGCACCCATGGTTACTTATACAAGACCTGCACAAGACTAAGCCAGACCAAGTTCTAGCATAGATGGCAGAGATGTTCTTCAGATCCCACTCCTTGAAAGTGAGGTGGCAGATATAGCTCAGCGGTCCACCACTTGCAGTCTAATTTTCATAAGGCCATGGATTCCATCCCTAACATTACAAATGAAAATGAAAATTCATAATTATTTGAGATGTGAATCCCAAAGAGCTAGATTTTGTCAGTCTGCAGTCTACTTCCATCTTAAACACCATGCTCTACACAATAAAGGCATACATTTTATATGACAATTAAAATTAACTTAAAATTTAACTAGTAAAATTTGACATATTAGTGAAGACCCACTTACTTCTTATAGTTATAACCCATGGGAACTTACAAATGATTTAGTTTTCTTGTGTGAGTGGGAGATTCTCATACTTCTGTCATGTTGAAATACTGTCTGAAGGGGAAACTTTCTGAAGGCTCCCGAGCCCCGAAAGCTACAAATAACTGGAGCACCTGCTTGAAAACTATAAATAAAACCCTGACAAGAAGTTAAGGAAATCAGAATGATTAACTGAAGGCATTACACCCTGGTTTCCTCAGAAGTAGACCAAAGCTGAAGTCAGGTAGCCAAGACAGTCACCAAAGCCAGATTTTTCTGAACTGTCTCTGTGTTGTGGAGCCACACTGACTGGTGTCAGTTAAGAGCTTGGGTACAGGTCACTTGTGACACTCTGAGTATGTGTAACATGTCATCATGTCACTGTCTCGCTCCCATTTGTATATAGGACACAAGGGAAGTAATGTATAAGCACACTAAAATATTAAATACTACAAATGCTAGGAGATGGCTCTATACAGTGGCATGGTCAAGTTCAACACATGAAATCATGGAAGAGCTATGTGCTCATGGGAAACACTTCTTCCCTAGTGTTTCTCATCACCCTGAGAGGCAGCAGAAGAGAACACAGTCAGTACAAACTGAAGAGCCTGAGTAACCAGAGACTTCAGTATAAAGACCAGGAAAAACTTACAATAGGAACCAGGGGCCCTCACACCATGATTGCTTCTTTCCCCTTTACCTCGGGCTCAGCAAAATCTCAGGATCTCTTTAGGTACCAGAACTGGCTGAGGGTCACTTTTTCTTACTATTTGTCCAACTCTTAGTAAAATAATAGAGAAATTCTGAAAATTAAAATCATAAAGGGAAACTAACAACTTTCCCAACTTGGTAACATACCTGTAAATAAACAGGAGGTGGCATTTCCTCATCCAATGTCTTTAATAGCCAAAATATTTAATAACATATTTAATAATATATTTATTAAACATGTTTAATAACATATTTTTATAGCCAAAGACATTTTAATCTAGAATTTCCTCTCAGATCTAGGAATTCATTGAGAAAACACAAAATTTGTGTGGTTCAGACTTTTTAAAAAATATTTATTTTATTTATTTATTTATTTATTTATTTATATATACTCCAGATTTTTTCCTCTTCCCTCCGCTGTCCATCCTCCAAGTGTTCCACAGCCCATATCTTCAACCCATCCCCTGTCTCTACAAGGCTGTCCCCACCCTCCACCTCCACCTCCACCCCACCTGACCTCTAAACTCCCTGGGGCCTCCAGTCTCTTGTGCATTAGATGCATCATCTCTGCAGTCTTTTTAAAAATTTAGTGTATTTAAAATTACATGTATGTTATGATATTGTATGTGGGATTGTGTATGTACACATGAGTGCAAGTACCCATGAAGGCCAGAAGAGGGCATCAGATGCCCTGGAGTTAGAGTTGTACTCAGTTGTTGGTGCTGGGAGTAGAAATCAGATCCTCTGTAACAGTAATACGTTCTCTCACTCTCCAAGACGTCTCTCTCTCTCCAGTCCCTCTGGTATATTCTTTCAGGTATGGGTCTCTTATTAATGCTAGATTCATTAATTAGGAATTTAGTGTCACACACGAAAAAGTAATCCAGAGGACCCATCAACAATACAGCTTGTAAATGCGGACCTCATGCAAGGTTGGGCACAGAAGGAAAAGGCGTCAGCAAAGGTGATATTAGGCTGATAATAAAATTTCTAGATTAACACAATCCCAAATAAATGCACTTTAACCCTAGCAGTGCCCAATTGAAATTGAAAGTGATGCTGAATCATCCAACAGTTGCCTACTCAACTTTTCCTCAGCTAACAGCCTTAACATTAATAAAACCAAAAATATTAATAAAAAAAATGTGTTGATCTACTTATGGATGTAAAATAAAAAAAAAAAAAAACACAAGGAAGTTCAAGTTTATTTGTGGTAGCAACTAGGAAAAGCTCGTTCTTTCTCTTCTGTAGTTCTGGATGGTCGTTCCACGTACACGTGAGCTAATCCCTCCTTAATAGAAGTGGTTGTAATGTTTTCCCCTAATTAACAGTCATGAACAGTTTCACCACGGTTGCTTAAGAGAACAATGCCATGCTAATGAGCTCATTCTCTTTTGTGGGATGAATTCTGCAGCTTAATAATGATAGCAGGGATAATCCGAAAGTTAACATTTACCGAACATTAATTCTGTCTCAGACTGAAACAGGAGCCTCCCAGTCATAATAGAACAACATCTTCCCACAACTGTGAGTTTAATTGTTTACCTGGGTCTCTTCTGTGAAACAGGCAACTCCCCTTTGCTGAATAGAACCTCTGCCATCCTATGAATACTGGGAACCGAGCAGGCACTCCACAGTTATGAGGAAGATCAATGTGGGTTAGGCATTAGCATTACTAGCTCAGGGGAGGGAGGAATTAGCTTAGATGCAAAGAAGTTGAAGAAGGTGTTTAAGGTTCCACTGTTTTAGGCCCATCGTTTAAATGCAGGCCAGTCAGGAAAATTGATTATAGACAGTGCCAGGAGTTCCTTCATAGAGGTGACATCTGATTTGGTTACAGAAAGATAATCAGAATCTTAAGACATCATCTCAGGAAAGGGAAGTGATAGAAGACTATCCAATTCCCACAATAACAAAATGGGCATCCCATCAGACCTGGAAACAACCCATGCTAGATTTGAAAAGTCAGTTCATGGTACCTAAGCATCACCTCCCCCTAGAAGCTGAGCTGTCAAAGATTTAATCTTCATCATACATTCCGCCCATGTTACTGAGTAGAAACCATATGTAGGACACTGTATAAAAAAACGAAGGACGAGATTTTCGAAAACAAAGCAGACTTAAAATGCTTGCTCCAAAGCACCTGTCACATAACAGGTAAGCTGAATTGTCACATAATACACATAATAATATGAGGAAAATAACAGTAATTTAAAGTATAAAAATAACATCACGAATAAGAACAAAATACCAAAACAGAGTTGGGGAAATTACTCTCTGTTACATCTATCAGGAAATTGTTATGGGAAAGGTGGCAGCAAAGCTGAGCACGGGGATGGGTAAGATTGGGAAGCATGAGCATTGTAGTGGAGTGAATGCTACAGCACAGAAAGGGAACAGGAAATGTAGGCGCCATGGAAGAACTTTCTGGATTGCTCAGACTATGAAGTATGTGAGGCTTGTCTTGTCTGGTTATCTAGTTCTTTCTGTTCTGACAGGTTCTAAGAAGCAATTATAATATTGATAGACCCATATACATAAACAACAATGCCACTAACAGACTCCCTTGAGTATACTTAAACTCTATAAGGTCGTGTTTCCTTACATTGTTGATAGACATGGATATTTCCTATGAAAAGATATAGCTGACAGAGCCAGCACTCCAGGATCCAGCTGGGTTTCATGGAGTAGTGGCCTCCTCTATTCCAACAGGGACATTAGAGCCTGATACCCACAAATGGTTGGGTGTATTTTAAGCACCCAGACAAGAAACATCTAAATACATTTAAAAACTGGACAGACATTTTTCAGAAAAACAAGAAAGATGACTTCTATGAATCTCCTTCAGGATATCTGGGAACACTCACGTCTGTTGCTATAGCAAAACACCGAGAGCTTAGATGGTGTTAAGGAGAAAGGTTGTCAAGACATTTCCTCTTCCCTCACTGTGTCACATTCCTTTCTTCTAGCCAACCCTGATTTTCTCAATTATAGCTTATATCCCAGAGTCAAACACTCATGAAGTTATTTAATAGATAAAATTTCACCATTTAACTGACTATATATCTAATATGTATCTCAACAAAAACCACAGTCAGGCCCAGAGAGATGACTGGACAGGTAAAGTCACTTGCCATGAAGCCTTGACAACTTGAACTCAGTCCCAGGGACCCACATGGTGGAAGGAGAGAACTGATCCCCATAGGTTGTCCTCTAAGCTTCTCAGGTGCACCACAGAATGCATGTACCTCCACCGCACACAAATAAATAAACCAATTAAAGGAGCACCACAGTTAATTCAATGTGCAAGGTATAGTGTGCACATGCAATTGTGTGTGTCAGTGTGTGAATCCTTGTGACATAAATAAATATGATAAAATGCTTTTGAACAAAGACGGCTTTTAATCCTGGGGATTTGAAATTGGGCTAGAAGAGTAAATCTCAGGCAAAAGACAAAGCAGGATTAAAATCCACCTCGGCAAATCCACAAGGAAAATCTCAGGAGGTGGATGTTAGAACGCTAAGCTACTGGCCTCTTTGTGACATTCTGCTGTGGCATGGAAGAGAATCCACTGTCAGGGTGGGGTGGGGGAGGTTGGAAATGCAGCACTGAAGCAGCACAGGCAGCCACAGCAGCTAAACCTGAAAAATAGAATAATTACAACAACCCAGATGCTTTTAAAATCAAATTAAAGCCCTCTGTAGCTGGGAAAGAGATGCTTAATCTTAAAGGGAATCATTAATAAAATTGGAACTGGAATGACATATACAGGGAGTACTGAAAATTGTCTGCATTGAAACAATGAAGTAATGGCAAAGTTTCCCATCATACTACAAAGGCAGAAAAACCATCTCATTCCAAGTATCTCTAAGATAGGCAAGTGTGTCCATTATAAAACCCAAATGCTTTACCAGTGAAGATGAGTGATCCAAGCACCAAGTCTCCAGGAAAATTACAGTGCAACTGGGGAAATCCTCAAAGATATTTCCATTGTATTCCCAACATGGGTTATTGTCAGAGTCAGGATTTTCTTTGCAATTGGCCGATGGGAAGCCTAGGTAGGAAGTTTATCATATGAAATCTAACTAGAGAGATTTGGATGCTTCTGTCACAAAGTTCAAATCTCCTAGGAGTCATGATGTGAAAAATCACAAGTTAACGTGGTCATTGATGCTATCTCAGACTCCTAGGGATCAGATGCCCAGAATATCTGGTAAATATAAGAGAAATTAGTTTTGGTAAATAAAAAGGAAAAATTAGAAGTGGTGGTGATGGACTAATCAATATTTAAATACCTGCAAATTACTTGGTGTCTGTGTGTGTGTGTGTGTGTGTGTGTGTGTGTGTGTGTTGTATCTATATGTATGATTATACGTTTCTGTATCTCAACCACACCTGGAAAGTTAATCCTAGATTTTATATAGATACATAAAAGCTTGCGTGCATATAAGACATGAAGTGAATGTAAAACTATCCAGTAGAACAAAGGTGACTCAAGGGAGTGCATAAGATGAGAGGAGGGAATGTGTCCAGTGCACACTACAGAGTTGTATGTAAATTCTAGTAGCTGGAGAGATGGCTCAGGAGTTAAGAGGTGATGGGCCCCTGAGTTCAGTTCCCAGCACTCACATCATGTAGCTCATAACTGTCTGCAACTCTAGCTCCTGGGCATCTGATGCCCTCTTTTGGCCTCTACAGGCATTGCACACACAGATGCACACAATAAATCTATAAGTAATATATACATGTGTACACACACACACACACACACACACACACACACTTGTAAGTGGTACAGTGTGCAAACACCATGAAATAGAAGCATGATCCAGAATGAAGGACCTCAGTGTGAAGTCTATATCCAATAGAATCATGAAGAGACTGGACAGAGGAATATCCCAGCCATACGACCACATTCTGTACTTCTGCAGATCTGAGATTGAAGGGTGGCTCTCTAAAAAGAATCTTTTATGGAGAGCAAAGGTGAGGAACTTCAAAAATATTTTAACTGAAGTCCTTGCAATCTTGTTTGTACTATGTGTTGGACAAGGTGTTAGGGTAAGTATCAATGTGTGTCGCAGAGGGGTCTGAACAGTGGCTACCACCAAGTGTGATTATATTGATGTCCAGTGGCACTAGCTCTAGCATGTTACAACTAGGCTCATCCATGGTTTCCTACTCCATGTCTGTCCATCTGTAAGGATCAAATCACTAGCTAAGTGTGTTACTAGCATTTTCAAGATCGGATTACATCGATAAAGATTTGTGAAACTATTTAATGAAAGCATACAGTTAGTATAATCGGGTATGTATCTCTTTACTAGTGGATGTGCATGAAACTTAATATAGGATTACATTTTCCACCACAACTCTAGGTGTTTGCTTTATATTCACATGGGCTTGGTTCCATGTGAATTGAAACCTTATTGTCCCTCACAGAAAGTATGAACTGCTATCAGCTCGATAAAATTATAAGAACCCCTGACACTTGATACTGAATTGAATTTGAAATTGTATAAAATGTCACTAAACTCTGCATCTCCCCTATGTCCAAGAAAAAAAAAAGGAAGAAAGAAAGGAAGGAAGGAAGATTGAACTAGGTTCCAGGGGCCAGAGGGCTCTCAGTATAATTACTTACAAACAAAACATGACTTTTATTTTTAAAATTGAGTTATTTTCATGCAATTCAATTTTTCTTTTCATTTTTAGGTAATTGTTTTCTGGTGAAGACTTGGATAACCACCTAATTCAATCCTGTCTGCTACATCACTAACAGATAATGCCTCGATTCTCCAATCTTTAAGAACAAAGATACATGTGTTTATTTTCTCCCACTGGATCCCATTTCTTCTTGTTTTATATTGTATCAGTTAAGCAAAAGACTCCTTTTCTTACTTTCACAATGTTCATGGGTAGCAAAGGTCAGGCTGGAGTTTCTCATCAGCATTAAAAGAGAAGGTATCTGTGCCAAATGGACATAATTTCAGCCCCAATGAAAGAAATGAGAATTTAAACTTGCTTCAACACAAATATATGATTTTTGTTGGTTTTTTTAAAATGCACTCAAAATAGCTTATTTTCATGGTTCAGTCTATAAATACCCATAGTTGCCACACATCTCCAAACTGGAGAGCAGTTTTCAGAGGTGAGAAGCTTATCCCCTGCAACATTAGTAAGCCACAAAGCAAAAGAGCTACAGCACAGTTCTGTAAATGAATTATTCTAGAAAGAACAAGTCATCTAAATCGGGTTCCGTTAGGACCTGTAATGGGGCAAGTTAACTCGAGTAGCCCCCCTCCCCCACCCCGTGAGCTGCTCTTCCTGCTCCAAACCTGCCCCTCCAATTAAGTCTCTGCTTCTGTTAGCTCCATCTTTACAAATTTGAATCTGATCACGCAAGGTTCCTATTTAAAATTCCTACAGGCTCCACAGTTCTTTAGGACAAATCCAAACTATTAAACTAGGCTTCCTAGACATCTTTCACTTCTTGGCCTTACCTGTCAGAAAAAAGGGACCTCATTCTGCAGTCCCCACAGAATTCACTGCTTAGTTACTTGTGTCAAATGAAATGTCATTCTTACTGGGCCTCAGGATCAGCTTAGCCTTATGATTGATAACAGCTGTTCAGATGTGCTTTCTGGTTGCATCAGACCCCTCCCAAGTCTGAGATTGTGCACAGATGTGAAATTCATTTTTTTTCCTTTTTAAATAACACTCTGTCTGGCCCTCACACTCCCATGCCCCTCAGCCTTACCCTCCCAGGCTACTTCCATCTGTTGTTAAAACCTCCCCTTAACTTCTCTGAGTCACATTGTGCATCCATGGTTCTCAAACAGCGATGGAACGGTGGAATCTCTTGCAGGCTTGTTGAACAGTTTGGTGGGTCTTATCCTCAAACCTTCTGCTTAAGAGCCTGTGGGTGGGGCCTGAGCATGTGCTTTGCTAATTACTCTCCAGGAGCTGCTGATGCAGGAGACCCCGGACTCCACCACGTTGCAAACAATGCAATAGGAAATGAACTTGGGAGGTGAATGAGTTAGCGCTGTAGCCCAAAGAGTATCCAGTCTAATGCTCACAGGGAACAGGAAGTGGCCAGGGACCAATTGCAGAGACAGGTACATCTGTGGGGCACATAAGGATAATGGTGATATAGGAGCACAGTTATATTCTTAGCCTAATCGCAACTGTTGCATTTCCTTGTATGTCAACATCTACCCTGAGTATCTTGCCTTCCCTTGGTCAAATATTTGAGTGAATTATGAGAAGAGTCTAGGGGGCTCTTTGAATAAAAATCCTCTAAATGTTTATTTTTCCTTTAAAACTAAGGCATCTTGGTATACCTCTACCATTACCACAACCAAGACTACATGATTTTTGAGAAAAATCAAGAAAGTAATAGAAATATTTTTTAAGAAGAAAACACAATTCCATAAGAAGTACAGTTCTTATAGCAAGGGGGATGTGCTCAGCCTCTGAAGGAGTCCACTGGGAATCCACTGCCACTGAGAGAGTCCACCAGGAATCCACTGCCACTGAGAGAGTCCACTGGGAATCCACTGCCACTGAGAGAGTCCACTGGGAATCCACTGCCACTGAGGGAGTCCACTGGAAATCCACTGCCACTGAGAAAGTCCACTGGGAATCCACTGCCACTGAGAGAGTTCACTGGGAATCCACTGCCACTGAGAGAGTCCACCGGGAATCCACTGCCACTGAGGGAGTCCACCGGGAATCCACTGCCACTGAGGGAGTCCACCAGGAATCCACTGCCACTGAGAGAGTCCACTGGGAATCCACTGCCACTGAAAGAGTTCACTGGGAATCCACTGCCACTGAGAGAGTCACTGGGAATCCACTGCCACTGAGGGAGTCCACTGGGAATCCACTGCCACTGAGAGAGTCCACTGGGAATCCACTGCCACTGAGGGAGTCCACTGGGAATCATTTACATGGATTTCCTTCTGCCTTTCTCAGTGATTAGCTTAACAAAAGGCTTTCTCCTAAAAATTCCACCCTTACCAATTTATTTTCTGAGTTTTTTTATTTTCCCTCAATAAATCAGTTAAGAGAGAACTGCTTCCGGTCTTATCAGTTAAAATTTATCAGTGTACAAAAAGTACGTATAATTTTACACTTCTAAAAAGAAATAGCTGGCTCTTTCGCCTTTTAAAGGGATTTCAAGTATTAAGTTTAGAATTGAGAAAGTTGCTTTATTCCTAACATGGGGCTTCACAACTATTTCAAGCTTAATATTTCATGAAACCAATTTACAGAGTCCTGCTAGATGGTACAAGAAAACAAGAAAGTCCTTCCGCTGTTCTCTAGGCTGTATTTTAGGATGGATGCAAGGCAAGGCAGGATGTTATTTGTTGATTTAATACTCTTCTATAATTCATACTTTTGTTTTCAAACTTTCAATGAAACATTACTTTAAGGCAATATTTCATCACACTCCATAGCAGGATAACTTCTAGGGAGTCAGGTGCCCAAACATTAAACAGGTCTACATGCATACATCACAGACAGAAAAACTAACCAGGTTTAAAAGCTAATTTTACAGAAAAGATGATAGTTCTCACCAAGATGTCACTACCAAATAAGCTATGTGTCAATACAACTGATGGCATAAAACTAGAAAGCAAACCCCTGATAAGTACAATTTAAAGAAATTCTCACTGTAGCCCTTATCAAACACAGATTCAACTTCTTTACAATAGAGTAAAAATCCTACTGATCAAAACCATCCTACACTTGGTCAAGTAATGGAGTTCTAACATATGAAACATGTTTAAACATCAATTAAAAGATACACGCATATAACACCTCATTAATCCATATCGATCAAATTTAAAAATCAAAACAATTATGTACTGATTTTAATGTCCACTAGAATTTATATGCTGGATCTGACATCCAATGAGAAAGCGTTCTGACATTGAGCTTTTATAGAGCGACGATCACTGTGAAGAGCTCTTACTCTCTCACGAGACAATGTCCTATGAAGGTGTAGGCAGGAGATGCCTAGCTCCTCTGCTAAGAGAGCTACACCTCGAAGGTGAAGCCTGAGAAGGAGACAGTGGGTCACACCAGACACCAAATCTGCTAGAGTCATAGTCTGGGCCTTTCCAACCTCCACAACGATGGGAAATGAAACTGTTTGGCTTATTAATTATGTAATCTATTTTTCAGAGCTGCCCAGATGGCCCGAGATATTAGCTTTTGTGAGACTTTTTATGGCTACTCAATAGAGAAAAGACCCTGCTAAAGATTATTGCAGTGCCTAAAATACTTTAAAACCTTTTTGGAGGATAATTTGTTAGTATCCCTTAAAATTGTAAATGTGTTTCTCATCAATCAAACACATGTCTTAGAATTCTAAGCGATACACTTTCTTTTACAAGACACAAAATTATGTATAAGATTTTCCCAGCATTATTTTAAATAATGTAACATGAAATAATTTAAATTTCTACCAAGAGGGAAGAGTTAAATAAACTGTGAAGTATCCATCTAATATAGTGCTATGCAAATACGAAATTCTGCAACTACAGAATATTCTTGTGCATTAATTATGAGAGCATCTCTAAGACACAAAAAATGAAATAAGGCTCAGTACAATATTTCAGAGTATGCCACCATTTGCATAAACTAGGGATACACACACACACACACACACAAAATATAAGAGGTCTATTTAAATATAATCTTTTTGAAAGGGTGCACAGGAAGAGGTAAATATTGTCATAATCTTGAAATTTTTACTTTTATTTTTAATCATGTATGTTTGTGTTTATGTGCATGTGTGAATACAGTGTCTGCAGAGGCCAGAAGAGGACACAGATCCTCTGGAATGGCCTTACAGGTGGTTTTGAGACTCCCTGTGACTATGTGACTGCTGAGGAGTAAACCCAGTCCTCTGTAAGAGAGGCAAGTGCTCTTAAGCCTTGAAGTCATCTCTCTAGCCACTATTTTATAATTTTATGCAAAACTTTGTGGCATTTCTATTTTGCATTCCTTGAGCAAGGGCGAAAGTGGAGGCTTCCCTGGAAAAGAGGATGATGGTTTGGTTTCTGCAGCCTGGCTGCTGTGACCGGTTATGAAATGGACTCATGCCAGAAGCTGAGCCACCAGAGAGAAGAGGGCAGCAAGGCATAATTGCAGAAATGGCAATCTGGATAGAGCTCTGGTGCCAAGCTTAATTACAGAACACTTTCAGTGCTTCCAAATACCTGGAAGCTTCCCTGTGAGAAGATGGAAGTAACCTTTATATTTCAGAGAGAGACTGTGGGCCCAGGAAACAATTTTGTGTATATAAATAGCACCCCTATATCACTAACCACAGGCTCTATAAGGAAAGCACTGAACCAAAGTTTACCTTTCAATGCACGTTACTGACAAGTCCCATTGCCAATTTTTAATTTGGGAACAAAGCAGGTGTTGCTGGAATGGATCACAGGTTGACCTCTGGGTATCTGCAGGCAAGCATTCACACACACACACTACCTCCCTTAGCTCTCACCACAATTTTGCAGCAAGTGTAATTAACTTATATCCTCTTAATACACAAAGATATCAAAGCTTGAGGATTTGCCTAAGACTTAGTTGCTTCCTAGTTGATGGAACTTTGATTTGAGTTCAAATGGGTCTCCTTTTAAGTTTCAGCTCTTCCTAGATTATCTTAGTGCCACCCAAACCAGAGACAGGGTTCTGTGTTGAACATAGCAGGCATGATAACCTGTTCTCATCTTGGTCTCATAAGAGCTGGCTGCAGAATGAAAGAAATGGTCAAGATTCTGCATCCTATCTTGCCTGGATCCAATGCCTGACTTTCAACACATTGGTTTCCGTCCGGAATTTTGTGGTTCAGGTGGGTGTTTGACATTCTGCCCTGAATCATTTTTTATAGCTAGAGGCAAAGGCAAAGCATTGGGGTGGGGGCTTGACATTCAAAATCATTGGAGGTGAAGGCTGGGACGAAGTCTCAAAGGGGCACAGAAGCTGGTGAGACAGAAGAAAGTAAGTGACTGGACATCTAGAACTGAAAATATTTTAAGAACTAAATGAGGTTAGAGAACTGAGTGATTTAGGCCAAGTCTGTATGATTGGGAACCCAGTGAAGACAGTTTTAGTAGATTATGAGTTATTTGAGTCCAATCACAGGCATCAACTTGATGGTAGGGCCTACCGTGCTGTGACTTTTCAAAAATATTTGTTTACATTTATGTATGTGCATCCTGTGAATGCAGTGCTAAGGAGTCTAGAAGAGTGCATTAGGTGCTCTGGAACTGGAATTACAAATGATTGTAAGTAACTATTCTCTGCAAAAGTAACAAGTGCTCATAAGCACTGAGCCATCTCTCTAGTCCCCACACCAATGAGGGCAGTACAGTGTGTTTAATTCTAATCTTCCCATAGACAGGTTTTCAGCAGAAGGTGTGATAAATTAAAATTTCCTATATTCTGGGGTCCAGTGTTTCTTCTCTTGATGTATTTTAAAACTACATCATGTTTTTTCTTCCCTGGAATTTGACATTCTTTTAGTTACTGGTAAAATATGGTTTTGATGTCTACCCCCTGCTAGAAGTAAGTCCATGGTGATTGTCTTATTTATTTCTCTCACTCCCCCTTTTTTATAGTATCTGGTACATAACAAAGTACCAGAAAAGAAGGAGAAGACCAGAGATTATTATAATCTGTGAATTTACTAATGCCTTTCAACTCTTTTCCCTACCTAAGATGAAACCCTCAGAAATAGTTTTCCTATATAGTTTGGATTGTTTTTCCTTGGCCATCTTTACCATCCCCTGCTTAAAAAAAATCAAACAAGCAAAGACAGAATCCAAAAGATATATTCTTTTTCTAAAAAGGAAAAATAAGCAATATAGCAGGATGCATGTTTCCATAAGACATTTGAAAGAATGGTAAGGAATAGAACTCAGCCAGAGAGAACCATGTAGAATATTTGAGACAAATAAATGCAGCCAGAAAATTAGAGAAAGGGACCAAATCATTTCTTCCCAAGATTCTATTATCCTTTAGTTTTATCTTGAAACAGCATGCAAAGATCACCAATTACCATATGCATAGACTCCACTTATGTGTTAGCACCAAGCTAGGTATATATTTGGTAGAACATTTGATGATTTGTGGCATGTTTATCTCAGGCCTTCTCTTCAACACTGTTGTGACATGGGGATCTTCAGGAGAAATCGGAAAATATTACCCTAAACATAAGACTTTTCTAAGAAGGTGTCTAGCATTGAGTCTACTTTCTCTATGCTACACCATCATGTCCTTCCCATTGCTACTGCTGCTTAGAAATAAAAAACCGATGTATTTTAAAGATATTTATTTCTACATATAATATTTATTTCTATAAACCAATTCAAGTTAATAAAGGTGACAGTCTCTAGATTTATTAGAAGGTTTGAAATGTTAACTTTTAGAATAAAACATGTCACACTTAAATCAGGTAAAATTCCTTTAGTTGGCTCAGAGCTCCTAATAACATTGTTGCAAATTTCACATTTGTCTCTCAACCTAGTGTTTTAAGAGAATTACCATGTTAAGAGACTTTCATTGGATTCTATCTTGTGTGTTTTTAAGTAGTTGTCATCACTGATGCTTCTGCACTGATTTCTGATTCTCTAGGTGCTTGGCAGCATGTCTTGGTTTCATAACTCAATTCTGAAGTAGACAGGAAAGGCATTCTATCTATTTTAGAGAAGAGAAAAAAAACCACAACCGAGGCTTTATTCTGCCAGTTCTAGTGTATAAGCATCAGAATACACATTAAGATCAGTCTTAGGGTTTTAACTTGTGTGCACTTATAAAAAAGAATAACAGCGCCTGGAAGCCGACCCTGCCAAGGTGTTGCAGTCCCTTTGTCTAGAGAAATACCCAGGTATTCATGTAACAGGAATTGAGGTACTAAGAATGTCTGACACTGAGAAAGACTTATGTCACCACATGAAAGTAGTTGTCTGTGTGCGTCCTGAGAACAGAAAAGAAAAGGCAGCTCAGTTCTGTAAAGTGGTTCATGTAGTGAATAAGCGTATACTCAGTTTTGATCTGAAACAAGACGAAATCAGTTATTTTCACAGAAAGAAAACTACAAGTTTTGATATTATGAAAAGACAAAATTAAGATCTTAAGTTTGTATTTGATGCTGTTTTTGATGAAACCTCAACTCAAATGGAAGTTTTTGAACACACAACGAAGCCAATTCTTCAAAGCTTTCTGAACGGATAGTTTCTCAGTATTTGCATATGGTACCACTGGGCCTGGGAAGACTCACACAATGCTAAGATCAGCTGCTGAGCCTGGGGTCGTGCACCTAAACAATGCTGGACCTGTTTGTCAAATGCATGGAGAAGATTAAAGAAGAGAAAGAGTGCGGTACTGCAGTTTCTTATCTGGAGGTATATAATGAACAGATTTGTGACTTCTTGACAAACTCAGGGTCACTTGCTGTCCTGGAAAATGCCCAAAAGGGAGTGGTTGTTCAGGGTCTCACTCTACACTAGCCTAAATCTTCAGAGGAAATATTATAGCTTTAAGTGGAAATGTTCCCAACTCCTTTCTGTTTGTTTTTCTTCTTCTTCTTCTTTTTTTCTTTTTTTTTAGTAAACATCTAGAGAAAAAGAAGCAAAGCTCCCATTGAAAATTCAGATGTGGATGCTAGGGATGTAGTTCAGTTGGTAGGTTGATTACCATACATGCTTCAAGCCATGGGTTTGACCCCCCAACACAGCATAATCCTGGCACGGTGGCTCACATCTATAATCCAGACATTTGAGGGTAGAGACAGGGGGTCAACAATTCAAGGTTATTCTAAACTATAGTATGTTCAAAGATGTTTGGGTTTATATTGAGACCTTGTGTACCCAAAATAAGGAAAATGGCCTAATGTCAGGTTTCCCTCGAATGAACTGCTACCCATTCTGTGAACTAGAACAAGACATTTAATTCTTCTAAACACAATTATGCACCTGAAAAACAGGGACAATGATATCTGCCTCACAAGCTATTGTGAGGAATGAATTAACTCAAACACAGGGAAATGATGTTCAAATGTGAAGACACAAGATGGGAATTCTCAAACCTGTGGTTAATGCGAGACTAAATGAGCATAGCTCCCCATTTTCTGCTATTCTAAATGCATTGAAACAGATATTAGAAACAGATATTAGAACGGCAGCATTCATAAAGCTGTGCTTCTCTTACCGGGTCTATCAGCTGGGAATAGAGTTCGTGGCAGTTGTCGAAGATATACTTGTATGTGGAATCCAGACAAGCCCTGACACAATCCTTCACCACTGCACTGGCCTTTGGGGGGCTCTGCAGCTCCAGGACCTGACATACAAATCATTTTCTTAAAAATAGCAGCATGCTGCAAACCCATAAAGCCATTTCAACAATATTCAAGTGATTTGACTATGTTTAAAATACATGGCCTGAGAAATCTTTTTAGTAAGGCAGGTGATATGGCCAAGTGGATAAGGGAGACTGTTGTCTAGTTTCATGACCTGAATAAGATGACTCAGTCCTGCAAGTTGCCCTCTGATCTCCACATGTGTGCCCACCTTGCCCCTCAATAAGTAAATGTAAGATGGTTTTGTTATTGTTGTTTTCTGAGACAGTGTTTCTTTCTGTGTAGCCCTGGCTGTTGTGGAACTCAGTCTGTAGACCAAGCTGGCCTCGAACTCAGATGAATGCTGGGATTAAAGGTGTGTACCAGCACTGCACAAATGTAAATTTTTAAAGAATATGTGTGTGTATGTGTGTGCGTGTTTTTTTTAGCTTTCTGAGATAGCAATCTCCTAAAAATGTCCATGATTGTAAACATCCAAGCAGAGGCATTTCACGTGACCAGGGACAGCATTTTCTCAGTTGAATTTCATCAACTGACAAATGCTAAGCAATCACAGCAATCACTGTGTGTCTCATAGCAACAATACTGTAATAAGCAGGTTGAGGGATGAAGAAGTCACCTTTATTTGTAGGCTTAAATTCTAGAAGTAATGAGTAGTAATTAAGTTAAACACATGCATGACAACACATGATGAAGAGAAAAACAAAGCAATGGAGAGAAACTGAGAAGGGTTGATACACTAGACAGAATACAAAGTTCAGGGTTAGCAGATGAAGTCAGAAGGGAGAGGTGAAAGAGAACAGGAGACCTGCATGAAGAATACTATAAGAGCCTTATGGTCAATTAAGACAGAAAACGGTTAACAGAACGGGAGATTAACTCAGGGAGCAGGCTGCGAGTTTGTGTCTCTCAGTAATATCAGAAGCTCACTTTTAAAATCTCACCATCATGACTGATCAAACATGAATACAGGTGATGCCAATGAACATGCCAAACTGGAAGGAGAAAAGCCCGTGAAGTCTCAACTCCACATAAGAACTAAGGCAACTGAGGACAGCGGAACAGGAGAGGTGGCTTTCCCTAGGGAGGAGCACACCAGTTGGTTGTCCAGTGCCGAACTGTTAGCCCTGAAAACATATATACTGGTAGTATATATACCAAACCAGTTATAATTAGGAACACACACACACACTAAAATTAGTAAGAAAGGAAGAAAGAAAGAAAGAAAGAAAGAAAGAGAGAGAGAGAGAGAGAGAGAGAGAGAAGAGAAGAGAAAAGAGCAGGACTAGAGGAATGGGTATGGAGGGAGAAATGTTGTAGTTAAATTATAACTCCCCCAGAAATAATAGAAGGAATAAAAATTTTGAAGAGTTTTGAAACTGGAATAAGTGATGTCAAGCAGCGTTTTAAAGATTTATTAATATGTATGGGTATTTGCCTAAATGTATGTGCATGCAGTTTTCACAAAGGTCAGAAGAGAACATTAGATCCTTTGGAACTGGATTGTAGATGGTTGTGAGCAATCATGTTGTTGCTAGGAATAGAGCCTACGATTCTCTGGAAGAGCAGAAAGGGCTCCCTAGTGCTGAACCATCTCTCCAGCACCTCAAGCAATGTTTTAATGAAATAAAAGGTGTAATTGATAATAGAAAATACAGATTGGGCAAAGAGAAGCTGGTGATTCAGCACTGTAGGGAGGCATTTAGCCAGCGTGTTAGTGCCTAAGAGAGAGAAAATGGAGAGTGAAGAATGCAAAGGGGGTGGGGGGTCATTGTTTCTAGAAAACAGACTCTATGTGACAGTCAACAGTACAAGAGAAAGAAGAGGATAAATGACACACAGATGGGGAAGGTGGTGGGCTGTGTCATTACTTGAGGACATTCTCTTTCCTTTGTTCCTTTTACTAGTGAAATAAACAGTAGAATCATAATGGACAGATGTTTATCACTGGAGTGGCACTCCATTGTTCCTACCCTCTCATCCTCCTGCACTGGCACCTATGACTTGTCAAAATTGAGTAAATGTTTTTACTGAGCCTTGACCAGGTCCCCCTAACATTCTATGTACACTGGTACTACTAGATCAGAACAAATACAAATTCTGTTTACAACAGTCACCAATGGATTCTAATAACTAATGATCATTCATATAGTATGCATTTGTTTACTATTATAAAATCCTATTATTTTTATTATTTTTATTTCTTAGTGCTGTGAGTAACAGAACTAATGGTGAGGAAAATAGCCTGGAATGTTGTTTTGTTTTACTTTGTTTTGTTTGATGTCTTAGGACTTGCTGACCAAGTGTCATATTACTCTATTTCAAAGAGAAAAAAAATAATATGTCTATATCCTAGAAAGCTGTGTTTGAAAGGCTTAACATAAATTAACTGCTTCTGTAAATTATGATTGTCCAGAGTTTTATATTAAAGAAGGAATCTATTAAAACAGAAATGCCGAGAAAGTTTGGTAGATTATAGCTAGCTGTACCAAGAGATTATGTGACTGTTTCTCCTACGAGAATTGCTACCACTGTGTGGCGGCACCATCGCATGAGCCAGCACTTTTCCTGCAGTAAAAAGTCAGCAAACCATCTCTGTTCACACTTAAAATTAACTCGACTTTGACTTAGCATAATCATTTTGCTATTTCTTAAAAAGTGTTTTGCATACTTCTTGAAAGACCATCCTTTAAAACATATTTATTTCTGACCCAATGTATCAGTGTAAAGTGACTAGAGATCTTGTTTCTTTGATTAGCCCTTTGTTGGAAAAGTCATATAGTCCATGATATCTGGCTGGACCTGGTCAGGAGCAGGATAAAGCCAAGCTCTGTCAAGGGACAAGTGGGTTCTGATATCACACTAAGACACTGTGGGAATGAGATGAGATACCTTCATCCGGAAGAAGGTGATGCTGGTCAGCAGGTCCACAGTGGACTTCAGATCCTGTAGTCTCTCACTGTTGCTGGCTGGAAAGTTTTCCTGGTTAAATAGGAAACAGAGATGGGTAAGATTGTTGACATAGAACCAGCAGTATGGAAACTAATAAAAACAAGCTAACTGTGAAAAAGATTAAAAGCAGGAGGTAGGTCATATAACAGTTAATAATTTATATAAAAAAAAAAGTATTCTTTCTAAATTCTTATCACAGGACATTCTGAAAAATAGAAGATTTAGAAATATTCTGCTGTTCATCTTGGAAATCCAGATACTTTTATTGATCCTCAGGGTAGCATTTTCTTCAGCGTTATAGAAGCCACTGATGAGTTGCAGCATTCCAGTAAATAACTTCCTACCTATGCTCAGACAAGAAACCCTAATTAAACTCAGTGTACCACACACAAAATGAAAATATGACAGTTGGGGGGAGTGTTGATAAGAAATGGTCCAGCAGCACAGAGAGGGTGATGAGAGTTGAGAATAGAGGGTGAAAATGATCAAATTTATCATATCAATGGATCAAACTGTTCAACAACAAGTTTTAAATGTATACTACATTATCACTGTTGCAATGTTAAAGGACTAATTTTTTCTTATAAAATATCTTTTTCAAAGAAGGAATAATAGTATATATTTAAATTTTTTTATCTTTTTTCAAAGATGGGTTTAATTTTCAAAAGGTACTTTGAACACAGTATAGGTGATAATGTTTACTTTTCAGTTACAAGGAAACTTCTAGTTATAGAAAATAAGATTTCAAGATCTTATTTTCGTCATTAATCTATTCATCTCTCTGCCCTTATGTTTATTTAGTCACCATCTATCAACTTATATATTCATCTACTTATCATCCATCAATTTATCTACTCACCTATCTAACCATTTGTCTATTCATCATTAAAAGCTTAATTAAAATGAATGTAGGAGATACATATATAAGAAAATACAAGAAAGTATTCCATGATCTGGAATGGTTTTAACATTAAGAATGCTCTTTTATTAACTGATGATGATTTTGCACAAGTTTTCTCCAGTCATCAGAAAACCCCAAACTGACTCCTAGATACGTCTTATGACCTTGAGTGGGCTTAGTGGCTAAATGACAACACATAAGCTGTGTCAAGGCTCTTCTTGCCCTGAAATATCTTCTATAGTAGGCTGGTATGCGTGACGTTGTAGTCATATAATGATGTTACTTTCAAACATGCAATTGGACCTTGAGAAAATTCAGTCTGTAATTTTTAGAAATATGCAATTATGTATGTATATGTATGTATGTATGTATGTATGTATCTATCTATCTATCTATCTATCTATTCATCAATCCATTTATTTATCATCTATCCATCCATCCATCCATCCATCACTAATCTATTCATCTCTCTGCCCATATGTCTATTCATATACCATCTATCAACTTATATATTCATCTATCTATTTATCCATTCATTAATTTATCTATTCATCTATCTAACCATTTATCTGTTTATCATTAAGAGATTAATTAAAATGAATGTAGGAGATACATATATAAAAATAAGAAAATATTCAAATAAAATATTGATAAATATAAGGTATAAAAAAATTTACAATGACTATAGACTTTTTGTAAATACATTTTCAAAATAAAGCTGGACCTTGTGTTCTCTTGATGAATTAGCCCAGGTGCACTCCACCAGATGGTTGTTAAGAATTCCAAGATCGAGCTGTACACACACAAAGTATTGTTATCATTAGGGTTTATGTGCACACAGAATATGAAAACAACAAAGGAGCTCTTGAGGATTGCTTCCAATCTAGCAGACTCAAAATCAGCATTACTTTCTCATTACAGGATGGATAATGATAACTATGGTGAAAAATTACCTAGAGCAAAGGCAGAGTTCCCTACCTTCAGGGAAGAAATTACCGAGAGAAAGGAAGATTTCCCTACCTTAAGGGAAATTATGTTATACCTACCCTGTACTTTGACAGGTCAATCCTTAAGGAGTTATGCAATTGGTCCAATAGTTTTATGAATTTTTCCCTCTGTACCAAGAAAACACAAGACAGGGAGATGGAAATAAGAAGCAAAGCACGCTCAATGCAATCCCTTCAGCTATTCATGAGCATCACTGTTCCCCTTCTACAAAGACAGAGGAGCACTGATGTCAACCACTGTCCAAAGTCACAGAACTATACAACCACAGGACATGATAGCGGCTCAGAGTCCATCTCTGAATCTTTAACCCCATCCCTGTTCTTCAGGTAAGTCACCCACCCTACCCCTGTGAATGACAGGAAATGGTGCAGTTGTCCTATTAGGCTACCTAGTCATTCTGCAGAGTAACGAATTCCCACCGTTTCTCTATGTAAGTACTGCAGTGTATCAGCAGAAGAGAACACACTTCACCCCTTGCTTTAACCCTGCGTACTACCCTGGGCCCCCAGAAAAGTAATGACAGATTTATTAATTTCGAACCACAAGAATGGAAACAGCTGGTGTGTGTGTTTAAAAAAAACATTTAAAAAATATATTTTCCTTTGGGAAGCAAGCACAGACTTAATAATCTGAAGGGATTGATTGCTTTTAAAGGATTTTATGATGTATCTCTGAAAATATTATAAAAATCGCATCCTACTTCTGCCATCGGGACTGCATCATTGTGGACTGTGCTCTCCATAAAAGAATTTGGCTCAGGAGAGAATGGAGCTGTGTTAGTAAATATAAAGTTTGAATTAGATGAATCTAATACAAAGAAGGGGGAAGTATGAAAGCTGCACACACACAAACTCCAGAGGTGATGCCCTAGCTTTGTTTTCTGTTGCCGTGATAAAATAAATACCTGACAAGACAGGCTTATGGAGAAAGGGTCACTGTAAGGAAATCAAGGTAACATGAACTTTAAATAGCTGGCCCCATCCATAGGCAAGGTCAGAGAGCATGCATGCTCAGCTTGCTTTCTCCTTTTCTTCTTTTCATTTTACTTTTTTCTCAGTTCATAATCCAAATGTAGGGAATGGTGCTGCCCACTTTTATATACGGTCGTCCCATATCAGTTAATGTAATGATGACAACAGCTCGTGGCCCCAGACACATCTATATTGAAACTCCTTTCCCAGTTGATTCTACCTCACATTAAATCGGCAACTGGAATAAATCCATTCCAGGCAGCAGACAGGCTACTGTCCTGGCTTTTAGTTTCCTTATAAAAGTACAAAATAATGAGTGGGTGCAGGAGTGACTGGGAGCAAGGGTTTCTGTCTACATCAGTGGTCTATAAATACCAAATTACATTTTTCAGAATCTTGGCAAACTAGAAACTCTCCTTAATTTAAGAAGTAGATATATGAGGCACATAACTCATAGTCTTTGAAGCTCCTGTTCTTAACAGAGTCACAGCTGAATAGCAACATAAGTTGAAGACTTTTGACGACTTCTCACTCAGTTAAAAGTTCTGACTGTTCAGTGAATTGCCATCCTCAGAATCACACATGGTGAACAAAGGTTAAATGCCACTCCTGTTCTAACTCCCGTGGAGAAGACACAGGAGCTCAATATAGAGACTTTGCCTTCTAGAAGCTTCTAGAACTTTGTTAAGCAATCTAAGATCAGCTTGTCCAGCAAAGCTACTGAGATATGTAGATGAGCTTAAATCTTAGATTTTCCTTCTCCTGTCTCAACAATGTGTTCTTGAGGAGAGAAGACAACAAGCTCGGCTGCCCTTTATTACTGCCCCCTCTACTCCCATCCATCAAATGAAAACTAAAGATGAAAGAATTGCTACAACAGAGAGTTCAGGGCCACAGTAAAGTTAATCACTTGGGTGACTATAAAAGTCAGTCTGACTGGAGTCACATCTCTGGAAGGTGTGCCTGACCTCTGTGATTGGCACAAATCATCAAGATGGCTGACCCGACCTTTGAACTGTGCTTTACCCCAAATCACTGATCCCATTCCACCCAGCGGGGCTGACTAGGCTGGCTACTGCTCAGCATCTAATTCTCCACTGCTTTACAATAAGAGAATTTCATGTAGTGAATGTGCCCAGTAGGAAATGGTTACCTTCCCAGACTTCATTAGAGAAGGCTCATGATGATACTTTTTTTTTTTTAATTGGAAATTTTATTTACATTTCAGACAATCAGACACACCAAGTTTATTAGGAAGAGAAGGACTCAGTTTTCTTTTGTCAATTAATTACTGATAGAAAAGACCCCGGAAACAATGCTTGGTGACGTCTGTTCATGTTACTGCTATTTGCTACATAATTCTTTATTGAGTGTCTAGTTTATGCCTATAAGGTGAAAGGCTAAGGAAGTGGTGAAAATGGTAGAGCCACATGTTGTTAGAATTCCATGTCTGCCCTATTTATATCTATCTAAATGTGTGTGTGTGTGTGTATGTGTTTGTGTCCATCCCCATGTATGTCTGTGAGCATGTGCATATCTGTGTTTGAGTACATGTATGTACAGGCATGTATGGGGACCAGGGGAAAGCCTTAGGTGTCATTCTTCATTCCTCACCATCCTCTATTTTTTTTAGAAAAAAAAGTTAAAGACACATTTTTTATTCTAATCAAGGAGAATAATTAATGAAACAGAAAGATACTATACATACTGTTTTTTTTAAAGACAAGCTCTCTCACCAGCCTGGAACTCACCAAGTGGACTAGGCTGGCTCATACCAGTCCCAGGAATCTACCTATTTCTTCCTTTTTAATGCTGTGTGTCTTAGTTAGCTTTTTATTGCTGCAATAAGACACTATAATCAAGGCAATTATAGAAGAGTTTATGGGGGCTACAATTTCAGAGGGTGAGTCCATGACCATCATGGTGGGGAGAATGGGAGCAGACAGACATGGCACTGTTAAAATATATAAGCTCTCATTACACTGAGAGCTTATATATGAGGCATTTGTAAGGCAGAGAGAGAGAGACAGAGAGAGAGAGACAGAGAGACAGAGACAGAGACAGAGACAGAGACAGAAGAACTAGGAATAGCATGAGTTTTTGAAACTTCAAATCCTGTCCCAGGTAACACACCTTCTCCAACAGAACCACACCTTTTCCTTCTTTCCAAACTGCTCTACCAACTGTAGACCAAGGCTTCAAATACGTGAGCCCATGGGGGCCAAGCTCATTCAAACCACCACACTGGGATCACAAGCATGTACTGTCACACTTGACATCATTTATGGGTTCTAGGATCCAACTCAGGTTCTTGTGGTTTCAAGGCAAACACTTTACTGACTGAGCCATCTCCCCAGACCCTATCCACACTTTAAAAATTACAATCCTGTACTACACTAACCCAGATTTATATTTATTGCCCCTGGATTTAGTTTATGTATGCCAGAGTCTTACTTAGCTGAACTTATGAGCTTCTATCTTATAGGGATGACCAGAATTCTGACTGAGGCAACTCTCATATTTCTTCTCCTCGCTTGGTTTTCAGAGCTCTCCTGAAAATTTTACATGCAAGGAAGAAAGAAAGCTAGAGAGAGAACTATGCTGGGCTTGTTGTCAGAGAATCCCAAATCACATCTGAGGAAGCAAAATTAAAAGTGTTCTGTTGATTGAATTTTCAAAGGGATTCTTTAAACAGCAGGTACAGCTTGAGATGTAATTTTGTTTACTGTATTTCTTTTTGACTAGAGGGAGATTGCCTTTGAGACCACAGAGGGGATCTGCTATCTGCATGGCATGATCTGAGAAGTAAATAAGAGAAGGGGTGATTAAAACATGTTTCTCCCAAGGGTCACAGAGCCACATTGGGAATGGCTACATTATTCAGGCCTTTATAGTAGGTAAGGGCTACACTTCTCTGGTAGGCAAATCATGGTAACAATACTAGGTAGTATCATTTATCAATATAAGGTTTAATTAGGCGATTAAAATATCAATGCCAGTGGCCAACAAGCTATCTGAAGAGGCCTAAAGACTTTGACCTGAAGGATTCTGTCACAATTCCAATCTGACACTCATGATAGATAGCTTTGCTAGATAATATACCAGTGTTTTGGACAGGGTTATTTTTCAATAAAACATTATTGATCAACAGCAAAATTGTAATCTTATGTAATTTTAATATATCACAAGATCATAATCTTTTGATTTTTTAAAAAAATAACTTTTAAAAGTATAAAAAAAATCATTCTTAACTCATTAGCCATACAAAACTAATAGTTGGGCTGGACTTGGATCATGAGCAGAGGGAAAACTAAGTTAGGGAAGGGAAGTGGCTACCTCATGAGTGCATGTTTAGAAAGGTTCCCACAGGATTCTGGAAATGGTGGAAAGAAAAGTTCCTGTTAGGAGTGGGTATTGATCTCCACACAGCCTCATCTTCTTTCTCTACTTCCCTTCTTGACCACAGTGTGGCTGAGCGTTGATGGAAACTGATGCTACTCAAGCTTTGAGACCCTTATCTGCCTTAGTACCTCTTGGAGGGATCCTATGAGCTCATGTGATCTCAGTTTATGAGGAGTCAGAAATAAGATAAAGAATATCCAGACATGGACTGGCAATCCCTCCATCCAGATCCATTAAAACCAACAACTTAGGAAAAAAAGAAATGTTTCAAACAGAATATTTAAGGACTCTTAATAATTTTGTATAATTCAGTTTATGTTAATCATAAAAACATTAGGGATGCCTTTACATTTCTTGTTGATTTGAGATTAATATTGATATTAATAATTACATTGCAAAATTAACAATTTCATTAATTTCTAAATATTTGTTGGTTCATCACAGGAGAACAGACAAAGCACTGGCATGCCCTAGTCTCCATGCCCTGGGCTTCCTAAGGCTCTTTTCACTTGGCTTATCCTTGTATAGGGTCTGTCTACTCCTGTTCTGAAGCTTTCTCTCATAGAGCTCAGAAACCTTGTAATTGTTTACTCTTTCTCTTGATTATATAAGTATTTTTAAAAAATCTTTCCAATTTTCTAACCCATGTATGTTTTCCTGAAAATCTTGGGAGGCCATCACTTTGAGTTGCAATGCTTTGTGTCCCAGCCTCCTTGAGGGAGGAGGAGTCTGTCATTGAGGCACATGAATGGGCAACAATTGTCACACACACACACAAAAATCCTGCAAACTTAAAGAACTTTAGCAAGCTGGTCACATCCCATTGGTCCACCCTTTACCAGTCTCCACAGCATCCTCTCTAATGCCAGCATATGAAAATAGTCCCACATTCTATAACAGTGGACTTGGGTAGAGACTGAAGCCCCCTCTCTCCTCTACTGAAATAACCTTGACTAAAATCATCATTGTCTGTTCTTCACAGGCCCCTCTTTATTCTTATATCATCTGTGACATAGATGTAATAGATGTTTTATCAAGTCTGAGAAAAGCCATTTAAAGCATTAGGCATCAGGAATGTGTGGCATTAGGAATGATTCGTGAAGATAAACTCTAGATTAGAATCTAAAAATCCCTTCCTACTCATTGATGTGAAAGACTGAATGATCTTTCTTTTTTTCCTGTAAAAACATTTCAGAATTTTTTGTCATATGAAGAAATGATGATTAAATAATACATAGAATCCAAAGTACTTTTGTGTAACAAAGTGAATGAAAACATTCAGTTTCCTTTCTTGGAGTTTGTGCTGCTAATAGTATCTGTCATAAATGTTAATTTTACAACAAATTTCCTATTGAAAAACTTATATTCTTCTCAAAGAATATCCTGTAAAGCCATGCAAGTGTTATGAACAAACACTAGATTGTGTCTCTACACAAATGATTTAGTAAGCTGTGAAGAAACAGTGATGGGGCTGGAGAGATTGCTCAGTGAGTGAGAACATTTGCTGCTTTTATAGAAGGTCTGGGTTTGGGTCCCAGAACCCATGCTGGGTGGCTCACAACCACCTGTAACTCCAATGCTGCATTCACACAGTACACACACACACACACACACACACACACACACACACACTACTGTAAAAATCTTTTTTAAAAGAAATGATCTAACAATCTTTTCCAAAACACTTTTCACCTTTATTCTCCTTTCGCCTCACACTCCATTTTGCTATTTACTAGCCTTGGTATCACATTGCTACACCAGGGTCATCGGCCCTGCCCCCCAGCCCTCCCCCCCCAACCCCCCCGTCAGTGAACAGGACTAGAGATCACTCTCTCCTATTTGATTCCACAGCTTCCTGCAGCTCAGAGACTCAACACCAACGCTTTTGTTCTCAGAATCCTTTCCATCAGGTTTCCACAATGATCTTAGTTTCTGCCTATCAGTTTTACAGTGTCCTGGCTACCATATTTGGAAGGAGACATGAGATGTACCCCCTCCCTTTCATCTGCTTCTTGGCTTATTCCTGCAACTGGCCATGGAACAGAGATGCTTGTTTTCCAGTATATTGTTACCAGCATGATGATTTTGGAAAGACATGATAGGGCAGACATCCCCTGTTCCTTACATTCCACAATGTTATGAAAGCTTTTGTTTCTCTTGCAAATCAAGGCATTTGGAATTACCCTGGAAGTCCTTTAGATGATATAGAAAACATGTACTTTTTTGTTAAATGCTTTTCTACTTAAAATTTCTTAGATAGGTGTCCACACCACAACCTATGTCACATGCATCCAGTTAATCTCTCCCCTGTGCAATATTCATTGTACAGTGGTCCTGCTCCATCAGAAATCCTGTCTCAACATCCCTGCATATTAAGCATATAGTCCAAACATCCCAGTATCTATAAAAGTCCCCCAGTGATCCAATATTAATCTTCTAACCACCTTCTTCATGAAGTACCCATATACCACTGCTCTTCAGTAGATGAGCCACCTTATGCATACTTTAAAAACGATTTATTTCTAGATTATGCAAATGTGTGTCTATGTGTGTTTTCTAAGTGCCTGTGAATACAGATACCTGAGGTCAGTACTCTTGGAGCTGGAGTTATAGGTGGTTTTGACCCACAACCAACATCTAGCTGGGTACAGGGAACAAGACTTGAGTCCTTTGCTGGAGAAGCATCACTGGGCCATCTCTCCCAGCCCTTATGTACACTTTTCATCTTCTTTTCTATCTTCATTTTGGCTTGAATTTATTAAAACATCTCAGTAATTCTGTGGATGTTTTCCTGGTACCTCTTGAGCTTGAATCTTAGTGTTCATTATTCCTTTGTCAACTTCTGGGAAGTCCTAAGACCAACGGTCACTCCTTTATTCTCTAGTCTTCATGCATTTGTAAGTAAATATTGAGTAAGCTTCTGTGGGACTTGCTACATCTGAGAGTGACTTGTGTTTACTTTCCACATTTCTGTGACTATCTCATTAGAGTCTAAACCTCAGAGAGTCAAAGTCAAAATGCATCTTTCTTTCATCCCATCAGCTGCTGCAGTAGCTTACAGGACTTACCAAGTAAGCTGGAAGAACAAGTAGGCAAAGAAATGAACATGTGGGTGGACTGGAGATAGGGCTTGGTGGTAGAACACCTGCCTAGGGTGTGTAAGACTCTGAAGAAAGCTTTCTCTTTTTTTTCCTGTTGTTTAAATTATTTTTCAAGGCAGAGTTTCTCTATGTAGCCCTGACTTTCCTGGAAGTGTCTTCTATATAGACCAGCTGGCCTCAAGCTCAGAGATGCATCTGCCTCAGCCTCCTGAGTGCTGAAATTAAAGGTATGCACCACCATGCCCAGATTGAAGAAAACTTTTTCAAATACATTATGTTTGGAGGGATTTGGAAAATCTGGGTTATACCCTTTTAAAAGGTTAAAACTGTCACTGTATCCTGTATCTACTTTAGTTCTTGAATGACTAAGAACTCAAGGCTCCAAAGTGGAGGTGGGAGATACTATAGTTGATATGTTTGGTTTAGAAAACAGGATTATATTCCATAGTGATGGGAAAAATACACAGCCACATGTCTGACCGCCAATTAGTCGAGTTGTGGTTTGATCAAATGTTTCAGATTTTTTTCTGCTTCTATTCTACAAGATATTATTTGATTTACAAAATGAGGTTTGCTATAAGCATGTTGTTACTGAGATGTGAAATGTGCCGAAGTCAATGTGTTTTCTTCTCTCTGGGTCAGTGTGAAGTCAGGGAGCATGGCATCCAATTTTCCTCCAGGTAGCTTTTATGGAGGATGTTAATCACGTAACCACATCTTCTCAGAGGCAGAAAGGCTCTGTGTTCTGCAAGCCTGGCTTGTTCTCCACAGTGCACACAACAGGCAGAACAGAAGCAGAGCCATTTCATAACACAGCATGCTTTATGTTATAGACAAAGTCCCAAGACAACAGGTTCTGTTTCCAAGGTGATGCTTTTATTGCAAAAATCTTCTTTGGTCTGGACTTTGACCATCACAGTATTTTGTTAAACTGACTCCAGAATGTTCTTTAGTCCCAGTTTCTGCAAGACATAATCTATCTAACAATAGTAGCTGACAGTGTATTGCTTATATTTTAGTTAAGCTAGGAGAGACAAACCTCTCATACCTCATATAATTTTAGAATCATCTTATTTTGCACATTAGATTATGGATTCTTAAATTTCATCTGATCCTTACTTCAAATTTGGGAAGAGCTCCAGAGTAGGACTCATTAGCCTCACTGAGCATGTTGAGAAACAGGTTTCGATGACAGAAGGAACTTGATAATGGGCATTATCAAACCTGTTACCCACAACCCCAATGTTATCCTTGGTTACCCTTGTTTCATTTGGTTTGTTTTAAATAGTACCAGCCTCTTCCTTGAAGAATTCACCTCAAACAATACATGCATGTTCTTCATCTTGGGTACAGAGAATGAAACCCAAATTTATCTATAGCCTGTGTTTTTAAATATTGTTCTTCAGTTGTTTTTATCATATGATGGAAACCCCCCATTTGATCTCTACAACAGATGGGCCAATGAAAGTATCCCCTATGAACCTGACTGGAGTTGCAGGGGAAACTGGAAAGGGAGAAGGAGAACTAACTGTGGTGTTTTAGGAAGTATCATCAATGAATTTTAATCTTCTCTGTAAAAAAGAAAGGGACATTGGAATACATGTCCAGCAGCATTACTGACCATTAAAGCTGTCTCCCATGTTCCCTGTCTAGACTCCTGGAATCTGCCCTGTGTCTTCCCCAGTCCTGCATTGGATTCGTCTTCAATGGTAGAAAGTACTGGTCTTTCTGATGATTTTGTGCCAGGAAGACTCTGGAATGTGTCCTTCTATTTCTAGCTTCGTTAATCCCATCTCTTCCAAATTTACCAAGATGACTCTTCATTTACATGCCATTTCCCCTTGTTCTGTGTCAGTTTTCTATCTCACTGAGACAATAAGTAACAAATAGACCTCTAAGAATCTCTGTGTTTTTACTCTCCAACACACTCCTGATACCCTTAGGTGCTGCAGACAGGCAGCTTTCAGTAAGTGTATATCTTCATAGATCTACCATGCTTTCCTTCAAGGGAATATCCATGAAAGCAGCCACACACAGATTATCCGGGGATACAGCTAAACATAGTGAACCACAAATCTGTAAACATGCAGCATGCCCTATAGAGTCCCAGGGTACTCTGACAAAGTACGTGTTCTGCTAGTGGGAAACATCATCCCAGATGTGGAGAGTCAATAAATTAGTGATGAGTCCTGTTGTCTGTCAAAGCTCTTTCACTAAAGCCATTTCAATCCAACTTTGAATATGGGTCATTAGACCAAGATACCCCCAAAGAGGCACCTTGGTACTCTGTAGTAAGATTCTAGAACATTTTCTTCTTTGGTCAAATGTCTACATCCTTTCTCTCTAGGGTATCAAATTAGACTTTTCCTTTTCATGTTAAGTTATGATGATTCATTATATACTAGACATAGCTTAATGGGGAAGGTGAGAAGGAAGAGAATTTGGGGTTCAAAGTCCCTTGAAAATCTAAGTCCCATTGACCGCTTGAAAAGTTCAAGTTCCAAAAATTATATACTTACCCCAAAGTTCGTAGCAGCAAAACGATCAGAGGCAGAAACCTGCACGTTAGTGGAGACAGTTGTATGAGCATAGAAGGCATTGATGTTGGCCAGCAGGGCACTCATGACTGCAGGGACACCCGGGCACATATACTTAGAAGACAGACATGAAAAGTGCCTGAAACGTTTAAAAAAAAGCAAGACATACAGTGCTTTTAAAATGGAAGCTAATCCATACACCAGCCCACCTTCTTGTGTTAGCATTACATCATTCCTCAACTACATCTATGGAAAAGAGCAAAAGCTCCCATGGTCTCTGACTGGAAGAATAGACACATTCAACCTCTTAGAAAATTTGCATTTACACCTGTGAAGTAGTGTAATTAGAAAGAGACTTTTCATGGGGTTGAAGGCAGTCTTTTTGAATGATATGGGTGCTGTATGCTCACTGGCAAAGCACAGTTCCTAAAAATATCCAGCATTTTGAAGTAACAGCAGGGGGCACATGGTCACCCTCGTGCCCCAACCCTGCCTTTAATTATTTATGAGCCTACAATGCGGTATTTCATCCGAATGCTCATTTGATTTTGTCTACTCCCACTTTGCCCTCAATTTTGCAGCAGGAGGCCCCACTTTCATTCACACTGGCACAGCATCCCTCATCAGCTTCACACATGACTTATGTTGCACTTCTGAGGTTTCCCAGGCTTGAAGGGCCTCCGTCAGCCATTCTGTTTTCTAAGCACCTTGTTACAGACAGGATTCAATTAGACAAACAACTGAATTATGCCAGGCCTGAGCACAAAGGCTCTCAATTGAAACCTTGACTAAGAGAATCATTTATAATATCAAAAGCACCGAGTGTTCCTGTTCTGTTTCTTCTCTCAAGGAAACCTGTCTCGTGTGAACTCTATCAAAAGATTGGCAAGCTGAAATATGTCTCTTGTGATCAATGTGGAAGATAAAGTATGCATAGCAAGAAGGATCTTCCTATGTAATTTGACCCCATTTGCTCAAATATTTTAGTAATTTATCCCCCATCCTGGCACCTCTGCATTCTGTGTCACTGAATGCCCAAATAGGCTGTATGTACATAAAGGTATATCGTGAGTGGCATCCTACAAAACAGGCCAGTGTCAGTTCTGAAAATTGTGGCCTTGCTTAGCTCATAGCTGGGCTGGATTTCTACTTCATTTTTTCCATGAGATTGGCTGATGAAAGTAGGTTAAAGTTATGCTCCTTGAAAATCAGAACTGACAATGTCCTAAGAGGTATAGGATGCCTGTCATTTAACCCTAGAAATGTAAATGCATTTATGTTTTTAAATATTTATCTCTGAGCTTATTAAGATTAATTAGTGCCCACCAAGAATACCACAAATGAGAGGCAGTGTGACGGCTGAGTGGGTAAAGGCATCTGGTGCCACACCTCATAAGCTTAACTCTGTCCCCGGAAGTCAGGTGGTGCAAGTAAAACTGACTACTTTAAATTGTCCTCTGACCTCTACACATAGACTCTGTGGCACACACATGAATTCCCACATATGTTTATATACACATATGCCCCACATACAAAATAAATAAATAAATAAATAAATACAATTCAAAATTTTAAACATGAATACTGTAGCAATGGAATATTATGAAAATATTTCTTATATCTCTTATAAGACTAGCACTTTACTGGACCTCACAGAATTAATAACATATCTTGAAGTCATATGAGACAGAAGGCTGCTATACTATTGTGTACTCCATCCATTTCTTTAACTTGCTTTTAAGAGAACACTATAACAGTCAACCTTACTTGCCTTGAATTTTCCATGTAATCAACTTTTACAACCTATGTAGCAGCATATTTTCCCAGCAAATTGGGAGGAGCAAACGTGGGAGGAGTAAGGAGAGTAAGAGGAGGAGGAAGGGGAGGAAGAGGAGGAGTGGGAAAGAGAGATGTAGGAATGATGGAGAAACACACATGGATCGAGAGCAGTCCTGGGTAACAACTTATATCTAGGTTAGTTAATTGGTTAACACTTTCAGTTGTGTGGGCATCTTGTTAATTGAACATTATCAAACATATAAAGCCTTTGGTTAATCTTTAAACATTAGAGTCTCATTTCTACCGGTACTGCATGGATGCTGGGATGATCTGGGCTCAGCCCAGCCTTGTAGAGACATCGTGGAAGATCAGCAAAACCATCTCCCATGTTGTCGTCTCGTGAGTGGCAGGGCCGATGTCTCTGGCCACCTGAGCTGGCCGCCTGAGCCAGCGGCCTGAGGTGAGCAACATCGAGAATACGACAGGCTCGTGGCCTCAGGCTTTGTCTAGTCAGGAAGATGGCAGCTGATTAAGAACAAGCAAGATTGGATGCCACTGATTTAAATAATTACTTCAACAAACCTAAGCTAAAGCATAGCTGTAATCTTAAGTTATGTACTCTTTCATGCCCTTGACACAGAACAATGCATTTGTACTTTTTGCTGAAAGCTGTAAATACTGAAGTTAAGAGCAATCTTCTAAAATGAGTATCTTCCATAATGTTTTTACATATTGGTTGATAAACAATGACATTTGAAATACAGTTTACTATCTGGGCCACTTGGAGTTCAGTTGGAGTCAGTGACTTAATCTCTTGTAAAACCGTTAAAGAAGATTTCTGTAATATATCCCATTCCTTCCCCATGTGATGTTCTCTGTGATGTTTGGTAAGGGAGGGCAAAAAAGCCCTTTGTTAGGATACAGAAACACAAGACATACAGAAACAGAAAGACAATCACGTGGCACTCTTATAGTCAGACATACTTGAACACACACAGACATAGTCACACAACAGACAGACATACAGGGACAGACACACACAGGTAAAGGCACAAGAACAGAGTCACAAGACAGCCTTCATGCAGGCACAGGTTCACACTCAAACAACAGACAGACAGAGCAGAAGACACAGGCAGCATGAAGTAGATAATTCAAGTCTACACTCACTCTTGTCTACATGATACCAAGAGAAATGCTTTTATATCTTTCCTTAATGTAAAACTAATGCATTATTGGTGACTTGGAGTTAATTACTAATGCATTTAATCCACAGAATACCACAAATCATAAAAAACTATTTCAAGAAGAAATTTTAAAACCTCAAAGTCAGGCCCTCATGTTCCTCCTTGACCCTCAAATTTTGTAAAATTAGATTTTTTTAGACTCTAATCATTAGGTAAGAATTATAGAATATTAAATGCCTAAATATGACAATTTGGGAGATGACAAAACAAAAATATCTAGGAGAAAGTAGAGGAATGATATCTCAAGCAATTACCAAAATAAACTTCACCAAAACTCTGAAGCTGGAAGGGTGTCATTTTTAAATGGAGGGTATCACAAGAGTAACCTGGTTCTTGGTTTCAAAATAAGATAGCCAGGCAGCAAAACAGCTCACTAGGTGAACTTGCATATAGTATACAATACAAGCCAGATGACCTGAATACAAGCCCCAGAACCCACATGGTAGAAGAGAAGAACCAACTCAAGTTACTTGCTGACCTCCATACACGTGACATAGCAAGCACTCTTGTGATAGATGAGTAAAATGTAATAAAAATTAAAACAAGCCCATACAACCAGATTACTCAAGCTTTAATTTTGTTATCTGTCTCCTGCAGTGGGTATGAGTGGGTTACAGTTTAAAAGAGATAAGATTAGGGTACAAGATACAGCCCCAAAGGTCAAATCTACAAGCAGGGAAAAGAAGAGTCAGAAAGGAGGGGCTTAGACTGAGAGGCCAGGTGGAGACCAAGCAAGAATGAAGAGCTTGGAGTCCATGGAGGACAGTACAACAGATATTTAGAAAATGAGTCTCAAGTATGTGCTAGTCACCAGCAGTGAGTCAACTTGCAGAACAGCATGGACCCAGGCATGCTACAGATGTACAAGCAACTGTGAGACAATCATGAACCAGACACATAATACCATGAACCACTGAGTAAGAACATGATCAGCATAGCCTGCAGAGGCTTAGACAAGACGCCTTGAAATGAGACTGGGAGTGAGAAAGAAATAGCTCGGGATGAGATGGTACAAACCAAGACACAGTGAAGACACAATAGGATACAGTCAACCCTCTCCTGTTAGAGAATTTCCTGACCAGTATGTCTGTGACTTTATGTGGAGTTCTATACTATATGTTATACATCTTCATTGGTCAGAGGACTTATCAAATAAAACTCAAATTCTCACAAAGTAAAGTTAAAAAGTCATCTCCCAGAAACTATAATTCTTCTACATGAAAAGGAAGCAGCAGCACCAGATCAGTATTTGTAAGAGATTACTTTGCATGTAAGATTTTAGGAGGATGTGTTGGAGAAAGATAAAGGGAAAAAAAGAGTCCGATAGGAAGAAGTTATTTGAGGTTCACAGTCCTTTTCCGTGAGCGTGCGTGCATGCGTGCATGCGTGCATGCATGTGTGAATTATGCTGCAGTGAATGTACCATGCAGACAGACTTGTTTCCTTATGACATCTAGTCAAAGAGCAGGAGTGGAAGATGTCTCTCAACACTTTGACTTCACTTCCTTAGGGCCACGTTCCTCTCCTTTTGGGGTTGTACACCGTGGCTGCACCTATGTGTCTGCAGTTCTGTTGTCTTTACTGAGATCTTATTTAATATAGTGATTTCCTACACCCAGAGATGGACCGATGTTTGTTTTTTTGTTTTGTTTGTTTCTTTCCCTAATGAAAACAAGGCAATAGGAACTGGAGGCAGTTACACAGAGTGACAGGGGACAAGATGGGTGCTCAGTTTCCTTGATAGGACAGTTGATCACTACATCCAATCACTTCAGGAGCATTTGGCCATGGTAGGTGTTGGTAATGTTTTAATGCTGTGATGATGACCACACTCCGTCATCGCTCTGCTGAGAGCACTGTTTTAAATCATCCAGAACATTAAGCAGGAATTCATCTCAAAGAACTGACAGAAATATCCAATTCTCTGATTAATACTGGAATGAGGCAATTTCTGGGGTCTGATGGGCACTAGCTAGAGAGGCACAGGAGTCATCCTCTAAATCTTACAGAAGGCTCCAAAACGACCAGAAAGGAACTCAAATCCTTCCAGCCCTGGAAAACAAGAGTGCCAGTCAATGATTTCTGGCACGAAGGACAAACTTTCCCTAACTTTGGGGCAGCTGGCTGGACTAAGAAACACTCAGTTCAGGACTGGTGTCTTAGCTCTTAAGTATTAGCTGGCCAACAGGAAGGGTGATACCATGTCTGATGCTGCTCCCTTCATGTCTCTGCAGCAGAAAAATGGGCCTAGCTATTTCCCACAAGTGCTGTTCATCAGACTCTACTCCATGGTAACTGTCTCCAGAGGCAGGAATGTCTTTTCTCATTTACCACACCTACTCCCTCTTTACACATCAAAGAGGATACAACTTCTAAAGTGCAGTACAGCTGTGCAATAGGGGATGGGCAATGGGCTGTGAAACTCATTGTAGGAAAAGGTGAGAGAAGGCTGGGAAAAGGTAGACTCCAGGGATGCAGTCTGACATTGTATGTATTGGTTTCAGCAAGATAAAGCTCAACAGGTTTGGTGGGTGCTCTTATCCACTGAGCCATCTTTCTAGCTACACTAAACTTGAAGCCAAGTGGAGGCAAGAGCCATTCCTTCTGGAGTTCTAATGGCTGTGACCTAAATCTGTCCTCTATGAGGAGAGATATTTCTATGAGGAAATTGTTTCTTTGAGTTGACAATGTAAGGAGGTGAGGTCTTTGAGAGTTGCTAAGATAGAGATTGGCATTATCATGATTGACCTAACAGTAGTTTTTAAAACAGTGTCCTAGAGAGATCCTGCCATACTGAAAATACTCTGAGAACACAGCAAGAAGACAGTCTTCCGTGAACAAGAAAATGTTCCTCCCAAGACAACCTTGGACTTCACTGTCTTATTAACTTGTGGGAAATAAACCCATGTTGTTTATAAGCCATCCAGTTTGTAGCATTTTGTTATAGTCAGATTCATAGGCTAAAGGCATCCTGCCTAAGTCTACACACCTAGATGCATAGAGAACATCTGCTGAACTGATGAATTATGCATTCTAGAATGCCAGGCCTAGATCTAGGCCTTCGCTTCTTATTCAATGCTGTGCCCTTTGTTCCAGCAACAGTTCACTCTCTTACAGACACTGAAGAAAAGGTTGACATCAACAAAGAAGTCAGTTGCCCAATAGTCTCCTTAGAAGGCCTACATTCGACTTTAGCAGCTGAAACAGACCAGGTTTAAGGTAAACTCCCAATGGTTCTGGTCTACAGATGAGTTTTTGACAGCAAGACTGAGACACAAGTCATAGAGTCATAGCAAAAAGCCATGACCCAAAGATTTTTCTCAGTTGGCATTACAGAGGAAGATCCTAGTTTAGCACAATCCCACATTTCAAGCACAGTTTGGCTTTCTTTTACAATGAAATAAAGACTCATTAAAGAGTTAAGTATGTTACCAATTATGTAAATTTATGTAAATTTAAATTGTGCAAATTTGATTTATGTGAACTGGGCATTGATTCAGGTTGTAAAATGCCTGATGGATAAGATAAATATCTGAGTCCTTAGCTCCAGAACCCACATTATGCTAGGTGGGACACCACACATCTGTAATCCTGGAAATGGGGAGGCCAAGAAGGCAGATCCCCTGAGATCATTGGCCAGTATAGACAGCAGGAGAGCTCTAGTTTCAGAAAGAAAGCTTTGTCCCAAAATACAATGGTAGACAGTGACAGAGGAAGACACCTAGCAGGGACCATTGGCCACCACATATATGCATATAGACATTCACATACATACATGGACTAATACATACACTACACATACTAATCATCTCAATTCCTAAAATGAAATTATCTTTATGTTCTCAGAGGTATTAGAACATTATAAGGAAAAAATCGTATACTTACACAAGAAATATCAAGGCACACTATTGTGATGTAAATAGTTTTATGCCTCACCCCAAGAAGCAATCCACATGGAGGGATGTGCTCCTTGGACAGAGGAAACAGAACGTTCCTCTTACTGCTGAAAGTTGGAAAGGCTCTTCTGTTGTGGATTGATGGCTGTACTTTCCACATGGGCACAAAGTCTTCAAGGACCTGATTGTTCACTTGTTTCAGTAGGACAACTATAATCTCTGTTCCCATTTAATGTTCCAGAGCAAAGGGTACAGTTTTATTTAACAGATGGAATGACAAACTGTCCCTGATAGGACATAGCCTGTGGTAAAGGGGAGTATGTTTATAGTCAGCAGGACGTAGGGAACAGGACTGGCAAGCTGAGTCTTAGAAGCTCATGTCATTTACCAGCAGAACAGAGTCTACCTTCTCTGTATTCTGAGAACTACTCAATAGAAAAATCTAATGACACACTCAGAGTCTGACTAATAGCCAGCTCATCTCACTTATCCATCAAGTCTAACCTCAAAAGAAACATGAATGTACCTAAGAGAAACCAATCAGTCTCCATTAGGAAGAAGATAATGAAACAATAGAGCAATGTGGCTAAGCATACAGCCCATAAGTATCAACAGAAACATCTAGGAAAAGTCAGAATTAAGCCATTTTGTCCCTTTTCAAACTTGTGTGTGTGCTACGCTAATGGGATATGCCTTCTTCTGTAAAGCACAGCAGTTCAACTTTGTGATTTTTAGACTTTCTAAAAATATGTGTATTTTCTATTTATGTGTGTTTTGTCTGCATGTATGTATGTGTACCATGTGTTTGGAAGCCAGAAGACAATGACAGATTCCATGGAAGTAGAGTTGTAGACAGTTGTGAGCCATCATGTGGGTGCTGAGAACTGGACCTAGATCCTCTGGAAAAGTGACCAATACTCTTAACTGAGAACCAGCCTGACTCCCGGGAGCTATCACAACCAGGATCTCAGGATCACGGGATCACAGAGACAGCAGGACTCTGAGGAGTTCTGACACAACCAACATAACAGGACACACAGGCTCCACTCAGAGAGTGAGTGAAGGTAGCACTAGAAATAATCAGATGTCAAAAGGCAACAGAAACCAAGATAACTTGGCATCATCAGAACCTAGTTCTCCCACCATAGCATGAATACCCCATGACATCAGAAAAGCAAGAATCAGATTTAAAACCACTTCTCATGATGATGATAGAAGACTTTAAGAAGGACATAAATAACTCCCTCAAAGAAATACAGGAGAACACATGTATACAGGGGAAACACAAAAATCCCTTAAAGAATTACAAGAAAACACAACCAAACAGGTGAATGAATTGAACAAAACCATTCAGGACATAAAAACGAAAGGAGAAGCAATAAAGAAATCACAAAGGGAGACTACCCAGGAGATAAAAAGCCTAGGAAAGAGATCAGGAGTCATGGATGCAAACATAACCAACAGAATACAAGAGATAGAAGAGTGAATCTCAGGTGCAGAAAATATAATAGAAAACATTGACACAGCAGTCAAAGAAAATACAAAATGCAAAAAAAACTACTAACCCAAAACATCCAGGAAATTCAGGACACAATGAGAAGACCAAACCTAAGGATAATAGGTATAGAAGAAAGCAAAGATTCCCAACTTACAGGACCAGTAAATATCTTCAACAAAACTATAGAAGAAAACTTCCTTAACCTAAAGAAAGAGATGTCCATGAACATACAAGAAGTCTTCAGAACTCCAAATAGACTACATCAGAAAAGAAATTTCCCCTGTCACATAATAATCAAAACACCAAATGCACAAAACAAAGAAAGAATATTAAAAGCAGTAAGTGAAAAAGGCCAAGTAACATATAAAGGCAGACCTATCAGAATTACACCAGACTTCTCACCAGAGACTATAAAAGCCTGGACAGATGACATACAGAACCTAAGAGAACACAAATGTCATCCCAGGCTACTATACCCAGCAAAACTCTCAATTATCATAGATGGAAAAACCAAGATATTCCATGACAAAACCAAATTTACACAATATCTTTCCACAAATTCAGCCCTACAAAGGATAATAAATGGAAAACTCCAACACAAGAAGGGAAACTACAACCTGGAAAAAGCAAGAAAGTAATCTTTTCCAACAAACCCAAAAGAAGATAGCCACACAAACATAACTCCACCTCGAATAGCAAAAATAACAGGAAAAATAATCACTTTTCCTTAATATCTCTTAACATCAATGGACTCAATTCCCCAATAAAAAAACATAGACTAATGGACTGGATACATAAACAGAACCCAACATTTTGCTGCATATAGGAAATGCACTCCAGTGACAAAGGCAGACACTACCCCAGGATAAAAGGCTGGAAAACAATTTTCAAGCAAATAATCCCAAGAAATAAACTGAAGTAGCCATTCTAATATCGAATAAAATCGGTTTTCAACCAGAAGTTATCAATAAAGGATGGACACTTCACACTCGTCAAAGGAAAAATCAACCAAGATTAACTCTCAATTCTGACCATCTATGCTCCAAATGCAAGAGCGCCCACATTCATAAAAGAAACTTTACTAAAGTTCAAAGCACACATTGCACCTCACACAATAATAGTGGGAAACTTTAACACCCTATTCTCATCAATGGACAGATCATGGAAACAGAAACTAAATCTATTGGAAATTAGCTTACATTTCTGTTACAGAAATAGTATTTTGGAAGCAGGGGTAAACTACCTCTGAAAAATATTTTTAGCCCTCTAATCAACTCTGAACAGAAAAAGTTTGAGTTGGAGCTGAGCTAGATGCTCGGTGGTTAGGAGCACTTGTCAGTATCTGAAAGTTTATTTTCAATTATAAAGGATCAGTGTGGTTTGCACTGAATTTCAATACAACTTACAGTGTGACAGAGTCACAGACATCAATTTCATTAAATTCATCTTTTCTCCTTTATTTACTTTTGGCAATTGAAAATCTCCAATACCCAGAGATAGGTCAGGAGAAAGTGAGTTTCAAAAATAATGTCAGTAGAAACCTCTACTTCTGGTTCCTTCTATTGTAGATATGTATTGAGTTTCTAGCATGCATCCAGAACTTCCAATCCAGTGAAGTAAAAGTGATAATTCATCAAGATTTCCATCTGTGCCACTTAGAATTCAAGTCATATCAAAGCTGCTCACTGTATTATATTTCTTAAATATAAGTGTAGTTTTTAACTGTGCTGACATATTGACATACAATTAGAGGCATGTATCTGTCTATAAAACCAATTAATTTCTAGTACCAATCATGCAGATCAGTAATATGAGCAAGGAAAGAGTCTGTACTTTAGGAATTATTAGATTGTCAAGCAATACATTTTTTTTCTTCTGGCACGGTAATGCAAATTTTTGTATTGCCAAAGCAAAATCTGTCCTGAACAATATTAATGAGGAAAAGTGTATAGTAGGCATCTCCTCCCAGATATAGTTTTTAAATGAGCTGGAGAAAGGCTTAGTCGGTAAAGGGACTGGCTGACACAGTCAGTAATCTAAGCTTGATCCCCAAGACTACATGGGGGAAGGAGAGAACTAACTCCAGCAAGTGTCCTCTGACCTCAATACATTTACCATAGTCTGTAGCCCTCTAATCAACTCTGAACAGAAAAAGTTTGAGTAGGAGCTGAGCTAGATGCTCAGTGGTTAGGAGCACTCATTGCTCTTGTGGAGGATCTGGGTTCATGGTGGCTCAAAACCATCTATAACTCCAGTTCCAAGAGATCTGACAATCTCTTCTGCCTTCTATGGTACACACACATACACACGGACACACACACACACACACACACACACAGACACACACACACACACACAGAGAAAGAGAGAGAGAGAGAGAGAGAGAGAGAGAGAGAGAGAGAGAGAGAGAGAAGAAAATTTAAAAAAGAAACATAAAAACCAAAAAGGTTTTAAATACCATGGCATGGGATAAAACAGCTGCTGGAGTGCAGACTAGATCACCCTGACAGTGAGTCTCTGCTGCAAGATGTGGGCAGGAGAAGTGGGTGGCCATCAGTCAGAGAGATAAAACCTGAGTTTCTAGATTGTGGAGGAAGCCTCTATCTTGTGACCTCTGCGATTTCTTATACGTCTAAAAGTGGGATCATTATGATTCAGCACCAGGGTATTATATAAATTGGAAAGAAACAGCATCTACCAATGTGTATGTTCATGCAAATGTGTGTGGGTGTCAGGGTCTGTGCATGTAGAGGCCAGAGTTAGGTGTCTTGTTTGTTCTCTAATCCCCCTCCACTTTAGTTTTTAAGACAAGGTTTTTACTAAACCAGAACTCTCAAGTTCACTAGACTGGCTGGCCACTGAGTCCAGAGATTGTCTTGCCTCCACTTTCCCGCACTAGGTTACAGTTACTATATAGAGCTGCAGTGCCTATTAGCTCTCTAATGTGGGTGCTGGGGATTGAAGCCAGGCATCTGTGTATGTGCAGCAATACTTTAGCCACTAGGTTTTCTTCTCAGCCTCAGTATTTCAGTATTCTAAACATGCATTCATTCTTAAATAGTTCTCTTCTAGAGCCATGGCTGTGATTAAATGCTATGAAGGCTATAGTTTGGTGAAGGGCATTGATTTTGCTTCAAATTACATGATGGTTAGTTTAGTGAACTTAAACTAACCTAGAATCGCCTGAAAAGAGAGTCTCAGTAAGATTCTGTAGACAGTGGGACTGCTCTGTAGAAAACTGTCTTAATTTAACTGATTTGAAAGACCTAATGTACTATGAATGGCACCACGCCTTAGGCAGGAGGTCCTGAACTATGTAAGACTTGAGAGATCAAGCTGAGCACAAGCAAGTGAGCACACATGCATCCATTCTGTCTCTGCTCTTAACTGTGGCTGTGACCTCCACCTCAAACTCTTGCTGCCTTGACTTTCTTATAGGACTAAAATCTGAATTTGTAAGCTAAACTAAACCCTTTCTCCCCTAAGCTGTTTTCTTATCAGAGCATTTTATCACAGCAACAGAAATGAAATTAGGACAAAATCGATCATTTCTATAAATAGATTTGATTGATCATCTGGGGCCTCACCCATTTATTTTACCTTGGTGCTAATATTTGCAGTTATATTAGCATATGCCTATGAACACTGTAGTATTATACATTGTACATAGATGATAAACTAAACACACTTAGAAACACAGAGCAGGCATGAAACTAGCCACCATGGAGATTAAGAGGTCCAATTCTAATTCCCAGTGAAACGAGTGTTAGGATCAGGTGTTTGTGTAAACCAACTTCTTATCCCGGTCATACAGCAGTGAGGTCTCTCCAAACCTCAGACATTGTTGCTTTATTCAGAACAGCAACAATGTATACACTGAAGGAAGAGCTCAGCCTTGTCTAAGAGGCTACAGTGACGCCTTGTGCTTAAGATGCTAACAACTGGGTAGTCATGGGCATGCCAAGGCTTTGCTTTCCTCTGATACCAAAAAGATGCGCATGCATTAAGTCAAACTGCTGGGCCCTGCTCTCAAAATTTCTGAGCCACTGGGTCTCGGGTGGGAATTTCTAAGTCTCCCATGCTACTGATCCTAGTGAAGGGTTCCCATTCCCAATGTGGAACAAAGGTGGGACAGCAGCAATGGTGAGTTCTCTGATACTTAGTATCTTACTGCTGCACTTGGCAACATATGCACATTGTAAAGGAATTCCTTTTGATGGATTTCATTTGGGCTAGAAATTGAGATGAGATCCAGATAAATGGCCACCAGGTAAGAGTGCTTTCCAACAGGCTTACTCAAACATCCTGAATTTGAGTTCCAGAAACTCATACAGTGCAATGAGAGAACAGACTCTTAGAACTTGCCCTTTGACTTCCACAGATAAACTATAGAAAGTATATGTGCGTGCGGCACGCACAAACACACACAACACACACACACACACAGAGAGAGAGAGAGAGAGAGAGGAGAGAGAGATGAGAAGAGAGAGAGAGAGAATAAATAAATGTAAAAAATTAAAGAATTGAGATAAAGGTTCACTTTTCCTTCCACTGAATTTTAGCTGAGATTTATAACCACTCCTCATCCTCTAGTACTACGTCATACTTGATAAATGGACTCAACCCCATAACGCATGGCAAATTCATCCACTATTTCTTGAGAGCATCATCAAAGAAAACCTTCCAGGCTTCATCTCCTTTGACCTCTGGTATTTTCCGCTGCCATTAGACTTCACTTCTGTCAGGTAATGGAACAGGTTCTGAAAGCAAACAATTGCAGTTGCTCAGAGACTCCTCAGGACAGGGTAGGAATATTTAACTATGCTTTTTGTTTTTTTTTTTATAGAATATCCTTGTATTACTTATCTACATCATGTCTACATCACCAGCCTCTGAATGCAACAGGAATAGCTAAGATTGTATTAAACTGAATTTAGTATGGAAAATCTGCCTTTGATTCTGTTTGGGAATCTGCAGAATCAATAATTTATTTGTTTGTACATACCCAGCCCAGCCATTTCCAGGAGGGAGCAAGGTAGTAACCTTGGTAGCAAGCATCTTTACCCACCGAGCTAGACCTCCAGCCCTGGGAAGTACAGCATTAAGTATACATCTTCTCTGCTAGGGTTCAAAGACCAGAGATCCGGCCAAGCCTGTGCTAAGAATCGCTTTTTATTAGTTAGAAAACAGAATGCTGTTTATTGACATATTGCCTCAGTTCATCAGTCATAAAATTATAACTAATCCTATAACTAATCCTATATAGAGAGTCACAAATCCTATAACTACTTACTGTGTGAACAACTAAAATTCCTCACTATTTGTTTTGGTAAAATGGTGTGTACTCCCTTTACATGTGTCCAAGTGTTTAGAGGTATAAATTTTTATAAATGTGTTTAGAAAAAATTAATGTGTAAAAAGCTTTTGGTTAGCTTGGTGTCACTGTGACACAATATAGAATCTCTTGGGAAGAGAGATGCATGGAAGAATTAATATAGATCATATTGCTATCTGGGCATATTTGTGGAATATTGTCCTAACATGGCTGCCTTGAGGAGGGAAGAGCCACTTGAAGGTCAGCATCATTTCATAGGCTAGACCCTTGGCTGAGTGTAAGGGAGAGAGAACACCGAGCAGACGCAGAAATCCATTTGTTTTCTCTTCACTTGACTGTGGATGGGAGTTGCTACATCAAGTTCCCACCTCCTTGACTTCATGGTGGTGATCAATTATAACATGGAATTATGAGCCAGGTTTTTTTTCTCTATAAATTGCTTTGTGTCAGGCATTTTATCACAACCACAGGAATGGAACTAGGAGAGCCACCTTGTTGATGTCTTTCCTATTGGGAAAGTGCTCCGTCCTCTCCCAGAGTGTGGGGCAAGGAGCATTCCTCAGCTCCATCTCATCCTTATGGATATTGGAAAAAGTGTAATTTTCATCCAAGAAGGTCTTAGTGACACTTCTTACCTCCCCAATGCAGAGCTTGAGGTGGCCCATGGCAAGTGGTCAGTGCATGTACACCAAGGAACAGATAGCTGGAAGGTTGGTCCTCTGTCTCCTGCCTTGAGCACTCATTCTGAATTCCCACTAAAGGGCCAGTTTTCTACTGGGTTTTCCCACCTCAGCATACTACCCATGACCAGAGGCTCAGCAAGTCCCTGTTCCCACAGGCAGTCTGAACTCCACAAACCCAAGTCTATGATTTTTTCAAAACCCAATGCTTGTTTTGTGATTCAAAATATCCCTGTCCCCCAGCACCAAGTCTTACTTTCAATAAAATTTTGTTTTGTTATTTACCTCATGTAAACAAGTGTATTGTATATGGTATGGTGCAACCTTCTCTTCTCCCTTTATTTCCACATTGATTTTAGTCGGATGGCCCCAGACACAGCTGACTTATCCGTCCGTTTCTCTGAGGAAAAGCAAAATGTTCTTGGTCAGTTATTTCAACAAGAGTATAATTCTAATTCAAGTTCCCCACTATACTAACTCACCACAACCATATACCTGCACTGGATCCATCCAAGACTGGGCCTATCAGAGAGCAGTCATGCAAAGGAGATACCTTTTATCTGTGAACTATTGGCTGTTCAGAGACACCAGGAGAGAGGGGAACCACTGGCTCTAATTTTGTACTCAATGCAGAGCCCTGGAAAGGCTAGAGTCAAACACATGAGCACATGGACTGCGCAGATTAATCTCAGTGAGTCACAAAACAAAACAGACATGAACATGAAAGAGAGATTTATGCATGGGAGTGCATGTGGACAGGGATGATAAGCTAGCAGTGAACGTGGTCTGTATGTTTTACACACATGTGCAAAATTGTTTAAAAACAAATTTTATGGGCTAGAGAAATGGTTTGGTGGTTAAGAAGACTTGCTGTTCTTACAGAGGATCTGGCTTTAGTTTCCATTGCCCACATGGCAGCTTACAACCATCTTTAACTCCAGTTTCAAGAGATTCAGTGCCGTCTTCTTGCCTCCATGGGTACCAAGCATATCATATGTATCCATATGTAGATGAAACACTCATATACATAAAATAAAAATAATGGCTCTTTAAAAACCAAATTAATTTATGAAACATAAAATATTTCTTATATATAATATAGTATAACATATGATATATAAATATTACATCATATGTTTATATGTTATATATAAATAAAATTTTAAAACAAATTTATTAATGAAAAATATAAATTAGCCAAATACATGTATATACACAAACATATGCATATACATATGTATGTATACACATCTGTATACATCCTCACACAGATGCATACACATACATGCATTAATACACACACACAGAAGCTCACCTAGGAACATCTCGTTTTTGTATGTCATATGACTAAGTAACCATGAACCCCACAGACAACACTCACCTGTTGTGCTGTTGTAATTGTTAAACTGCCTGTAGAGGGTTCGGACAGAAGATCAAAGAACCCCCTGCCCTTAGACAGTAAAATTACAATTCATCGTGTGGCAATTACAAGCAAGTTAATCAGAGCATAAAATTCATGAGGAAAGTGTTTCATTTGAAAATTTCTTCTCAGCATCTTCTTGCTCTTTTTGTACTTCAAAAGATGAACCAAATTCTGGCTAGCAGCAAGATGAAAGCAGTTTTCATATAGTCTTTCTACAGTTTGTGTTTATTTATAAGTGTCATATTAATTATTTGGATGGAATAAAAATACAATCAGTTTATTCAACAATTTGATTTGAGTTAGGGGGAAAACAGCCCACAACTATCAGAACTTTGAGAGGAACAGAGTTACAATATTCCTAGAGTATGACTATGGATTGGAAACCCAAGATTGACACGCATTTCACAGAGGAGATGCATGGAAGAAAGGTGACATTTATAAGGAAAAAAATAGTATCTAAATAAAACAGTAGTTTACTGATAAAGACTTCTTTAATTAGCCTGTTTCCTAAACTTATCTGTGTCATTTTCTTTTTAAGAATTATTTATTTTATGTGAGTACACTGTAGCTGTCTTCAGACACACCAGAAGAGGACATCATATCCCATTACAGATGGTTGTGAGCCACCGTGTGGTTGCTAAGAATTGAACTCAGGACCTCTGGAAAAGCAGTCAGTGCTCTTAACCCCTGACCCATCTCTCCAGCCCCACATATCTGTGGTTTTAGTCACATAAGATTGTGAAGCTTATCTTCGCTGTGTGGGATCCCTCTAGACTTTCTCATCCTTGCTAACTAGCAGGAATGAGTGATGAAAATTCTTTCTTTAGCAGTGCAGAATCATTAGGGTTTTGCCCACTTGCTGGGATACCCCACCTGATCCTGTTGTTTTGTTCAAGAGCAGGGATTGAACTAAGGGCCTCATAGTTGTGAGGAGCTCTACCACTAAGCTACATCCCCAGCCAGTTTCTCACATCTTAATTCAAGACAGGTCTTTGCAACATTGGCCAGGCAGGACTTGGTCTGGTGATCCTTCTGCCTCTGTCTTCTGAGGAAATAAAGTGACAATTTTGGCCCACCAGACCTGGCTGGGAGACCTTATACTCTTAACATATATTGAGTTCTAAGCTAGCAGTAAGTCAAATACAAAGCTTGAGTTTCCTTGCCAACCACCTCTTTCCAAAGCTGCTAGGAAACCTCGAGCTAAGTCTATCCCCCAAATCCGGGAGCCACTGACTCTGATTGAACACCCAAGGCTTTGGGCAAGCATTCCTTTGTGTGGTAGGGTGAATTTCAAGTGAAGAGCAAGGAGAAAATTTACACAAAGGACAGAGTGAATTATTTGTGAGGGTTGAACATGCTTAGGGATTTTACACAGAGCTAAGAAATGCAAACTAATTCCATCTCTCTCTGGACCTCCCTCTTTTTCTGTCTTTTTCCCTCATTCCCTTCCTGGAGGCCAACATCAGAAATGAAAGAATACCCTGAGCAACTGAAGGTGCTGAAGGAGAAGCTTTCTATACAGCACCACAGCACATGCTTCTTTCACAGTTTAACGGGTAGTTTCACATCAAAGATGGCAGCCAGTCAACCAAAGATAACATCTAGGTTCCCCAGCAAACTGTCTATACCCAAGTATGTATCATCCAAAGAATAAAACACATGAATTTCTGTCTGATATAAAACTTTATGCTTTACCTCAATACAATAGTATGCAGTTATAAAAAAACATGCAAAAGCAAGACTCCAATTAAAATATGATTTTTGAGTATTGTATAGGAAATTGAAGTTTTCTTCCTTTTACATCTCTGGTTCATATGTAAAGTTATTTAATAATTTAAAAAGATGTGGGAGTTTTAACTTAGTTTCTAGTTTAGATTCCAATAATGAGAAGTACCAATATTCTTTAATTAAGATTCTTCAACTATTTTCAGTAATGAGCTCCCAGTGTAGCTGAATCATCTGTGTTTAGATTAAGTTAAGTTTCCTGTTTAAGTTGATACATAATTTCGAGTTTTATTAACTCAATGAGACTTTATTTTGGCAACTTTTATATTACTACAGTTTGTGGGATTTTTTTAAGCCAATATTTTGTAAGTAGATACAGTACATTGTGAACCTAAGTGATAAGTCTTTGTAGCCCTGGGGCTATGTCAGCTTCTGTTGGACTCGTGACCAGCCAGTCCTCAAAAATTTAATTTATCTTTTCCCAGGATATCATTAAGCAATCTTTTAATCACATCTTTTATGGAAGCTGAGATAACGATAGATTGGTAATATTATTAAGTCATCAGTACAGACCCTAGGCTATTCTTCAGTTCAAGTAAAAGACAAATTCAAAAGTCTTAGTCCTGTTTCTATAATAAAGTTCATTTAAATGTCACGTCAGCTAAACTGATTGACAGTTTCAGGTTAAAGCCACAGCAATCTTCCTTGGCTTTGCTAATGAATGCCCAATTTTACATCACCATTTGAAAGAAATTCCAACTACATAAAATTTTTTCTTTTGAATTTATTTTTAAATATTTATTTTTAATTTATGTGCATGTGTCTGTATGAATATATGTTATGCATGTGTGGTTGTCTGTGGAGTTCAGAAAAGGGTATCACATACCCCTAAAGCTAGAGTTACAGGTAGTTTTGAGTTACTTGTCATAGGTGCTATGAACTAAAGCTGGGTCCTATGGAAGAGTAGAAGATGCTGATAACTGATGATCCACCCCTCCAGCCTTCCAACTACATATTTACTGATAAATTTTCATTAAAGAACAGAATAAGTTATAAAACAGTCCCAAATTCTCCAAACACTAGACAAGTATCTTTGAAGTTGTATAATATGAATCTAAAATCAATAGTGGTGTAAAATTTTCTCTGGGAAGATGTTCAGTTGATTCTTTGAGGTTTTTATTTTCATCTCAGATTTAATTTTTTTTCAATAATACTACATTTTAATTGATAATCACCCTTCACTGCTAATGAAACTAACCTAACTAAGAGGTCAACAGAATGACCTTCAAAGGAATTCAACTTTTAACTATAAGAGAATATAATCCATACCACAGATACTCTTGAATTTTAACTCATTTTTAAGTTGGTATAAAAAAATTAATCACCTAAGTTGTACCAGACATCCATCTCGCCACTCAGAGTCCTGACTTCAACAATCGTCTGTCCCAGAAAGTCATCCGACTCCTTCTTGAAGTGCTGCTTAACTCTAGATTTAATGTCGTCATCTTCATCCCATACTCTGACCTTGATTCGATCTGTCGAGTTATGACACTCACTGAAAATAAATGTGCACAGGTCAGTGACTGCTGGCTCTATAGCAATAAAGGATACATGGTGCTGGAAGCCAAATGTGAGCCTGACTAATTTATAAAGAGATATCCACTGAGTTATAAATGAAGATTCCCCTTTCAGTCATGGGTGTTGCAGGTACCTAATGCAGGTAGATGGGAGAAAGGTGTGGTTAGCTAAACAAACAGGCAAATTTCTATCCTGTTCCAGTTGATTGCCTGTAGCTGAGACAGCAGAGTCAAGCATGCAGTAAAGATCTTGGTTTAGGTATTTTCATGTCTTCTATTTGCAAATTTTTTGGACAATATATCTACATCCTAGAAAGTCCTCACTAAAACCATAAACTAACTTTATTGCCTCAGACATTCAGAAATTGGTCAGAGTATGAAATGATGGCAGGGTTCTAGGCAAGTACGTGACTGATCATTTAGGTTCTGTTCTCTGTGACAAAACGCTGAAGGTAAATTACAAGGAGGAATGATAAACTTTGGGCTGCTGGCTTCATGGATTCCAATCTTTGGTGGGCCCCCATTGCTTTGAGCCTTCAGTGAGGCTGAGCATCACTCTATGGAAGATTTTGGACAGGAGTACTCTGTTGAGAGGCCGAGCATCACTCTGTGGGGGATGCAGGATAAGGGGTACTCAGTTAAGAGAGGCCGAGCATCGCTCAGTGCTCATGTAGGGCAGGGATACATGCTAGGATGCAGAAGCAAAGAAAAGGCAGAGAAGAAGAGAGAAAATGGCAGAGAGAGAAAGACGGGGCAGTGGGGGAGAGTTGGGGGACAAGATCTAGCTTCTAAAGGCACAGCTCCATTAAAGGCACGGCTCCATTGGGTAGTTTCCACTCAGGCCTTCCATTCTATTAAGAACAGTCCCTTCAGCTATGAGCTCACTGATAATCTGATGATACTACTGTTCCCATAATCCAATGGCTTCCCAATAGAGCTGCTGGCTGGAGAGCAAGTCCCCATGGGCCACAAACCTTCTCAGTGACATATGTCATAGCTAAACCACAGCGCCCAGTATATACAGAAGATACTGTGAAATCAAACTTGATAACAGCCTGTATGTTTTAGTGTCACTGATATCCCTATTTCCGCCATCCCCTTTTGTTGATGAAAGCTATTCAGTACTGCCCACAGGTGTGTAATTGGTCTTTCTCGGCTGTATTTTGTGAATTTTCTTCCCATCCTTCTCTCTCTGTGACTAACCATTCTTTGAGAATCAGCTAGTCACTTTCTCTAGATCACTTTGCCTCGAGCTTGCTAAGTGAGATGGCAGGTTCAACCCTGTGCTTCCTGACTCTCAGCATCTAGTCCCTCTTGTATAGGAACCTTTAACCTGGGGTTTATGGGCAAGTTCTGGGCATCACTGATTTTACATTTGAAAACAAAAATGAAACTATTTCAATTTTCCCCTAAATTTTTCAACAAATCACAGCAGTATTTTGTCACTAATAAAATGACTGGTATTTATATATAACATTCAGAGTGTAAGGAAACTTAAAATATTACTTCAATTTATACTGTAGTAAAACTGTATTACCATATAATTGATCTACTTTTCTGTTTGCATATTTTACTTAATGCATTAAGTATGCACTTAACTTAGGAAAGCATCCATGTCTTTTTTTTTTTCCTTTTTTAATTTATTTTTTTTTTTTTTTTGCTTATTCACTTTATAACCCGTCCAGTCACCCCCTCCCACAATCCTTCCCCATCTCTTGTTTTCTGAGTACCCCTTCCTCCTGTATCCCCCACCCTGCCACTTTAAGTCTCTGAGAGGCTAGGTGCTTCCTCTCCCATTGAGGCCAGATGAGGCACCCAGCTAGAAGACCATACCCCATATACAGGCTGCATGTTTTGGGATAGCCCCCACTCCAGATGTTTGGGACCTACATGAAAACCAAGCTGCACATTTACAACATATGTGCAGGGAGGCCTAGGTCCAGCCCACGGAGGTAGATCTGTGTAGACTCCACGGTTGGTGATTCAGTCTCTGAAAGCTCCAAGGGTTCAGGTTGGTTTACTTTGTTGATCTTCCTGTGCAGTTCCTATCTCCTTAGGGCCCACAATCCTTCCACCTATTCTTCTATAAGAGTCCTCAAGCTCCATCCACTGTTTGGCTCTGGATGTCTGTATCTGTCTGAGTCAGCTGCTGGTTAGAGCCTCTCAGAGGACAGCTTGCCCCTGTCTGTTCTCAGGCTGGAGGTTTAGATCCTGGGAGCTCTGGTTGAATCTTTTGATACTCATTCTAAAAAGGACAAAAGCACCCTCACTTTGGTCTTCCTCCTTCTTCTTGAGTTTCATGAGGTTTATGCGTTGCATCTTAGGTATTGTGTGTTTTGGGGCTAATATCGGCTTATCAGTGAGTGCATACCATGTGTGTTCTTTTGTGATTGGGTCATCTCACTCAGGATGATATTTTCTAGCTCCATCCATTTGCCTAAGAATTTCATGAGCTCTATCTTGCCAAAAGCAATCTACAGATTTAATGCAATCCCTATCAAAATTCCCACTCAATTCTTTACAGAGATAAAAAGAGCAATCTTAAAATTCATTTAGAATAACAAAAAACCCAGGATAGCGAAAACTACACTCAAAAATAAAAGAAATTCTGGGGGAATCACCATCCCCGATTTCAAGCTGTACTACAAAGCAATAGTGATAAAAACGGCATGGTATTGGAACAGAGACAGTCAGGAGGATCAATGGAATAGAATAGAAGACCCAGAAATGAACCCCCATACCTATGGTCACTTGATCTTCGACAAAGGAGCTCAAACTATTCAGTGGAAAAAAGACAGCATTTTCAACAAATGGTGCTGGTCCAACTGGAGGTCAACTTGTAGAGGAATGCAAATTGATCCATACTTATCTCCTTGTACAAAGCTCAATTCCAAGTGGATCAAGGACCTCCACATAAAACCAGCTATACTGAAACTAATAGAAGAGAAAATAGGAAAAGCCTTGATCACATGGGCACAGGGGAAAAGTTCCTGAACAGAACACCAATGGTGTATGCTCTAAAATCAAGAATTGACAAATGGGATCTCATAAAACTGCAAAGCTTCTGTAAAGCAAAGGATACGGTCAACAGGACAAAGCGGGAACCAACAGATTGGGAAAAGATCTTCACCAACCTTACATCTGATAGAGGGCTAATATCCAAGGTATACAAAGAACTGAAGAAACTAGATTCCAGACCATCAAATAACCCTATTAAAAATGGGGTAGAGAGTTGAACAAAGAACTCTCAACTGAGGAAACTCGAATGATTGAGAAACATCTAAAGAAGTGTTCAGCATCCCTAGTCATCAGGGAAATGCAAATGAAAACAACACTGAGATTCCACCTCACACCAGTCAGATTGGCTAAGATCCAAAACACAGGTGACAGCAGATGTTGGCGAGGATGTGGAGAAAGAGGAACACTCCTCCATTGTTGGTGGGATTGCAAGCTGGTACAACCACTATGGAAAGCAGTCTGGCGATACCTCAGAAAATTGAACATAGTGTTACCTGAGGACCCAGCTATACCCTCCTGGGTATATAACCAGAAGATATTTCAACATGCAACAGGGCCACATGCTCCACTATGTTTATAGCAGCCTTATTTATAATAGTCCGAAGCTGGAAAGAACCCAGATGTCCTTCAACAGAAGAATGGATACAGAAAATGTGGTACATTTACACAATGGAGTACTACTCAGCATCCATGTCTTTACTGGACTACAAGACGAGCTCAGGGGCAACATTTACTTAACAATTCCTGATGGTGTCATGTGCTTCCTTTTTTAATTTTAATTTTATTTATTATTTACTTATTTTTTCTTTGAGACAAAACCATACAATGCAAGTAAGAGGAACATTTGAGGTGTGGCAAGCCTATGTGTAAACTGTATCTCATGATTTTGGCTTAATGTAGATGTTTCAGATCAGAATACTACAGTAAAAAGTGAGGTATTTGAGATTGTTATAAAATTTGAGGTATGATTAGCATTTGGTCTTCTAGGCCAGAGATTTAGATGTTTGTTGTGGGCAGAACACTGTGCATGAACTGAAATGGTTCATTGGTAATTATCCCAACTCAGTTCCTGCCCGGGGCCCTTCCTGGCCAGCAGGAAATTAGACGCAAGACGACAAGGTTCCTTCTCAAGGCAGTTTACTCAGGATTGTAGCTTTCCGGTGGCGGCCCCACCTACCCCGGGACCAGGCTTATATCTAAGCAAAGGCCAATGACCATATGCCACGTATCATCTCTCCATACGTCCACGTATGACCATTCCCTGCCCCTGCACAGCTGCATAGCCAAATGGAGGACTTGTTTACCACAAGGAGCACTCTCAGCCAGCGCCATCTTCAGGTGCAGCACATAGAGGCTCTCTACAAGTTCCTAACTCTTTTGCATGTTTTATTACACAGTGAAATTTTTTTAGATAGCAAGTTATAGGTTAGCTGCTTATCTGGGAAGATGTTTTGTTTTTGTTTTTTGTTTTTGTTTTGTTTTGCTTGCTTCTTTGTTTTTATGTAGCTGCTGCTCAGAAATTTACCAAAGAAAAACTCTCTTAAGCTTTAAGGAATGTCATTACCCATATGAAGACCATTTAAGATGGAGGCATGCACCTACACACAGTCAGCACATGAAAGACCTGGGCAAGAGGATTGTGAATTCAAGGGCAGTGACTTTGTCTACTTCGGAAGACCCTGTCTAAAATCAGATAGATAGATAGATAGATAGATAGATAGATAGATAGATAGATAGATAGATAGATAAAAAGAAAGAAGGAAGGTAGAAAGAAAGAAAAGAAAGAAAGGAAGGAAGGGGGAAAGAAAGAAAGGAAGAGAGAGAGAGAGAGAGAGAGAGAGAGAGAGAGAGAGAGAGAGAGAGACTCCAGCACACACCAGGCACACACATTTCTTGACAGGTATCCTAGTTAGGATTACTACTGCTGTGATGAAGCACCAGGACCAAAAAGCAAGGTGAGGAGGAAATAACACATTTGGTTTACTCTCTCACACTCTAGTCCATCACTGAAGGAAGCCAGGGCAGTAAGTCACACAAGGCACAAACCCAGAGTCAGGAGCTGATGCAGAGACCCTGAAGGGGGGCTGCTTACTGATTTGCTCACGCAGCTTGTTCAGCCTGCTTTCTTATAGAACCCAGGACCATCAGCCCAGAGAGAGCACCAACCACAATGGGGTCAGGCCCTCCCTTATTAATCACAAATTAAGAAAATGTCCTACAGCTGCGTCTTGTGGAGGCATTTTCTCAATTGAGGTGCCCTCTTTTCAGATGACTGGAATTTTGTCAAATTGACCTAAAACTAGCCAAGACAACAGGATTACTATCTGTGCATTCTCTTAGTTGTTAAATTCATAGGTGCTATAATAATCTTGAAGCCAATCGATACTGGGGCAATTTTGTTTTCATAGGCATTTCTTTATTGCAAATATTCTCATCAAAAATTATTTCTAGATTTAGTTTTCAGCATAACATTCAAATATGTATCTCTCATGACTCCACCAGAAAACTCCCTTTAACCTAAATTAGCAGAGGTTAATTCATTTCTTAAGAAAAGAAGGCCATCTCAGAGTGGGGCATCAGGCTGACGTCAGTAAAGCCTGATTGCCCAGTGACCATGTTCCTGCTCAGTCTCGTCCCTGACCGCTGCTTTTGAGCAGGTGTTTAATTAGAAGCTTCACTGACAGCTGAGGCAGAACCAACTCACCTCCTGCCTATGCCCCACTCAGCATCTGTTTCAGAAAAGAAGCCATAGCTAGCAAGGTCCACATCTCAAATCATGCCCCTGGAGAATATACAGAATTCCTAGCTCTGTGTTAGGGTTTACTGAGACTCTGTAACTGTTCAGCTAGTCTGGCATCAGGACCTAGGAGAAGACACACTAATGAAAGGTGGGTTCCACAGACATGACCCAATGCATCTCTCTCTCCATCTGCATTGGAATCAGTTGAGTTACATTATATCAAAACATAGCTGGAAGAATTACTGAATATTCTTCATCTTTTCTTCATCCTTTTCTGCTATAGTAATTACACTCTAAAATACCTTCCAGAGATTGTAAGCAATCTCACTTCAACTCAGGCTGGCACAGGAGGGCAGAGACATAGAGAAATCTCCAGCCAAAAATGTGCTGTTAGAGCCATTCCGAGGCTGCCTTTCAGTAAGTAATTACAGTCTCAACTTACAGCCGAGTTTCCTGGACTCTGACCCACAAGATGGGAATAGGATGAGACACTCGGCTTTTACACTTCCTCTTGGCAAGTTACCATGAGTTATGAAACTTGCTCTCATTAAACTATAGGTTTCTCATTTGTTTTTTAACCTCTATCTCTCATCTTGCTATATCTAAATTCTTTAAACTCATAAGTTTACAATTCAGTGGCAATGCAGTGAAACAGTTCCCCTGAATTCTTTTTTGTAAGGGTCTCATTTTGCAGCCCAGACTGGCTTCTACTTTGGAATCCTCCTGCCTTAGACTTTTTTCAGCCCGTCCCACTATAATGTATAATTTTAGGAATGAGCCACTATGCTATGTTTCCACTCTCTTGTTCCTATCTTCACCTACCAGGAACATTCAATTACAGGAGTTAGACCAGCCCCCAAAACTTATACTTACATTTCATCAAGCTTTGGAAACTGTAAATTCATTGTATAAAATGCTGATGCAAAAGTTATTGAAAATAAAAACAAGAAATCTTACCACCATGACTGTACAATTGTGTTCTTCTTCCCCATTCTTCCCCCCATCTTATCCATGTTCATACATGGCTGCTGCAGGATATTTGATCACACTGTGAACCCCCAGATTGTGATGTGTACTGGAAAAGCATGTTTCTAGTTGTGGTGTGGCTCAGCCCTAGCACACACATTTAACCCAAGAGCTTTCTTTTTATTGTAAACAGGATTAAATAAAATCAACCATATTTCAAGTGGTGAAACAAGCAATCAGTTGACTGGGAGTGAACATAGGAGAAAAAACTATAGAGGGTGAGAGAAAGTCAGGAGGATGACTAGAGAGACACATAAAAAGTAGAAAGGAGGGGCATTCAGTTTGAAGGTTTTTGAGATGTTATGGGAAAAGAGAGCTTTCTTTTCTTTTTCAGACATTGGCTGAGGAAGATCAGCTGGGTGCTTTCTCTGCCTCTCTGAGCTAGCAGACTTTCACTCCAGCATCTGGCTCCTGAGGCTTTACTGGTAAAATTGAACAACTGACATTTTGTTAAAAACAATACATGTCTGTCACAAACATCTCCCTTTCTACTTTTGTGTCATGTGTATTCTATTATTTTCTCCATACTCTTCTTCCCTTTTTAAAACTCTTCATAACTCATACATAAATATACACACCTAAAAATTTAAAGGTAGAATCGCATATCGCAGAGATCATGTGTTATTCATCTTAGTCTGCTTGACCAAATTTAACACAATAACTTCCAGATTTACCCATTTTCCTGCAAATTTCATTTTTCTTTAAAGACAAGTAAGACTCCACTGTATATATGCACCACATTATCCATTTATCTGTTGATAGACATCTTGACTGCTTCTGTTTCCTTGCTATGGTGAATGGAGCAGCAATAAACGCCAATGTGTAAATATCTCTCTGGAGAATATGGAGTCCTTTGGGTATGTGTCCAAGAGTGTTGTAGCTAGGTCATATGGTAGTTCTACTTTTAATTTTGAGAAAACTATACACTTCTCTCCATGCAGTAGGGCTCATCTTCCCCACATCCTCACAAGCACTTATTACCTGCTTCCTGGATGGTAGCCATTCTGGCTGGAGTGAGGTGGAATCTCACTTTAATGAGATTTTAATGAGTAATTTAAATTTTTCTTTCCCTAATTGCTAAGGATGTTGAATATCTTTTAAATATGTTTCTTGGGTATTTGTCTTTCTTCTTTTGAGAACTCTGTTCTCCCTATTAGTTCACTTATTAATTGACATTTTCGTTTGTTGTTTAGTTTAATTTTTGTAGTTCTTAATGAAGTCTAGATTTTAACTATCTGAAGTATAGCAAGCAATGGTTTCCTTCCACTGTGTAGTCTATTCAAACTGTTATGGTTTCCTTTGACATGCAGAAGCTTGTTAATTTCATACGATCCTATTTGACAATCCTTAGGGTTATATCCTGTGATAAAACATCATGAACAAAACCAACTCAGGGAGGAAGTTGTGCTTCCATGTCTAGTTAACAGTCCATCATGGAAGGAAGTCAAGGCAGGAGCTTAAACAGGAACCTAGAAGCAGGAACTGAAGCAGAGGCTGTGGAGGAGTGAGACTTACTGGCTAGCTCCTCATGGCTCCCTCACTCAACCTGCGTGTGTGTGTGTGTGTGTGTGTGTGTGTGTGTGTTTGTGTATTTTCCAAGACCAACTGCTTCCCACCACATAGAATGGGTCTCCCATATCAGTCATTAACCAAGACAGTCAAGACATACTTGCTTACAGCCCAATATTATTCAGGCATTTTCTTAATTAAGATTCCCTCTTTCAAGATATATCTAAGTTTGTTTTGAGTTGATAAAAATTCAAAAAAGAGGATCTTAATGCAAAAATAATGTGCAACCACAAATAATACTGCTTTATGAGTATATTTTATAGGGTCAGAATTTTTACTATAGACAGCCAAAAGAAAACTATATTATACTGTGCAAGTATAATAATAATTTCTTATTTTAAAATTCAAGAGTGTTTTACTTGTAGACATCCTGCATATGTCATGTCAGGCTATAGCACTCTGATCTTGTAAGACTGGTTTTCTCAGTGACACTGTAGCCTTAGTGGTTACTGAGAGAACACAGGTCACTAGAGGATGCCTTTCACAGAATAAGTACTTGCTGTTATGCAATGAATTACTGTATTTTAATTTATATTTAAGTATATATACATACACATATATACATATATATACATATATATGATTACTTATGTATCTAGATAAAGATACACCCATACAACTAAAGATTTATGTCACATATATAAATCTATGAGATGAGATAGTTATATATATATATACATATATATTATACATATAGAAATAGCTACATATATGCGTAGACTTGTATGATAAGGAATCTGACTGAAGTATGGATAGCAAGATGTTTTACACTATTTTACAGTTTCATCTAAAATGGCATGTAATATCTTATTAAGAATTACTTTAGAATGTTGTTAACAAACATATTTTTTCTCTCTTTCTGTGTATGTATGTGCATGTGTATGTGAATGTGTCTGATTCTGGATGTCTGTGTCCATGAGTTTGCGGGTGTAACACAGAATATCACTGAGGAAATATACCCATCATATATGCTGACTCTAAACCTATGTTGGATGAATATGTAAGCATTTCTCAGCCTGTCTCACTGAGGAATCCATTTTCAGACTTTCTTTTGTTGTTGAGTTCCATGAGTCATCTGGGAAGCAGTTAGCTTCCAGGAAAGAATGCTGCCCCTAAGAAAATGTTATGTATGGATTCAATTCAGTTTGTCCTAGTTGATAAATTTTCTTCCCATAGCTTGGCTGTTTTGTTTTGTTTTGTTTTATCTTAGCTTAGCCTTATTGTTGACGTGGAAGACCGAAAGTGAGGACTGGCAGATGGGCTTTTGAAATCATGTGGAACTTACCATTTTATCTAAACTCAGAAAGTATTATGGTCAGGAAGGAACAACGTACCCTCGATAGACAGAAAGACCATAGTAGCAGGAAAGCATTCTCTCTTGCCTTCAGGCAGTAAGACCCTCTCATTTTTAAAAGATTGTTTCATTTTTATCATGTGCAGGTGTGTGTGTGTGTGTGTGTGTGTGTGTGTGTGTGTGTGTGTGTGTTTCTCATAAGAGTAACACCTTTTGAAGATATCAGATCCTCTGGGACTAGAGTTACTGATATCTGTGAGCCACGCATATGGGTGCTGGGAACTGGTCTGTCCCTTGCAATAGAAGCAAACACCCCTTTGACCACCCTCTATCTCCCTCTGATTTTTCTTTGGTGAAGACTTTTTATTGAAGATTGGGCTTTTTCTATAACAACAACAACAAATCCAAAAAACAAAAAGAAAAACAAACAAACAAGCCAAAAAAAACCCATATGTTGCAATGCCAAGCTCTGTTATCTGATGAGTTCTGCTTTGCTGGATGGATACCCTAGATTCCTATTCCCTCAGTATGCACAAGCAGATTAAAATCGAGCTTCCTATTTGAGCAGGGCCCAAGGCATCGTTTCCATACCCTTAATTTACAACTTGGAGCCTCCCACCAAAGGAACATAATGTGCAGGAAGGTGGGTATAGTCTGAGACAACTGTAGTTCAGGACACTGAGTCCAGGCAGTTTAATTTAACAAATGTTTCATGATGTACTGTTGGATCTTTTTTTTTTTTTTTTTAGATTTATTTATGTATACGAGTACACTGTAGCTGTCTTCAGACACACCCAAGAATGGCATCGGATCCCATTAACTTGAACTCAGGATCTCTAAAAGACGAGTCAGTGTTCTCTAGAAGAGGAGTCGGTGTTCTTAACCACTGAACCATCTCTCCAGCCTTGGAAGGATGGAAAAGAAAATGCTGCAAGAGCCCAGAAACTGGGTCAGAGCTACAAGGAGGAACTGAAAGGTTTGAGTTAACATTGCAGAGGGGCTTTACCTACAATGAAACCTAAACTTTGCTGGTGCTGTTCTTCAACCGGAAAAGAAGGAAAAGAATATTTTAGCTTTTGCCTCCAGGTTCCTGCCTTGAATTCCTGCCCTGGTTTGCTTCCTGATGGACTGTAAGCTGAAATGAATCATTTTCTTCCCAAGTTGCTTCTGGCCAGCATTTTAATGGTGACAGAAACCAAACAAAGGCAATGACCTTCTCACTATCTATTCCTCTGCTGGTGAACATTTATGCCTTTTTATTATTAAAGTTCTACCACACGTGTGTGCATTTACTAGCTTATGTCCTCCATATACAGTTAAGGGATACTTCAATGGGATCTATTCCTCTGTCATAAATAGACCTACCGAGAACATCATGCAGATGTTGAAAATGTTTTAGTCAAGTTGTTCATAGTGAATTATATAGAGTAAATGGTATGCATATTAATTATTAACATATAAGCATCTATAGACACATACTCCCATGATACCAACTTATTCACCAGCAGTCAAACAGGTGTTCACCCTCATATCTGATTCTTTATTCTATGATAACAAGAATGATCATACTTTAATCTTTTAAATCAGGTAATAGCAAACCTTCTTTTTTATACTATATTGAGGCTTTAGGGAGGCTATCCATCATCTATGAAGGGGTGTGTGTGTGTGTGTGTGTGTGTGTTGTGTGTGTTTTATTTATATAAGACTTTCCCTTTTCCTACCCAATGCAGTTAAAAGAACAACCACAACTACAACCACAATCACAACCATCACAAAACAACAACCACCTCATAAAACCTCCTCTCATCTCTTGGAGATTTCTTGGCAGCTTTGAATATTTCCTACCAGACAGATGAGTCAAGAGCAGAAATTCACACCTCAGAAGACCATTCAATTCTGTCAACACACAACTATCCTTTCTCTTAGGCACCCCCCTACCCTAGTATCTTTGCTAGAAAACAAAGCAGCTGCCCTCCCTAGATACCCTGAAGTGACAGTGAAAGCCTTAGCAGCAAGTGACAACTCTGCAGTCTCCTTGCCAGACTTTATATGAATGCAGAAGTCAACTCAGTGAAGGCAATCTTAAAGGTAAACACTGTTAACTAATATCCCCTTCTTCCCAAATGCCAGCGACAACAGGGCACAGATGCAGGCTTAGAGAAAGGTTCACACCAACTGCTGAGGAATTGTAAAAGATAAACCTTAGGAAATTAATTCCAATTACTTTTCTACTTAAAAGTAAGCTTTAAGCAATTATCTAGAATAGAGCAATTCTGCTTCAGAACTCATAAGCAGCATTGTGGATTAGCTTTCAGATCTCTCTAGACACATGCAGGGCATCATGCAAAATGAGAAGAGACAATGCAAAACCAAACAACAAAATTCCAAGTCCCTATACAGATGGTTTAAAAATCTTAATAAAATCTTGTAGTGTGGCCCTGGCATCTGTCTGCAATGCTACTCTTTATCACCATAATGTAAACTTAAGTTCCAAAAAACCTAAAACTTAACATACATGCACGTACATGCACACATACTCATACACACACACACACACATGCACCTATATTATTTTAGACACATGAGTTGGTGATTGCCTATATTCTTGTTTTTTAACAGATTTCAATCTTCTGCAAGCTTTGCAATGAAAACAAAGCCCAATCTGAGCCGGGCGGTGGTGGTGCACACCTTTAATCCCAGCACTTGGGAGGCAGAGGCAGGCGGATTTCTGAGTTCGAGGCCAGCCTGGTCTACAGAGTGAGTTCCAGGACAGCCCGGGCTACACAGAGAAACCCTGTCTCAAAATTTAAAAAAACAAACAAACAAACAAACAAACAAAAAAAACCAATCTGATTGAAGACAGGTACAACTTATTTTATTTTAAAACCTGCAAAACCAATGATGATTAAAAGATTGGCAGCTGAGGTAAACTCATTTTCATAAAAGATAAGGCTTTGGGTAAAGTCATTTCAATTGCTATCTTTGTAGCTGTAGGGGTCAAGGATTAGCAATTTCATAAGCTTTCCCTTGCATAAATGCTAGTCAGAGAATTGGCTTTCTCTGAGTGATCACCGGCCACTGGCTATATATAGGGTCAGCACTAACATAGCCTTGGCCTCTGAAATCCTCTGGAAAGTCAGTTCAAAATCACCAGCCATTTGTTTTTCTAAAAATGAAACTGTCTGTCAAAAACTTCCCTGCTGGATTACAAACAGATTTTGCTTCAAAAAATATTTAGTTTCATTTCGGTCTCTATAATAAATATTAAATAACTAACTAAAAATAATGCTGGGATATTAATTTTAGTTCCTCCTTAGAATTAAACAAGGTAGGATGAGCCAGATGCCTGGAGGAGTAAGGGCATCTGCTGGCAGGGCTGATGACCTGACTTTGATCCTAGAAACTCATACAGAAGAAGCTGTCCTCAGATCTCCACATGCTCGTGCTTGCACCAGTTCACCATATCCAAAAAATAAATACATGTAATAAAAAAGGATAAGCAAAGAATAAATAAGCAATAACCTACCATTTAAAACATGGCTTCTGTATTATCAAGACGAAAAGGACAGTCTATATTTTTATGTAAATTTCCAAGCATATCTTTTTGCAGAGTAGATTCCTACTGAACAATAACTGTCTGATGCGAGCAAAGAACTAGGCCAGGACCCTAAAATTGAGCTATGCCAGTTTCTCCCAGAATTACCATTTGTTTTTCATACTGTGCCTTCAATATTATTCCAGGCTCCATGGGGAGAGGTGAAGAAGCATTGCTCAGATCTCATCAGATGGAAGCCTAGGGGACATCTTCCTTCCACGTCTGTACTTAACTAAGTCAAAATAAGTTCTTTCTTCTGTATGCTCCCCTTGCTTCTAGTTTTAGTTAAGCATTAGAAGTTCGTTGAACATGTGCAAAGGAAAATACCAGGCTATCTTCAATCAAGAAAATGTTCTGGAAGTTTGAATTAAAAATGGACATCTGAGCTCACACAAATAACTTTTAACTAGTGAGGATAAAGAAAGATGAAATACATTTGGAAGTTGTAAGAGAGCTGCTATCAAAAGAATTATAAGAAGGCTGAAGTAATAAAGCATATTAATGGAGAAAACGCTGTCATAGGTAGGAAACCAACATCAGAAGATAGCCATAAAGTTTGAAATTTACTTTATATACAATATTACATAAGGAGGTCTCATTCGCAAATGACCTCAAAAGTTCATTGAGAAAAAAGCCACTAGCATACATGAGAACATGGCAATCATGAGGATCTATAAAATACAGTAAGATACAATAAGAGCAATGTGAACATGAACACACACGTATATGTACCCAAGATAGCACTCATTTATACCTGGAGTATTCTGAGTCCATCTACAAGCTGTGAACAGATTTCAGTAGCATTATTCTCCCCAAGGAACATGTGATGAAAAGCACGTGACAAGAATAAGAAGCCGAAGGCTGAGGTCCGTGCTTTCCCTATGTGCCTTCAGGAAAATGAGCATCCTTCAAATCTGCCGTGACTGGGATAAGGAAAGCCCAGGAGTTGGGATTCCCCTGCTATTCTGAATGCTTTATATCAGAACCAGATTGCTGGGGACCAGCAGTAGCCAAGGGCAAAGCATGGGGGTGATGATGTCACTGTGGGGTTTATTTTTGCCTTTTTGTTTGTTTGTTTTTCTGATGTTTTACAAATTTTATTGAGTATCTCTCCATTGGTTTTTGTCTACTTTGTCATCTTCTTAGCCACAGCATTTTGTTTTCTCATTATCTCAGTTATTTTAAACATCATATATATTTAAAAATATCACAATCTAAAATATACCTTTTGCTGTACAGTATGAGATTTTTACAATAATAGATTTCTAGCTCTGTTGTTGAGGATATTGTATAAGTATAATGATATATTTTAAGAATTACATGTGATATAAATCTGAGTAATTATTTTTATTTAAGAATTGATGCATTTTGGAAATTTTATTAGATGTGTGTATCTGTCTGTGTGTATCTGTGTCTGTCTGTCCGTCAGGGTATGAATGTGGAGGGCAGAGGACAACTTGTCAGGTTTGGTTCTGGGTTTCCACCATGTGTCCTGGGGATTGAACTCAGGTCATCAGACTTGGTGGCAAGTGCCTTTCCCTACAGAGTCATCTCAACAGTCCATGTTTAATACTTTAAAAAAATGGATTTAAATGACTATGTATTGGTCTGTTACATTTGCTATTGTAATTGTGTTTGGTATTCGTCATTTAGTTTCCTACCTTTATAGACATCTATGTTTATAATTGGTATTATTTCTCTTTTGACCATTTTTTTTTTCTTTTTAAAGAGTTTCTATTTTATCAAATACAAGCTTCTAGGTCCTTCTGTTCCAGGGGAATCCTTAGAAACATCTAGCTATGCTTTTTTCCATTACAAATGCTATAACTATTTTTTATTATTAATTTGTAATTTTTTCTTTTATTTCTGATATTCTAATATAACTACATCCTTCCCCTTTCTCCTTCCTCCCTCAAAACTCTCCTCATCCCCCTCCTTGGTCTGAAATTCAGGGCCTTTTTTTCATTAATTTTTGTTACATGCACATATATATACACCTCAAATTATAAGCTGCATGGTCTGTATAATGTGATTTAGATTTTCAAGATTAATCATTTGGAATTAGATAACCATTTGTGACTTCAAGTTTCCCTTTTTCCTAGAGCACTTCCTTTAACAAGTTCTACAAAAAAGAAAATCTCCCTGTTTCTTTGTATCTGAAAAGCCTTAATTTTATATGTGATTTCTTTGTTATTAGAAGATAGTTTCTCTGGACATAGCATTGAACTTGACAGCTCTCCCTTGGTAATCTGAAGCTGACCTCACCTGGTGCTTACTCCTATCTCACAGCACCCTGCCCATTTCCTTCCTCCCTGAGTAATACAGACTTCTTCCTAACTATTTGGAAGGATTTCCCTTCAGTTGTTTTGGTTCTTATGTGCTCTGACACAGCTTTTCCATGTTTCTTATGTGCGGCTTTCCATTTTTTAATTTTGACAAAATTTGGAAAAGAATGACTCTTACTTTCTCAGACAGTTTTTACTAGTGTTTTTATCTCTCTTGTCTCTTATGGATTCTTGTAATGTATCACTGTAGTGAGCTACGTTTTAGAGTCTTTTTACTCATTAACATCTCTTCAATGAGCTCCTTACAGACATAGAACACCCTTTATTTAGTTCTCAAGTATTACTTTGTTTTAAGCAGCCTTTATCTAGAATCAAATACCTATTGCCAAGCCCTGCCAAGGGGCCTAACCAGGAAAAAAATAAAACTCTTTGCATGGAGACCACAGGCAGCACTGAATCTCACCCCTACTTGAGAAGTACTGGCAATTGGTAGTTCCTGGTCAGTTTTCCTTAAGCATGCCCCCCCCCCCCCGTAGATTAACTGTACTGAAGGGCCCTATACCCAAGATTATATGGGTAGAACTGCTCATGTCTCATCCCCCAACATCCTCTGACTGGTCACTGGCATCAACCTTTGCATCATCTATTTTCCAACAAGAATGCTCCAGTAGGGCAGCACATATATTTCCTACTTGACTTCAGCACCAGACAATGCCTCCTACGGATATGTTGAATTGATGGTTTTTCTATATAGTAATGGAGATGGTATTTGTGGGAAAAATACCTTAGAATCTGGATTTTTACCTTGCATGGAGATGAGTCACTGGCTAGCCTTAGACTCAAAGTTTGTGAGCTTCCCTCTCTACTTTCAAGTAACTGAACATCAAGAAGTGGAGGAGAAAGGCAAGCAGATGGGTGGACAGTGTGGTACTTGGGTTTTTAAAACACTTATGTGCTCTCTTGGGCTGATTGAGGGTCCTTACTAGATGTATTACACTCAGGAAAATTTGTTGTAATCCACAAATGAGAGTCAGGCACAACCTCATGGCTTCTGACTCTTTCTTATGTACATAAAACACATAAATTGTCTCCTAATCTCCTCTTATTGCATCATTTAGTACAGACGGTCCTCCCAAAAAGAAACTTCCGATAGTAACACCCCCTACCCCACCCCCGCACTGGCCTATGTGTCTAAACTGACAACGCAGTCATTCCAATGTATGCTTAAGGGGAAGGATGCATTGTAGATATGAGGGAAAGCACAGCCAGAGGCACCTGGAAGAGTCCTGAGCAGGGAGAGAAAGTAGTAGATTGCTTGGCCAGCAGACTGACCACGGTGAGGAGAAAAGCAGGAGCAGAGTAGAGGGAGGGGGGAAGAAGAAGAGTATGAGCAAAAGAGAAGACCAAGAGGGCTTATAGCTGAAATAGCAGGGTTATAAAGAGAATGAGAAGCTGAGGGGAAGGAAGCCTGTGAGCTGGAGAAATTTAGGGGGAGATGAGGAGAGCTAAGCACCTGTAATACTGAAGACACCTGGAGGACAGCACACATTTTGTTATGCTAATAAGCACTGTAGGTAGCTTTTTGTCCTTTCTGCCAGTGTTGAGGGAAATGGCTTCTTTGGTAGAGGGAAACCAGCTTCAAAGCTCCTAAGGAATGAAGACTTTTGTCTAACTACCAGAATTTTGGGAAATAGAGTTTCCTTTGATCAGACTGTGTGAATTCCTGTTTTAAATTCTATTATTTACTACGGATTTGGAGTACTTTGTTTGAATTCCACTGGATTTCATGTAGTATAGGCTACTGGCTTTGAATTCTTGATCCTCCTGCCTCCGTTCCATCCTGCATTCCAAGCAGGATCATGGACTGAGACATCAGACCCAGATTTATTTTCAGTTTGAAACTAAGCAAAGATCATGACCTCCTCTATCTCTGCCCACAGACCACCACAGTCCTTAGGGCTGTATTTTTTCATGGTTTGCTGTTTATTAATTCTCTTTGGGTTTCCAATTTGTGTTTTTAAGAAACACAGTCCACTTTCTATACCCCTTTCTCTTCTTACAAAATTCATAGTAAAATTCTAGTGCAAAGTGGTATCAAAATAACTCCCTTTTTATTGTCTCTGCTGATTATAGACTGGTAACAAAGGGCTCAACCTCACTGCAAGTGAGAGGCAATGCTGGTTGGAATTCCTCTCTTTTAGGCACATTCACAATATAGTCTGTGATTGGTGAAATAAAAACAAAAAAAAAAAATGTAAGCTCCTAAAGGCTGAGTAGACTCTCTCCTGCTTTGAAAACACATGAATGAATCTTCTGTGACAAATGATATGCTAATGCAGATACTGTTAGCATTCTGTCTAAACTCCACCTCCACAGTTACCTGGCAACAGCCAGGTATGCTCCTCCCCGCAGCTACCTGGCAACAGCCAGGTAGCCCTGCCCACTATTATAAAAGGAGATGTCTGGCCCCTCCTCTTCTCTCTTGCCCCTGTGACCAGTGTGCCTTCAGGTTCCCGTCTCCCTTCCCCTTCCCCCTCTCCACGTGGTCATGGCCACCCACCTCTGTCTCTCTCTCTCTCTTTCTCTCTCTCCCTCTCTCTCTCTCTCTCTCTCTCTCTCCTCTGCCCTAAATAAACCCCCTTCGTGGAACCCCCTGGCCTGGCGTCTTCCCTTCCAAGCTGCTGCGCAATTTAATATCAACAGATACCATCATGGTAAGCTAAGGAAAATACTGCCTTTGCCATTCAGCTGCAGGAGGGACTGTGTGAGAGTGATCTAAGCAATAAATCAAATCTTGACTGCTTTCTACCTGTCATTTTAAAGTATTAATCTGCTGTGGTATGCAGGAATTTTTATTTAATTGTAGTGTTAAACCATCATGTATACAGCACAGTTTAATTCACACTCATCCCTGGCTGAGCAGCACAGGGCTCAGCGACAGCCAGCTGCCGGTGGCTCTTTGTCTGCTACTAGAGCCAGGCGTCTCCAAGTGGATATAGTTAATAAACACTACCAAAGGGCCAAGGCAATCATCTCTCTGAACAGCGCTGTCATAATTTCTCGGTGCTCTTGGGTTACAGCGCCTCTGACAGCAACACTGAGCTGAATAGAAGAATAATGTTTACCTATACAAGTGAAGTGGTTTGAACGTGGAGTGTCATCCTGAAGGCTTTTGTGCTTGAACTCTTGGTCCTGAGCTGGTGGTATAAGGCTTTTGGGTCTAAATGTAGGATTTTTGGGTCTCAGTTTGAATTTAAGATTAAAAGAATCCCACTATCCCAGGACACATCCCAGGAAGGGAACATTCCTTAGTCAGAGGACACTTGCTGGATTAGCATTCAGAGGAGGAAGGGAGAGGCTGATTAACATTCCTCAGACTACAAGGGAGGGAACCCACCAGCGGGTGAGGAAGGCCCAGAGCACATAGACAGACAAGGGAGGTCCTTACCACCTCATTCCCCAAAGACCAATCAGTTTAAAAGTCTCACTGTTCTGCCAATCATATTATGCCTAGTCACTGTTTCTCTATTTTACCCCTTAAACTGTATAAAAACTATTCTTAGTTCCAATTTGGCTTTCTCTCCTTGCTTGCATTCGAGAGAACCCCAGTATACTTGAATCATTAAACATCATGTTAATTGCAGCGAGTCCCGTCCGTGAGTTTCTGTAGGAGCGCATCCCCTGGTTTTGGATCCTAGAATCCAACAGTGGCACTGATGGCAAATGATATGGATCCTTTTTGGAAGTGTAGCCTCACTGGAGCATGTTCTTGGAAGTTAGCCTTCAAACTTCAAAACTTGCTGTTTCCCATTTGTGCTTGGCTCTTAATGGTGGAACACTACTTCCACTGTCATGCCTTCTTGCTAGACATTTGATCCCCAGCATCAGCAAGAAAATAAATACAAAAGTTTCTCATGATTTGAAGAACTTAAAGGCTTCCTTAGACATCAAGAAGGATGCTTGATCCAGAATGATGCTAGAAGTCAGATTTATAATCTTATAGTGCAGATAATGTTTTATAAAAGGTGAAACCTCTCCTTATACCAGTACTTTCATTAGTGCCTAGCACAGTGTTTTGTACATAGAGGGCACTCACATGAAGTAAGGGGGGGGGAAACAACTGATTCCTTTGAAGAGAGTATAGCTGATTTTCTAGTAAACCATGTGAGCAGAATGTAAGCCACAAGCCATTCCTGTGCAATGCCACAGTAAAAAAAGCTGTTTGCCTTCATACCACGTACCACAAGCATTGTGTTGATAAGACTTCCAGTTTACAGAATTCCTTCTTATGAAACGACATGACATAACATATCCCTACTACAATCTTATGACTGCTTTCCCTCTAGGAAGAATTCAACACAGATGTTTTTCTGTTTCAGAAATTTGAAAACAAACAAACACAAGACAAAATCCAGGGGGAAATGAAGCTTGAAGGATTTACTAGAGAATCCTCTGAAAACATCTCACCAACCTATACATGAAATACAAGTTTCTTAGCTCCCATGTTTGTCATTAAATGAACACACCTTGGGGTTGTTTTCTCTCTGTAACCCAATGGGAGCAACTTCTGCCTCTCCCTTTTTAGGGAATGGTTTATAAGCACAAAAGATATCATTATGGGTAGCATGGGGAATTAGAATCAAATGCCACAATTAAATGTGAAGTGAGCACCCAAATGATTATCAAAGAGCCAAGACTGAGGACACCTTATCTCTATCAGACATTTTCACCTCCAAAGAACTATAACTGGCATTGTCACAACTAATCTTCATGTGATCTTTTGAAAATGAGAGATATGTCACAGCCCTCATTCTCCAGGCTTCTGCAAGGGCTCTAGGGGTCATGCCTTTCTTCTCTGAAGGACTCTAGGATGGTCCATTCTTGAGTCACATGCCATCCATCCATTTCTTAAAACTATTGTTTAAGTTAGCATTCAGACTATTGCATTTCATTAGGGAATTTTCACACATCCCCTGTTCGATATGCTCTCCCTCATCATCTTGCTGGCCCCATTCTTTCCCTGCTGCATCCCTGCCCCCTGCCTGCCTTTTACATCGTCTCCATTGCAATCTCTTTTTCTTTGTCCTTCTCTCTACTCTGCTCCTGTTATACCTTCTCTCCCCTTTCTATTTCTAGTTTTATGAACTTACACATAAACATGTACATATACACACACAAACACACACTTAAAAATTATCAATTTTAAGCTATGCAAGAAGTGATAAAAATTAAAATTAAAATGTCTTATCATAAAAGTCTCCAGAGGGCATCAAAAGGCCTATAAGCAAGGAACAATTAAACTTTATAACCACATCCAAAAATTGAACAATAATTTTACAAAATTTGTGTCGGCTTGCCTCAGAGCAGAGATTCTGGTTGTAGGAAAAGCACATCTGACCACCATCACTTATGTCTTGTATTCGGCTTCACAACAGGGGGATGCTTCTTAAAACTGGCTCTTTCATAACCCATCTGAACTTCAATTTTCTCATCAACAAAATAAAAGCCACAGACCTAACAACATTTCAGGTCATCTGCTCCCATTCTTTTAGCATGCGCTGGTCTTCACGCCCTTGCTATTCAGGCTACAACACTTTTACATGAGAATGCTATCATTGCGTTGCCATAATTCCTGTGGTGCTTATCCTATGCTTTCTAGGCTATCTGGGCTTGACATTACTTTGGGTTGGTGTGAACACTGATCTCAAGCATGGCTAGACCTTCTCCATGGTCCTGATGCTGATGATGGTAGTTTATGGTCCTGATGCTGGTGGGGGTAGTTTATGGTCCTGATGCTGGTGGGGGTAGTTTATGGTCCTGATGCTGGTGGGGGTAGTTTATGGTCCTGATGCTGATGGGGGTAGTTTATGGTCCTGATGCTGGTGGGGGTAGTTTATGGTCCTGATGCTGATGGGGGTAGTTTATGGTCCTGATGCTGATGGGGGTAGTTTATGGTCCTGATGCTGATGGGGGTAGTTTATGGTCCTGATGCTGGTGGGGGTAGTTTATGGTCCTGATGCTGATGGGGGTAGTTTATGGTCCTGATGCTGGTGGGGGTAGTTTATGGTCCTGATGCTGATGGGGGTAGTTTATGGTCCTGATGCTGATGGGGGTAGTTTATGGTCCTGATGCTGGTGGGGTAGTTTATGGTCCTGATGCTGGTGGGGGTAGTTTATGGTCCTGATGCTGATGGGGGTAGTTTATGGTCCTGATGCTGATGGGGGTAGTTTATGGTCCTGATGCTGGTGGGGGTAGTTTATGGTCCTGATGCTGATGGGGGTAGTTTATGGTCCTGATGCTGATGGGGGTAGTTTATGGTCCTGATGCTGATGGGGGTAGTTTATGGTCCTGATGCTGGTGGGGGTAGTTTATGGTCCTGATGCTGATGGGGGTAGTTTATGGTCCTGATGCTGGTGGGGGTAGTTTATGGTCCTGATGCTGGTGGGGGTAGTTTATGGTCCTGATGCTGGTGGGGGTAGTTTATGGTCCTGATGCTGGTGGGGGTAGTTTATGGTCCTGATGCTGGTGGGGGTAGTTTATGGTCCTGATGCTGGTGGGGGTAGTTTATGGTCCTGATGCTGGTGGGGTAGTTTATGGTCCTGATGCTGATGGGGGTAGTTTATGGTCCTGATGCTGGTGGGGGTAGTTTATGGTCCTGATGCTGGTGGGGGTAGTTTATGGTCCTGATGCTGGTGGGGGTAGTTTATGGTCCTGATGCTGGTGGGGTATTCTTTCTACATATAAACATTTATCATACAAACACTCTCCCTGCATGCAAACACTTAGCTGACTTCTCATGGAGAATCTTCATAAGATTAAATATGAATGGTTGGGTATATTTTTTATTTATCAGACTGCTACTGGCCATCTATATATTAAATCCTTAGAGGTGTTTATTTTGCCTGCTATGACCTGCAATGACTCTTACATGGTTTTATTTCACTTTTGCTTATCATTTCAATTCAGGTTCTTAGATTTTCATCCCAGGTAACACTGACTAACAAGGGATATTATATATATATATATATATAAAGTCTACAAGGTATACAAACATAATGGAGTTCTGTCAATGAGCTGACCCCTGCAGGATCAAAACTCAAGTGAGCCTCAGATTCACTTTAGCTTCTTGTCTGAGGAGACTGTCAATTCGCTTAAGAACAGCAGACGGATTAGATGCAACAAATTCACAACCTCAGCCCAGGTAAAGGAGCAATTTTCCATTTAACTGATGAGAAAGTCTCAGAATTCAAGAGTCAGTATGCAGAGTGCACATAAGTCTCTGGCCTTCTCAGGGAACAGCATGATTAGCCATAAGCCTGATTTCAATTCTGTCTAGTAGATTTTTATAGCAAGATCCAAACAAAGGAAAATTTTCTATATAATCGATTTTCAGAACAAAGAGTAAGAATACTTGCAGAATGTCAAAATACCCAGCTATCAACAAAGTGATATCCGCAATGTTGTCCCAGCTCCTGACAAAGCAATATTCACAATGTTGTCCAAGACACAATATGGATGTAAAGATGTGCAAAAAGAAAAACATGCTGCAAATTGAGAAAACCTTGCTGACAAAACTAAGCTATGTGGACATGTTATTCTTGGTCAAGGGCATCAAATATTTATGGTACGTGTTGTATAGGCTTTCAGGATCAATGGAAAAATTCAACTAAGTTGTAGAATTCAGAATTCACATATAAAAATCAAATACTTCTACACACCATGACAAAGCCCTTGAGGAATAAAGTATGCAAAAAATATGTCGTTGATTATGACACTGAAGAAGACCAAACAAAAAGTTAGGAAGAAACCCAACCAAAGAGGTAAAAAAGCCTCCACAGTGGAATTAGAGAATAATGCAGAAATGGAAGAAAATCCTGCAGATGCAAAGATAATCCTCATTCATGGATAGGGTAAATTAATAGTGTGAAATCAGCTACAGTTAGAACAACCAATGCTATGTAATCACACTAAAATACCAATATGATGTTCTTCATGGAACTAAGAAAAATTCCAAAGTCTCATATGGAAACAAACAAACAAAAAAACCCAATAGTCAAATAATTTAGAACAAAAAGAACAATATCAGAGACATTCATATGTACAGCATAAAATAAATTTTTAAAATCAAACCCAAAACGTTCTGTACAGCAAAAGAAATTAAATTGAATCAAGTCAGAGCATCAAGAAACTGTGAGGAAAACTTTAACTCAAGCATGCATCAATGGAGTTTCCACAATTGGGGTGAGAAGCAAATATAATAACCAGAATTTTTCCCATATATGAGAAGAAATTTGAATCTACGTGCTCAAGCACCTCAACAAATCCTGAGCATCAGAAACACAAGAAAAGGGAACACTCTACCACCCAGTGATGATATTACACAAATGAGCAGAGAGAATAAAATATCAAAGGCAGCAAGAAGGGAGAAGACGCAGGTGTCCTATGAAAACAAAGACCAAATAGACTTCCTGCAGGGAGCAAAAGGAACACAGACACTACGTATACACTAAAGGCCTAAAATCAGCCATAGGCCTAAAGTCAGCAATAGTCCTGACATACATGCATGCTAACACCAAGTCTTGGGTCTCTGTGGAAAAACACTGAAACAGAAGGCTATAAGCTATTGTAAACAGGCAGCTTCTGTGGAAATTTACCAGCCCAAGTAGTCATAGGTCTTATAAATAGGCAGCCTCGGTGGACAGTACCAACTTAGATAAGGACAAGTGAATCATAGGCAGAGTCATAGTGACCTGTCCCCTGAACCTACACCCAGCTGATACCCTGTTCTGAAAGGTATCTGTACTCCCCCTGAACACCTATGCTCCAGTGCCATTCCCTTCCCCACATCCTGCCTTTTTGTGTTTATAACCCCTGTGTAAATAAGTAAATTATGATGTGATTTAAATAACTAAATAAATTAAAAAAAAATAATAATTTTACCAAATGGTAATCTAAGCCATATGGACATGTCAACGCACACAGAAAGAGAACACAATCCAATGTAGGCTTTCTCATCAGAACTCTCTGCACATAGCGAATGCAGTAGAAGCTGTTTTTACTAAATGAAGAAAGAGCAGCCCCAATAAAGCTGCAGCTAGGACATGAATTACCAAAGGCCAGAATGCTTCCTGGTAAGACAGGAACAAGGCTGAGACGCTTGCTGTGTCATTTCCATTTGATTTAATACTAGAATCTCTTACAGGGCTATTAAGAAATAAAAGTCTATTTGGAATTGACTCTTTCAGCGTTTTATTTTATAAAGAAAATAATAAACTGATTATGAAATTAATATGAAAATAATGGAACTATCTTAATGCAGTGAGCAGAACTTTGAAAAAAAAAAGGAAGAACGACATGTGGCTCAGGCTTTCCTAATTTCAGACGTCTTAATAAGAGTTTGGTCCATCAAGCTCCATAGTCCTGAGTATAAACAGACAAACAGAACAGAAAGTCCTGGAATACAGCCACCCACACATGCAGACCTGAATTCCATCAAAAGGTAAAGAAGCAGTTTAGCTGAGAAGAAACAATGCTTTCAAAATGACAAACACTCAAATATTCATAGGTATAACCTATGCCATACTTAAATTTTTTTAAATATGCATCAAGGTCTGAGTGTAAAACTATAAAGCATATGCAACTAAAAAAGTATAAAATTCTGTGTAAAAATGCCAAAATGAATAGGCACTTAATCAAGGAAGAGACACAGCATATAAGCACAATGCTTAACAATTCTTAGTTGTTAGAACGATACATAATAAAATCTATATAAGATGACACTGTATACAAGACAAAATGCTAAAATTTAAAAGATTTAAGACTTAGTCTTACCAAGAACTGGAAGTTTGGATTAGACCTGGGACTCCTGTACTTTTGCGAGGATAAACAAGAAATAATACTGGAAAACTATGCTGCACTAAAAATGATAAGAACTAGTGATGCATTCTAAAACTCAAACCTATGTCATGCAAATGGAACTCTACGAACGAAGGGCACATGCCTACTGACTCTATCAATGGAAAGTGTAGAAAATGAGAAACACAAGCATGCCACACCAGCTCCCACACTGGCTGCTGCTCAGCAGAGGTGAGCTCACCATCTTGTCTGCAGTGACAATTTTACTGAAGCAGGCATATAGCAAAACTTAACTATTCTCTTATGTATAGGTTCAATCTGTCAGTGTTGACAGTCAATGCCTCAGTCAAGGTATTGTTAAAGTTTCCTGTGTACAGCTCCCACCAACGATCTGCAGGCTCTGTAGCATCCTGTCTGCATGATGCTGTGGGAGTCCAACTACCTCAGCCCGGAGTTCCTTGATCTTGTTTATGGCAGGTCTCCAACCCCCCCCACCCCCGCCCCCTTCCACCGCTTTGCCCAACTGGCTTTATTCATTTACTAGATTCCAGTAGAATCTCAATTTGTAACTACACATTGATTTCTTGTCTTCTGTTGAAAAAGAGTTAGGGATGAGCCTACCCATCCCTCTGAAGAAACACCACCTAAACCTTATCATTCACTTCACAGTTAAACAACCTCTAGTTGTTCTCTAAACCAATTTTTATAAAACACTTTTCATTGGTCTATATTCAAGCAAATAACAATCACAAGCCCCCACACCCCACTTGTTAAACACTTAAAAAGGTCCAAGATGACTCACTTAGCGTAAAGAAGATAGAGCCTCGTATTGACTTTTTACCAGATTATAACTAGAAATCGTTGCATCATTTTTTTTCTCAAGAAGAGTTATAGAAAGAAAAGGTCCTGGAGGGAAAAGTGATTTCTTGCTGTTAGATGCAAGATATAAGGGTTTATAAATAAATGTCCTCATAGACAGTAAAAGATCATAAAGTTATCATCAGCCATTTTCTCAGAGTGGTCTAGTCTCATTTCTACTATGACGGATGGATGAGGTGGTGCCCCCAAAATATCTCTTCTGTCATTAGTCACAAATCTTCACATGTAGTACAGTGCTTGTCTAGCCCATGGGTTCCCAACTCTGAGCACTCACGTCCCAAGTCACAGAGCAGTCACACAGTAAACCTCTTGCTACTTCCTTCAATGCTGCCCCAACTATACTTCTAAAGAGTAAATAAAACATTTCATAATATTAGGTTTAAAATTCTAGTTTCCCTTTTCAACATTTCTGCATGAGATTAAAATACAGCGATGACTTCCTTAGCATTTGTGAGCCTGTCTTATATTCACTCTCAAACCCTCATGTCTACATGGTAGTTTTATGGTGTGTACTTACAAGTAGAACTTCTCGTCCCACACTGGATTCAAGTTTCCAAAGATAGTTTTTGTTCTTCTTTTATTCTTGCCAACTTGAACTGTCACATATGGGTCACTGGACCCTGTTTTGTCTTTTGCCTGCAAGCCTTGTGCAGAAACCACTGAAACGAACCGGAAATAAAGGCTTCAATATGATGATGCTTCCAGAAACAAAACCATCAGAGAGAATTTTCTGTCATTTTACCCTGGGTTTGCAGATTCAACCTCACCACTCTCATTCTCAGGGCTCACTGAACTCCACAAACATCTAGAACAGAATATGCACAATGACTGTGACATCTCTAGTCATTCGCCTGCTGAGCACTATCCACCATGTGTGCCTACCACTTTTCCTTTGACCCTCTGTTAATCGACACCTATGCTAAACCAATACCTTAGCTGCTGTGAATTGTGCTGCAGTGGGCACAGGAGTAAAGCAATTTACTTAAGATAGTGGTTTTTGATTTTGTCTCTTTGAGGTATACACTCCATAGTGGGACCAATGGGACATGTGCTAGTTAAATTTTGAATATTTTATAGGAATCTTCTTGTTCTCCATAATAATGGTTTTAATTTACATCCCTCCCACTAATGTACTGGGTTCCTTTCCCTCCATATTCTGACTCACAGTTATTTTTTGTATGTTTGGAGAGTAAGCATTCTAACATGTGTGACGAGGTAGCTCACTGTGTTTGAGATCTGCATTTCTAGTCAGTGATGTGGAACAATGTTTGTGTACTATTGACCAGGTATAAATCTCATTTTGATAAATGTTGACTCAAGTGTTTTCTTATTAATAGGAACTCATAATAAAATTCAGTCACTTCCCACAGCATGCATGAAATTGGAAGAGATTGTATTCAATGAAAGGACCTGATACAAAATGACGTCATTCCTACAAGACTACAACTACAACTGTGTACAAGAAGCTGTTGAGGTCCTAGGGAAAGATAGCATGGTGTGTGTGTGTGTGTGTGTCTGTCTGTCTGTCTATGTGTCTCTGTGTGCCAATATGCCAATATGCAGTATATTTTATAATTTGGTAGGAGGAACATATTTCAAGAGACATATCACAAATCAAAGTGACTATAGCAAATACCACATACTACATTCTTAAAGCAAAGACCAGGTATCATGAGCTTTCAGGACAAAACGACACTTTGCCAATTAGCTAGCTAGATTTTATCATTCTGAATTATATTCATACTTGAAAACATCATGCTAGGCATGAGTAGAAACATATAGATAGTAACAGGTGTAAATGAAACAAGATCAAGAAAATATCCAGTGGTAAGTACTTATATATGTGTATTGACTTAGGTTACATGCAGCATATACAAAAAATGTTCAGTAAAATTCAAATGATTTAAAAACTTAATAGATTGAGTATGATTATCGATCAGCTTAATCCAATAAAGAGAGGATCTTTATTTTATTATGACAGAAGATTGGTCTGTGTTTCTAGTGTTGCTTGTTTTTAGTATATGGGTATTTTGCCTACATGTTTGCATGTATATCAGATGTGTGCAGTGTTCGTGGAGGTAAGCAAAGGGTATCAGATCCTCTGGACCAAGAATTATATGTAGTTGTAAGCTGTCATATTGGTACTGGCAACTTAAATAAAATCTTTAAACCAGGTTACTTTAAGAGTAATAAGTACTAATTAAACAATAACCCATCTCTCCAGCTCCCATGTATATGTTAATATCATTCAAAAAGGATCAACTTTAGAGTTTTAATTTAAAGAACTGAAACCATCACTGGTGTTTACTTAAGGATCAGGTAGATGAGTGTGTAGTTACTAAAATGATTCCCCTTGAAGCAATATACTAATAGTGACCCTCAGTGAGGACATTACTGACACTGCTATCATTATTCAGTAGCAGGCAACCTGAAAAGCTAATTTACTAAACCTTTAAAATGTTGATGAGTAAATTAACAGAATATAGAGTGAAATTATTCTAATTTTCCTGCATATATTTGAGAAAATGGAATAGGAAGATTTGTCAACATTGATTAGATTTTTCAAAAAAAAAAACCATCTATTTTATCTAAAGGTGTTTTTATTAGTGGTGATTCCTGATACACATAATAAGCCTCTTGATGGAATAAAACACTTAAGAAATGTATTGTACCTGTAATGGTTATTTTTGCTGACCACTTAGACGTCCCATCCAGCACGCTCTGCTTGGCAGCCTTTGTGTACTGCACAAAATCCTCTTTGGAGATCTGGAACATTTCCTGAATGACTTCAAACACCTCTGGCCTGTTTCTCTCCCTGATCTTCATTCTTTCTTTCATGGCTGTGATGATGGTCTGTGTCTTATCCTCTGCACCGTGCTTAGAGCTCTTCTCTGCTGCTCCTGCAATGGAAAATCAGTGACTGTGTGAATGTATAGGAGTTGCTCTGGGATGGTTCAAAAGGAGATGCATGTGTGTTAAAGATTTAGTTTAGAGGAGCTGGGATGGCTTTTCTGTTAAACATAAGGAGAATGAATCACTGTACTGAGAGCATTGGTCCATATTAGCATCATTGGCAACAGAGTAGAATTCAGTCACCCATAAAACCACAATACTGGAACAAATAAGGAGTTCTATAAGTAGTTGGGTTGAATTACAAACAATAACAACAACAACAACCTTCAAAAACCATTGCATTCAATCAGTAAGGATGTCACATAAGACATGTAACGACTCTAAAAAGAATTGAGAACTGGATCAGACATAAGTGGCACATTTCAACTGGAAACAAATAATGCAGAGCTCATCCAACTTTTCTCAGTGAGATGGACTGTAAAGAAATGCTGTTTAATTTACATTAAAAAAGAATTCCCATACCACACATACATTACATACCAAAACATAGTGAAACATTTACCTGAAGTTCTTCTTTGCAAAAAGCATTTGGAAACCACTGGTCTGGACTCTATAGCATATAGCAGGCAGCACACTTAAATCCCCACCAACAAACATATTTATAGTCAAATGGGCTAAATTTCACTTTCAACCAAAATCTTTCAATTTGTTTGTTTTGTGATTGACATCAACTTCCTGGTTATTGTGTGATTCAGAAATGCTACCAGCTATGGAACATCCCCAAGTACCATGTTTGTGTCTTCCAACTTTTCCATCCACCAGAGGTATCCTAAATGCTAGGCATGGCCTCACATATGCACATGCATGTGTATGCCTGTGTCATGGCACACATGAAGATGTTAGAGTTTGTTCCATCTACCATGAGTGTTCTGGGGATTGAACTCATTCTGTGTTGGTTGAAAAGCACCCTTATCTGCTCTGCCATCTCACCCACCAGTCCTCAAACATATTTAAATAAGAAGATTAAAAAAGAATGAATCCTAATTTAAAGAACGTTCTAAATACCCTACTCATTTGTTAAAACATGCCCCATAACAGCTGTGTATTTGTAAATTATGTGCCATTAAGTAATTAAACGTGTTTGTAATTTACCAGTAACAGCTTGACTACACAGTGCATAATTCTTACTCAGTAAAATATAGTTAGTGAGGTTGGACTGTGTGTCTGCACTACGCGTAACAGGCACGTTTGGCTTCAAGTGTTAGAATGTTCGTTAAATGTCAAAGATGGGTTGAAAATATCTGCAAGATTCAAAGTGTCTGGAGAAATGTGTTTGCTTGGTGGCAGCCACACTAAATAAGATATTTGAAGGGTTAGAAGCAGCATGAAGATGATAGTCATTCCCCACCCTTATACTCAGAAGGTTAAGAACATGGCTGCTGGTTAGTCCAGAGGCTCTAGAAAAAATTCTCCCGTCCTATATTGTCAAGGGTCCTGGGCTTATACTTCTAAATTCAGGAGTCCAGCTGAGTGTTATGTACACAGTAAATGCTCACATAAGCAACAACTACAAATTTAAAGCTAGAATGTCAAGAGATTTCTTATCCCAAAGAATCAAATCTCTAACAATTTGAATTCTTACCTCTTTTGATGTGGTAGTTGTGTTCCTGCTTGACTATGTATGGATTAGTCAGATCTGTGAACTGAAATTGCCCAGATTGGGGAGGGAAGGCTGACAAATTTATGTTTAAGCCCCTTATCTGTCACTTCCAGAGAAGATACATAGCTTTGAAATTTTTCTGCCTGTACATTTTGTTTCTGAAGAGCCTCGATCAAAGTTTCAGACATTAATTCGTAATTAATTTGGCAGCTGATCTGCAAGTCCTTTTCCTTGCTCATCATTGTTCATCAAACACACATCTTCATTTTCCAATCGGACTGTGTTTTTAAATTGCTGCAATTTGTCACAAATTTCCAGACTTTTGGCTTGTTCTGTTTACTTCGAAGTAATTTCAAGATAATCAATGATAACTGCAAATAAGCATTTATGTAAAGTCTTTCAAAATCCTCTGGTAGCTTCCTGAAGTAGTAAGACACTGGTGATCAGCAGTGGCTGAGATCTAAGGAGATGCATCCCAGCAAAGCCCCATCACACAGGAGGCAATGCCCCATGCAGCCTCCATCTCCCATTTAAAACCACTTGGTGAACAGACTGTTACACACAATAGAGCAGGAGAGAATTCAGCTTAGATAGAAGAAGTGTCCTCCAGTCAGTGAGATTTCAATCTTACCTAAAAGGGAAAACATTTCACACAGGGAAACTGGCTTCTTGCTACGTAATCTCACTGTCAACCAGAACCTCTCATTTCTCTCTTTCTTTCTTTCTTTCCTTTCTTTCTTTCTTTCTTTCTTTCTTTCTTTCTTCTTCCTTCCTTCCTTCCTTCCCTTCCTTCCTTCCTTCCTTCCTTCCTTCCTTCCTTCCTCTCTTTCTTTTTTACCTATAATTTGAATGATATGAGTTTTCATATGAAATTAATAATTTCCTATTTCACAATTCTAGTATTTTTCCAAGGTCTGCTTGCTTCAACTTCCTCATCCTTCTCTCTTCCTTTCTTTTACTCCCCTACTGTCTTTATGTGTATATTCTTGTATGTTTATACACTTAATGTGTATATGTGTGTTTATATCCTTTATGTGTATATTCTTGTGTTTATATACTTGATGTGTATATGTGTATTGATATACTTGGTGTGTATATTCTTGTGTGTTTATATACTTGATGTATACATGTTTATAAACTTTATGTGTATATTCTTATACTTTATACATGTATAAAACTTCAACTTTCTCCTCCATTCTGTTCTCATTTGCTCAACAAGTGTTCCATACAACTCTTCAATCTCCAGGTCTCTGCCTCAGTGCATTACCCTCTATTCTAAAAACACATTTTTGAGTCCTCCTTAACAGAAAATTCAGTCCTCTCAAATCTAACGATTACATTTTCTGTCCCTCACTACAGAAAACAGAAGCAATGGTCAAACCCCATTTGTATCATTAGCACCATAATGTGATATAATTATTGCAAACCTGTAAACACTCAAACCCCTTGTGTGGAACACTCAGAATGACCCACTTACCTGAGTGTGTGTTTAGTTAGTAGGACTATGCTCTATTAAATGCATAGCCTAATGTCTAGCACAATATTTAGAAAATAGCACATGCTTAAGAGATACAGATGCCAAGCTAGTTCTTGAAGGAATTAAAGGTGAAAAGACAATCATAAACATTTTAATGAATCATCTGCTCCTTGCAGGCTGTAACCTGGGCCATAATCCTGGAGGGAGAACTCCCCATAATGCACAATAATTAAAGTGCTAAAAATATATTTATGAAGAGAAAACAACTGTCCCTTGGCTTCAGATCTGCAATTCATAGAAAACAGGTTGTGTGCCTATCACCAGAAAGCTGAGCCTGCTGAACCTCAACTAGATTGAACTGCTCAGCTTATGTATCTCACAGGACAATGCAAAGACAAGTAGCCAGCTATACATGGAAGAGATGTGTTAAGAAGATACCATGGCAATAAGTGCTAGGCATGTAGTTAGCATGTTTGGGTAAAGAAGGGGGTAAATCTCCACCTGCCAGGCACTAGCTGATGTGTTCTGAATGTTTGTGGTTCCCTAAATGTCATCAATGAAACCAAATCACCAACATGACAGTGTCAGAAGATGGGCATTCAGGAGAATAGGCAGGGACTGAGGCAAAGCTCTGATAGATGATGCCCTTACAATACAGGGCCAATGGAGGCCTTCTCCACTTAATCTTTGTGGAGCATAGAAGATCAATAGCAGGCAGTAGGACAAATGTTGGGGATAGCTAGGGGCTAATGTAGTGAGAGGTAAAGTTTTGATATTTGACATCTGCCTAGTTTATGGTGATTTGCTATGGAGTTGCAGATGAACCAGAATACCATCCTTTTGCATTTGAATTCTCCTTTGCTCTCCTCTCCTCTCCTTTTTCCCCTCCCCACTCTCTTCCCCTTCCCCTCACTCCCTACCTCCCTCTCTCTCTTCCTCCTTCCTTTTTCACCCAGTTCTCTTCCTTCCTTCCTTTCCTCCTCCCTTCCTTCCTTCCTTTCTCCCCTTTCTTTTTTCAACAACAGGTTCTCATTCCCAGGCTGACCTTGAATTTTCTATATAGCTGATTACGTTCTTGGACTTCAGATCCTCCTGTCTCCACATCCTGAGTGCTGGTGAGCATGTCATGCTATGCATGGTTTTATGAAGTACAAGATACTGTACTCTGGAGCTTTCATTACTGCTGAGCAAGCACCATCAATTCATTCTTCACCTCAACCCCCATAGTTACTTCTTCACCCTAAGACTTGGCTGCCTCATCCACAGGCAAATGGGAACAATGGTGATATCTCTTTTAATGAGGTTAGGTGAGACTCAACTCAAATAGATAGATAGAGTAAAAAATAATGATAGAGTCATCTAATGATCATTAAATATGGGATTTTAGAAAGTCAAACAAGCAAAGTTCAGAGACATCTATGAAAGTATTTCGTCCTAGCAAGGGACTGCAGGACTTTGAGCATTACTGTGAAGCATCCATGAAGAGTCACACTCAGTAGCTACCAAAGGCTACTGTCTTCATAGCTGTTGGCCAGTTGGAGTCAATACAGTACTTAAAGACAAAAGACATTAAAGTCCAAAGAATCTGGAAAATTCAATTTGTTCGTTTGTTTTTAGACATCCAGAAACACTCACATGCACTTGAGGTTAATAGACCTAGGGGGTGGTGGGCTAACATCCCGGGAAAACACATGGGCTATCAGGGCAGAGGCATCTGAGCACTGCTCTTGCTGTCTAGCAGTTGTAGCACAGAAACGTGTCTTTCCCTGTGACATCACGTGGGTGGTCCTCCTTGGATGCCTGTTTTCTTTCTGGGGAATCATGTAGGTGGGCACAGAGTTGACATCTTCCCACCCTTTCCATTAGTTGCTTTGTATCTGAGATAACCCCAACCCTCCTCCTTTCAGTCTCATCACGGAACAGACCTGTGACTCCCCCAGAGGCCACCCCCTCCTCGGAGACTCAGAGCTTCATAGCCCACAGTTCTTGCAAACAAAGGCCTAGATAGATAACTGGGGGAGCTGACGTGAGATGGAGCACTTCTCCCACCCCTGTAGGCGGCTCTGTGATGAAAATGGGGGCATGTGGGCAGGGGGCCCTCTCATGAGGAACTGCAACCTTCTACAGAAGTGATTTGGCTGTCAGATGACCTGCCCCCAAACCAAGCTAAACCCTAACTTCTGCTACTCTGGCTCTGCCTATACCATCCCCACTGCAGTTAAGCATCCTGACCAGCAAATACAGTCTCCTAGCATGAGTTTGGGAAATGCTTTCACTAAAATGAATTTTAAAAAAAAATCAGGATGAGTTTGTGTATTTCATTGGTAATTCCTGAGATTTCCCATTTAGTATAAAGAAATATCTTAATGCTTTAAAGGGACAAATAAATAATTTTTAATTGTGCTCAGTTTTTCAAATATGTCAAGACAAAATTAAGGGATATTTAAAATATCACATTTAGTTTCTTCACGTCCTATTCAGAAATTTAAAAAGAATCAAAACAACAACAACAAAACAATACCACAACAACACATGAAAAACTTCAAACACAGGTTTCTTTCTACTTAGGTTCGTCCTTAAATGGACTCGGATACTCAGGAAGTTTGATATAAGCAGTTCAAACTGCTGCTGGAGGCTGACTAAGGCTTACTGGTCTACCATGCTGTTTCCTTGTAGATGTAAACATGTCCCAGACCACCATCTTCAACCTTATCCCCTGTGACAGGCTGCAATAAGGTGGACAGCCATTGTTTTGTCTAAGTACAGACAAAAGAAGATCACTAGGTTAAGCATTCAGACGTCTACTCTGAGATGAGTGGCCACTGTTTCTTTAGGAGGTAGAATTCACTCCATGTAATCCTACTGTTTTTCAAGGTGAAGCTTCTATTTTGACTTCTGTTTGGGGCTGCTTGGATCTATCATCTCTCTCTCTCTCTCTCTCTCTCTCTCTCTCTCTCTCTCTCTCTCTCTCTCTCTCTCTCTCTCTCTCTCTCTCTCTCTCTCTCTCTCTCTCCTCTCTCTCTCTCTCATCTATCTAGTGGGATTTTCTGATTTTTCTCCATGGGAATAGACTTTCTGTCTATCTATCTATCTATCTATCTATCTATCTATCTATCTATCTATCTATCTTACAAAACAATACATAACAAGTTAGAGATTATTATGACATTTTAAGGTTTATGTGTGTGTGTGTCTCTGTGTGTGTGTGTGTGTGAATACAGATGCTCACAGAGGCCAGAATAGGGTGTAAGATCTCCTGCAGCTGGAGTGGCAGGCAGTTGTGAGCCTCAACATGTGGATATTAGGAACCAAGCTCAGATCCTTTGCAAGAGCAGTGAGTGTTCTTAATCACTGAACCATCCTATCAACATTTGACATTTTTAAACTAAAGGTGTTTATATCTTTCTTCCTCAAGCCCATCCCTGCCGTCCTCTTGCCCTGATCTCTGCTTGTAGCTTCTGTCTTACTGACTCATTTTCTCATCTCTGCCCCACATTTTCTTTGCCCTACCCCATTCTTCCTCATCACATATTATTTCTCTTTCTTGGTTTCCTTTCTTATTTTTGGCCTCACTTTCATCTCTTTGCATATAGACATCAGAGGCTAGGATCTACATATGAGGGGCGGCTTAACTCTTAGATCTGTTTTGTCTTTTTTCCCCATATACACAGGACAGTTGATTCTGAGGTATAGACATCATGGACTAAACCCAGAAAATATAACCCTGAGAATTCTTAGGGATGATCTCTATGTTCTCCTCCACAAAGTCAAGTGATTTGGAAATAATGGGCTCTACAAAGCCTTGCAGATACTGTGCTCCAGACAGGGCCTATAGTGACTTCATGTTCCTTGCTCCTACGAAACTGCCAGCTGCCACCTCCTTCACCATAATAGGTGAAGAGCACACACGAGTACTGAGGCTCCATGCATGGCAAAGCACAGGCAGGCAGGTGCTGGGTAGGACTGTACAGGAGTGATTCTCCTTTCATTCCATCTCTGTCCACCACAAACGTAGCCACCACTGCTGAAATAGCACTGAAGGCTAAACTGGAAGTGTAGCAGGCTGGGCACATTGCTCACTTAATCTTTCTGATGTCTTGCTAGATCTGGGGTAGAGGTTAGATTAATGTGAAAACACCATAAACCAGAAAATGAAACTTTGTGGGATTTATTGATTTTTCTTTGGGGAATAGACTTTCTATTTAAAGTTTTTCTCAACTTTGCCACCTGTTCTCTTTTCCTGAATTTTTTCCTAGTTCCTAGGACAAATTCAATAACATATAATTCTTCATGGGTACTTTTATGGGTACTTGACATTTTACTCACTAAGTAAATAATAATAGCATTATGATGATGTATAAGCATGACTTTACTTCTCTCTTCTTGCTTAAAGAGAGTTAGATGTGTTATTTGTTTTGTGGGGGAAGTGAAAATTATTAATACTAAATAATTTTCTTATAAAACATTTATAAATGCTGCTCATGAACTAGTATTTTTTTATTTTAAGTTAAATTTGCTTAAAGATTATCCATTTTGTTTTGAATCATTTATTACAAAAAGGCTTGAAGTTTTATGACCATCCATTGCAAGTGCCAATCAGACAAGCTTCAATAATTTGTTAAGATGTTCCTGTACTCATGTTCGTGTGTATAGGCTTGGGGAGGGAGAGAGAAAGACAGAGACAGGGACAGACAGACAGAGATGAGAGACAGAGAGCTTTTAAAGCCACAAATATGTTCCTTCTGGATGTTAGCTGGATGTGGTGGCAGGTATTATTAACTCTCTTTTATGTGAAGATTAAGTCCAGGGAGGTTTTAAGTGGGATATCTATTTCACTTTCTGCAAGGATCCTAGTACATCCAGAAAAAAGGGAAGGAAAACAATTCAAGAGCTGGAGGATGGGATAGGAGTGCTGTTGAACTCTGCTTAGAACACACAGATGTATCTGTGAACTCTCAGCAGCTGTGGTTATGTACACAAGCCCTACTATGAGTGGGCTTGTTAATATTCCTATCTGGGTGGAGAAGAGGCTCCATTTCATATAAGAAAATTGCCTTATATGAAGAGCTATGTAGCTCAGGGTTGCATGTGGGAAAGATGCTAGTTATCAATTATTTTTCTCATGGATGTAAACACTGGTCAGTTGCCTTTGGTCCAGTAAATAACTCTATCCCCATGCTCATCCAAGCAGCTGTAATTAAACTCATTGGCCACACACACACACAAGAGAGAGAGAGAGAGAAGAAGAGGAGGAGAGGAAGAGGAGGAGGAGGAAGAAGAGAAGGAGGAGGAAGAGAAGGAGGAGGAAGAAGAGAAGGAGGAGGAAGAGGAGGAGGGAGGAAGAGAGAGGAGGAGGGGAGGAGGAGGAGGGGAGGAGGAGCATTTGGAATGAAGTGGTTCAGAGAGACGGGGAGGAACAAGAGATAGTAATGGGGGAAAATAAGAACAGTCTACAGTATATGCATTTATGAAACTGGTCATATAACTTAATTCACACAGACTTAGAGTAGCAACAGAGTTGAAGATCAGACCTTTTAAATGGAGTTTGAAGCTGTAAACTGTCTATCATGTCTATTAGCATGCACTGTGTATACTACAGGGTTGCTTCTTCTGAGGTATTATGTGGGCACACTTCCTTCCTGCTCCCTCTTTTGTGGCTGACAAGAGCATATAAAAGTTCTCCTCTATCTGCTTAGTTTTTTAATGGGCTCATTATCTCTCCAAGGTAACTCAACAATTGATTCCACTGTTACTCAAACTGATTACATTCTTAAGTCATTGGCTCTCTTTGTGCTGTTGAAAACTCAGCATGACTGTAGCTGGTGGTGTGAAGGGTAAACTGCTGGGCTGGGTGTGCATGAAAAGCCTTGAGGACTCATGAGGGGAACCCTGGGAAGCCCAGGCTAGCATAGTATAATGTCTAAGAAGACAGGCATCTATTGAAAAAGCAAAAGAGCTCAAAGTATCAGTTTTAGGGGCTCTAGTTAGTCAGTTTAGACCAATTTTATACGTTTCTTTGAAAGTTAGGAAAGAATACTGGTGTGTGGGTTCTGAGATCTGGCTTCTAGTTGAAATGTTGCCTGAAATAAGCATTCATTTGTCAAAAGTATCCCCTCTCCAGGAAAAAGACATCGGGATGGGTATGGCCCTCATGCCTCACTGGACAACAACAGGAGGACCGGAGCCATTACAAGGTCCCCTTCAATTATTGGAGGTCAGGCCTCTATCCCCGCCTTCGAAAGAATAGAATCGCCAAGGCCCTTCTATACTTAGAGAAGGGAGGAGATGTCAGGAGCAGCCCTGCATATACACTAAAGGCATAAAATCAGCCATAGGCTTAAAGTCAGCAATAGGCCTGACATACATGCATGCTAACATAAAGTCTTGGGTCTCTGTGGAAAAACACTGAAACAGAAGGCTATAAGCTATTGTAAACAGGCAGCTTCTGTGGAAATTTACCAGCCCGGGTAGTCATAGTCTTATAAATAGGCAGCCTCGGTGGACAGTACCAACTTAGATAAGGACAAGTGAATCATAGGCAGAGTCATAGTGACCTGTCCCCTGAACCTACACCCAGCTGATACCCTGTTCTGAAAGGTATCTGTACTCCCCTGAACACCTATGCTCCAGTGCCATTCCCTTCCCCACATCCTGCCTTTTTGTGTTTATAACCTCTGTGTAAATAAGTAAATTACGATGTGATTTAAATAACTAAATAAATTTTTTAAAAATCGAAAAAAAAAAAAAAAAGAAGCATTCAGTTCTTGATGGGACACCAGATTCTCTGAGCTCAATAGTCCACTTAATCCTAATCTTCAATCTACTAACTTAGTGTTTCCAACTGTGTATGGTTATACAGAAAGATGATCATTGAATCAACATAAGATACTTAAACTTTTATTTATTTATTTATTTATTTATTTATTTATTTATTTATTTAATGTGTATAAGTGTCTGACCTGTATATATGTATGTATGTATGTATGTATGTATGTATGCCATATATGTGCCTTGTGCCCACAGAGGTCAGAGGGCATCAGATCTCTTGGCACTGGAGTTGAGGATGATTATAAGCCACCATGAGGGTTCTAGAACCCAAACCTGGGTCCTACACAGGAACAGTCACTGCTTGTATTCACCAAGCTATTCCCCCAGGGACCCCTCTCTGCTGGGTGACTTTTCATTGTAGTTTGTAATGCCTTTACCCATTGTGTATACCACATTTATTTATTAATCATCTCTAGAGCTTACATGAGGGTTAAGTTATAGAGAAGTAAATATTGTTCACTTTCTTCCAAGAATATATCCTCTACCCATGGGGATGCTCAATATATTCAACCTATTTAAGTGTCTCAAAATATCATGCTTGTAAACATTGGTAATGGGACCACAGAGGGAGAGGAATCAATATCCAATTTGCAAACAACAGAAATAGCCAGATCTTATTAATGCTGTGAATTTAAAAGGGCTTGTATTAGGACACAGAAGTGTGGCATAGCATCAGTGGAGGCGCCAGAGGACATACCTTACAATGCCTACCTGCTGAACACTTGGTGACCGACTATGACCTTATGTGGTATTTGAACTTCTCAGGAATTAATATGGGTAAAACACATGTTTTGTGGGACTCTAGAGCCTCGTTAATTTATCATCCAACATTATGTGCACATTTTTGTTGTTTATATATTTGAATCTTTTCTAAATTGTGAGAAGTATCAATTAAAATAATTTGAACCAGGCATGATGGCTCACACCTGTAATCTCAGCACTTGGGAGGAAGATACAAATATAAACTAACACCAACTTCTCAGTTAAAACAAGAAAGATACATTTCTTAAGGAAACATCACTGATTTTGGAGAGAGATTTTTGAAATTTCTTGCTAGTTCTTAGGAAAATCTGTGATGTTAAATGCATATATTTACAGAACTCCATTCTGATCCATATGGAAATGTTGATTTTTATAGAAGAAACAAGTCAGAGTTACTAAAGAAAATTGCCCCTCCTGGATTATCCATATCTGTCTTGATTATTATATGGCATTTTGAATTCTTCTAATTTCTCTAACTTACCTGTAAATTCATCTTCTTAAAAAGAAAATAGAAGTGAAAGTGTTTATATTAGCCATGGTTCAAAGTTACAACATCACAGAAGATAAGTCATATCACATTCAGTCAAGAGCAGAGAGAAATGAACACATACAAGTATGGCTACTTCCATACTTGAAAATGTTCAATTAAATGACTCTACCCAGTTCATGGCTCTCTGCCTAGGGAATGTTGTCACCCATGATAGGCTAGTCTTTCTTAACATTGACTACCACAAAAGGTATACACAAGATAGATAGCTTTAATTATGAGCTTGACACAACCTAGAATGCCCTGGGGAGAGAGTCTCAATGATGGTTTATATACATTAGATTGGCCTTATGGTATGTCTATGAGGTACTGTCTTAATTAACATAAGTTCATCTTATTGAAAAAAAAAATCTCAGTGAATATTTTAATTATATTATTTACTCAATATCAAGTAAGAAATACTGGTTTAAGAAATAGAAATAGAATGTGGAAATATTTCTAGAGTTTACTGGATGAGGAAATCTTTACTCTGAAAGACTAAAAAAGGAACAAACCCATTTCTTAGGCATGATCCAAAGCATTTTATTTTTTTTCTCTAAGAGATTCATAATATTTATTTTTAGATGGCAATATTTTTATAACTGTTACTGTTCTATTTTCTTATTTATTAAAATGCTTGTTTACAATTCATTATAAACATAAGGATTAAAATGTAAAGATTTTGTTTTTTATTTGTATGTGTGTGTGTGTGTGTGTGTGTGTTCATGAGTGCAATGCCCATAGAGGCCAGAAGTGACAGTGGATCCCTTGGAGCTGGAGTTACAGATAGCTGTGAGCCACCCAATATGGATGCTGGGAGCCAAACTCAGATCCTCTGGAAAAACATACATGTTCTTAACTGCTGAGCCATCTCTCAACCTTCTAGATTAATTCTAATTGTAATTAGTTGAATAAATAAGATCGAGTTATTGTAAGGGATCATTCCTAATCATACTTTTTTCAAAGGTGGAGCTGTGTATGGAAACACACACCCATAACTGAGCACATAAGACATGGAGGCAGAAGAATCAGGAGTTCAAGGTCATCCTCAGCTACATAATGAGTTAAGGCTAGGCTGGATTACATGAGACTCTGCCTCGAGGTTTACAAAGAAGGGGATAGGGTATGGGAAACCAGATGTTTTGTTGAGACATAGTATTGCTTAACCTGAACCTAGCTTTAGTCTGATCCAGTTGTGTTGGGGGAATGTTAATGCACAGAGAACACAAGGAAGCTCTATGTCTATTATGACTGCAGCTAGCCAGCTGTCATTAACTCTCCAGTCTCACACCTTCCTCTGTCTCACTCCGTTCCAGGCAATCCATGAACCTCACCCTGAATGAAAACAGAGGAGCAGACAATATGTTGCTATGAAAAGGCATTGTGTTGTAAACCAGAATTCACACAAAATAGATTTCTTTGATAGCATTTTTCAAAGAGAGTTTCTGAATAAAGTTCAGGGGTATAGAGTCAACTTATACATAGCCAAAAGTATGGAGGATAGGCATCTCTGGATCTGCTACTAGATAAATAATTTTAAACAACAAAATTTAAGATAAATTGTTACTAAAAATCAGAGCAAGTATGTCCATTCAGAAATATCAAAGGATAAAGAAGGGGATAGGGTATGGGAAACCAGATGTTTTGTTGAGACATAGTATTGTTTAACCTGAACCTAGCTTTAGTCTGATCCAGTTGTGGATCACACAGGTCTACAGTATACCTAGAGTCAACACAGACTATTTCATGCAGCCTTCTCGATAAATCAACAAATCTCTGAGGTAAATTTTACTAGCCACATTTATTCATATTGCCTACGGTATACCTAGAATCAACATGGACTATTTCATGTAGCCTTCTCATTTAATCTCTGAGGTAAATTTTATTAGGCATATTCATTCACTTCATGGAGACAGATTTGTGTGAAATTAAGAAAATACTATAATGGTCATATGCCTAGCTGCATTTGACTTTAACATTTGAAGACAAGAGTCCCAATTCCAGTATCCATGCAGACGGATACCCATCAGGCAGTGAAGATAAAATTGGGAAAGCATCCCATAGTTCTAATTTCAGGAGTGTGTCCTGGTTCCAGTTTGGGTAATACTGTATATGGTCACAATCACACATAACTATTAACAGAACAGACTGGAGGTCACTCTGAGGTTCTACAGATACTGGGGATATTCTTTCAGCCTGAGGACTACTCCCTCTAGTTCCTAATTCAATCCTATGGAGATGCCCTTGGTTGGTTTTCATTGTTTGCTTGACACAATCTAAAGTCACGTGGACTTTAGAAATTTCCACTGAAGAATTGCTTCAGTCATATTGGCCTATGGGCATGTATATGAGAGGCTGTGTTAATTGTTAACTGATATATGAGTGCCCAGCCCACTTTGGGGGAGGCACAGTTCCTTAGGCTCTCTAGGAAAGATAGCTAAGCATAACCCAGAGAGTGAGCCAATAAGCAACATTCCTCTTTGTTTTCCATTTTAGTTCCTGCTTGAGTCTCCATCCCAATTTCCCTTAAAATAGACTGTGATCTATAAGATGAAACAAATCCTTTCTTCTCCATGTTTGGTTCGAGTGTTTTATTACAGCAAGAGTAAAGTGAAGAACAGAGGCTATACCATTAATTCTATGACTGGTAGGCCATCATTGGCTCATTTGCATAAGTGGTAGGAGAAAGCCCATGGAATATGTTGACACGAAGGGCTGCAGTGTTCTAGTGTGAAGACACATGCAGGTTCTATAGCCTGAGTACTCACGCTGTAGACAGTCGGCATTGAGCAGGTCCTGACACTTCTCGTGACATTTCACCCCACACTCCAGACATTTCATGCCTTGCCTTGCAATGCCCCACAGTAGCCCTTCACATTCATAGCAGTAGGTGGGTGTGGTAGCCGTCCAGACCTCAAAGTTGTGGGGAGTGGTGGAAGAAATAGGGTAGATCAGTGCCTGCAAGGTCTTCCTGAAGACGTGCATTTTCTGTGAGTTTGAGAGCGGGAACAAGACAAAGAAAATCAGTGGATTTGGGAAACTTCAGCACAAAATAGACCATTTTATCATTTTCCACTGAAACAGCTATTTTGGGAGAGCCTTTGATTTTGATGAATGTAATGATTTTTAACCCATAATTCTGCTTGTTTATTCTTCTGTTTTAAAGCCCAGTTTGGTTGTTTTAACTAAAGAACTCCCCAGTAGTCTTACAGACTGCAATAGTTTCCATTCTTGTACAGGTTTTTCTACAGTTCCCCATAGTTCTAATCACCTGTTTGTGACCATGCCCCACTATACCACACATGGAGAGCAAGGATGGATATCTTACCACTCACAGCAGTGCTCAGGGCCTAACCTAGGCCCTGTCTTATTAAATCAAAACACTAATTTATATGATTGAGGCATAGTTGACTCAAGTAAAATTATTAAGTATGTGGGAAGTATTTGTAATGCTAACCATAACGGTGTCAACATACCTCCATGTCTTTCCTAGTCCACCCAGATCCTTCTTCCCAACTGGGGAAGCTTCCTAACACTTTACCTTCAGTGTTTTATGTAATCGATTCTGCATGGAATGATTTCAACACTCATTACTTAGAAAAGATTTTTACCAACTCATTCATAAGAAAGGTCTTGTTTGTGGTAAGAGTTACATGTGGTATTCTCCATGTGCCTGGTACAGTCCAGCCAGATGACTATAATAGTCATTGGTGGATCACAAAAATTCATCAAATGATTACCCAGAGTTATTTTATAACATCATGTGATACTTTGGCTAACGGCATGTTCTGGCTTGTTTTGTGTGTCAGTTTGAACCAGGCAAGAGTTACCACAGAGAAAAGAACCTCAGTTGAGGAAATGCTTCCATGAGACCCAGCTGTCAGGCATTTTTTCAATTAGTGATCAATGTGGGAGAACCCAGCCCATTGTGAGTGGGGCCATCCCTGAGCTGGTAGACCTGGGTTTTATAAGAAGGTATGCTGAGCAAGCCAGGGAAAGCAAGCCAGTAAGCAGCAACTCTTCCATGGCCTCTGCATCAGCTCCTGCCTCCAGGTCCCTGCTCTGTTTTAGTTCCGGTCCTGACTTCCTTTGGCGATGAACAGCAATGTGGAAGTGTAAGCTGAATATACCCTTTCCTCCCCAACTTGTTTCTTGGTCATGGTGTTTCATTGCAGCAATAGAAACTTAACTAAGACACTAATCTATTTTAAACCTTTGAAACCTTTCACAACAAACACTACATTCTAAAAGACATATATTCAACAAATTATAATAAATCACATGTGCCATAACATAATTTATCAAATAGAAAGAAACCAAAAACAAAAATAAAAATTATGTAACTAAGTTTATTTCCCTGAGTTAGGCATGGTTTGATGAATGCCCTTCCAGTGTTTTATCTATGTGAATCCCTGAGTTAGGCATTGTTTGATGAATGCCCTCCCAGTGTTTTATCTATGTGAAATTAGGAAAACAACAATATTACTTTTATATTGCTTAACAAATTTTAACAAGGAAGGCCATTTTTGGTGTGTGCAGACAGTCTTTAGACTCTTTAAAGGGGTGTATGGATTGTCTTGTGTCCTGAAAAGCCTCTGCAGCCAAGAAGCTCATTTAGGGCTGCTCAGATCCTAAACAAGTGTTTGGTTTAAAAATCTCTGTGCTGAGAGAGAAACCAAGATGTTACTTTAATACCTTATTTTTTTTTTTGAAGCTTTAGGACACTGGACAAAAAAATAAATAGCCTTCTTTGTTATAAGTATCATAAAAATATAAAATAACTGAAAAATAAAGTAATCAGCCTTCTTGCCAAAAGCAGTGAGTGGTGGTGTAAGCCATCATCAGTACTCCATCTGCCAATGTTAATAGATACATCAGAAGCAAAGCTTGGCTGTCTCTGATTCACGCTCTTTCCTGGTTCCCTGCTACACTGTGAGCCAGTGAAGGTCCATTTTCACAGCATTCTATGGGGTTCACTCAACAACTTTATATTCTCTAGAAGAGTCTCATTATGATAGCTTGAAGAGAAGTATGATTCTTGTTTGAAGCATTGTTCCTACACTCTTCTCAGCTCATACCTTTCAGGAGAAAAGCAGGAGTGTCCTGCGGCACAGGTTTCCTATTTACAGACCCAAGCATCAGTGAGATACACAGGGTGAACACTGTATACAAGGTGATACAATGTGACTTTTGAAATGTCCTTTCAACAAGTTCACTGCTACAAGTTTACAAGTGTAAGCCCCTATCCCTGAACACAATTTCAGAGTGGATTAACTCATAAGCATAGCCATCTTGGAAAGCTGATCCATGATCTTAATATTTATTTAGGTAAGATTTTAGTAGAGTTTAAAAAACAAACCTAAGTAAATAATACTAATTTACTTATAATATTACATTAGAGATGATAATTATCATAGCCCAAAGAAATTTTGGGTGTAACTCCAAAAGAGGGTAGAAAAGGATACAGGGAGTGACATGAAGGCCAACGGACAGTACGACATGACACAGCATGACATATGTGCCATGCATTCACTATTGTCAAATGGATACAAACGTGGATGTATAATTGTTGATACTTATTTTCTGTATTTCATAAATATCTCCTTTGTGTTTAATTGCTTAGTAAAAAGCAATTAAAATATAAAATAGGTTCAAATCTATAAACTAGGGATCCAGTTTTAAAATAAGTACAATGCAAGCAAAGAATAAATCAAACAGCTAACCAAGGAAATAAATGTGATAGCACTGGTGTGGTAACTCGCCTTTTCAATTTCATTACTTGGGAGGCTGTGGCAGGAGGGCAATATAATGCCAACCTGGCCTATAGAAATGAGACCTTCTATAAAATAAAATTAAATTAAGTTAAAGGACAGGAAAGGAGGGAGCAAATAAGGGAAAGATATGATTGAAAACAAAGAAAAGAAAAGTGAATAAACAAAGACCCATAGTTGGTAAAGATGAATTTCTTACAGGGCTGATTTTCTAAAATTGAGAAAATACAAGTAGATGATAATAGGACTATAAAGACACACGTCTTTACAAATTTTAATTAGACAAGCAAGTAAACAGTATTGAATTCTAAAGAATAGAAAGAAGAGGTTGGGAGTGACTGCCAGTGGCAAAGTACAGGCCTATCGTGTGTGGCCTGGGGACAATTCCTAGTACTGGCCATGATGACAATACCAGCAGAGAGAAGACAACCTTCCATAATTGACATGAGTATTCAAAGCTAAGTCAAGAATTAAGTGTTTAAAGAACATGCGATTGTACAGGAAATGACTGGATGTAGGAGCCTCACTCAAATAAGCATCAAGTTCTGGTGATTTAAGGCACATTTGGCACAGCACCTCACTCATGCAAACAGTTCTAGATCTCAAGAAAAGGGAAGCTCCTGAACTGTTGTTTCAAAGCTAGTTTAATATGGATGTCATACGTGTTCAAGGATATGATCAACCAAAGGCTATTTTGATTTTTGAATGTGAATATATACATAAAAGAACTATGCATGCATATGTTATGTATGTTATATTGTGTGTATATGGATATAAATATATACCCTATATATTTATATAATATATACAACAAAAAATAATATGTTTATATTAGTAAACATATTAAAAACTTGAGGCTGGGAGAGTGTTTGTGACTTGCTCTAGGTCTTCAAGCTAGCAAACTGTGGAATTGTGTCCCTAAGAACCACAAGCTAAAGACTGTGTTGAGTAAAAACATAATTGAAATCTAAAGTGTAGAAAAAAGGAAGTTGGGATTGACAGCCAGCGGCAAAATATAGTCCTAGTATATGTGAGGCCCAGGGCAATTTCTAGCACTGCAGGAGAGATGTCTCACAGAGCTGGCTGCTTTCGAGGACTTGAGTTAAGTTCCAGCAAACACATACTTAAGGAAAAAAAAAAAAAACTTTATAAGAATAGACGCCAGATCAGTAGAAGTACTTGTGAATAACATAATTTTAAACTGTATCACAATTGCTAATTTCCACATCAGCATTTCTAGAAAGGAATCCAAGCCTCATCTGCCAGGAGACAGGGAAGCATTCCTATGTATGAAGCAGACTGTCTCGTGTGTTACTACAGACATTAGAGCACTTCCTTTCTTGGAAGAGGTGCCTGTGCTTTTGAATGTCTTCTCTCTAATACTGAAAAATACTGAAATGCCACCACCTGCTGTTTCTCAGGCAGCTAGATGACTCCCTTCGTGCCCAGGCTGTGCTTTCCAGTTGGGGGTACCCAGAAGGACTTCACAGATGTAGCATGGAAATTGTTCACTTCAGCATTTATGTCATTTGCCCATGTAATGACCGAACCGACAGCTTGTCAGGAGTGACATTTAATATGCCTGCGCTACACAAGTCATATTTCATTACCTTTCAAGACAGGGGCCCCAGGGAAATAAGCTTGGTGGATTTGAGAGGAAGCTAATGCAGTCCATTCATCTATCTAACACCCCCAGATAAGTTCTCTGCTCAGGGCTCCTTTAAACAAGAAAGGCGGTATTTTTAGGTTGCTGACAAATAGATTGGTAGGTAATTGAATGAAGGGAAGATGTGTTCCTTGCCCTGGGTCTCAAGAAACAAGGCATCTCCCACTGACTTCTACTGTTTGCCTAAAAAGTATTCACATCTCAAATGAAATGGTATATAATAGTAGCTGAAGAATTTGGAAACAGGCTTTTGGTTGCGATTGTTTTTTGATTTGGGGTTACCAGGGATTAAATCTAGGGCCTAGAGATGAGTAAACACTGCCACTGAGTTACAATACGAGAAGAATGGCATCTTTTAAGATATAAGAAAGTCAAAAATAGAAGTTCTTAGTCAAATCTTTCAATTTTATTTCCTCAAAAGAAAATGGACCAAATTGCTTGGGATTCCATGAGTTTTTCTCTTATACCAGAAGTAGAAGGTTTCATGTTGTATTTAAATTATACTCCAAATATTACAGACTATCATAAACCTGATAGGTAAAAAAAAAGATCTGAGGATATAGACACAGTATTTTTAATCCTGTGCCACAACAGAAAATGTATCAAGATGTATCTGATGAATGTATGTAAGAAATAGCAAGGGTCTCCCCATCGTTTCACAACTCTTAATGAGCACCTGTGCATTGAAGTGTCTGCATGTGTGTGTGTGTGCATGTGCGCACGTGTGCATGCATGTGTGTATACAGGTATGTGCATGTGTGTGTATGTATTTGTGTGTATATATCTGTGTATATATGTGTGTGTTTGAGACTGTGTTATGCATGACTATGTGGATATGTGTGTGTAATGTGTCTCTGTGTCTGCATGTATATGTGTGTTTATGTGTATGTGCATGTATATGTGTGTATGTATCTGTATGTGTATGTATATGTGTATATGCATGTATATGTGTGAGTATATGTACATATATGGGGGACTGTATTCTGATAGAAAGGTCTAAGAAAGAGCTTAAAGATGCAAGAAGACAATGCAAGAAGCAAAGCAAAAAATATGAAAATATTGTTAGTAGATGCCAGGTACAATGACAGTAAAGGACATAAGAGATGTTCACAGCATGTTTGTCCTGTGAGGATGACAGAGGAGAAAAGTTGGAAATATTAGCTCCAGGAAGGTTAGTAGGTTACCTTGGGTCCTGAGACCCAAGACAAGGAACACAGCTTCCTTTAGAAGTAATTAGGTACAGGAAGAACCCTGAGACATTTATGCAAATCCCTGTCCAAGTGAGCAGGGCTGAGTCCCTGCAGCAGGATGGCCAGGGCACACACATTGTTAACTTGTTCTCTCTCCCCAGGCTGTACCTGAAGCCAATTATGAGAGAACTGCTGGGAGTGACCAGCTATCGGCAGGTTTTGAAGTTCCCTCTGGGCTTCTAATGAGCCAGGTTTAAGAATTGCTGACCTAGATCTTGGCATCCTCCTTGTGTCTTCTAAGCAGAATGGTTCTTGCATTCAACAAGACCTTGTAAAACATCTACCTTGTGCCTGACATTGTTCCAAGCAACAGCCATGAGAGAGAGATTTTAATGAGAACAATGAATGACACACACAACTGCCCTCCAGAACATCAGAGGCTGTGTGGAGAAATTTATGCAAAATCCTCATATCTAGTCTAATAAGGAACAGTATAGTAGCCATTGATATTATTCACTAAGTCCTGTGTTATCCAAATGATAACATATATGTATTCCCATAATCTTCTGTTTTGCTAGTCCTTCACTTTATGTATAAGAATGTGCATAGTATATAGAAATAACAATATTCATTATGTGGCATCCAGTAGCCTGGTAATATCATACCATACCATGAAATGTTGGAGGAGGAAACTAGCAATTTAACCAGAAGGGAGACACTGCCTTAAGTTAAGGAAAATTTCAGTGTAAAAATACCTTTAGGAGTTTTTGGGGGATAGGGGAAGCTAAACAGTTAAGTGCTATCAGGATAGAATAGAAGCCATGGAATCAAAAGGTGTGTGAGCATCATATGTAGTGAGACAGAGCTCTCAGCAAGTTTAGTTAGGGACCAAGAATTCCTTGTGTTCCCAGTCACTCCTGGGACATTAGGCTAAGCATGACAAACAAGATCTCATATAGAATGCATATGCTACTGAGGATCTGATCAATACAGTTAATAACTGGCAAGGCACTTACCAGCTCCTCATTGTTCAGTGATGTCCTGATAACCATAGCAAGGGACAGACCAGATTTCCGGGCAGCCAGGGTCTGAAATAGGCAGGAAATGCTGGGTTAATATATGGATAGCATGGCTTGTATGCATTTCAGAAAGCAAAGATGTAATAAGGCTAGCCGTCATGTTTTTGGTGAAAAGGCTTTGGCATCAGACCAGCTGACTGAACTACTGAATGTCAAAACTGGAGACCCCAAACCCAATCTGACATTTGACCCTTAACAAGATTGAAGTCCATTGAAGACATATGACTATTTAAAAGTTTCTGGGATAGCAAGAGGCTTCTAGAACTTTGTTATGCCCCAGGATACAGATAGTCACAATCCGTTAAGAAACATGTGCACTGTTATTACCCAGCCTGACTTGAGGGCTGATCTGAACTGCACCAGATACTACGTGATTCCCAGGGTGTTTCCTAGAGTGTTTTGCATATTTTGTGAGGATACATACTCCTGCACATCTTTACAAGTGGGTACCATGGTGCCAGATGGACAACATCTTAAATAGCCTTCCTTACAAAACAGCCATCACTACCTGCTTCCTACCCAAACACCTATCAGAAACAGGACAGCTGCAGAAAAATTTAGAAACCAGAAATTCCAAATGAGATATGGGTATGTCACCCTACCAAGAGCAAATGGAAATCAGATGAGAGAATTCATCTCTACCGGCTCATCTGCCCAGAAATAGCCTCAGAAATACACCAAAATCAATAAGTTAGCCTGTGTCCATCTCTACTCACTGTGCTAACCTGTAAAGGACACTTCTGAAGGTCTTGCCCAGGATAACTGTATTCTCCATCCCTAATAACAATGCTCATTCATGTCTGTTGCTGGATAGAACATCTTGGGGGGAAGGGAAAAGTTTATTTGGATTATAATTCCAGGTTATAGTCCATCATTTTGGGAAGCCAAGGCAGGGACTCAAGCAGCTAGTCACACTATGCCCATAGTCAAGAGGAAAGAAAATAGGAACTTGATTTGCTAGCTTCCTCCTTTCTTATACTGTCCAGACTCCCCCTACCTAAGGCATGGTGCCACCCACAAAGGACTATATCTTCATCTATCAGTTGTCAATCAAGGAAATTCCCCACATTTATGTCCATAAGCTAACTTAATCTCCATAATTCTTCATTAAGACTCTCTACTCAAGTGATTTTAGGCTGTGCCAAGTTGACAGTTAAAACTAACCAGCATAAGGGACTTGTTTTATATTTATCTTACATTTCTTTTGTTTTTAGATTTGTTATGTTATATATACACTTTAGATTCACAGAACTGAACTTGATATTGGATTCTTGGATAATTTAACAGTACACTCCCAACCCCATGTGTGTATGTGTGTATCACTATATAGCCCAGGTTAGCTTAGAACTCACTCTGTATACTAAGTTAGCTTCTAACTCATGGACTGTTCATCCCTTGCTACCTTCCAAGTGCTGGGATTGTGGATGCATACGGAACTTAAACTTCTTATTTCCGAGTAGCTCTGTTCCACGATCTTGTTCTCTTTTTACCTCATGAATAAAAATCAGTGTGTATTTGAGAAGAACAGAGGGTGATGAAATAAATTGAAAAGCACTTACCATGGCCTGAAGATTCCAGGAGCAAAAGAAAACAAAATTTAAATATTTAAACATATGAGAAATGGGAAAAGCATACAATGATCTCTTAGTGTAATTTTTAAAGTGCCCATACTATCCTGACAAGAATCTGAGCTAACTATACCACGATGGCATACTTTCCATTTGTGTGATCTGACAGGACACCACCTTAGTTAATTAACTTTTTGGTGATTTATCTTTGTGTGTGTGTGTGTGTGTGTGTGTGTGTGTGTGTGATGTCCACAAGTATAAAAGAGGATGTCCTGGAGCTAAGTTAGAGGTGGTTGTGGAGATACTTGGTATGAGTTCAGTGAACTAAACTTGGGTCCTCTTCAAGAGTGGTATGTCCTCTCAAATACTGAGCCATCTCTCCAGCCCTATAATTTTATTTTAAAATTAAAGTCATTGCATTTAGAAGATTTTCTTAGCAAAATCAAACATTCTGGTATTAAAAATTATGTACATTGATGCAAAAGGAAAATTATTTTTTTGCATAAAAGTAATTTTTGATATTAAACTGTTAAGAGTATTACATGCCCACAGAAATTTTTAACTTATTTAGGCCTAGAAATTTGTGTCTCACTCATAAACACTGCCATCATAGCCACACCAGACTTGTGAGAAGTCTAGCTTTGAGAAATCTGAGCTAACTATGCCAAGATGGTATGCTTTCCAAAGTAAGATCTGACAGCAATAGCATTTATCATTCTGAAGGGCTTTTCCTTTTAAGATTTTTTTCTTTTTTTTCAAGTCAATTTTATTTATTTTTTTCCAAGTCATTTTTATTTATTTTTTATTTTTTAATTAATTAATTAATTAATTTTTTTACACTCCAGATTTTATTTCCGCCCAATCCACCCTCCAGGTGTTCAACTGCTCCACATCCCATACCTCCAACCCAGCCCCTGTCTCCACAAGGCTGTCCCCACCCCTCATCCCCCATCCCACCTGGCCTCTAAACTCCCTGGGACCTCCAGTCTGTGGAGGGCTAGGTGCATCATCTCTGACTGAACACAGACCCAGCAGTCCTCGCTGTATATGTGTTGGGGTCCTCATATCAGCTGCTGATGCTGCCTTTTTGGTGGTTCAGTGTTTGTGAGATCTCGGGGTCCAGATTAATTGAGACTGGTTGTCAACCTACAGTGTTGCCCTCTTCCTCTGCTTCTTTCAGCCCTTTCCTAATTCAACCACAGTGGTCAGCAGAGACTTTTTTTCACTATGTTGTGTGTGTGTGTGTGTGTGTGTGTGTGTCCCTAGGGACCACTAGAGGGAAGCAGATTCCCACTGCGCTAGTGTTACAGTTTGTGAGTCACCAAACTTGGATACTGAGAACCAACCTCAAATTTCCACAAGAGCAGTAAGTATTTAAAACTACTTATACATCTCTCCAAGTCTAGGTATTTTCTTTTTAATGATTAATAGAACATTAAACAATAACTGTCAGTTATTGGCATTTCAGAGGAGTCTCAAAATATTTCCTTATAGGAGGTTAGGTTCTTCAGAGTCATGTTCAGGACTAGCACACACATTGTATGTCATTAGACTTGGGAACTGTAACCTTCTTTGATGGAGGAGCTTAGTAATTTAGCTAGAGTCAATTGTCACATGTTAGAAGATTGGTTATCATTGTATGTTTCCATTATAACTCTGGAGTTTGCTGTGTTGAAGTAAACAAACCAAAAGCAACAAAACCCAACCCCAAAGCAAAAACTTCATAATTTAATCTTGAAATCCCCCACAGTACTGAAGAGCAAAGCTTAGCCCCAGCAGCTTACTTGGTCTTCTGTGCTATTACTTTTATCTCAATTATAAAGTCAGATGAACTAAACACTTGTAATTTCCACTGATGTCAAAAGCAGTTGAAAGGTTAGAGCTCTTTCTTCCATCAGATGCATCATAAAGAAATAACGAATGTGTTAATGATGGCAGATTCTGGCCCTGGATATTTTACTCTATGAAGTATTTATGGGCTATGTAGTCAATGAAAAAGGATCTGCATTTTAACAAAGAAGACCTCAAGGTATGCAGCTGGTGAGAATGAAACAGGAGTAACTCACCACGTCCCGCACAATAGGCAGTGTCTTTTTCCTGCGGAGATCAGGCATGCTATCTATACCATACAGTCCACGCCCAGCCCTAATGGGACACAGAAACAATGATTACAACAGTCAAAGTGACATTGTCCAAGGAAAAAGGTCCCCATCGTTCATCCTATAAGAGGCTGTGAAAGTATCTCATGGAGGCCATGGTTTTTAGTTGCAAACTAGTAAAGATCCAAGATTCTAGGTCTCTATCTAGGGTGAGACTCCAGCTGCTGCCCCTGCTGATATTTCATGTGGATATGCTGTTTTTCTGTCATATCACTGAGAGGAGATTCAAAAGTTTTAGGTACATAGAAGTTGATGTCTCTAGCAGAAATCGTAACCAAAGTATTCTTGGTGCAAGAGTGCTAAAGACATCTTTGTTATCTAAGTTCCGTTATTTTTTGTTCTGTGTGCTACACTGGCATAGACTCAGCTCTGAATGGCATCTCAAGAACCATGGGAAACTTTCAAGCATTAAACTTATTCACCTGAATTTATCTGACAAATAAATGCACAAGATTAAGAGAATTTATTAGTATTTTATAATAGAAACAAATGCTGGGTCAGCTAAATATTCATCTCAAATGTATTTATTAAAGGAATTTCCAAGAATATACTTATTAAACAAGTGAGGTAGGTACTTAAATATATAAAAAGAGTAGTAAGGGGCTGACAATATGGCTCAGTGGTTAAGAGCACTTGCTGTATAAACATGAGAACTAGAGTTCGAATCCCAGCACTGCAAGAAGCTAGATGACTCACAAACACCTGTAACTTCAAGGTAGGGGTGTATAGAGACAGGAGGATGAATGGACAGGGCTTGCCTAGAAAATTCAAGCCACAGGTTTAGGGAGAGACCTGCCTCAGAGTCATAGGTGAAGTATAGCAGACAATAGCCCAGCTGATGCCCTTTTCTGACCTCTGTGTACACACATATACTCTTAACATGATCACAGAGAGATAGATACATAAAATGAATCTTTAAAAGCTTAAGTGCAAATAGCAAAACTGAATATAATTGAATATATATTTCAATATATAATTGATATATATTTGTGAGCTTAGTGTGACCCTGTATGTTTCTGTGATTATTTATGCACAGAAAATATATTGAAGGCTGTTTTTCAAACTTAAAAAATGTAGCTATCTATGTGGAGTGAAAGCAGGTGGCAGAAAAGGAACTCACCTGGGAAACAGTTACTAACAATGTATCATTTTGCAGTTAAAATAATGTTAAGAGACACTCATTTGCGTTTCTTTAAAAGCAGTTTGGTAAGCTGGGGTGGCCTCCTCTCCTCACTTTTGGTTTTGATTGTTTTGAGACAGGGTTTTGCATAGCTCAGACTGGCTTCCAGTTCTCTTTGTAGCCAGATGACTGTGAACTTTTGACCCTTCACCTTTACCTCCAAAGTGGTAGATGACAGTCTGTGCCACCATACCTGTTTTATATGGCATTGTTTATTGAACCCAGAGCCTTGTGTATGTTCTGCAGGCGCTCTACCCACTGAGACACACCTCAGCTCCAAGGATGGTTTGCATTGCATCAAATCTCGTCATTTGGCACAGCCAGTTAGGTTCTAAAATTGATGACAGTGTCTCCTTATGTGGACTTGGTCTATAAATCCCTGTTGATGCTTTGCTCATCTTCTGAGGATTAGCACACTCACTATGAACAACAAAACTCCTGTCGATTGCGACAGGCTGGCATCTCAGCCTCTGTGATGGCCTATAAGAGTTGATGACGGGTTATTGGTATTTTAGAGCCCCATTTTCCACTGACAAAAAGTTGGCCTCTGGTGTGGCTTTTTACCTTGACAGAGAACAATTTTATCTTGCTGGATTTTTTTTTTTTCCCTTGGAGGCCACGGTTTTAGTTTCAATACCTTTCAAAGAATATATTTTCATGAAATATACTATCAAATAAATTATCAAATGTATCATACAACTCATTAAATAGTAATAAAAAGTATCAGTAATAATGACAAAGCAGTAATGAATGGATAATAGAGGTACAACTAAGTTTGGCGATAAAACATGAAATGATATAATAAGTGTGACGCTTGGGAAATGCTGCAGAAGGCTAGCAAGGTGCCAGTGCTAAAGAACTGCTTGGCAATCAGCAGCTTCAGCCTGAATGCAGCCCCACACAGAATCATGAGCTTACTTTAAAATATGAGGCTTTTAAAAGATCGTGGTTGCATGGTCCATGAACTGAGTAGATGATGTAACGTCACAATGTCAAAAGGTCGAACATGCCTGACATAGGTCATAGAATAAAAGAAGGAGTTGAATATGGTCAGTGATCAAGATGAAAGAAAGGAGACAAGGAAGGGAAGTGCCATGCTTTGTTTATGAGACCTAAGAACCTGTTTGTCACTGTGTAGCAAAGATGGTAACACATGTGCCAAATATGTAGCCTGTGCCTATTGTCCCAGGTAATAGAAGGCTGAGGTAGAGGGATAATTTTGTTGAACCCAGGAGTTTAAAGCAATTCTGAGTGGCATAGAATAAGACACAATTTCAAGAAAACAAACTGAAGCCAAACAAAGCAAAGTGCTTCCACCCCCAAATTCCCCAAACTAAATAAGTTTAGTTATTTCCCAGAATATTCTAACTGCCACTCTAGACCAGGGTCTGTAACACTCATAGTGCATGCATCAAGGCTTCAGATTTGGGGTCATAAAAAGTGCTATTGGTGACAGCAACCTTTTCTTCTCTTTCTCTTCTTCCTCTTCCTCCCCTCCCCCTTCCTCTTCTTCCCCCACCCCGTTCCTCTTCTTCCTCCCCCCTCGTTCCTCTCTGTTCTCCTCCTTCTTCTTCTTTCTCCCTCTCTTCCTGTTCTTCTTCTTCTTCTCTCCCTCTTCCTGTTTCCTCTTCTTCTCTCCCTCTCCGTTCCTCTTCTTCTCCCCTCCTCCTTCCTCTTCTCCTCCCCCTCCTCCTGTTCCTCTTCTTCTCCCTCCTCTTGTTCTTCTTCTTTCTCCCTCTCTTCCTGGTCTTCCACCCTCTCTTTCACTTACTCCTTTTCCTCTAGTTCTGCTTTCATAATAGAATAGCTTTTTGTCTTCATATTTTTATTTTAACATTTGATTTTAACTAACAATTGTGTGTCTGTGGCGTGAATTATATTGTTTTCATCTCTATCTAGATCATAGAAAGTTCCAATCAGATTAACTTCATGTCACCTTCTCACTTGTGATGTGCATTATGAACATAACATGTTCTTCTGAACTTTAAAAAGCTTCAGGCTAGGAAAGGGAAAAAGAACCATAAACATCTATTTCTGCACAGCCCTCTTCACAAAGCTCACAACACCTGTTAGAATCCTCTCCTGCTTCTAAATTTCTACCTTCTCCACAACTCATAGGTAGACAGCTCACATGCTGGGGAGTAGTCTTAACAATATTTTCCATATCATTCATGCCAATTTTAGAGTATGATTCTAAGAAATGTCTGCATTTCTCCCTCTGAACCATAATAATATAAACTATACATTAGCTAATACCTTCCACAACACTGCACATCCATCATGCTAACTGCTGCCTTCAGGTAATTCAAATGTTTTGACTTGTAAATAATATAACTGCCACAGTCATGCCAAGAAATGTGATCAATTAAGACAATGATTGAGAAAAAGGTCGTATAAATAAAGTGTTACTAACTGACTGTGTAATTTATTTCCTATCTATTATCATTTAAATTTTTTTCTGTTTTCTTCCAGAAAAATGATACAATTTCCTGAAAGAGCTCTGGAACCTTAAGCTAAACTGATAGTCTCAGACATTTGAGAGGTTTCACATGCTTCTTGGTCTGCTACTTCTCTCCTATGGTGGTTTTAGCAGAGCATAGACACACAAAGACCCAACTAACCCTCAGCACTGTGGGATAATGCGTGCAGGGCAGATCTTTTATGTATCTATGTATCTGGGTGTGTCTGGGTGTGGCATGTGTGCATGTCTGTGTATGTATGTGTGTGTATGTGTGTGTATAATATCTGTGTGTCTAGTTGTGTGTGCATGCACATATGTGTGTTTGTGTATGTGTTGTCTGTCTATGTGTATGCAGGCACCCATGGAGTCAAGAAGATGGTGTCAGATCCCTCAAACTGGAGTTACAGAAGTTGTAAGGCCTTCCAGTTCAGGTCCTGGAGCCAAACTTAGAGCATCTGCAAAATTAATTAGCACCGTATAATTACTGAGCCATCACTTGACCCTACAAAATGAATTCTTAATCCACACAGATAGGTGCTGGTGATTTCTTTTAATATCAGTATATGTTTCTTTTGACTTTTACAATTTTATCATTACTATAGTGTATATGTGTGTGTGTGTTTTTTGTGTGTGTGTATAATGTTTTAATGGGTTTATCCATCCAATAGTAATAAAGATTTCTTGCAAGCCTAGACCATACAAAAAGTCTGGGCTAGGTGTGTAGCTTAGAGGTAGAGTTTTTTACCTATAAAGATGAAGGTTAGAAGTGAAAAATAATAGTCTCCTCGTTGGCTTCACAACACAACTACAGACATATTTGATAGATCCTGTGAGTCTACACAAATGTAGAAGCAGTCTTACCAGGAGAGAGAGAGGGGGAATATTAACATTTAAAATTAAATACTGAAATTAACAATAGACAAAGCACTGACCTTCCAGACAAGAGGCCAAGGTGGTACTCTAAGTCCAGCAACTATCTAGACTCAGTAATGAGGGGCTCAGAAAAGGCTGCCAAAACATCCAGCCGACAAGTGACTAAAGGAGGGGCCTGATTTTAGGTAGATGCATTTTAATGGCAGCACCTTTGCTTCTGTTGATTGGAACTCTGACTGTGAGCAATAAACTGGTTGAGGTGATAGTTAACCATCAAAGTGGGGCTCACCAGGTGCCAGGCACAATGAATAAATTACAACTGAAGTTGACATCATGCTTATTATCCTAAGCACTTGTATTCCTTTATCTTAAGAGATTACTATGAAATACAGTTATAATTACTCCCCTCATTTTATGAATGAGGAAAGGAAGACTGAGAACCCCTTAGAATCATCTAGAAGGCACTGCCTAAAATAGTAGTGGTAGGATTTGAACTCATACCCTGAGGCTCACCAGGCTGCAACTACCATAAGACTAGATTATCCTATTATCTACCACAGTGATGAGTTGAGGCCACCACTAATCCAATTCTACAGTTCTTGAAACTGAAGTCAAACACCTTGTTTGTCAGGATCACACAGCTGATGTGTGGTTGACTTTGACTTTACTGCCTCAATCCTCATGTGCTTAAGGGCAAGAAAAGCTCTGCCCAGATGCAATAAGTGGACTGGCTGGCTGACCCAGAGCTCTGGCTCATATTGGGGTTATTTTCAAAACATCTCAAGAGAGTTATTATCTTTGGATTAGGAAACACACTTCACAGTGCCCCAATCCTCCACAAATGGCTGCCCTCTAGTATACAAGAACTGTCGCTAGACATGGGAGCCACTTAGACTGCAGATATCACAGATGGGATGCAGTGGTGACAAGCTACCACTGAACTCTCAGGAACATTAAGAATCAAATGAACCTGACAAAATGGATGTGATTTTGAACATAAGTCAAAAGATAAGTGTTCTGGTAGAACATTTGTTTCATTACACAAGGTTTCGAGGTTATTACTATTTGCTTTTTGAGACGTGGCATCACCATCGTGCCCAGGCTCTTCTAGTATAGACAGTATGTGAAAGTGTTCAACAATGCTCCTCACCAGGGCTCACTGTGGCTTCCTCAGGCGAGTCCATTACAGCTGTTAGCATAAAACCTACCAACAAGCAAAAGAGTAGTGTTGTGATGAGTGTTGAGGAAGTGGACGTTAAACACATCTGCAGGCTTGCAAAATAATCACCATGGGAGGTAGTATGAGATTCCTCAGAAAGTTAACAAGCACAGTGACAGTAAATGACTGACCATGTGATAACTGAGATATATTCATAGGAAGTGGCATAAATATGCCAAGGAGATATATGAAGCCCTGTGTTTGCTGCAGTCTCCAAAAGAGCCAAGGTGATAGAATGAATGGAGATGTCCACGTGCTGATGAATGACTGAGAGAATGTGTGTACCACAGAATGCTACCCAGCCATTTGTGACAATGAGGACAGCCCTAAAGTACACCAGGCACAGAATCACAGACATGGCATGATCACTCTAGAAGAGAATTTAAAAATGTTGACCCTGCAAAATGACAGTTACTAGGATCTGGGGTGGGTGATAAGCATAGAGGACCAGAGAAATGCTCATTAGAGGATATAAAATTTAAGCTGGATACAGGCACCTCCATGAATATAGCTAATATATTTTGTTTTCAGAAATTGCTAAACATTTTTATTGTAAAAATGGTAAATATATGATATAATGGATATATACTTTAAAATCATTGTACATAATAAAAGCATGTATAGTTTGTTCTGCTTATTAAAAAATAATAATCATAGGTAATATTATTTACAAAAAGAGCAAGCATTTCCCCCCAGAGGTTGATCTGTTTGAATATAAAGCAAAACTTTGATTTCCACACGATGGTAATGGCTAACTGGCTAATACCTATTGAATATCTAATTACTGTCTGAAATAAGAAAATGGGTTAACTATGTATATACAAAAGACATGTTAAACTAATTGAAGTCCTAAAAATACAATGGCTAGCATTTCTGATTATTTCTGGGTTTCCAAGTCAGTGGTTAGGGATAGCTGTGTGATTCATCTTCTTAGAATTAAGGTACACTTAAGACTGTGAGAGATTAATAATAAGTCATTCTAAATCCATTTAGTTAAATTCTTTACTAGTAAGCACATAATAATGCTTTTTTGCTAAATGCTATATTTCCACATACATTTAACACATCTGTTCTGACAAGAGTCATGCATGTCCATACCCTCTGTGTGTAAACTAGCCAAATGTTTCCTTCCACCCCACCTCTGGTTTTTATTACTGTTAAGAGTGAATAGATATTTGCCTGTGGAATTGATGATGTAGTCCTGATACAGAATTAATCACTAGTCCTATATGCTGTTTGAGCCCATATTTAATCTCACCTAAGACATCAGACTATTGCTCACAAACTAGAAATGCCCAGGGCTTCAGATAACACAGCAGTCCATCTTTCCTACTATGTATCAGGAGGGGCAATGACTTGACTCAGAGGTAAAGAGCCAACTCCCAAGCCTGACAACCTGAGTTCAACCCCAGGGTCTCACACGGTGGATGGAGAGAACCTTATGTTGCTCATTCTTCTCACCCTCACTCCACATATTTTAATTGTGAATATACAAATATTATGCCTGTAATATTTTCATTGATTTTTCTACCACACAGATTCTTGATTTGGCTTCTTGATTCTTCTTACCCGAATGACATGGCTGCATCCACCCTGCTATAAGTGTTTAGCTATGAGACCAGTGTGATCAGATGTATGTTTTAAGACCAGTCAGCAGTATTTTTCCTAATATACTGGGGGACAAATCAAGGACACAGAGAGATAGTCTATGGATTGTGGAAGTAATATTATATGTCTTAATGGATCCCTTAATGAGGGTCACAACTGAGGTGGTTTCTCCACTTTCTTTCCCAGTCCTCCATCCCACTTTATGAACTTTGGTAAAATCCCCAATTTGAACTACTATAATATTTTAAAGAATAAATGGCCTCTATGTCAGATATACTTTGTGTTCTCTAAATTACTTTCTCTTTCCTTGGGCATTTGACCTCTTAAAGCTCCATAATGCCTCTTAACAATTTAGGCAGAGCTCTCTCATTCTCTCTCTCTCTCTCCCTCCCTCCATCTCTCTATCAAACCATATTCTTTTGAAGCACATTTCCAGAAGCATTGACCTCTCTTTACATAATTTTTAAAAAGCTAAGCCGGGCAGTGGTGGTGCACGCCTTTAATCCCAGCACTTGGGAGGCAGAAGCAAGCAGATTTCTGAGTTCGAGGCCAGCCTGGTCTACAGAGTGAGTTCCAGGACAGCCAGAGCTACACAGAGAAGCCCTATCTCAAAAAACAAAAAATAAAAAACAACAACAACAACAAAAAGCCTAATGCCATTAAAGTTTCTGAAAGAGATATTCTGTATGAAAGCTTACTATTCTGGTGGAAAAGGGAGATATAAATCATATTTCCAATAACCAAAGATGGGCTGCACAGGTGGCTCAGTGATGCTACTCATTCAGTTCCAGCACCCACACCAAGAGGCTGACAACTACCTGTAACTCCAGATCCAGGGAACCTGATGCCCTTTTCTGGTCCCTATGAGCACCTGAGTGCTAATGATGCATATATATAGACTCAGACATACACTCAGGCACATACATGTGAAAAAAATCAATCTCCAAAAATCATTATTTTTCGTAGCAAAAGAAAAGGCCACACTGATACTCTATGGGGTAAAACCTAAACATGGCTTCTGAGTGCACAGGCAGTTTTCTCATTTAGGCTTGGGGACAATGTCAGCTGTCAGAGATTAACTTCTAGCCACTCAATCACAATCTATGCCCTTAAGATTCTTTGTCTAACACATTGTCAACTAGACAGTGCAGCCCTTTCTAGGACTCATGCTTCCCCACATCACCTCCCACCATCCTGTGGTTTATATGCACCCAGCTAACCCTCATACATTATTTTATGCTACAGAGAGGAAAATATGCAGCCCCCACACCTTCTCATAATTAAGCATCAATTACAATTTGAAAACAATTTCCCTTAAATTAAAACTCACGCTGGATAAAGTCTCCCCTTAGAAAGCTAGTGTTGTTTGGCTAGGGCAGACACCTACTGGTCTGCTTCCATGAAGACACCATATCCTAAGCCATCCTAGAAGAATCACTGCACTCAGAGCAGCAGGTAAAAACCATCTCCCACTACCCTACTCCCAGAGCTACAACTGGGAGCCTGGGGCACTCAGGACCCATCAGCCACCCAAATCCCGCCCCTCCAGAATACCGCTCCCCTTCCTCACTTGGTCCTTTTGGCTGGGGCAGACACCTAGCTGGTCTGCTCCTGTGAAGACATCATATCCTGAGCCATCTTAGAGAAACCACTATACTCAGAGCAGCAGGATTTATGGATCCCAATGGTGGCCTGAGTCTCAGCAGTTCTTCCACCCAGGAGCTCAGGATCAAAAAGATATCTAGACTCTGAGGAGTTCTGACACAAGCAAGATAACTGGAAAGACAGGCTCCAGTCAGAGACAGTGAGTGCAGGTAGCACCAGATGGTAAAAGGCAATTGGAAGAACTTAAGCAACAGAAACCAAAGTTACTTGGCATCATCAGAACCCAGTTCTCCCACCAAGCAAGCACTGGACACCCCATCACACTGGGAAATCAGGATGCAGAATTAAAATCACTTCTCTTGATGATGATAGAGGACTTTAAGAAGGACATAAATAACTCCCTTAAAGAAGTACAAGAGAACACAGGTAAACAGGTAGAAGCCCTTAAAAGAGGAAACACAAAAATCCCTTAAAGAACTGCAAGAAAACACAACCAAACAGGTAAAGGAATTAAACAAAACCATCCAGGATCTAAAAATGGAAGTAGAAACGATAAAGAAATCTCAAAGGGATACTACCCTGGAGACAAAAAACCTAGGAAAGAGATCAGGAGTCATAGATGCAAGCATCACCAACAGAATACGAGAAATAGAAGAGAGAATCTCATGTGCAGAAGATACCATGGAAAACATTGACACAACTGTCAAAGAAAATACAAAATGCAAAAACCTCCTAACCCAAAACATACAGGAAATCCAGGACACAATGAGAAGACCAAACCTAAGGATAATAGGTATAGATGAGAGTGAAGATTCCCAATTTAAAGGGCCAGTAAATATCTTCAACAAAATTATAGAGGAAAACTTCCCTAACCTAAAGAAAGAGATGCCCATGAACATACAAGAAGCCTACAGAATGCCAAATAGAGTAGACCAGAAAAGAAATTCCTCCTATCACAGAATTCTATCAGATCTTCAAGGAAGACCTAATACCAATTCTCTTCAAACTATTCCACAAAATAGAAAAAGAAGGAACACTATCCATATTTGTTTTATGAAGCCACAATTATACTCATATTTAAACCACAAAAAGACACAACAAAGAGAGAAAACTTCAGACCAATCTCCCTTATGAATATCAATGCAAAAATACTCAATAAAATTCTGGCAAACCGAATCCAAGAACACATCAAAACAATCATCCATCATAATCAAGTAGGCTTTATCCCAGGAATGCAGGGATGGTTCAATATTCAGAAATCCATCAATATAATCCACTATATAAACTCAAAGGAAAAAACTACATGATCATCTCACTAGATGCTGAGAAAGCATTAGACAAAATTCAACATCCCTTCATGGTAAAAGTCTTGGAAAGATCAGGAATTCAAGGCACATACCTAAACATAGTAAAAGCAATATCCAGCAAATCAGTAGCCAACATCAAACTAAATGGAGAGAAACTTGAAGCAATCCCACTAAAATCAGGGACTAGACAAGGCTGCCCACTCTCACCTTACCTATTCAATATAGTACTGGAAGTCCTAGCCAAAGCAATTAGACAAACAAAGGAAGTCAAAGGGATACAAATAGGAAAGGAAGAAGTCAAAATTTCACTATTTGCAGATGATATGATAGTATACTTAAGTGACTCTAAAACATCCACCAGAGAACTCCTAAATCTGATAAACAACTTCAGCAAAGTGGCTGGATATAAAATCTACTCAAACAAAACAGTAGGCTTCCTCTACTCAAAGGACAAACAGGCTGAGAAGAAATTAGGGAAATGACACCCTCCACAATAGTCACAAATAATATAAAATACCTTGGTGTGAATCTAACCAAGTAAGTGAAAGATCTGTATGACAAGAACTTCAAGTCCTGAAGAAAGAAATCGAAGCAGATCTCAGAAGATTGAAAGATCTCCCATACTCTTAGATTGGCAGGATTAATATAGTAAAAATGGCCATCTTGCTAAAAGCAATCTACAAATTCAATGCAATCCCCATCAAAATTCAAATCAATTCTTCATAGAGATAGAGTAATTTTCAAATTCATTTGGAATAACAAAAAACCCAGGATAGGAAGAACTATTCTCAACAATAAAAGAACTTCTGGGGGAATCACCATACCCAACCTCAAACTGTACTACAGACCAATAGTGATAAAAACGGCATGGTATTGGTACATAGACAGGCAAGAAGATCAATGGAATAGAATTGAAGATCCAGAAATGAACCCACACACCTATGGTCCCTTGATCTTTAACAAAGGAGCTAAAACTGTCCAGTGGAAAAAGGACAGCATTTTCAATAAATGGTGTTGGTTCAACTGGAGGTCAGCATGTAGAAGAATGGAAATGGATCCATTCTTATCTCCTTGTACAAAGCTCAAGTCCAAGTGGATAAAGGACCTCCACATAAGACCAGATACACTGAAACTAATAGAAGAGAAGGTGGAGAAGATCCTCGAATACCTAGGCACAGGGGAAAAGTTCCTGAACAGAACACCAGTGGCTTATGCTCTAAGGTCAAGAATTGACAAATGAGACCTCATAAAATTGCAAAGCTTCTGTAAGGCAAGAACACTGTCAATAGGACAAAATGGCAAACAACAGATTGGGAAAAGAATCGTACATCTGATAGAGGGCTATTATCCAATATATACAAAGAACTCAAGAAATTAGACTCCAGACAACTAAATAACCCTATTAAAAATGGGGTACAGAGCTAAACAAAGAATTCTCAACTGAGAAAACTTGAATGGCCGATAAACACCTAAAGAAATGTTCAACATCCTTAGTCATCAGGGAATGCAAATCAAAACTACCCTGAGATTCCACTTCACACCAGTCAGAATGGCCAAGATCAAAAACTCAGGTGATAGAAGATGCTGGCAAGGATGTGGAGAAAGAGGAACACTCCTCCATTGTTGGTGGGATTGCAAGATGGTACAACCACTATGGAAATCATTCTGGCGGTTCCTCAGAATATTGGACACAGTATTACTTGAGGACTCAGCTATACCACTCCTGGGCATATACCCAGAAGATGCTCCAACATATAACAAGTACATATGCTCCACTATGTTTATAGCAGCCTTATTTATAATAGCCAGAAGCTGGAAAGAACCCAGATATCCTTCAACAGAGGAATGGATACAGAAAATGTGGTACATTTACACAATGGAATATTACTCAGCTATTAAAAACAATGAAGTCGAGAAATTCTTAGGCAAATGGATGGAGCTAGAAAATATCATCCTGAGTGAGGTAACCCAATCACAAAAGAATACACATGGCATGCACTCACTGATAATTGGATATTAGTCCAAAAGCTTGTAATATCCAAGATACAACTCACAGACCACATGAAGCTCATGAACAAGAAAGACTAAAGTGTGGGTGCTTTGGCCTTTCTTAGAAGGAGTAACAAAATACTCATGGGAGCAAATATGGAGACAAAGTCTGGGGCAGAAACTGAAGGAGGGGTCATCTGGAGACTGTTCTACCTGGGTATCCATCCTATGTGCAGTCACCAAAGGTAGATGCTGATGTGGATGCCAGGAAGTGCATGCTGACAGAAGCCTGATATAGCTGTCTCCTTAGAGGTCTGCCAGACCCTGACATATACAGAGGTGGATGCTCACAGCTAACCATTGAACTGATCAAAGGGTTCCCAATGGAGGACTGAGAGAGAAGACTGTAGAAGCTGAAAGGGTTTGTGGCCCCTTCGGGAGAACAACAATACCACCAGCCTAGGAGCACATAGGGAAGGACCTATGGCTCCAATTTATATGTAAGGGAGGATGACAGTGTCAGGCATAGGTGGGTGAGAAAGTCCTTGGTCCAGTGAAGGCTGGATGCTCCAGTGTGGGGGAAATAGTGGGTGGAGAGGTGGGTGTGGGAGGGTGGGTAGGGGCATATCCTCATAGAAGCAGGAAGAGGGGGGATGGGATAGGGGTTCCTTGGTGGGAGGGAGGTAAATTTATTTACCTGAAATGTAAATAAATTATCCAATAAAAAAAAATTTAAAAAACCAGAAAGCTAGTGTTAAAATTTTTCTAGTGACTATAAAATTGTGTGTACAATTTTACCTTGACTTGGACCTAATTTCTGTAGTAATCTTTTCTGGGAAATCTCTGGATCCATTTACACACAGTTTGTAAAATACAATCATTCGTGATTAATGAGAGGCCAGCTGCTTAATAGGCTAGACTCAAATGTCATTAAATGGAATCAAATATTCAATAGCAAAGAAACTGTATTTCTTAAAACTAAAGTCATAGATTCCTCTTAATTATAGTTTGTTAGAAGCCTAATGCATATTTTAATCCATGAAAAAAAATTAACAGTTAAAGCCTCTCTCCCATTTGTACCAAGAATCAGCACAGCCCAAAGGCAGACATGAAAGCTATTAGGTGGCTCCTGGCCTTCCCAGCTCAACTCCCTCTGGTTTGTAGACAATGTGTCTCATTCGCAGCCTTTCTCTGGGAGCTTCTAGTTTTGTGCTGATGATGATGACAAAACCATCAACTGAAGGCACACTCAGCTTTTCTGAGTAGCACCAGAGCAAGGCCTTTCTGGCTTTCTCACCTCGAGAACAGACTGAAGAAGAGTGGGAAGAACAGACATTCATCTCAGGAATCCCTGTTTCCTCAGAGAAGTCAACAGACTCAAGTCTTGATCATGAGAGACACACTGGTTATTGCACAGAGAGCTTCAAGGAGACTATAAGATTCTTAGTGCAGAGTTAGAATCATGTATATTCTGTTATGGTTTTAATCCACTATTTTCCAGGGGTGGGTGCTATAAAGATTCCAATAAATCCAATGCATAAACATATTATGGAGTATAGAGTTTGCCATAACATATCATGGCACTATAGTTTTTAAACATTCCTATGAGCAGGAGTCTCCTCTCTCCCCTTATGTTTCATTGTGAGCAGCTTAGGCCGTCCCTTTACCTTCTCAGGTATATGACTGACAACTCTTGTGACTGACAGAGTGCCGGCACCTCTGCAACACAGAATAATCTCTCATCCCTGAAGGTTTGGAGTTGACTACCTCTTATGCTTGACAAGCTACAAAATAATTATGTGTTACAAAATAATTCATCTGCAAACCATGACAGTACTCCAAGAAGAGATTACCCAATGCTGTGTAAATGGCAAGAAGCTTACAGAGTACACAGGCTCTCAATGCAGGCTCTTAAATAGGTAAATCAAAGAGGCAAAGACCAACCAATCCTGTTACCACTGTGCCATTTGTTGCTCGGGATACACATTAAGTGACAAGCTAATATACTTGATTGCTTGAGTATGACTGTTTCAGATTAGAGAATCACTAAACCCAGAAGCTATAAATATTTACTTTCATCTCTAGCATTTAGAATAGGGCTTTACACATACTGCTTAAGAAAATTAATGAGTGGAAGAATTAGTTTTTAAACCACTCTCCATTGAAGCAAACATGCCCATGTATACAGGCACACCCACACAGAGGTTGGGTATTTATAAAGTTAAAGACTGCCCCAGACTTCTTTTCTCTCTCAGGGTTAGGATGATAGTTGGGACTGGTATGCTGCTGTGGTCACTAGACAAGAATTCAATTAGTTATTTCTCAAATCCAAATGTTCTTGCTGGTGTTAACACAGGGGCATTTTGTGTCATCCTCACAATCAGAGGTAAAAGTGAAGAATGCATGTATTCCTAAGGGAGGCACCTGACACTTCAGTTTAAGCTGCTGTAAACTCACAGCCAATTGTGATGTAACAATATTTAAATGATAATAAATCCATCGTTGTTCAGCTTAAAGGGTGGGAATCACTCTGATAGCTGGCTGCTAACTAGTATTATAAATTTTTATTCAAACACAGCATTTAAGAAACAAACACGGGCATGATTAGAGTAAATGAGCACAAGAAGACATGTAGTGGGGAAGCTTTAGGGCAGCAGCTCTCAACCTGTGGGTTGTGACCCCTTTGGACGTCACATATCAGATATCCTAAATATCAGATATTTACATTGCGATTAACAAAAGTAGCAAAATTGTTACTTTAAAGCAGCAATAAAATAATTTTACAGTTGCGGATCACCACAACATGAAGAACTATATTAAAGAGTCATGGTCATTAGAAAGGTTGCAAACCATTGCTCTAGGCAGTTATAATCTTCTTTCAGCATGTCTAGATGAGATAGTGACTTTTAGTGATGGCGTATGAGTCTCTAAATTTATAGAGAAAGCACCTGCCAGTGGTACAGATGGTTTCTTGGAAGCAGACAATAAAAACTTGCATAAAAATCCACCTGAAGCTTTCCTTTGGGTACACGCCTGCCCAATATCCATCCATAATACCTATTTATCACACAGGTGTCCTTTCAGCAACATGTCCAGTACTTGTCCATACCACCTATGACATAGATTCCTTCTCAGCAGTTTGGAATGTTGAAGGCTCCATTATTTACATGGTCTTGATTACCCTGCCTTGGGAAGTGGGGTAAGGAAGAGATAGGCCAGCCTGTTTTACAAACTATATAAACACTTTAGTAAAGGAGTGATTGTGGTCATCTTTCTTCAGCACCACACCCCTGGTATCATGGCTTCGTTACATGTCTCTCTGAGGAAGTTAAAACAAATGATGTAGTATTGATTGGGAACTTATAACTGTGAGCTGGGAATGAATGGATAGCAAGACGTCATGTCAAGAGATATAATCCCACCCTTTTTTTTTTAATTTAGAAAAGGTGATGAAGCTTTGATTTTCTAATTGTAGAATATTCTGAGAAGCTGCCCAGCTTTGTACCCAGGACTCAGTTCTGTTCACATTGCGTGAGGCGCAGCAATGGAACAAACATGATCCTGGGGAAGATTGGTTCCATGTTGTATAACTCAGCCATCAGTGTGCTGGCGCTGGCCCTGTGGCCCTGGACAGCAGGCTAAACAGATTTCCTCACTTGCAGCTCAGATCTGCCATAGAAATAGCTTGCAATTTCACAGTCAGATTAGGAAAACAGGTAAATGCCTTTCAATGGAGAGCCAGTTGTAAGCTAACTGCCACCTTATCTGTGACCACACCTCTGGCTAATGCCACTCAGGTAATGTGGTAACTTGTTACATCACTTTTACCCAATTTCTTTGTCCTCTTCAGCCTATTGTTGATTGGCATGGACCCTGAAAATCTTTCTATATATTGCTCACATAAATATCTAAGTTCTTAAAATTAAGTATCTTATGGTCAGTAAGATGAATCGAAGAGTTATTGCCAGCAAGCTTGGTGACTTGAGTTTGATCCACAGGACCTATATGCTGAAAGGAGAGAACCACCTACAAATTATCTTTGATCTTCATTCATGCAATATGACACATGCGAGTGTGCATGTGCACCCTCACCCACATACACACACACACACACACACACACCACACACACACACACACAAAATAAGTAAGTACAATACATTTTTAAAAATATATCTGAGAAACTCAAGTGAAATAAATAGTCTAGTCGTGTGATTTGGTAATGACTTCAGTGCTCTTTGAAGATGATTCTCTGGTTGAGGTCACTGCAGTATTGAGTATATTCCTACTGTATGCTTAGGTTCCCTAAGTGTCAAGTTTGAAAGATGATTATCCTTTCCTTAAGTCTCCTACATTTCTGGGCATCGAGTGCCTTTGATGGTGCATCCTTCTCTGGAGTAGAGGATGGGTTTATTTGCTAATCAGCATAATAAATGCAATGTCTCTGTGAATCAAAGTTTTAGTTTGTTGTTGTGGTGGTTTGAATGAGAATGCCCCTCTCCCCAGCCATTCTACCATAAGCTCATGCATTTGAAAGCTTGTTCTGCAGCTGATGGAACTGTTCGGGAAGAATTAGGAGGTGTGGCCTTGTTGGGGGAGATGTGTCAATGGACACCTCCTCCAACCCTGTCTTGTGCTTGTGGATCAGATGTAAGCTCTCAGTTTCTGCTCCAGTGCCATGCTTGCTGCCCTCCTCCCTACCATGTCAGCAATGGACTAAGTCTCTGAAACTGTAATCAAGCCTTTAATTCAATGCTTTCTTTTATGAGTTGCCTTGATCACAGTCTCCTCATAACACTAGAACAGTAAACTTTTGATCCTCCTGCTACAGCCTCCCAAATCCTGAGGTTACAGGTGTGCATACAACCCCTGGTTTATGGAGTGCTTGGGTTGGATACCAGAGCTTTGTGCATACTAGGCAACGACTGGACCAACTGAGTTACAACTCCAGCCCAAGGCTTTACTGTTTAGAAAGATTATATTTTCCAAAGCATGGAGATGGATACCAATTCATTGTGTGTTCTGTACCTAGATCCACTCTTATGTCATCCTGGGACATTGACAGGAGAAGGAAAACAGATGCAAACATGAAGCTATTGCTGCCTATGAACAATATATTCCTTCATCTTTGATTAGGCATCTGATGTCTTTTGCTTGCTACTATGCAACTGTATAGCCTATCTCTTACATTTCCAGGGGTACCATTTCAGATCCTTCTCAGTTCTTGACATGCAGAGAATAAGTAAGTAATTTTTGTCATTAAAGGGACGTATAAACTTATTAGGTAGATTTGTGGGAACAAAACATGAAATGATGTAATAACAGAACATTTAAAGCTATGTTATTAGATAATAGCAGAGCATTTAAAGATAGTACAAAATGCAAGTTTCTGTCATAGTGGGTTTGTCTTTCCTAATGAAGTAATTTATAACATACCATTATACCTCAGTGCAAAACCAGTATTTTTTGCATCATTATTTATGGTCATGCTTACTAGATTGAAATGTTAGTCATATGATTAGGAACCAAATAATTGTAAGTAATATAAATAACTTTTAAACATAATCACTAATAAAAATTAGCATCTGTTTTACAAAACAAAAATGCATAATTTAGTAGGTTTTCTGGCCAGATGTATTAAATTGTAATAAATGTTTCATCCACTTGAATATCAGCTATGACAGATATTACAAGTGGTTATTCATGGTAATATTTATAATAATTTTTCAATATTACTTCTCTGAGAGACTTATCTTTATGTATACATGTGTATCATGTGTGAATGCTTGTATGTGGTGCGTGTGTGTGTGATGTGTTGGGTGTTTGTATATGTATGGTATGTTGGGTGTTTGTGTGTCCTGTGTCGTGTATGTGTATGGTATGTGGTGTGTTGGGTGTTTGTGTGGTATGTGTGTGTATGGTATGTGGAGTGTGTGTGGTGTGTGGTGTGTTTGTGTGTGTGGTGTGTGTGTGATGTGTATGATATATGTGTATGTATGTATCTTAAAGACTTCCACTCATTTTTCTGATCACATGTGCAATAAGAATGGCAAATGTCTGAGATCTGGTTACTCAATAATGGCCTCTTAGACATCTGTGCATAAACATATACTTAAAATATGAGTGTTTGCGAAGGAAGCACCTGTCTGTGCTGTTGACCCATTCTGACAAGCGTATAACTGCATTAGAGACCATGCTTCCTGTCTGTCTGTCTCTTTCCAATGCATTTACCATGAATGACAATGGAAAGAACAGTATCTTTTCTTTCAGTTTCTAGATTATTCCACTCTGACTCATGCTGTTTCCTTGACTCTTATATTTCACGCATCTGAGCAGATGGGATGGGATAAAAGGTAGATGGAGCCACAGAGCATCTCACAGCATCTCAAGAAAGGACTGCTTTCAGTACAGTACAACAAGGTGCTCACATACCAAGGGCCTTGATAGCCAAGCTTTCACTTTGTGTAGAAGTCTTCTTCTCCTCTGGGGATTCTGGCTCTTGCAGTGCGGGTGATCCTTGCTTCATTCTGACTTGTCTGCATAGACCAACTATTAAATGCCAATGAATTTGATTCAAAATGACACATAAATAATATAAATGAAAGGAATTTAATGTTCTCCCATAAGACAAGGACACAAAAAGGCAAAAGTATTGTGGTTGAGGCATATTTGTTGTATATGCTGTGTAACTTTTTTTTTCATTATGATTTTCAGTTATTTTCAATTGGGTTTATATAACCATAGCTACCTATGCTGCACTGTAGCTTTGTAAATTAGTTCTTAGTGTTATACTATTCAACCTTGTCTACTTCGTAATTTTCATTTCTTCTTCATACATTATCCAATTCACATATTCACGCTTCCCTCATCAACTCTATTCAAATTGAGTACTCATCTTCAGTTTATTACCAGGTGCTCTGAACAAGAGCAGGCACATAGTGGTTATTCAATAAATACATAAATGATGGATTGCTGAAGAATCCCAACCTGTCCAATAACAATTATTTCAGGCCCTATCATACTGCAAGGACTATTACACATGCAATACACAGTCTATTCACTGAGTCTAAAGAGGAAATTTATGACTCAAACCTATTCCTATTTAGCAGTCTAAAGTAATGAGATAGTAAACATCTTGTTATAAAATCTCACAGCTATGAAATACAGATATGAAATTTTAATCCAGTCAGCCTGATGACAGAGTCCATCTTTGGACAACCACAGTGTTAACTGTCCTTCATAATGGTGACTGAGTCACTTTTTGAAGATATACAAATTATTCTTTCAATATTTTAAGAAGGCAGGGATGCATAAAGTCTTTTAAATAAGATACTTAATAAAATAATTCAATACAATATTAATTTTAATATACCTTTAATAGTCACCTCAGTTATCTGTATGATTTCAATGAACTAGCCCAGCTTTCTCATGAACCTGAATAGTTTTGGAATGCTAAAGGCAAAGTTGTATTTCTAGTTTCTTTTCCTTTTATTGTTTGCATTCCTCTCATTGTCTCCCATTTCCAGCTCTGATCTTGTCCTCCTCTTTTTCTAATTTTCCATCATAATAATTACTCTCATGACCACCATCATCACTGTCATTACAATTATGACCACCCTTATCATCATCATTACATCACCAATACCATCATCACCACCATCATCATCATTCAGCAGCAGCATCAAAATCATTTCTACCTCCACAGCCATCACCACCACCCTCATCAATCTTATTATCATCATCACTGTCATTACAATGATGACCTCCATTATCATCACCATCATGTTGTCATCACTACCGTCAGTACCATCAATGCCATCATCCTCATGATCACTATCATTATGATCAACACCACTGTCATCATCATTATCAAAAACATCTTACCTGCACAACCATTACCACAACCATCATCACAATTACCATTTTTACTATCATTACTATCATCATCACTACTATTTAATTAACCACCGTTAATACTAACATTATCATAATTGTGGTAGTTTAAATAAGAATGTACACCCTAAGCTTGGGTGTTTTGAGCACTTGGTCTCAGTTGCTGGTGATATTGGAGAATGAAGGTGGTGTAACCTTGCTTAAAGAAATATGTCACTGAGGGCTGGGAGGGCCTTACCCTATGTCCAGTTCACTCTCTCTATTCTGTTCTTCATGCTGCCTCACTATGATGGAAATTTATTGCTCTAAAACTATAAGCCTAAATAAACTCTCTTTCTTAATTTGTGTTTGGTCATGGTGTTTTGACCCAGCAACAGAAAAGCAACTAATACAGTCTCCACTATCCTTATCATCACTTCTATCCTCATCCCATCACCATGGTCACCATCAGCATTGTCATCAGCCTCCCATCACCACGGTCAACATCACCATCGTCATCAGTCTGGCCATTTCACTTAATTCTCAGATTGGGAAAATCACACAGTATCAAGAGTTAATTCTTGATCTTTAAGTGTAACTTTAGCAGCATCAAAAGATTTCTGTTTCCACATTTCAGGAACAAAATGCTTGTTATTTGCATTTTATTGATGATCTACATAAGAAACTCAAAAGCGACTTCAAGCAAATGATTCGCTTTTACTAATAATCTTTAGAAAACTGCTGGAAAATTTTTCGTCCTTGAAAACTTTAGGCCTTTGGTATTCTCCTTTGATGATGTTGCTTAGAATTTCTAAAACAGTGATGAAAGATTTTGGTGTAATGATACAAACTCTTTTTGGTCATTCCTTATCAATTAGACATCATATTTTCTATAGGTTTTCATTATATACGTTCTTTGGATTAAGATGACTGAATTTTATGGAAGTTTTCCCACCAAAATCACAAATTCATTTTGATTTTTAATGGTTATTTTCTATTAATTATAAATAATTAATTTCTATTAATCTATTTAAGTGATTTCTAAATGTGCATACTTCAATCAGCCTGTGTAGATTAGCATATTTTCTGTTGAGCTAGCATTCCTTGGATAAACCTAGCTCAATCATAAGGTATTGCCATGTCCTACATTGTGGGTACTGAGCAATATTTTAGTTAATAAATTTCTATTTGTGTTCAAATATAGTTTAAAACCTTCTGGCTCTTTATTCTCCCCATGCCAAGGACACATCAAGGTCACATCACTTTGGCAGATAGAATCGAAAATGCATCTTATTTTCTTTGTGGCAAAGGAGCCTATATTCTAGCATAGTGCTTTCTGCAGGCTCGCTACAACAAAGCCTAGTTTTTAGAAGACCCAGATTTTTCTCTCCTCTGACCTGCAAACAGCGAAAACTGAAGATCTAGGTTTGGAAGATCATGACCCACCCCAGGGCAGTCCACAGCTTCCCGTTTCCCCGCTGTTCCTCTTGAAGTATTCCCATTGCTGCTTTCTGTTTGACCTACAAGAATTTCAATTATTTTGTGTAAACTCAACCATAACTTAACTGGATGATGTTTTAAGTGTAAGGAAACAAGAATATAGAAAAGGAAAGAGTTCCCAAATAGTGAAACGCACTCTTCTAGTAGACAAAGAAAAATACTCCTGGAGTCAGCCGGTTTACAAGAATAAACTGGCTTCTCTGATGTGGTTATAAGAGACAGGAAACTCTGTAGATACACACGATGGCCACAATAGGACAAAAAAAAAAAAAGGCACAGTTATAAGAACATAAGCTGGACTTGTCACTTTAAATTAATTCACCTCTAATGCATTTGAAGAAAATTAGGATAGCCTTGACCAACTGCCCTCTCTGAAGCCATCTGTGTTCTTTGCTTCACGTCCCCCAAACCTCATCCTGCACTCATTACAAAACCTAAAGACACCCCCCACCCCAGTCTTGATGAAAAGGAAGTACAACTGAAAGGTAACCAAAAAGGTTCATCTGTTAAAAGGATGGAGACCGAGAAACAGATGTATCGTATATTTTGAGCAAGCATTCAAGTTTGACTAGCCTTGCATGTTTGTAACTTCACAGTCCTCATGACGTATTACCTGCTCCATCCATGGAGCACCAGGGGCTTCCTCCATCCTCACACCACCCTTTCACCTCTATTTCCAGACATACAGAGTTGGCTACTTAATATTGTTGATGGGGCACCATGGTTTGAATGAGAAATGGGCCCCATAGGCTCATGTATTTAAATACTTGGGTCTGGTTTATTAGCTTCACTCCACTTCTTGCGTGCAGGCAAAATGTGATCAGCTTGCTTCCTGTTTCTGCTACCATGCTATTCCTTGCTGTTTTCATGCCTTCCTTGTCCTGGTGGACTGCATCCTTTTGAAACTGTAAACCAAAATAAAACCTTTCATCCTAAAGTTTCTTTGGGTCAGAGTGTTTTTATCACAAGAACAGAAAAGTAATTAACACACTGGGTGTCTATAAAGAGTTGACAAGTCATGGCTTGTTTCTAAACTATTTTCTCATGCCTCAATTCTACACTAAGCCTCATGGGTAAGGATCTTAGAGTGGTGGTGTTAGAATCATTAAGTTATCAAATGACAGCTTTCCTAATGCTGTCCTAATGTTTCCTAATGTTGTCTGAGATTCAGATACTAATCTGCAGAGCATATCTGATTCCTGTCATGGGCAGTGGGCCCTTTTCTCCATGGTAGTAAGTGGTTACTAACTGAACCGGAATTAGGTTTGAAACTCTACCTTCGTTGCAACTGTAATATCAGAAACAATGGAAAGGAATGAAAAAATTACAGATATATGCAGAAACATTCAACATTCAATGCATGAATGCAAATAGGAAAATATATTTTTCCTTTTAATGGTTATCTTCACGTTTAAGTGTGTGTGTGTGTGTGTGTGTGTGTGTGTGTGTGTGTGTGTACATGAATGCAGTGTCCAAAGAAACCCAAACATGACACTGGACCCACTGGAGTTGCAGACAGTGTGTGAGTTCCAGGAAACAAACTTCATTCTTCTGCAAGAGCAGTAAGTGCCCTTAATGGTTGCACATTCTCTCCAGTCCCAGAGATCTGGTTTCAATGAAAACTGATAAAATCTGTGGACAGGGACTTTAGATTATGGATTGTACCATCACATCCTACTGTCATTTCACTGAAGACTTTTGACTTGTCTTTTTCTTTGATCTCATTAAATGATTAATGTTTATTGATAGTTTTAAACACACTCATGTGTGCTAAACTTTTTGCACTTAATTATAAGAGTATAGCTGACTCAGAAACATTTAGCCATATCTGTAGGGAGAAGGCTGCCTGTGCAAATGATTGGGAACTAAGCAGGGAGCTTCAGGAAAGCCATCTGGGCATTTTCTGCTGTCTGATGATCTTTTAAGGCTTTTAGCATTGTCAGGATCATTTCTTGATTATTTAATTTGTTTTGTTTTTTTTTTTTTGAATGTAATAAAATTCAATTTCTATGAGAAAATTTGCGTGTATAATTTTGGAGATAGGTTCTTTTTTTAAAAGATTATTTAGTGTGTGTGCGCGTGTGTATGAGTACATACCTATGCATATGTGTGTGTGTACCACTTGTATGTCTGGTGGCCTAAGAGGCCAGAAGAGGGCATTGACTTTCTTGGAACTGGAGTTATAGATGACTGTGGGCCACCATGTGGGTGCTTGGAATCAAACCTGGTCTCTGAAAGAGCAGCCAGTGCTCTTGATGGATGAGTCATCTCTCCAGCCCTGAGAGATTTTGCCATATTTTATGGGTGTCTCAGGGCTTGAGGTACTCACACAATAGCGTATGTGGTCAACAGCCACTTGCTAAATGGATACATTTGAAAATATTTGTTTTGTGTGAAACTCATTAGTCATCCATTCTTTTGGAACACAGACTTAAATGGGGATGAGAAATGAAGTCAGGATTTGCACAACAAATAATGTTTTGCAGGTAACAGAACATTTTCAGAATGCTGGTGGATTTCCAGTAAGAGAAATATATATTGTTCATGGTTCTCCAGAGCAATACATTGGTTTGCTTTATGGTCTGGATATTCTAGCACTGGCTGTCTTATACGAGAGATGCTATGAATATGATACTTGCTCAGTCTATGAGTTTGGTGGTCTCAGCAGTCCCAGCCTGATGTTGAAGGCATGGGGATTCCTGGAGAGTTGCTGTCTTTATTCTGCTTTGGAAGAATGAAGAAGATAGTTCTGATGTTAGAGAAGGAAAGCCAGGAAGATGAAGGTAAGCAGACTCAGGCTGGACAACCTCTAGCATCCTCTCACCTTGGTCCACTTCTAGTAAGATGGGGTTGATGTTAGCAGATTGCTTGGCTCTTTATTTACTTTACTTGTATAGAGTTTTGTTTTGCTGGGGTTTTGTTTGCTTGTTTGTTTGTTGTTAAATGGAAAAACAAACTTCTGGGCCAGGACATAAGTGAAGAGCTCTAGTGGTTAGAACTAGAGAATAATTAAAAAGTAGCAAAGTGAGTAGGCAGCTCACCATAGGTAGAAGCTTCTAGAATAGAAAGCAGATGAGAAAAATGAAGAGTGAATAAAAAAGTAGTAGACTTGGAAGCAGAAGTTGAAAAACATGAAATTTTCAAAGAAAGAAAGCTGCTTCCTCAATGTAAAGAACTCATACCTGCTGGGTGTAGGTAAGAATTACATTCCCAATGTTCATTGAGAAGCAACTCATGATGTGCTCAAACATTTTGAGCATAATCTTACATGTTCTTGTTATGGACATCTTCATGGAAGATTGACTCAGATTCCATTCAACTGCCTCTCTCATGTGACTGCCAATATCCATAGAGGGTAATATCTAAGAATGGCTCAGTATTTGGGGAAAAAAAAGCTATGTGTTTTCTCTTGTATACTTTCAATTATCTCTAGGTTACTGATAATATTCCAAACAGCCTAAATTGTATTTAAATTTTGATTACATTGTTTAATACTTTTAATTATTTTATTGTTTTGTGTGTATGAGTGTTGTTTTCTTTTTTTTGGTTTTATCGAGACAGAGTTTCTCTGTGTAGCCCGGGCTGTCCTGGAACTCACTTTGTAGACCAGGCTGGCCTCGACCTCGTGTAAGAGTGTTTTACCTGTATGTGTATATCTGTGTATCAAATGCATAGAGTGATCCTAGAAGACAAAAGAGGGCATTGTATGCTCTGGGGGAGGGAGGACTAGAGGTACAGAACTCAGCGAGCCACCATGTGGGTATTGTGGACTGAAGCCAGGTCCTCTAGAAGAAAAGACAGTGCTCTTAACCACTGAGCCATCACTCCACCCCTATTGCTTAGATTTGTTTGTCTGTTTGTTTTGGCATTTTGAGACAGGGTTTATTTGTATTACAGTCCTGACCATGGTGGAACTCACTTTCTAAATCAGGCTGGCTTCGAATTCATAGAGACCCACCTACTTCTGCCTTTTGAGTGCTGGGATTAAAGGTGTATGTACATCATCGTTACCTGACCCTATGCTTAGTTTTAATGACAACACAAAGTCCAATTCTTTACAGTTCTAATTTTCTTTCATGATATTTTCTATCATAGAGTAGACTGAGTCTATTGCTGAGTCCAATTTACTATATATTCTTTTCACATTTAAAACTTTTATCATGTATGTAGATTACCCATTTTATAAAATATATTTCTTTCTTGAGTAACAGCTTACAAGTCGGTGACTATGATTTCAGTCTTGGCCTTGATGATTACTGGTTACAGGAATGTGAATGTGCTTCATTGCTATAGCTACAGAGTCAAGAGTATTTCAATAGGTTCAGGGCCTAGCCACCTGAAGGACCAGGACACTAGGAAGGCTGATCTTCCTCCCTAGGCTGTATATCTACTCTACATGTAAGGTACAGCATCATTTGACAATTCTGGAGAAACATTTCAGCCCCTGGAGCCTTCTTAGAAATGCCAAAATATTATCTAAAATAGGATTATCTACCTGGAATGTTACATAATGTTTTTCTATTTTCCAAAATTATTTCAATAAATCCTATCCTTGCAGTACATTGGAATTTTACTGAAATAGGTATCATAGAGTATGAAAAATAAGGATGCCAAAATGCTGTAGAGCTTGAGAAGTTTCCCTCCATCATGAAAATTTGGCTTAACTTGGCCCTAAAATCTTTCCCAACAATGACTCATTAAAGGTAAAACTATTGATTTAAAGGAGAATCAGTGTGGAATCCAATTACCTCACATATCTTTTTTTTATTTACCTGAAGTATCTACAAAATGGTTTAAAGCATCTCTTTGCCTTTACAGACACGGATACACATCCTAAGACACTCTGAAAATTCTCATCACTTCAAAAGAAGTAGTTACTAGCATGAAATTCATTTTCCTAATGGTTTTTAAAGATCTAGTGAGCAGCTGGTGTTCTGGAGAGGTGGCTTTTCTGGAAAGTGCTATTAACAGAAATTGAATTTTCAAAAATGGTGTAAACATCAAGAAACTCAACTTATAAGAAAATCCTAAATAGACTCTGAACAGGCAAGCCGAACACCCTATCCCCCAGCCCCCTTCTCCCCATGCGCCATGGCAGTATTTATTTCCTGCTTAAGAAAATGGATTATCCTAGTCCTTTTTTATACATCTGACTCCGGGATCAGACAATGACCTGCTTGTAGCTTCTTGTGAGCACATATTTACTTATTTGGGGTGTAGAAGTCCCCATTGTTTAATAATGAGTGACCTTTTGAATGTCATATACTCAAAACTCACAGGCCAAGCAACAACAGATTTCATTTTTGACACAGTTTTAACCAGAATAGACTTATATATGAATTCACACTGTGACTATAGATTTTATGACATGTGACAGTGAAAAAGCAAGCATCAGCTTTTCCCAGACAGGCTAGGGGAGGAGAGAGATCATTCGGAAAAGATGTCATGGGAGCATTGGTCGCTTTTCTTTGTGTGGACTCATCGGTTTTAAATTTCTGATAACGCAATTATTCAAAGAAAATTTCTAATAAGAATATTATCAAAAAAAAAGAATACTATCTATGAGAGTAGAGAGAGAGTGTGCACATAAGAACTTTGCAGAGTGTGTGGACATAGCAGGTGTCCAGAAAATAATGACTAATGTTGTATACATGGAATTGACACAGCAATTTTCTCTCGGGTCAGACAATCTTGTTTTGAATCCCATTTAGTTCTGAGTTTATGAGGATTAAATCAAATAATGTTTGAAAATTGTTCATCATAATTCTACTTGTATAGGAATCCAAAATAAATGAAGTTTGGTGTTCTTTTTGTCATATGAACTTCTTATTTAATTCTTTGTATTAAAATTGCATGTTTTACTGTAATATTGTAATTCTGTTTTATGTAATTTTTATTTCCACATGCAAGGTCAACAAAAGTATAATATTCTGTATTTATATATTCACAATTGGATGTTTATTAAATCTTACATTTGTCTAAAACAAAAATCAATTTTTATGTTGTTGAAGTTAACTTTGACACGACTTTATGTTTAGTTTAAATAACATAGATGATGGCATAATTTTATTATGTTCTAAATATTAAATACTTTCTGATGGGTCATGGGGAACCAGTGGTAAATTAAAACACAGTCTAGATTCCAGTAGAGTTTATCACTTGGTAGAGAGAAGACGTCCATTAAATTCTGAGGTCAGTAAGATGGAAAACAGCTGTATTAGCTTCCTTTCAATTACTATGACAAAATATGCTGGTCAAAAGCTATAGGCAGGAGGGGAGAGTTTATCCAACTTAGAATTTCAGCTTCTAATCCATCAGTGAGGGGAAACCAAGGCAGGAACCCAGGCAGCTAGTCACAGAACATCAGTGGTCAAGAGCAGTGAGAGAATGAATGCACCCTTGCTCGCTCAATACTTCTGCTCAGCTATCTGCTTTCATCCCTACCCAGAGCAGGGCCCAGCCCACAAAATGTTGCAGCCCACACTCAGGGTACTTTTACCTACCTAAAAACAATCAAGTCAACCCCCGACAAGCATAACCGTGGGCCACCCTGATATAGACAATTCTGATTATAGTAAGAATGAGTCGCCAACCTCTTAAAAGAACACAGATTTTGAGTTTTTAGGAAATTGTGTTTATACAATTGAGAACTATATGTACTCTTTTGGCATGGATGTTACTCAACACACCTTGTCCTCAGTTAGGTGCCAACTCATGCTAAACGAATGAGCAGAGTTAACTATGTAAAGGCAGAAGGGGTAAGACTACGTTGACCAGAAGAGGCTTCCACAATAGTGATAAAGACAAAAAACAAACAAACAAACAAAAACAGCCCAGAAACCAGAAATCCATCATTCTTAAAACCCTAACAGCAAGACTAAATTATGGAGACCTGATGGAACTTTTTGTGAGTGTTAGAGTAACATAGTAATAGCTGCATTTTGAATTACCTTATTCTGGTTATTGTAGATGGAATAGCTTGTCATGGGGAAAGGCTCAGCATAGGCATCTTGCTTTGGAGATTAGGATGGAAGCATCAGTCAAGAAAGAGAATTGGTGATAACAGAAGCAGAGGAATTTAAAAGACATTTAGAAGTTTGGTTCAATTTGAAAGATCAGTCTCAGAAAAGAATATATTTGCAAACTCTCATATGTAAATATGATATAAGCCTTGTGATTTGTGCATGCGTGTTATCATACACATTAACCAGATAACTTAAGGCAATGTATGTTGAGTAACAGCCATACTAAAAGAGTGTACATATTCCTAACCGCATAAACAAAGTTGCCTACAAAACTCAAAAGTCCTAAGCTGTGTTTCTTATTTACTATAAGCCATAGGTACACATGATTCATATTGGAAGTTGTTTGCTTCCACTTATAAATCATAATATAAATTATTTGTCTTAATAAAATAATGCTGTATGATATAAAACATAGAGGTCAGTTTGGTTCTGGAATTTACAAATATGCTATAGATCCAAGAAAAAGTTTCAGTGTTGTAACAGTTGGTTTTATTTACTCTGGGCTAAAGACACAGTGAATCAACTGTGTCTATCAGAATTTATGTTCTCCATCACATTCCACTAAAGGCAATTTAAACTGCAGAATCCAGAAATAACAAGTTTCAGCTCTCAATACTCAGAAATACATTTTACCTGGATCCCCCAGTGGCCACACCTTTTAGGTCTACAGAAAATTGTTTTACTAGGCAACACATGGACATCACACTCTGCTAAGATCTAGAGAGGAAACAGAAACTAAGGAACAAAACACTCACCTAACAAAGATAAAGTCAGATTTCAGCACTTATACCTATAATCATCCCAATCTTAGAAATTTAGACACCAGCATAAAAACACGGTAACAGTCAGGTCCGAACAATATGTCATCATTGGAACCCAGCAGGCCCTGAATATTCCAACATATCTGAAGCACAAGAAAAGGACCTTAAAACAGCTTCATGAATATGATAGAGGTCCTGCAAGAGGAAATGAATAAACCTCTTATAGAAATTCGGGAAAACACAAACAATATAAGGAAATAAATAAAACATTCAAGACCAAAAATTGTAAATAGACTCAATAAAGAAAACCCAAACTAGGGGAAGGCTAGGAAAGAAACATTTAGACATTTAAACAGGAAATACAAAGAGAAGCTTCAGCACTAGAATGCAAGAGATGGAAGAGAAAAATTCAGGTTTTGAAGACATGATACAAGGAATGAACACCTCAGACAAAGAAATGTTAAATCTAAAAAACTCCTGACACAAAATATCCAGGAAATCTGAGACACCATGAAAAGACCAAATCTCAGAATCACAGGAATAGGAAAAAAAAAGAATCGTAGGTCAAAGACATGCATAAAGGGAGTGTTTATTAATTTTCTCAGTTGTGGATTGAGATAGGTCATGGCCTGAATGGTTGTTTTTATTTAGAATTTATTTATTCCTTCGTTGTTCTTCAGCCAGGTCCCAGGCCTTTAACTAAGAGATCAATAGTCTCGGCTTTTATGTGACAATGGAAACCATGGTTAGTGGTTTGTAGGTTTTGAGCTTCGCTATCTGACTTTCCATCTGTGCTTCTAAATTTGGTAAATATCTTATGCAGAGACAAGCTGTGTTTCAGGGCAGTTTTTTTCCCTCAAGAGAGATATCATTTCATTCTTTCTGTAGCATATGAACGTGATACCCTATGGTAGTCTCTCGCTTTCATCACAACCCTCAAATTTAGCAAATAGGCTGTGAGTAATAATCATAGAATCCTGGGCTCTTAGTGTATTAGCATGCTGACCTCTGCATACAAATCTTAGTAATTTTCTTCCCATGTGTGAGCAAATTCTGACCCTTCACACTGAGAATTGTTCACTACTTTCAGAGAGCAAGAGTTCAAGTATCGAACTTTGCACCTTTAGCATTCATGCCTCTCTTGGAGTGCCCTCTCAGTTAGCATCACCCTTTGCAGACACTACTATTAAACATGGATTATTTAGGGGTCTAACAGTTACTCATCAAGGTATATACTAAAACACTATTTTGGGGTGCCTCATTGAATTTCTTAAATTATTCAAAGCAATTCATGGGATTCAGGCTATCCTTTCTTGGGTTCAGAAAGATCAAGAGGGAAAAAGAATTTGAAGGATCTGTCTCCTTTAAGGGAAGTTTAGATCTCATTTCAAACAAAATAAACTTGCTTTAAATTGTTCTACATATACCCAAGGGTCAGTATACCACTGAGTATAGAACCCAGCACTTGGCTTGATAGAGTTGAAAACACAATGGTTTCCCCCCTCCTTAAAAGAATAATATCATGATGACTGTTAAAAGCAAAGATTTAAAAAAATTGAATACTGCTGTGCTTTTTGAAACAAAACAATGTACTTGAAGAAACTTTGCATACGGAAAAAATTCGGAATAATAAATTCCTGTAGAGTCACAGGCCACAAATCAGACAAGAAACAGACAGGAGGGCTAAAGAAAGAGGATGTTTAAATACTGCCTTAATACAGTCAAGAAAATAGAATTTTTTCTGTTGTAATAGAAAAATTGCTCTCTTGAGGATGAAATGTAGTGGATGTTATACATTACTAATTCAGGAAGAGAAGGAATATATACTAATAACTATGCATACATGGCAATAACTCTGTATAATGCCATAATAAATAGGTGGCATTCTGCAAGCTTTGTTGAGTAATTTAGGATGCCTGAGATTGTGTATGTCACATTTAAATTAAAAAGTAAGAGCTAGCTTTCAAGTTAGTCACCAGGAAACAGATCTATAGACAAAGATATACAGAGAAGGAAAAGTAAAAATACATTTGGTTGCTACTCTGCCAAGTTGCTCTATAGTCCTCTGTTAAGCTCTCAGTGGGGTGACTTATGCTAGAGCCCACTGTATGCTAGAACATACTCCTGTTCCAGGTTTGCTCTACAAATCTTTTGGATAAAAGAACATTTGGATCCTCAAGTCTTTTATATCAAAGAGCACAGGATGGCAGAGGCTCAATGCACATCACCCATTCACTGTAAAGCACGTCTAGGTTAGTTACAATGTTGAATACAATGTAAATGTTCTGTCAATGGTTGATATGTCATATTGTTTAGGAAATCAAAAGTCTGCATATGGTAAGTATAGATATTTTTTTTTTCTCGAATAAAAAATATATTTTTTTCTACTTGCCCTCAGTTGAATGAAAACATGTAGAAGCCATAGTTACAGAAGAATGGGTCTTGCTCTATCCAATTTTTACTTGAATTTATATATATGTATGTGTGTGTATGAATATATGTATATGATTATATTTGAATATATATTTTACTTAAATATATATTTACTTAAATTCATGTATAAGGCTGAATGCAGTCTTTTCCAGAGTATAAGATACTTGAGCTAATTTTTGTGTATAAAAGCTTAAAATTACTTATTACAATATTTTCAGTCATTTTTAAAGAATAATTTCACGAACCACCAATGACTGATTTTGAGCAAACAATGCTTCTTCCATTTCCATAAAGTATCTATTACCATTAGTAGCAATATAGTATTGGTAGAATTTTATTGAACTGTTTCTGCATAGGATTAAGAATCTTTCATTGATGCAGAACATTGGCAGGTAGGGAAAGAATTCACTCATTGGTGAGTTTAGCACATTCAACAGAAAGAAAATTTTACTAAATACACTGCCAGGAGCAACAGCCTGGGCAGTAAGAATAGCAATGGAGTACCAAGTAGTAATTTCTTCTAAGGTAGAAACTCCATCTTTGAGGGAAGTGGATTAAGGCACAGGATAGTGAGGATTCCATGTTGTATGGAATCTCCCTAAAACTTAGTAAGTAAACAATTCAAATAACTCCAGGAAGTCCCTGAAACTAATGAGATACACTAGGCTCCTCTATACCCAAGCTTTTATAAGCAGTAAGAACTGGCAAGAGACACTCTCAGACAAACTGAGCTGGCCAGAAGAGACTCAGACCAGCTAAGGCACTTAAAAGTAACACTTTCCAATCTGTGGTGCTTTCAGCAAGTTGTACAGTGTGCCTCTGGTTTCTAGCTTTTTGATCTATCACCCATGTTGGGGTGGGCTTTAGTTATGAAGCTGACTTTAAGTCATTTCTACTTCTATATAAGTAACCCTTCACATATACTACTTTAAGTAACTCCAATAAAACTCATTGATTCACCAATTGGACTTTGGTACTATCATTACTTTGGCCTGTCATCAGGCCAAATTGAAGTGAGTGGATATTTCTTCATGTATGCCCAGGAATGGTATGTCACAACAGTACAGCAGCCAAAATCAACTTCCTTGATATATGTGGTGTTTTGAATAGGACTGGCTCCTATAGACTTACGTGTTTAAATGCGTGGCCCATAGGAAGTGACACTATTGGTGGTAAGACTTGTTGGCGGAGGTGTGGCCTTGTCAGAGAAAGTGTGTCACTCTGGAGGTAGACTTTGAGGTCTCCTATGTTCAAGCTCTGCCCAGTGTGGAACATAGTCTCCTCCTGGTTGCCTTTGGATCAAGGTGTAGAACTCTCTGCTCCTCCAGCACCAAGTCTGCCTGCATGCTGCTGTGTTTCCCACCATGGTGATAAGGGCTAAACCTCTGAAACTGTAAGCCAACCCTAATTAAATGTTTGCTTTTATAAGAATTGCCTTGGTCACGGTGTCTCTTCACAGCAATAAAACCCTGACTAGGACAATATATATGGTATCAACCTAAAATATCTGTTAATATTGTCACTTTCTGTGTGCAGATTTCTAGGTGTAAAGACAGTAGAATGCTGATCTCAGTGCTACTGGAAATCACATGAAAAAGAATACTAAAGTATCTTTGTCTTAACCTAATGGCTGCTAGAGACATGTGTGACTTATCTATAAAATTACAAGTTGGCTTCTACAAGCAATTCACCTCTGCACTCCACAGAACATTGTGGAAATCATAACTCTATTCATCTTTCTGCTCCACAGAGAACTGTGGAAATCATAACCGCGTGGCAAACCTAAACCTCTAGCTTTGGTCTGATATTTCCATCTAAAAATATTACTACTAATACCTGTAACTCAGTTGTGTTTTTAAACGTCTGTTTTTTAATATTAATTTATTTTTCAATGCTGGATTTTCGTGACACTGCTTTGCAAGCTCTTCCCTCCCCCTTTGGTCTCATAGGGATATAAATTAATAGAATTTGTCTTAGTAGTCAAGAACTTTATGATAAAGGCCTTAAATAGTTTAAGGCTTGTTCCTAGGTCATATGTTGTTGTCTAATACTTATAGAAATGACTACGAGATGAGAATATGGATTAGAGAAGATGTCTGTGGTGATGGGGCCAAATACCTTTCTAAACTCAACAAGGCATAATTTTAAAAGGTATATAGTTTAATATTTGGTAGATAATAATAAATCCAGAACTTTAATAGAATCTCCTTTATCTTCCAGGAGCCACTAACCCATGGTACAATTTGTAGATTAAAAGTGAAAAATGTAGATCTGTACGTTATGGAAATAATTGGTATAACTATCAGAGAAATAAAGCTGCACAACATTAGAAGATGGGCACTAAGGGAGAGAGTCTGTTTTCTTAAGCAATGTGTACACTGGTATGCTACCCATAACCCTCTGAATGCCTCACAATGTGCACATTTGCATCACTAGTGGACCCAATGGCTCTTACAAAGGAAGGCATGAGTGTGAGGAAGTGACATGAAGGGGCCTAGGAGAACTGGATGGTCAAGAATCAGGCAGGAATCACAAAAATGCAGTGTATACAATCATGAAATTGAAAAATAAATAAAAATACATATTTAAAGTATTATAGCTAAAGAGGGTTTATACTATATATGCTTCCAGAATCATCTTAGAACAAATTTGATTCCATGAGTTTAGAATGAAGGGATAGAAGACACATTTAAAAAAATGTACACTTAGTGTTAAGGAGAAATTTGCTAAGTAGGAGATATGGAAAGAGAATTCAACATACAGGATTCATTAATTTAGGCATGAAATGTTTTCTCTATTCAAGAAAATTTCAGTGAATGGTGTTTGTTGTCAAATTCCTAACTGTAATGGGTCTATATATGATTAAACTATGTGTAATCATAGTAGTTCTATACCCTGTGACATGAATCCTATTGCCAGACTTTCATTACAAAATACAGACGCAGGTGATAAACCATAAGAATAATAATAGTGAAGTCCAGGCAGTACTCAGCTCTCTGCTGGCATAGACTTAACAATGGAATACTACAAAGAAAACCTTCACACAATGCACAAAAATGTTGCCTCAACAGAACCCTGGTCAGTTAGGCAGCCCCATTCATGAGTTTGCATATTAAAGCAGTATTGAGTCTCTATAAAGGTGTTTTACCCTTACTTTTCATTTCTACCTGTTTCTGTGGAGAGGGGTGAAAGTTGCTGAACCACACTAGCATCTATGAGGAAAAGACCACTCATCTCTGATCTCTCTGTTCACATCCATCTTCATTTCTTTACTGACTGAGGATTTACTACTCCAATTGGCCAAGCTCAAAGCATAAGGCCAACTGTATTTGTAACAGCCTGGCATCCTCTTGGACCAGATGTTGTGGTTTCATGCGGTGCTTGTACCATTGTGGACTGGCGTTTTTCTCCTGTATCTTCTATCCTTCTTTCTTTATACTTTCCCCTTATTTGCACTACATAAAATTTGTTGACATAGTGAATTCAAGCTCCACACAATCTATTTTGCCATCCTCCATTTATTAGGAACCCATGTTAACAGTCTACTGAAGCCAAAAATGACATAGAGTGATGGTAATGTTTATAGACTTTACCAAAAGAAGGGTTGCCGAGGGCTGTCGGGATTCAAGATCCTGAGGAAGGCAGCGAAACGGTACGGCATCAGCCAGTGGCTCCAAAAGCTGCTGACTTTTGGCAATTTAACCCTTTCTTGCTATTCTGGGGCCAAAAGCTGCCGACTTCTGGCAAAAGGTGGAGATCCACTTAGGTCTCTAAGTGACTCCTTGAACTTTAGTTTTCCCAGAGAATTCTACGTGAACCATAAACACATTGGTCTGAGTATTTCAAAAGTCGTATTTTGCTTGTATTAGCAGCTTAGAGCTCCATACAAATAAATGCCGGTGGTGAGATATGACCTAGAAATTTCCAAACTTATCAGCCAAGATGCCTTCAAATATAATTTAAAAATAAATGTGGCTGAAGGGATGGCTCAGCAGTTAAGAGCACATGTTGTTTTCACAGAGGACCCAAGTTTGATTCTTAACACCACATCAGTTGTTCCAGTTACAGGGGTTTGGATGCTTTCTTCTGGCCCCGGCAGGCCCCTGTACTTATGTGCTCCCCATTAAAATTAGTAACAAAAGAGTGTTGACAGTTTAAGTGATGAACTGACATGGATGTCAATATCTTCCCTGAATGAACAAGCCCTTGCTTTCAGTAACGTCCGACACAAGATGCTTATGACAAGAGGCCTCTTTTGCATCAAGAAGATTCAACTCAAAATTGCAGGTTTTGGCTAATCATGTTTATATATGTATGTGCAAGTAGCTACCGTTGTTGGTCTTAGACTGAGTACCATGGAGTTGAAACACCGGCTCTTATTGTAGAATAAATCACACTGCCACTGAACTGTGTCTCCCGTTCCCAGATGTTTATCTTATTTTTAAAATGTTATTTTTAATTATGTGTATATGAATGTGTTTGTTTATGGGTATGTCACATAAGTATGGTACCAGTGGAGGCCTGAAGAGGGTGCCAGATTCCCTGGATGTGCAGTTACAGGTAGTTGTGAATTGTTTTGACATGGGTGCTGAGAATCAAATTGAGTCCTTTGTAATAGTAGCAAGTTCTCTTAGCTGTTCATCCATCTTTCTACCTTATGTTAACTTATTAATCTAGTTTATCAAGTATTTGTGGGAAAATGGAGGATCATCTGTGAAGTATTCATGAGTGATCACCTATAGTATGTATGTTCAAAGTATCACCAATATAGCATAGTTTAATGTATAGAATATATATTAAAACAAGGACCTGTAACTTATTTCAACAAATGCTGTTTCTTCCTCAGAGAAAAACAAGACATTTTAGGGAATAAAGCAGATCAGAAAAAATTACTAATATTTTTAATATAAAAAGGGACCTTTGACAGTCCTTTTACAGTACTTATAATAATGATGGCATTACTAAAAGCCAGCAAATGTATTTCTATTGCCTCTGTATTGTTTATATATTAGTAGAATTTGCCCTTCACCAGATGTAACCCTTGATGCTGATAATACCCATGCGATATGATATAAGCAAAATGATTTTGTTTTTCCCATTTTCTTCATAATGTCTGTGATTGTCTGTCTGAGAATTCCATTACTGGAAAATCTTTCTAGTCTATTAGCCTGTATATTTTTTGTATATAAATGCCTGTCACCTGGAAATTTATTAAGTGGCTATCAGATATGGATATCACAACAGAGACAAGTAGTTGTTTGTCTTTAAACAGATACTTGACAGCACAGCCTTATCTAAAGGAAACAGGAATGCATTCTAGTAGCATTAAATTTGTTAAAGAGTATTTATTATGCTTCTGTTACATCCCACACACCAAAACAGGTGTAGGAACACAGTCGTTAAAATACAAGGATATGGTCCTTGTTGATAGGAAAATTGTAACCTTGTGGGAGAAGAGATGGCTATCAGATTATCACCAAAAACATACAGAGTGGAACTGTGAAATGCTCCCTGAAGAAAAAGCAGCAGCTGCTGAGCGTGAGCACGGAGCTTCATATCAACTCTCCATGCAGAGAAGATGAGTCCCATAAGCACAGGACTATGGTGTGTGCAAGGGCTTGTAAACAGAGATGGTGTGTGCCAGGAACTACTCTTAAAGAGTGGCAGCAGAAAGGATGACATTTCTGAAACGGTCACATGCAAGGCGTATGGCAGAGGGGACAGAAGGCAGGAGAGGAGGGTGGGGAGGAAGTCCAGTTAACTGTATTGAGTTGCATTTCCAAGTGCCTTGCAGACCAACTGCTGTCCACAAGGAACGTAGCCCAAAACTCTGGTAGTCAACTGACTAGCTACTGTGATCAATGAGAGAAATGGGGAAAGTGGCTGGTAATAGGTAACTAATAAACAAACAAACAAATAAATGAACAAATGATTTTTTATATAACTTTTACCCACAGGAAAAAAGTCTGAGGATTGTGAAGTCTGTTGATACTTCATTAGTGTCTAAACTGAAAACAGCAAAGAGGACTTTAGGCTATGACCTCTCCATCAAACCTCTAACCAGAAAAGGTCTCCTAATCTTTGGAGATTTTTAGAAAAGACCATTTTCATCCATGTTGAGAATTCTTTTAATCAAATTCCCACCTACCCTTTTGATGATGACTACCAGGTTCTCCTTGTTTACACTTTAGGCTGACAATAAATGTTTCTGTCTTCCAGGCCTGCCTCCACAGTCTGTGGTGAGTGTAAACATTTGCTTCCCATCTGCTCTGATGTTGGATCCACTGGGTGGGGCCCTTAGTCTGTGAAAATTTACAGCCATCACTTTTACCGATTCTTGGTGACCACTGCTTTTTTACTTTCTGAATGTTTCAAGTCTCATTCATATTTCCCCAGTGTTTGACTTGTCAAACAGTTATTTTACATAATAATATTTTAAGACACTTTCCTTGATATTTTTCTTCTTAATTTCAAATTTACCCATAGAATCTACCTTGTAAAAGTCTTAAATTTTTTTTCCTGTTCTTGCATTGACAAACTTTTTAGAGTTGTAGTATTTATATTTACAAATTACTATTTATAAATTATATTTTAAAATCATAGTTATAGATTCATCTACTTAAGCACACCAGCAACCCATTCATGAGCTGTTCAAGAACAGAATGATTTCTTTTGTCAATGGGCATTTTCCTTGACTCCTACACTAGTTAGATTGAACACTCTTAAAGAAAACCTATGCAAACAAAAACAGTTTCAGTAAAACAAAAAAGCAAAACAAAGTACATTTGAGGTCCCTCTTAAGGAGCTAGAGATATGCAATACTCAGAAAGTAACTTACAATAAATTGTAAATGCACAAATGTAAATTATAAGCTAAAAGGAAGGGGATGTACTGCTGATGTGGCCACTGTACTTTGGAATTTGAAGCAGCTTCAATATCCTGCATAAGTTCCACATAAGGTTGGGCCTATTAGTATTATGTCATGGAGGTGGGGCAGGGGTCCAAAGGCCCACCCCTCCCTGGGGATCTATAGGCACTTAAGGGTAGCTGCAGGGAGGAGACATTTTTTTTTTCAGTGATATAGCCATGTTCCTGCAGGCAATTCTCCTGAAACTCATTTGGAGCCTTTTCAAAAGACAAGAAAGGACAGGTGGGGCTACTTGGTAATAGCCAATGTAACAGTAGAAATGAAGGGATAATACAGGGTGATGGGTTGAAAATGCTTAAAATGCCTTCTATGCATGTATGAAAGTGTCATGAAATCAATTCTATATTAACATGCTAACCCAAATAACAAACTGTATATTTTGTTGAACTTTGATAAAATTATCATAGTATTCTGAATAGGAAAGATTAAGGCAGTCTCTAAAGTTATTATTATTATTATTTTAGATTCCCATTTCTTTATATTTCTCAGATGATTCCATTTTACAGAGAGCTCAGGCTGGTATGCATCTGGCCCTACGCTCTGTACCAGACTGCAGTGCTGGGAAAGCAGCTTCAGAGTATTCTTCCTCCTTTACAACAACCAAAACCAGTGATGCCATCCGATGTGAAAAAGAACCAGAGGGTTATTTTTGATAGGTATAATAAATGGAAATAGACAGCTAGTGAATTAAATGCAAGCTAAAAAAGTATAGACTAGGGGTAGAGAAAGACATGACAATTTATTCTTTAATAATCAGAGAACATTTCATTCCTGTAGCTGGTATCAAAGGACAAAAACATAATAAAAGAAATTGATTAAAAATTAGGACTTTAGCTGATTAAACAATTTAAAAAGATACCCTGGTCAAACAAAGTGAGCTTAAGAGAGAGAGAGAGAGAGGAGAGAGAGAGAGAGAGAGAGAGAGAGAGAGAGAGAAGAGAAGAAGAAGAAGAAGAAGAAGAAGAAGAAGAAGAAGAAGAAGAAGAAGAAGAAGAAGAAGAAGAAGAAGAAGAAGAGGAAGAGAGCTTTGCAATATTCTTGCTAGGATGCCTCCCAGAGCAGAGTCACTGAGGTTCAAATGTCTCTCTTCTGATAGAATGGGCTTACCCAGGCAATGCTCTTGGATACCATCTAATCTCTGCTCATGGTTCACTGTGGTATAAGCCAAGGTAGTTATGTGTGTAGATTCTGCCATCACAGGGCCTAAGCCTAGTATTAATCCAAGGAGACAGGCTTTTCTCAGTAGTAGAATCACTTAGGAGCATAGTTTTAAATCTAGTTATAACTATAGTTATATAGCATGTGGATCACTTGTCTAGAGTCACCTCATTCCTTTTGGAATTACTCGTTGTTTATTGTTATTAACATGTTTCCATGAAACTAATTTTTATTTCTCGAGTAAACATTATTGCATTTTTATTAACATAATATACTTGTTTCTAAGTACATGTGCTAATATATAAAAACAAAAATCCAAGTCTTGAGCAGAGAGTGGCTGTGTCACACAGGCACCTGCAGATTCAGTAGCAGCAATAATAAGGCTCTCTCATGGGACCTCCTCATTGCCAAAGAGCAGGAACGCATAGAAACAGAGTGCTGGGTATCAGTGGAAGGCTACAGGACATATTCATGCAACTGCCTGGAAAGTCAGTCTATGAATGATAAACAGCAAAAGGCATATAGGAATTGCTCTAGAAAAACAAAACTGGAAAATGTCAAGAAAGAAAGGAAACAACTCTAAACTGATAAAGATAAAGCCTGAGAGATTTGTTTCATTTTGTGACAAATCAGGAAGAGTTTTAATTACTCCAGGTCATGTAAAAAGGTTAAATTAATAAATACTTCAGTTCTCCAGCTATGGTTTAACTGGTTATACCACTAAGTGAGCTGGGAAGTAACTCTTGGTCTAGTGACTATTGTCCAGATGTGATACACCACCCAGGTCTAAACTGGCATTATGCTGGCATTCAGTTTATGGCAATGGCTTTGAGATGAACTATAGATGAAATAGATTGTGTTTTCATGGCAATCCATAACCTGTGAATTATCAAAGTTCCACTGTTCATTGGTTGCCCATTTCTCTCTGCCTGTTGGCTGACAGATGTTAAAGTAAAGATAGTTTCCCTCTTCATAAAGTAAATTTAAGTTTCATCAAAATACTCCTTGGTCTTTCAAATCTAAACCCTCTATCAGGAAGCTATCAGAGTTGTCGACATTAAAGGGATTCAAAACTAAGACCAGGTTTGGTGAGATGAATCAGTTGCTAGAGTCACTTTCTGCCAATCCAAACAGCCTGATTTCGATACCCAGAACCCAGGTGGGAGAGAAGACTGACTCTGACCGCTGGGTGTGAACTGTGGCACATGTGTGCTTGCATTCACATATGCTCACACACAAAATAAAAGCAAAAATTAATTTAAAAAACCAAGACTGTTAATGACCCAAATGTAGCAGACATCTGTTTACTGTGTGTCCGTTTTCACATGTATCAATTACTTTTCTTCTAACAGCAACTAATAAGGAAATCAGACTTATTCTTTAAGACAGATGAAAAATTAAGCAGACTTCCAGAGAAAGAAAGTATTATTTCTGTTTTAGTTAGGGTTTTACTGCTGTGAACAGACACCATGACCAAGGCAATTCTTAGAAGGACAGCATTTAATTGGGGCCGGCTTACAGGTTCAGAGGTTCAGTCCATTATCATCAAAGTAGGCCAGCGACATGATGCAGAAGGAGTTTTGAGTTCTACATCTTCATCTGAAGGCTGCTAACAGAATACTGGCTTCCAGGCAGCTGGATGAGGGTCTTAAAGCCCACGCCCACAGTGACACGCCTATTACAACAGGGCCACACCTCCAAATAGTGCCACTCCCTGGGCAGAACACATACAAACCATAACACTTCCATGACTATAATTTGGAATGCTATTTAGCTTGAATTTCATTTGAGACTCCTGAGTTTATACAAGAGTCAAACTACTGAGTTCCACTTTTAAATTTAAAAAGAGGTTTCTTTTTTGTTGTTATCTACATACAATGATATTCTTAGGATTGATTGTTCCTGATCTAAACAAGGCAGAGTGTACTGTTAGGAAGGCATAATGGCATCCTTATTTCTGCCCTCCACCCCAGTCTAGACTTCTAGGCTTTATGCCACTTTCTCCCAGCTACACCTTCTGTCAGAACTAAATCTCAAATCACTAAAACTTAAATCTCAAATCCTCTATGATTTAGCCCAATAGCCCTAGTCATTCATTCAAATTAACAATCATTTCCTGTTATTCTCAAGCCAAGCATGCTGCAAGCTGGGGTCCCTTTCCAGCACTCTGTTTCAGTGGTATTCCAGAAACTTTACCATTGCTGGGTCTCCCAAACATAACCAAGTCCCTCTGTCCACCTCACACTTTAGGCAACAGAGATTCAAATTTTCAAGCCATCATTTATGTCTCTGCTGGCTTCTCCCAGCAGAAAATTGGAATGTCCTCAAAGGAGGACAAACCATGCACCCATGCAATATGTGAGGATGGTGGAGGTGACCAGGATGCTGCCTTTCCACAATGCAATGATACCTGAAGGAATGTGAGACCACCTGCATCCTACTTCTCCTCAATCCAGTGATACCTAAAGGAAGGTGGAGGCTGCTAGGATCTTGTTTTCCCACAATGTAATGATATCTAACAAAAGATAGAGGTGTCTGGGCTCTGCATGCCCACATACAGTGATACCTAAGGGAACAAAGAGGCCACCTATGACTCACTGCTTCTCTAGGATGCCATTGCCACCATGGCTAGCTAATAATCCCAGGTATTTAGACTAAGCAAAATAGGTTTTAAAACACAGCAAAATAAATAAATAAATAAATAAATAAATAAATATAAATAAATAAAAAAAAAAAAAAACCAAAACAAAAAAACAATAGCATATTGTTAGCTAATAATTTAGTGATTTTTTCAATCGGCACTAGTCTATCTTCAAAATATGTCACACTAGTTATAAGCCTTGTACTTCTACCAAATTGAACAGGTAGTTCTTATATCGAAACAATTGCTTCTGATCATAGTTTAGCAAGAAATTCTAGTCAATATATCAACTGCCATTTGACATATGCTAGCTATAAGAAAACACGGTTTTAATTTCCAATTCCTATACATTGTGTGTGCCATCCTCACAGTCACTTTCCTAGCTAAATGCAGCAAGCACAAGAGGAAAGATGACTGCATATGTCACATCTTCTATACAGATCCAAAGGACCTGCAGAATGGACAGGGCATTTGCACTTGCTGTGCTCTGCACGAACCTGTTGACTTGATGCCAAGTGACATATTATTGCTGTTTCTTATGAGTTTTTCCTTTATAAGTCAATGGTCATTAGCATTAATATTTTGTCACATTTTTACTATGTTTCTGTTATCTGCTCCTCTAACCTAATAGAGTCTGAATGCTACAGAAACTCTGGTTATCCCATCGGGCAGAGTTCTACTGTAGCTGGGTTGACAGCAAACACACAACTACTAACCATTAAGTAACTGTGACATGTTGCCAGTGGGGAAATGCTCAATGGTAGGATGTAGAAAGAAAGACTTTCTAGCAGGGGTGGTGGTTATCTGAGTCCGCTAACAACACAAAGTGGGTCTTCTGAACGAGGACAAAGACACAGCTCTTTGTTCAGACTGCAGTTCCCTGTGATAGGTAAGCTACAGCAAGCACTGTCAGTTATGGCCAAAGAAATGTACCAGGTGGGGCCCAGACTAGGAGACTATTTTTTTTCAAGCTTCATTCTATGCACTTTCTTCAGTAGATCCCAAGAAAAGTGGCTGCATAGGGGAAGTGTATTACTCAATTTAACTCTCTCAGGAAAGATTCTAGTGAGCTAGACACTCATGTTACATCACAGAAACCATCTAGTGGTAAACTGGGGCAGTCAGATTCCCCAAGATCATCCAGGGTGAGCAGTTATCTGTTTATTTCAGAGTTTTCCAGTTTGACATCTAGAATTTTGCATCTTGGAAAATCCCTCTTTTGTATCTGGAAAATTCTACCTCTGATCATCATCAACAAAGTTGTACTTTTTTGTTACTCTGTCATAAGACTATCCCCACCCCCACCCCGACCCCACCCCCACCCCCACCCCCACCCCACCCCATAGATGCTGGATAAGAAGTGGGATGCATTAAATGATCTGTGAATATACTAGTGTAATGTGATTGAAATCATTGTCCATGGTTTTCAAATCAGGCAGTGAGACAGAGATTCTGTAGTGATGGCTTAGAATCTACCTATTTCAAGTACATGTCCTAATTCATTTGTATAGATGGGTTATATTGTGACAGTGTCGCCTTTATGAAGAGATTTGTACTTGGATTGTTCTAGCACTGATGGTTTGTACACACCTCAGGGGGTCTGGCTTCTCCTACCTGGCATCGTTGAGTACAACATCAAGATAATGAGCTGGAGGCACAGTGATGCTTATCATGGCTGACAGAGTTGTGTGAAAGTCCTCAAAGCAAAAGACATAGCGGCATGGCTGACTGCACCTGCTGCAGGAGGCTAGTGTCTCTCTAAACATTAAGTCTTTCATATGTTTGACAGGTGACTCTGCCCTAGTTGTTAAAACCTATACAGTGCTGTGAATTTAAGCTCACGGGCTTCTCCTTCTCTTTCCTCTCCAAGGAGTTGTTTTCAACAATGATGTTCTCAGGGCATCTGAGTTGTTATATAAGGTGCAGACATTCACTACTGTACATGATTCAGAGGCTGCTACACATGCTTCCTATGTGTAGTCAGACATTCAGAGTTTCAGCTGACTCTCCTGTTGGAGGAACTAAGCAAGAACTTGCCACCTGGAGAACTGACACATATGCAATAGCCATTTCCTGATAGAGACAACTTGAGATGCTGGGGACCAATGGGACACTGGGAAGCAGGTAAAAGGTTCGCCTATTTCCTGAAATAAATGAGTTCTGCTTTTACCACTTGCCTGACTCCCAGGATCCTGTGCCTTCCTAACCCCATGCCTCTAAGGGTCCTAACTGGAGAAAACAACACTCTCCAAATATATCTTCCTTATTGCTTTTAAATTTAGCCTCAAGCAAATTATTTGGACAAGGGACAAATGCAGCCCCATTGTTTGCCAAAATATCACAAGAATATAATGCACCGTATGTATAATACTTGGTATAATGCATAGCAGAATGGATCCAGACATGATGTTAGTTATTTGAATATCAAATATCTATCAGTCTGGCATAATAGTGAAGCAATGAAGTCCTGTAATCCTGTAGGGCACAATAAATCTCAGGTCTGATATTTAGACACTCTTTCACCTTGAACATATTTCATGTCTGTGAGCCTCAGTTACTTAACTTGTAAAATTAAAATTCTTACCTACCTCAAGATTCGTTAAGAGAGTAAAGTGCTACACAGGGTTTCAATATGGGCTGGTTATAGTATATCAAAAAGTATTAGTGATGGGTTCATCAGAATAATTATGAATGAGACATGACCCCATTTTTTATAAAAAAAAAAATTGCATAAAATACTTCTTTATAATTAGCCCATCAAATATCTGTGATTTCCAAATAGTAAAGATGGCTTAGAGAAAGAAGCCTCTTCATCTGCTTGTCTTAGTTTTAGAATCAATGTGTCTTGAAAATTACAGTGTAGTTCTGGCAGCAGGCTGTTAAATATTTAAGAAAGTGTTATAGATTGAGAAATTTCCTACTTTAAATGAAGAGTGAAATATTATAAGGCTGTAGAAGCGTATTATTTTATGAACTGTGATTATTTTCTTATTCTGCTGTATTATTGTATGGGCTACAGAGAATGTCTGCTAACTTCATTCATGGTATATAATAATGTTTATTAAATAAGGCTAACAATCATACTATGTATGCTTTCTTGGGAAATATGATGGTTACTCTAGAGTTATTAATTACTTCTCACTGATTATTTTTCCTCTGACATTTTTTATGTTAACTATTCTTATCACAACACTTTGGGATGGATCTGCAAGGTTAGGAATTAGGGTGTGTATGCATCATAGCTTCCTCTTGTTTTGTGGGATCACACTTGTGTGTTTTGGCTTAGTCATACTGGGGATTTAAATGAGAGTGGATCCCATAGGATCATACATTTGAATACTTGGTCCCTAGTTGGTAGAACTGTTTGGGAAGAATTTGGAGGTATGGCCTTGTTGAAGGAGTTGTGTCACAGGGCAGGCTTTGAGGCTTCATAAATATTCTATCATCACTGACTCCTGCTTGTGAGATATAAGATCTCAGTTGATGCTCCAACTGCCTGCTGCTATCTGAAAGCATCTGAAAGCATGAGCCAAGTTAAATGTTTTCCTTTATAATTTGTCTTGATCATGATGGTTGATCACAGCAATAGAAAATAAACTAATACAGAAATTGGTAATAGGGAGTGGGCTCCTGCTTTGCAGAACCTGACCCTGTTGTTTTTATGAGGAATGTGGAAGACTTTGGAACTTTGGGCTAGAAAAGTGGTTTAACACTATAAGCAGAACTTAGTGGGTCATCCTAGGAGGGTCTTGGAAGACAGTAGTGCTGAGAGCTCTGCAGACTATGGGGGCCCAGCTCAGGAGGTTTCAGAGAGGGACAATATTGCCAAGTTGAATAGAGAAAATTCTGATACTTTGAGGAACAATGGGGTTGCTTTTTGCCCTTGTCCATTCAATATGCCTGAGACAAAATTTCTTTGACAAAGGAGATTCAAGAAAGCTTGATTTGACTCTGTCATGTGGTTATTAGTAACCACTCTTAAGGAGGTCTACAGTGAAAAAGAGCTAGTGGAGAAAAATAAGTTAAAAATGTATAGTTTGAAGAGGGAAAGAACACTGGGAAGTTTAATGGTGGAGCCAAGACTTATGCTGAAAGAGTTAAGGAGAGTCCGTACCTGAGTTGGAGAAAAGGGAAGAGTACCACCAGGACAAGAGCTCACCCAGCGAAGCTTCCAACCTGTGAAAATAAGATGCCTAAAACATTTTCTGATCCCAGAAAGCAGCAATAAACAAGAACTCGAAAATGTGATTCAAAGTCATCTGGCTCCTTCTCAAGCTGTCAGCTGACCTTTCTTGTGTCCTCATGTGGCTCTGCCTTTAGAGTCGTAAAGATACAATATGTGAAGAAGGGCGTGTGGAATCTTCTTCCTCAGTTAAGGAGAGCTGCTGACTCGAGGCAATGTGTAGCAGGGCAGTCCCTGAATGAAGGTCTCAGGAAGGCAAGAGGCCCTGAGATATCACTATGTAAAGCTGTGGAAGTGAAGTCTGTATTTCCTTGGAGACCTCAAGATGTTGGAGGTGCCAGTACCATGGGATATCTGCCAAGGAGAGCTACAGAGAGGGAGTTTAACCAGCTTTAGAGAGAGGAGTTTGTTGCTGGCATCAAAGACAGAAAGCAGAACCATTTAAGTCATTTGATATCAGTCTTAATGAAAAGCTACATGATTTAAAGTTTGTCTTGCACGGTTTCATCCTGGTGTGGTACAATGATTTTATCATTGTACCCCTATTCCTCCATTTTGAAATGGTAATATCTATTCTGTGCCATGTATTTGTACATATTAATTTACTTTTTTATTTTAGAGGGGGCTTTTAAGAGATTGAAGTCTCAGAAGAGACTTTGAACTTTAAAAAGTGTTGAGACTGAAAAACTATGGGGGGTCGTATGAGGGGTAAAATTGGAGTAAGTACATTTTGCATTATAACATTGCCATGAGCCTATGGGAGGCAGGGAATGGAATGTGGTGATTTGGACAAGGATGCCTGTCTTAGGCTCATATACTTGAATATTTGGTCTCCAGTTGGTAGACCTTTTGGGAAGAATTAGGGGTGTGCCCTTGTTGGAGAGGATGTCTCACATGGGCGGGCTTTAAGCTTCAAAAACCTCCTCCCATCATCCCTAGTGTGCTCTTTGACTCTAAGATGAGAGCTCTCAGCTGCTGTTCCAGCCTCCTGCTGCCATGTCTTTGCTACATAGTCATGGACACTGACTCTCTGAAACTATAAGCCCAGTTAAATGTTCTCTTTTGTAAGTTGCATTGATCATGGTGTTTCATCATAGCAACAGAAAATAAAGTAATGCAGTTATTTTCTAACATGGGTCATTAATTCTACTCCATGTAACAGGTCACATGTTCTGTAATTATATAACTCACACTCTTTAAAGCATGCTTGAATACTGATTTCATGAAGATGGAGTTTTCTGCTCTCTCATCTAGAAGGTGTTAGAGGATTAAGCTGGATTCTGTGTGATGTATTTAAAAACTCTCAGATTTCCTCATGAATGTGAGGCAAGCCAGAGATGGAGAGATCTGTCTTGAAGTTTGAAATATATACATATTCACTAAGGAAGTTGAACACAGAGGAGTTTCTGGAAAAAATGTGGTGTGTCATGTAGTAATTTTCCTCAAAAATCATATTCTCCTCGAGATTATTATCTGGTGTTTCTCTGAGTTAATATTTCTTTTAGCACAGGTTGGTTGCATATCTGCAACCCTCCTCCTTCAGCTTCCTGAAATGTTGGGATTGCCATTACTACACATTACTATGTCTGCCACTCTCCTGAGATTCTTAACAAAGATCAAACAGGCTGCTCATTTAGGTGGGTCCTCCCATGATGCTCTAGGGCCATAGAGAATAATGTCCGCTCTTGATTGTTTTGTTTTGTGTTGATCTTGAAGGGGGAAATCCTTGAATAGGGTCGAGTTAATGAGGTGGGAGAAGTAGCTTATGTTTATGGTCTTAATGTTCTAAGAGCAGCCTTGTGAGTTGTATAGAGTATGGTAAACATCACTGAAACTGATCAGATTTTACTAAGCACACAGTTTGTAAAATATATGAAGAAGACAATCTTCTAATAAATGAGAGTTAACAAGAGTTAATAACTTGTACAAAGCATAGAAAAGTGAGGTTTTGTTGTATTTTTATTTTCTTGCTTATTTGAGACAGCCCAGGTTTGTTTGAAGGAGCCCAGGCTAGCTTCAAAATCACTATGTTGCTGAGGTTAACCATGAGCTTCTGACCCTCCTGGCTACTTGGATTACAGGTATGCACCATCATGTCCAGTTCATGTTGTTCTAGGAAGCAACCCTAAGACTGTCTGTGCAAGCTAGGCAAACATTCTACTAAAGGAACCACATCCCAAGTGCCTGTATGTGGTTTTGATGGGCAGTTACCTAATAAAGAAAAATCAGGCCCCATCTGAGCTTACCTAGTGCTGTGCGTATTGATTATGCAGCAGAGTTGAAGGTGAATTATGATCTCTTCTGTAAAGGGAGGATGGTGTAATATGAACTTGGAGTCGTCCTGTGAGAACTGAAGATCTAAGAACTGAGTCTTTCTTAAGAGTCAAAGTATTTTCATACAATCAATGAAATCTGGTGTTGTGTTTATTCACAGTCATTGCTATCATTAAGTTATAGTTGTTAGCATTTCTTCTAGGCTCTGCTGCCCATAAAGCCCCAAAAGCCAGGTATGCCTGACTCTATAGAAGAGGCTGCTTGCCCTCCTCTCACTTTCTTGCTCTCTTCTCTTTCCCCCTTTCCTCTTTGTTTCCTTTCTCCCCATTCCCCTCCCCCCTCTCTCCAGGTGTTCATGGTCAGCCTCTACTCTTCTGTCTGTTTCTCTCTCTCCTCCCTCCCTCCCTCCCTCCCTCCCTCCCCGTTTCTCTCTCTCTCCTTCCTCAACTCCCCTCCCCATGCCCTAAATAAACTCTATTCTATACTATATCAGTGGTGTGGCTGGTACCTCAGGGAAGGGATGCCTCAGCATGGGGCCATAGAGACATCCCCCACCACCTCACCATGCTGTGCCTCTACCAAACATATCCCTGGCTTCATTTTCCTTTTTATAAAACACAACAATTGTGGTAAAACTTGATTAGTATTTAGGATAAGGTATGTCTGCTCTGGAGGAGGACTTCATGGAAGCCAGTGGGCACCTGATGTCCTGGTATACTCTTGAGTGCATGTGTGCTAGAGGTAGCAGTTCTCTTTCTCTCCCACACTCCTTCCAGCTTCCATCTCTACATCTGGCATAATTGTGTCTGACACTGAGTGATAAAGATTTTTCTCTGAAATCATTTAATCAAGTTAAACTCCTTCAAATGACTATTCAATTTTAGAAATTAATAGGTGCTATATGAATGAAAAATGCTAATAAGAGCTGGGGAGGAACACTGTGTTCTTTTCATAAAATAGAGACAGAAATCATGAAAGCTATTCAAATCCTCACAAAAGGATCGACATTTCATACTACAGATGAAGACGAGCTGGCAAGTACATTTGAGTAGGAAAAAACCTGGGTATAAGAAGACTAATTCTTAATAGCATAGAGATTGGACATAACACTGAAGTGTAAACAAGCTACATCTGAGGTCAATGGCAGTGTGAATGGAGGTTAAACTATGGCTTTGTGATTAAAGTGTGGCACAACAATGAATTGTGAAATCTGTCTGTTCTCATCCCAGAAGTTTCATAAAGTTAACAATCTCTAATCCAGCCTCAATCTAAAGCAAGCTCTCTGCTCTAGAAAGAAGCAAGATGTTTTTGCAGAAAACAACTAGCTGGGAGTGACAGTCTGGGACTCTTATTTCTTCCATCGTGGCCTGTTCTGTGTGGCTGGTACAGAATTTACTATGTGAGCTAGCTCACTGCTAATCACTTGGAGATCTATGAGCAGAGAATGAAGGATGTAATATTAACTGGAGGCCCTTAGATGACGGATTTAGCAGTGGGTGCCATCATTGTCTGGGCTTGGAGGGATTTCTAATTCATGAACATGAGTCCCAAGAACCAGAGTTGTAAAATACGACTAACTGAAAGAAACAATTCCTGGGTAAAAGAGGGAAGACTTGATCTAAGAAAAAGGAGGCCCTGGGGCCTTGGGAAATCAGAAAATCTAAATTGTCTGCATTAAACAGATAAGATAGGCGTTGAGAAGAGAGTGTGAGGACAGAGAAGCCTTTATGGAGAAGTAGAAACACAATAGCAACGACATATTCGTGCCCGACCCAGGAGTGTGAACGGTGTACGCCTCTGGTGTTAGACAGAGCTGTTGTAACCACGGTGAAGCATAAAATGAAGAAACAACAGGAAACACTGACTTGTGTGTTTTTGCAAGTGTGTGTCAGCTGAACAGCTGAACAGAAACAGTTCCGCAGCCTTGGAAATCTGGGCTTTCTTTTCTCCCCAATTGTAACAGTTTGAAAATGAACTCAGAACACAAATCCCAGCCCCTTCTCTGAGAGTCTCTCATACTCTGTAAGTTTGTCTCAGAAGACATTCTCCATGTTTCTTCCTTCCTGTTCCTTCCCTGCCTCCTTCCTGGTAAAGGTGGATGGGAGATGTAAGATGTAAGGGAACAGCTGCAGCTCATTTCAGAATCATAAGCCTTCCATCACATGAGCTAAAGAAATGTAGTGATCTTGAGAAGCAGTCTGCAGTGTGGAGGAAGAGGAGGAGGGATGGGAATCTCCAGCTCCAAATGTCATTCTTTATGACATTCTATGTGGTAGCAGTTTCATAAAATGAGTCTTGAGTTTTATGACCTAAAAAGCTTCCTATTTATTTCATTTTCTGATGCTGTGTTTATGCCTTCAACACATCCACAACAATTTCTGCTCCTCAATAGGGAAAACATGCTTGATCTCGTCACAGACACACTTGGCACAAATGGAAGCACTGTAGGCTGTGCTGCTATGTGTCTCTGTTTTAGACAATCTCATAAGAACTTGAGATCTTACAGCAGGAACCTCTTGACATTTGCCTGGGCACAGGTCACATGTGGATTATGGTGCTTTCCCAGCCTTCTTGGTATAAAGGTTAACAACGCTATTATCAGGGGTTGGAGACAGCATAATTTTATTATATTGCAGGAGAGCCTATGATGGTATGTCCGATAGTATGAACCATTCTGACTGCCTTTAAGCAGCATCCCTGGAAGAGGAACAAGCTGTAGCATTTCTTTAATCCTCCTTCAGGTAAGGCTGGTACTTGGGGAATACAGCACAAAAATCATAGAAATGTTCCCCATGCAACCAAGGAGACTCTGATGACAGATGTCCCAAAGAGGAGACAGTCCAAAGGGTGTCATTCTAAATAAAATGAAGGCTTATATTGGAGAAGTGTCTCATACCATCTAACTCACAATGATTTACTCGGGTGGTTTTGTTTAGCTCTGGCTGGGTCCTAAGGAAGTACATTCAGATATACTAAGATATCCCTTAAAGACAATTTGACCAGAGCATGGTAGTTTGATGGCAGCCTCTAGCTGTCAATTCTCCAGAACCCATGATAGCATCAGTCACTGGTATATTTCTCACAAACTGCTCCCAGCTAAGACTGGACTTATAGAGGCCATAGCGCTGGCTGCTTTTCCAATGCAGGGCTCCTCTGGGAGGCAGACTTCTGCTGGCAGCTCTCTCCAACATGTCTTTCTTGTGATTGGTTTCTGGCTCTTCACAGCTAATCTCTCTTCCTTCCTATGCCTGCTGCCTTTTCAGATGTTAGAGTTGCACCCGAGGCCCTTGTTTCCTACACCTGCCCCCTTCCCACTTATCAGTGAGGTGCCCAGGCAGCCTCACGACAATCCAGAAAAGGATGGATGGCTGCTTTCCAAATGAGTCTTTCTTTACACTTATGACAAAAACCACCCACGTTTTATCAAACTATCAAATACTAGATGCTGTGGATTTCATGAGATATGCATCCCCCTTCCAGCCTTCTCTCTCAACCTATTCTTCTCTTCACATTTTCTCCCTCCTGGATTCTCTCCTGGAGGAGGCCCTTGGATTTTCACAGTGGCAAAATAGAATGAAGTGTGCTGTATCCTGGTAATATGAAAAAGAATATGTAGAGAGCTGAGTGAAAACTAGCACGTGGGATTGCTGCTTTCTGATCTAGTTTCAGGATGAGCGTGCTGTTTTTCATAGATGTAGGAGAAAGCAGAGGACGACGGGTGTGGTTGAGTTTGAATGGATGAGGCATGTGAGAACAGCCAATGAAAGACAAGGCACAGAGCCACCAAGGAGCAATGTCTCCCTGACGTTGAGGCTGGATCCGCTCTCAGTTTTCCTGGACAGTAAAATGTGTGATAAAGAGGAAAGACAGCCACACTGCCTGGAATCCCAAAAGTTATCAGACATTTTCAGGAAGGTAAAAGGAGCACATCTTACTGACGGAACACTCTCCAGGCTTTTTCCAACAGGAGGTAAGTACTCAGGCAGAGACAAGTCACTCTTCTTTTCTTTTTTAATTTCCATAAAGTTTTATTTCAAGTCTCTTTCGCCTTTCTTCAAAAAGCATATGTCAGTAGCAGCCATATTTAAAAGATATGAATATAAGAGTCAAATATGTCCATAGTGATACAAACTGCTCTGTGTCTGTCTCTCCCTCTCCCTCTGCCTCTCTCTCTCCCTCTGTTTCTCTCTCTCTCTCTCTCTCTCTCTCTCTCTCTCTCTCTCTCTCTCTCTTTAACACACACACACACACACACCACACACACACACACACTCATACACACAGCTGTGGGGATGCACACTGATTATATATATGAGGCTATGATTTCATATTTCCAGCATCTAAGGAAAATGCGGAGCATAGCAATGTGCCCTTATAACCCCACTGATAGGGAGATGGCACTAGTCAGGAGCCTGGGACTTGCTGGTCATCAAGCTCTGGGCTCAGATTTTACCTCAAAAAAATAAAGTGCAGAACATGAGTATCAACCTCTGACCTTCATATATGAGTGAACACGCATACACACATGCACATGTATACACACATGCACAAGTACACAAATATGCATGCATGCACACACACACACATGTTACATTCAGCCTCCATATACAGTTAGAAATTTACACATCACTCAATTAATAAACATATGGGTGCAGGACTCTGTTGCTATCACAATGATAAAGATGTATGTCCCGACATGAGTTGTGGGATCAAAGGGTTTTTGAAGTGATGGGCACCATGGTTGGTGGAGATAGAGACCCACAACCTATGGCACCATGCCACATCGAATCTTCACAGCCGAACTGGAATTCAGCTTGAATTATTTTGAAGATGACCCTCTTCTTTAATTAGCTGTAAGTTTTAGCAAACAAAGAAATACCTTTTAAAAGATAGTGAAGAACTGAGTTATAAATTACCCAACTCCCCTTGGATAGTTTAGAGTGCTCCTTTGGGTTTTAAAGTTTACTTAAGTCATTCTGAGAGACATCAGGCATGTGAGTCACCACTCATCACATATTTAAAGACATAATACACACCACGATGGCTGCTGTTAATTTTCAATGACACATCTATAAACACCTAGCAGAAGAACCTCTGAGAGTCTTTCAAGTCTTATGTTAATTACATTGTTTCATATAGGAAAACCTGTTCACTGTAGGCAGCATCGTTTTCTCGGCTTGAGATCCTGGATTGACTAGACTGAAGGAAATCATCTAAGTCCTAGCATGTCTACACTTATGGTCCAACTTCCTTGTAGATGCAGTGTGACCGACCAGCTGATAGAACCTGCTGCTATAATTTCTCTATGGTGATAAACTACAATCCAGAACTGTGAACTAAAATTAGCCCTTTCTCTCTTAAGTTGCTTTCTTCAAGATATTTCATAATAAAAATAGGCAAATAGCTAAGATATACATTGCAAATACCTATTCATTATATTTACTTGGAAAATTAAATATATATACATATATTGTATATATATATATATATGTTTACAAGAAGTTTAATCTTGAAGTCCCAGTTTAAAATAACTAGCATGTATTTAATAAAAAAAAATCAGTTGAAGAAATTAGACTATTATAAAGCAACAGATTATGAAAACCTATAGTTTAAAAATCTCAAAGTATGTATAAAATTTTGCTTTATAGACAAATATATTAAAATCTCAACATATATAAAACCTAATCTATGTTCATAGCTATACAGACATATACACAAACTATGTCTATTTTTTAATTAAAAATTACACTTAAAAATCTAACTATACCTATACAATGGCCACTCCATTGTATAGGTATACCCATAAGGATGGTGGAAATTTTGATGAAGGGATACAGGCAGTCAATGGCTACAGAGAGAGGGAGAGTCAGTTTTCTCTAGGGATGAGTCCTCTGGTAGGTCATCCAATCCTAAGTGGTCAACCCTAAACACATAGACATAAGTTAAGTGCATGAGAAGAGATCATGAATTTGAGAGGGCATGGGGGACACAGGAAGAGTTGAAGGGGCAGAAAGAGAGGTTGAAATGATATAATGATATAAATACAGTACTCATGCATGAACTTCTCATGAAGTAAAAAAAGAATATATTACTGAGGGAAAGTACCTAACTAATTCAACATTTATCATAGAACATTGATAAGAGTAGCACCTAAAGCAGTTTTGAGACCACTACAGTAGAAACCATTAGTGCTTTTATAGTTTTGAAATGTGTGGTTCATCCAGAATTAATGAAGTGTGAAGTTTGGAAGCACATACATGGCTGAGTGCAAACTAGAAAACCACAAGTGCACACATGACCAACACAGTGATTGAGCACATAGACTTTTGAATTTGATCATTTGGGTTTAGATACTAACTTTGCCATTCTCTCCACTAAGGAAAACTTTCTCAGGGGCCTCACACATTGATGCCCTCACTTGTAAAATGAATGTCAAAATAGTACTTACCCCAGGTCACAGTAAGGCTTGAACTAATCATAAATCAAGCAACTCTAAGAGTTTGGTATAAGGTAACATTTACTTAGCACTTATACCCTCACATGTAGAATGACCTTATTTATGTTAAAATCTGAAATGATGACAGTACCAAAATCTGATACCCAGGAACAGGTATGAAGTCACAATCACAGGAAAGGATCAGGAAACATACATAGAATGATACCTGTGTGAAATTTCAGGCTTCAAAGAGGACAATTCTTGTTTGGGTATTTGTTATTTCAAGGATTAATGTTGAACACTTGTTATCTTGGGTCATGCAATACCATGTGATGTGAAAAATAATGGGATAGGTTATATCCAGAGTTATTGATATGTAAAACTATTCACACATAGGTAACATACAAGGAAACAGGGAAGAAATACCTCAGATAAGTCAATAGTGTATAATGGCATGGCTGTGTTAATGAATGAAATGATAATTTTAGGATTTTAAAGTGTTATGGTAATATCAGCTCTCTCCTTCATGTATATGTCCACACTGAATTACACATATATATTCAGGTGAGAACTTTTTGTCATGAGCATGCAGTGTAGTGTTACGAAAACTACTATTAAAAAGTAGCAAAGCTATTTTATTGTTAAAATAAAATAAAACATTGAGGCTGGCCATACCAACAACATCTTGATGCAAACACATTGCCTTCAAAGTCCATATTGGGAAGACAGCCAAGTGCTACTGGCATATGAAATGAATTAGAATGAATTAGAGTCAGACTTACTTACCCACCGAACACCTGGAGTGCAGAGAATTTGGAAGCATCCAAATCAGTGCCACTTACTATTCGAGCCTTAAACGAATCACAAGAAACACAAACAAACAAGTGTTTAGCATTGTACAGCTACAAGTGGGAGACTGGGGGACACAGGCTGACTGCACTACACATTGAGCACCTACGATGATGAATGCTAAGCAGGGTCAGCTCCAAGTCAAAGCTGTGTTTTGTGAGGGGAGATTTTGAAATCAGCTGCATTTAAACAAAAGCATTGGAAATGCATCATATTCCAAGTACTCTTTGCCCTTAAAACTTGGTAGGTTGCAGGAGAGACCATGAATCAGCAGGAAGGTCAGGACTTAGCCAGACTTGAGAACAGATGCTCTGTTTGACCGTAGCAGACCCCTGGGTTGGCGAATAGAAGCTAAATAAGCAAAGCTGGCAAGGTGCAACCCCTTTGTAAATGCAACACACTGGGGGACACTTGAAGGACAAAGAACTGAAAGCTGGGAAGACATGCATTTTCCACAACTCAGCAAGAAACCAAAACAAGGCTAACAGGTCACAAACAAACAGGTACAAAAGACAATATCCTTTGGGAGGGAAGAAAAAAAGTATGATTGAAAACCTTTTCATCCACAGAGCTGCTATCTGGAAGAGAATCAGGAGAAGGGATAAATGTTAGATGGAGCTTTCCAGAAACTATTGAACATACACATGAACAAAGTCATTGAAATTATTAAAAACTATAAAGGGACCATCTCAAGACTGAACCCCAAGGGAATGAGGGATCACCGACTCTCATAATCTCATAACATAAATAGCTAGATTTCTGATAGAATGCTTTAAAAGTAACAAGGGAGAATTCTAGATCCAATAAAAGGAAATGCGTTCTACGAAGAACACAGTTGAAGAATCAGAGGTCCTGGGATCCAACCAAGACTCTGCCACTCACTACATGCCTTGGACCAGCTACCCACCTCCTGTGACTGTAAACCCACCTCAAATGAGGTCACACATGCTAATAGCTCACAACTGTTGAGAGAATAAATACTAGGAAATTTTAAGCTGTATACTAGTAGTTATATTACCATAATGACTACAGAGGTTGGTTTTATCTAAGAGTTTTCATCTGAGGTTTCTCACACCATGAACCTTGAGTTAAATTATGAAGAGCCAGTCTTACAAACATCAAAAGTGGTATCTGCAAAGATTAAATGACTTCTGATTACAAGCTAATATTTGGCAGAGGGAGGCTCACATCCAGGGCCCCTGGACTTTCATGTGATGCTTTGGAGACTCAGAGCAGGTGAACCATGCAAAGCAACAAGGCTGATGGGTCCTCCGCCTTCCAGTGCACATTGGGATAAATCAGGGCCTGATACATTTCAGTTCAGCCTATCATGGGACCAAGTAGATGGGTGGTAGAGTCCTGTGAGCTCTCCTGGGTGTTTGCCAAGTTGCTGTTTTCACAGTCCAGTGTGAATCTGCCAAGATCATAAGGGGTATGGTCACCTGTGGTTTACATGGGAATATTGCTCTTAAATTTATGTACTTTTCCTTATAGAATAAAGCTGGAAAAGTGTTTCTACACAAACTGGAAGGGTACCAGAGCAGGAGTGACCTTCCATTTTAAACATGAATGAGACTCAGTAAGATAATGTTCCCAAAATTACACAGCTTAACAGCCACCTTTCCAAGTGACAGTTCGAAATATGTTCACTTTTTGACAAGTATGGCTTGACTGTTCTAACTAAATAGTTCATGTACATTTTTATAATATCTCAGGATTGTCTTTAAATACAAGATAAAATTAAATATTTTAATAAGCAATTAAGTTATGAAGCTTATTTGTGGCATAAATATTTTAAATACCACTTAAAATATAGCATATAAAATTAAGTTTTATTTTAAAAGAATAAAATATTCTATCCAAAATGATAATATTCCCACAGATGACTCAAATCATGCAATGATTAACATGATGTGACATATTAAGTTGATCACATATCTATTCATCAGACAATTTGTACCAGAACTTTAATAAGCACAAAAGGTTATTTGCTAAAACTTCCTAATAATTCTTAGAAACCACTTTAAAATAGGATTGGACTCTGTCTTGCTAAAGTTTAATATTATTAAAATCATTTATTTATGATGGAAATATTAGCCCATCTCCATCAGCAAGCACAAAAGTCTCCGCTATCATTTTAGCTTATCTCTAGATGCTCTGGCCAGTTGATATTGAAATATGTCAATAAATAACATAAACATTAGAAGTTGAGGTACAAAAGAACTATTATTTTTCAGGATTTATAGTTTTATAAGCAGCATACAAAACAAAAGAGATTCACTAGGAAATTGCAAGCATTAATGAAATTGCAAAGAAATCAACTATCTACTGAACACATAAACAAATAAAAAGTCATTACATAATCATAATAATTGGGTTTGAAAAATAGATTAAAAGATCTATTGTAAATATTTGGTGTTTGAATGAATAATTTACATTAGATATTCTCCATTGATACTTGTCTTCCATATCAATCATCCAAATGAATGATTCATTTTCTAAGGTCATTACCACTATGCAGCTGTTAAATATGGTCCATTCACTGTGTATTCATTCATTCATTTGTTTATTCAAAATATATTTACTATTAATAGGCCCTTTCTGTTCTTTTGATGCCTTCATTATCTTTCTACTACACCACGCCTCTGAAACCTTTCTAAAGTGGGGATGTAATCATTTCTCCCCACTTTTCACAACCCACCAGTGATAGTGTCCCCAGGACACTTTCATCCCAGGTTACTGCAGTTTCCTGGCTCATGTGTCTTCCACAGCTAATCTTCAGACATAGTTGAAGCACATAAGTCCCATTGCATGTCAGTCTTTGAAGCTTTTGCCTTTACATGTGCTTCCTCCTTCCTCAAACTCCATAGTACCTCTTCATCCAGATTGCCATTCCTCCAAAGCTGCCTGAAGTAAATTCTGTGCTCTGGAAAATTTTCATTCACCCAGAGTGAAATTACAGGTATTTGTGAGCCTTCTGACATTGGTTCTGGGAAACAAACTCAGGTCCTTATGTAAGAGCAACAAATGCTTTTAATGGTTGGCCATTTCTCTAGTCCCCATCTATACCTTTTTAAAAGGAAACACAGCTTGAGACTCATGTTATGAGAGAGAGCCCACCCTTGACACTATTAATGATGTTCTGCTATACTTGCAGACAGGAGTCTAGCATAACTGTCTTCTGAGAGGCTTCACTAAGCAACTGATGGAAACTGATGCAGAGACCTGTCAGCAGCGATCTAGGAGACCAGCAGGTGACTTTCCTGGAGGTGGCCTACCAGTTTTTGCATGGGCTAATGCACTCTTAGCGGCAAAGGTCCCAAGACACTTCCTCTCAGGATTCCTTCTTGCAGCTGATACGCCTTTTCCTATCACTTTTACTTAATCTAATGATTCCTGAGCATTAGCCCACCCTGTTGGGCAGATTTCCTATAGATAACATAAACATGAACTTTTATGAATTAATGCTATTTAGATGAATTAATGATTTTATAAAATTCCTGATTTGATTTAAATCATTTTAGAAAGTCTTAAAGATCATTTTAGTTGATTTGCCAGAAAGATACAATAAAGTTAGAATCAAGAGTATAATGTGTCCTCTCCTCATAGAATAGTAAGTAAAGGCTACATTATAAGGAATACATTGAACTTTCACAATTACACTAAAAAGAAAAAGAGTCTTCGGACAAATTTGTGAACAAGGAAACCATTGGTTTTAGGTTAGATCCAAGGATGAAGCCACAGGCCCTAGATGTGCACTATGCTACAGTGAGGCCATGTAAAACTTTTGCTTTCAGCTTATACTGAGCTTATCGAATGAAACACCACTTTGAATTTAATATCAACAGCCTTCTGTAGCTCCCCTTTTGTGTAACATTTTATCTATGAGGAAATTTTCTAAAGAATTTTTATCTAAGATGGTATAAGAAGGTCAGAGAGAAGGAATAAAGTGTGGCATCTGGGCTCTGCCCATCCACTCACCAAATGAATGTGTGTGTCTTGGGGGGGGGCGGTGTTGCTCCACCATTCATTTGCATATATGTACATGTCTGCTTGTCTATTACATACATGTGTAGATATATGTGTATGAATGTAAGTATGGATGAACACTTGTGGAGCTGATAAGACAGGTGATTGGTTCTGACCAGTGTGTGTATGTGTGTGTGTGTGTATGTATGTGTGTGTGTGTGTATATATGTATGTATGAGTGTGTGTGTGTTTGTGAATATGCTTGTGTCTGTGTATTGTTTATGTAAAGGATTTTGATTATTTTCCTTTCTTTTCTCTCTGATTTACAAAGAGTTAATGAGTTCTAAGCATCTCACCTGGCCAGCAAGAGAAAACAGAGCTTATTAAAGCACAGAGAGTTACAGAGTAAGTGCTTATTAAAACAAAAATAGTAAGAGAGTTACAGAGTAAAAGAAAAGCATTATCAGCACAGAACAGTAAGAAAGAGTTAATTTTCCAGAGGTCATCAGCTTCTGGCCCCAAAAACAGTAAGAGAGAATTTACAAGGCCATAGATCATCAATTTTTGGCCTTTGTCCAACTCTGTGTCCCACCTCAGGACTTGTAATGCTGGGAAGGTCCCTGGAAGAGACCTATATGCAAACATTAAATGGATCTTGGGAAATCCTGTGGAAGAGAGGGAGGAAGAAGTGAAGAAGCTAGAGGGGTCAAGGGTCAAGGACACCACAAGAAATCCTATACAATCAACTAGCCTGGACCCACGGGGGTTCATTGAGGCTGAACTGCCTGCCAGAGAAGATGCATGGGACAGACCTAGGCTCTCTGTACATATGTAACAGTTGTGCATCTGTGTCTTCTTCATGTGGACTCCTAAAGCTGGAGCAGGGGCTGTCTCTGACTATATTTGCCTGCCTTTGGATCCCTTTCCCCTATCTGGACTGCCTTGCCTAACTACAATAGAAGTGCTACTGCAACTATATATGCCAAAACTGGTTGATCCATGGGAGGCCTCCCCTTTTCTGAGAAGAACAAGAAAAGGGGTGGATGGGGAGAGGGGAAAGGAGAGGAAGGGACTGAGAGGAGAGGAGGGAGGGGAAGCTGCAATCAGATGTAAAGTAAATAAATAACTTAATTAAAAAATATATTTAAAATAAGAAAATTTTAGCGAACTATAAAAATATTTTAAAATGCATAAAGCCTGAAACAATATAATCCTGGAAAAATAATAGTTGAGTGAGACATCAATGAACTAATATAAGCTGATATTGAAGAATTAATGACTAAGAAAGGGCTCATTTCATAAGAAGAGTTATGAGCAGGCAACAGTGCTCAACAATATTTATATCGCTATAATACTCATTTTGTCTTCATACATATTCCATGAAGTTCATGTGCATTACAGAATTAAATATAAAACAAAGGAAGAAAAATTAAATACAAAGGAAAATTAGATATTAAAAACTGAGATAAAGACAATTCACAAATTAAAATGCAACAATGGTAATTTAGTGTGAAAATTATCCAGTTTATTAAAACTATGCCTAATGATAATTAGAAATTAACATGAAATAAAATAAGATTAATTTAATGACATTAAAATTAATTTCCAAGGATATTGAGAATATCATCCATCAGGCATGTGTAATTGATGAGACTGAAAATTGTAATTAAAATTATGATTAACTTTTGGTCAAACTGTTAGTGACATTTGGACAGGGTATACCAGTTTAGGACACTGATGCTAAGGAAATCTTTGTTGTGGATGAGCTGGTCTGCCCAGATACTTCTGTGAAGTTCCGAGCACAGAGACCATGGGATGTGGACACCTGTGGAAACTGGGTCATTGCAGGTATGATTAATTAAGGCTGAGAAGAGTCTTAATTTTGTTTTTATGAAAGAGAATCATGCGGAGATACACACACACACACACACACACGACACACACACACACACACCCAGACCAAGCATTATGAATGCAAGTGTAGTTATGCTGATCCATCTCAAGCAGCTGCTAGAACCTCTCAGAGGCAAGGGTCCTCTGGTAGCACCTGCAGAGGATGAAGGTCCCTGCCAGCATCTTATCTTCCAGGTGGTCAGCTTTCAGAGTTCTGGGACAATCATTGTCAGATATATTCAGACCATTTCATTTGTGGTACTATGGAATGTTAGACCTTGGTAAGTCATATATTTTTGAATACTAAAACACAATTCTTATGTAGAGATGAAGTAATCAACTATTACGGAAAGCACATATGATGAAATATGTATGGTATAGATTGATTTTACTTTGATTGTGACTGTGCCCTGATATTTTTCCCTTTTGAAGTAAGAAAGTATTTTAGTGGAGCCCACAGTTTAAGAGACTTTGAATAGTAAAAAAGCTTTGAATTTCAAAAGAGATTGGTTATTTTAAAGGGATTGAAATTTTAATATGTAAGAATTTGTAAAGACTGTGGACTTTTAAAGTTATTTAGATTTTGGGGATGAATAAGAAAGTAAGGGTTGAGACTTAATAGTGATGTTTTTGTGTGTCAAGTTGACAAGGGGTCAGTTGTAATGGCTGGTTTTATATGTCAACTTGACACAAGCTGGAGTTATTATAGAGAAAGGAGGCTCCCTTGAGGAAATGCCTCCATGAGATCCAGCTGTCAGGCATTTTCTCAATTAGTGATCAAGGGTGGGAGGGCCTGTTGTGGGTGGTGCCATCCCTGAGCTGGTAGTCCTGGGCTCTAAAAGAAAGCAAGCTGAGGAAGCCAGTGGAGACAATTCAGTTGGCAGCATCCCTCTATGGTCCTTGTATCAACTCCTACCTCCAAGTTCCTGCCCTGTGTGAGTTCCTGTCCTGACTTCTATTGATGATGAACAGCAATGTGGAAGTATAAGCTGAATAAACCCTTTCCTCTCCAACTTGCTTTTTGGTCATGATGTTTTGTGCAGGAATACAAACCCTAAGACACTTAGAAACAAGGGGTGTGTGTGTGTGTGTGTGTGTGTGTGTATGTATGTATGTATGTATAATGTATATTTGTATTCAAAAGCATCAAAACCAGATTGGATAAGGAGAAGAGAGAGTACTTGGACTTGAAGATAGCTCTTTGGAAACACAAGAAGACAAAATAAAAAGCCAAAGAGAAACATAAAGAAGCACTTTGAGCACGATCAAATGAACAAATACCTACTTTTTTGACTACCTAAAAAGAGAAAAACAAAGTTGAGGGTCAAAGCTACTTGATGTAATTTAACAATAGCAGGCACTTCTCCTGATTTGAGGGAAGATATAGGATTCATGTACAGGAGGCCTATAGGACCTTATGTATGCTTGGCTACATAAAATGTCCACCATGACATCTTACATTCAAACTGTCAGAGACTGAAGAAAAAGACTTCTAAAATCACCCCTCCAAGCTCACTTTAAGGGTGTCTGTACTATACTGCCTTGTGTTCACATTGGAAGAATGGAATAAAAAAAACCCAATTCCTGAATCAAATTAACTACAACCTAAGGATACTACATAGATTAAGGTTATCCTCCAATATGACTCCTACATGAGGTCCTGCAAGATGAGTGGGAACCAAGGGTTTTATGAACACAGCAGTCTTAGAGAACTACTCCAAGGATAAATGGTTGAACCAATTCATGAATAAAACAGAGTACAAGATTGACATACATAAGTCATTGCTTTTCTGCATATACATATTTTAACTAGAAATTTGCCAGGAAACCAAGAAAGTCATTCCATTTACAATAGTATAAAATTAGATTAAATAATAAATACAACCAATGAAACCTAAAGAATACTCATCAACAAGAGAAGAAAATTTCTAAAAGTGTAAGACTTTTCATGTTCAGGGACTGGAAGAATTAAAATTGAAATGACCATATTACCCAGTGTATCAATGTAATTTCTACTAAAATATCATTCATAATCTTCATATAACTAGAACAATGAAAAGACACTGAGAACTTGAAATAGCCAAGCTAGTTTTGACAATGAAGATCAAAAAAGGAAGCACCAAAGTACTTGATTTCAAAGCATAGGAATCAGACCACAACACTGGCATGAAATAGCACATGCCAACAGTATAGACAGAATAGAGAGGCTATAAACAAATGTGTACTTCTACAGCTGACTGACTTCTAAACAATGTGCCAAGATCATACATTCCTGGTAGACTGGCAGCCGCTTCAGTAAATGTCGCTGGGTCGCTGGGAAATAGAGATTCTCTGGATCTCGACTCCTTTCTTTTTATATAACACTCAAGAATCATCAGAAACTAAAAATAAAAATTGGAAACTACTAGAAGACACTACTAGAGAAATACTTCGAGGCATTTGTACAAGTAAGGATTTTTTCAAGTAGGATCCCAGAAACACAGGCAACACAAATTTTACATATTTTAAAGAAAATTAAGTTTCTGTTGGTAATTTGCTAAACAAATAGAACAAATCAAAGCCATAGTAACTGTGGTGGTTTGAATATGCTTGGCCCTGAGAGTGGCACTATTAGGAGGTGTGACTGTTTTGGAGTAAAACTGGCCTCCCTGGAAGAAGTGTTTCACTGTGGAGGTGGGCTGTGAGGCTCCTATGCTCAAGCTCCACCCAGTGCAGCTTATGGAGAAGTCTCTTCCTGGATACTGTCTGATGAAGATGTAGAACTCTCGGCTCCTTCAGTACCATGTCTGCTTGCACCCTGCCATACTTCCCATCAGGATGATCATGGACTGAACTTCTGAAACTCTAAGTCAGCCCTGGCTAAATGTTTACCTGTATAGGTATTGTCTTAGTCATGGTGTCTCTTTACAGCAAGGAAACCCTAACTAATACAGTAATAAAATATGAATTTGAACTTTTTCTTTAATGTGATAAAAATGTATTTGTTAGAATCCTACATTATGTCATGAATGAATTATTACACTTTAAATCATGAACAATACAACTATTCCTGTTATACTTTCTAAAATGTAGAAATTGTATGTGTTCTAAAACTCTTACTAAAGTAAGACAAAGATGAAGAAAATTACAGCTTTGCTTATAAACTTGTGAAATTTAATAGTATTACCAAATAATACCAGCTATATAAGTTCAAAATAACTGCTAAGCTGTTAAAATGGTCAACAATATTAATTACAGTAATTTTGTGAGATCAACATAAAAAGCTCAATATCATGTGTATATTTTAGTTATATTTATCATTAAACTGCTGCTGTGCCGATATGTGCGTGGTGTGTGTGTGTGTTCTGCACACATGTGGGATATGCATATAAGGAGAGGAGTACCTGGGGAGGCTATAGGTTGTTAACAAATGACATCTTCTGTCACTCTCCACCATATATTTGTTTAAAGACTTTTTATAATTTATTTTATATCTATGAGCATATTGTCTGCATACATGCAAGTGCCCCATATGTGTGCAGTACCTATAGAGGCAAGAAGAGGATAGTGGGGTCCCTGAAACTGTAGTTTCAAATATTTATGAGTAGCCATGTGGGTGCTGGGAACTGAGCCTGGATCTTCTGAAGGTCAAACAGTGATCTTAACCTCCAAGCCATCGCTGTAGTCCCAATTCATTTTATTTTTTTGAGACAGGATATTTCACTGAACCTGAAGCTCATCAATTTGGTTAGACTGGCTGGCCAGTGAACTTTATAAATTCTTCTGCCTCTGCTCCTCCCTCTAGGATTATAGTTAGTGTCATCACTCTGAGGTTCTATGTGGATGCTGGGGATCCAAACTTAGGTGCCTCTGTGTGGGTGGCAAACCTTTTTCCCACTGAGCCACCTTCCCACTCTATCATTAAATTCTAAATCATTTGATTAGGAAAAACAATAGGAAAAAAATCTACTCAGAAAAAAAATACAGCTAATAATATTACACTTAGAATAAGTGGAATATCTTCCACTTAAATGAGTGGAAGATATTTCACAGTAAAATTAAAGCTTTTTTTATAGCACTAAAGTATTGCATGCCTGAGTTGACAATATTAATTTATAGGTAAGGAGTGTCAGTATTAAAATTAAAAAAAATCTCTTAAACTTAGTATTTGAAAGAAGAGAATAGTAATCCATAGTATATTTCAAGACATTCATAGAGATACTTTACATTACAAAAAGAAAAAAAAAACAGAAGACTTCTGCTTTTTAGCAAATACTGGGGGATTAAAAAGTCAGAATAATTGAACAGTAGACTATCATCACTGAGAATTTTGAGAATAAAGAGAATTGAACTGAGCCGAGCCTGAGCCCGAGCCTCCCACACAACTGCTCATCATAGAGTTAGCAGCATAATCACAGAGAACACACATGTAGTAAGGTTGGTGTGACTGGCTCTTCACATGGAAAGGATACAAAATTACATTTTATTCTTAAAACACATACATGCAAATATCTGTAGTACATCAATTGTAAACATGAGTAAAACTTTTTAAAAATGTGTGTGTGTGTGTGCCTGCATGTGTATATGTGTGTAGGTGTAGAGCCCAGAAGTGGAAATCAGGTGTCTTCCACTATTACTCTCAACTATTGTCTCATTGTTTAAGACAGGGTCTCTGACAGAACCCAGTGCTTACTGGTAAGCTAGGCTTGCAGACCAGAGAGCACCAGGGATGCTCCTGCTTCTGCCTCTCCAGTGTTGGGGTTATGCATGCATGCCAACAACCCGGCATTTTCTGTGTGCTCTGCACATCTGGTCTTAGATCCTCATGCATGCAGAGCAAGCACTTTTTCCACTAGTCATCTCCCCAGCTACAAAACTTTTAAAATTTATTTAAAAATAGACTATATATAAAATATATATGAAATAATGACATAAGAAACTCATAAAAGAGAAAAGAGGAAAGGTTCGAGTGGAAAGAATGAAAAACTTTCTATGTGAAACATGAAATATTTGTATAATAAAATAAAAGAGCAGGCAAAGCATAGCACTTGTAACAAACAGAGGGGAGAGACTGCAAATAATGATCTTTGAGCAAAGCAGCAGACAAGAGAGGGGTTTCAGAACCAATTCCTGAGAGGGGAAATCTCAAAGAACAAGAAACTTAGGAAAAGCCTTAAACTCTTCATCTATGATGAGGTTTCTAGTCAACATAACTTATGCTTTCTCTCAATCTCCAAAATGAAAACAACTCAATATCCTAGACTCCAATGCTGCCATGGGTGGGCACCTCCATGAAGTGCTGTGAGCACTTCAAAAACCATTCAAAACTCTGCAGGATGAACAGCAATATTTGGCAAGATGAGAGACACTACTTTTTAGACCAAAAATTCTGCCTCCAGCTGTTGTACCACAAAGAAACTCATGTTCACACCTGTCAGATTGCATATAGAATAATGTTCAGGGCTGGAGAGATAGCTCAGCAGTTAAAAGTACTCATTGCTCTTTCAGAGGACCAGAGTTGGCTTCCAAGTGGCTTTTGACTACCTGTAATTCCTCTCCAGGGGATCCCATACTTGATTCTGGCCTCCCAGGCAGTGCACCCTTTTACACACACACACACACACACACACACACACACACACGTATGTGTGTATGTATACATTAATGGAGAATTTAAAAAATCCTTAGAAAGATACTTACTACATAACTTGTGATTATAAAATACATAGTATGCCACTAATGCCTTTTACTGCAACATGCATAAATCTGACTGATAGACATAAATGTCAACAGCTCCCATAAACATAGCAGTGGATGGAAAAAGTGACTTACAGAATTACCAATACAGTATTACTCAGATTAAAAATTTAGGATCACATGTTTCTACTGCCAGAACAGTGAAAGGATGAGTCCAGATCCAGAGTGACACACATCTAACTTCTGTTAGAGATTGCCCCGGGAAATGAAGGGACTGGGTCTGGTAAGCCAAATACTTAGATTTGGGCTCTGTGCCCAGTGGTTTCTTCTAATTAGACCTATTTATGAAGAGAAGATATATCTGCTCTGTATCCCACTCTGGAGCTCACTATCTATTCTCAGCGCTGGCATGGTCAGGGTTGGAGGAACGAAGTAGGTGACCTCTTCATTTTCAGTGTTTGCATAACCATGTGTTTGAGATGAGTTACCCATAGTGGAGTGAGGGGACTCTGGGACGCAGGGATGCATAGTGGAGGAAGCAGGTAAGGAGGGATTCCTGCTGAGCTCAGGGACCTCTAGCTATACTCCTGGTCTGGTAAGAGGTAACTTTTATAGGAGTCAAGCTCTTTTAAAAATCAAAAGTATACATACATACAAATACACACATACATACATGTATGCATGTACACATACATACACATAATTACTATAAATTGCTTTCCAAAACTATATATGCCTTGAGACTAGGTCTAGAGTACGTCACAACTTGCCTGTGAATACTTCTGGAGGTTTTTCCGCGACCTGAGTAACTTCTAATACTTTTTCCATACCCATAAGTACCTAACTTAAATTGTCTTTTTCAGTTGCAATTTGTCCATTAGCTTGAATTTTTCCCTAAAAAGACTGCTAAAACATAGAAACTTACCACCTCTTATCTCTTATCCATGCAGCAAGCACAGAGTCTGACACATAGCAGACTCAATAAGGAAATCTACATTTGCATCCTCCCTCTGTTTACTAACCCAACATTTGAAGTCTCCATGGATGATTATCACAGTTTTTTTGCATACTTTTATAACTATTCCTTCACACTTTGATTCCACACACTGCTGAGCTCAGGGTAATGTGTCAAGTCAAGAATCTGAAGAGGATTTGTATTTTTAATGAGGACATTGAGGAAGAGAAAGCCAAATTTGGGTATGTTACTTGCCCAGCTCATAGGCAGGACTGGTCCTGAGCAGAGAGAAGCAATCTCTGGAAGAAGCAGTCTGTGGATCACTGAGTGTTTGTCCCTCTGATAGGAAGAAGAACTTCAAGGTCTACTTCTTCTTATAGGCTCCACCTCATTCCTGTGGCCCTGTGTTCAGAGCAATGATTTCTACCAGAGTGGCTTCAACACTCTGAAGGGAGGAAACAACAATGTGACAATGGCAGCTCTCTCCATCACTGTACCCTGGTTGCAACCTCTGGAGCAAAAGGGCTGTCACAACCTCTATAACTCAAAGATTTAAAAAAAATTTAAAGATAGTGTCAGTGTGGTGTGTGCACGTGAGTGCCATGCCGGTCCCTGCAGAGCTCAGAAGAGGATGTTGGATCCCCTGGAGCTGGAGTGGTGTTGTGAGTACCTAGGACTTCTGCAAAAGCAGCATGGGGTCGTAACCACTGAGCTTGCAGAGATTTTTTAAATGGTGCCTCTGAACAGCTGGGATTCTTGCTTTCACATCTATGAAAGAGCAGTATTGCCTTTCATCATTCACCGTTCACAGCGAAGTGTAACACTCCTTTCTTCCCCTAAAAGGTGTTCTCCCAACAAACTTTCCATTTTCCCATATCTCATCTTGCGATGACAGTGACCTCTCTCACAGATGACCCATGAGTTATGGAAACGTATTAAGGCAAATAACAAGGAAGCATTCAGTAACCACTTACTAGAATCATGTTAGTTCAGAACAATAAGTCACTGAGAGATTGTATTGCCCAGGGTTTATCCAGCTGTACAGAAGAGGCATCATGGGGCGAGGCATGGCTGGTTGCTAGGGTATTGTTTCTTCCATGTCTTTCTGGGTTTCTACATAAGACTTTGCTGACAAAGACAATACCTCTCTTAAAAAGGAGAATATAGTCATTGGGTTTAGGTACTAAACTAAGATGAAGTTAGCCATTTAAATGGAAAGATCTCATGGTTCTTCTCATTTAACTCATTTAATGTTTATGGAATTCCTAGGACTATGGGAAGCTGTAATAGAAGATCTGTGGGGGTTAATAATTTCTGCCATCCATCTCTTTCAATCATATGAACAGGATGATGTGCCTTTGAGTATTGAGACAGAAATGAAAGAATATGTTTACTTTGTCAACAGAGCAATTCTGGTGCCAATTAAGAGGAAGGAAAGAGGAGAATTTGCTTTTTCAAAAATGTTAGCATTGCACCCTGAGCTGGTTAGAAGAATAAAATTCTTCCCATGAATGGTCAGGGATGACACTCAGGCTGTTTAACCTTAGCAGCCACCTTCTAAATGGGCAGTGCTCATTGGAGAAATGGATCATGTGTATGAGCCTCTGGAAAGCCATCATTTAAATAGCTACACTTGGGGGAAGAAGGACCAATACCCACATCCTTTCTGCTTTGGTCAGCTTGTTGACCTTTTATAAAGTTTGTGCGCATGCATGTGTGTGTGTGTGTGTGTGTGTGTGTGTGTGTGTGTGTGTGCATGTGCACAAGCAGTGGGAGCACTAAAAGGGATTTTATTGAACCCCTTAGCTGGTGAGGAAGAAAAATCAGACAACTTTTATTCCTCCTGCTTGTTCTGGCTTGATGATCTGGAAAACTAATAACCATTAATTGTTATAAAAGGCACCACAGCTAGAGCAATAACGCCCACAGAGCATAAGATACATTTTTCTTATGGAGCAGAAACCTCTTTTTAATCAATTTGGAAGCAACTACCATAAAAAGCATTGTTTTTTCATTATAATATTTTCATGACAAGTCCTAGACACAGACAGAAATCTCACTTCCAGGTTTATGTACTGAAGAGAGAGCTTAATTGTATTTTCATATCCCTTTCTACCCCAGGAATTCCATCATAGTATTTTTCCTTGTTCTTGCTGTAACATCTTTGAAAATGGTCTTTCTTCCAAAGTATTTTTTAGACAAGGAAAGGAATTGTCTATTAAATATACCTGTAACCCTACCTGAGATGGTATTTTGTTTTCTAAAATATTTAAAATATATTTGTTTATTTGGTGAGGAAGTTGCTATAGCACAAAAACACAAGTCAGAGAATAACTTGGAGTCTATTTTCTTCATTCACTATGATAACTCTGGGGATAAGACTTGGGACATCGGTCTTGGCGGAAGGATAGCAGCTCTGAGTATAGCATTTGAATCCCTCTTCCTCGTTTAGGTTAAGTGTGGAGTGGAGGATGGTTTTTGAAAGTCTATTGTAGGGGACGAGAGAGCCATATGTATTAAACCCCATTCCACAACTGTGAGCAGTCCAGCCTTATTCTTAGTGATTTCCACTGTTACTAAGCAGCACATTACATGTAGTTTATGAAGGGCATATTTTTCCAGATGAAGGAAGTATTTAAATTAAAAAAACTACAGTTTGAGGGTCAGGAAGATGACTCAGTTTGTAAAGTGTTAGCCACCCAATTATAGGACTTGAGTCTAAATCATGACTGCCCAAGTGCTGGAGAAGCAGAGACAGGAGGATCTCTGGAATTCTCTGGGCAGCCAGTCCAGTTGAACTGATGAGTGTCAGTTTAACTGAGAGACCCTGTCTTAAAAAAGAAGATAGAGAACAATTGATGAAGACACCCAGTGTCAACTTCTAACCCCCATATCCATGTATACACACACATCTGTATACTCACATATGCTTATGAACTTATATATTTATGAATATGCATACAACACATACAAATATGTATGTGGTGTGTGTGTCTCAGTGTTGTGTGTGTGTTGTGATTTGTAAAAAGTTCATCTATGATTACTAGTAGTTACAGTGCATGTTTTACTTTTAGTTTTATAAAACATGACCTTGAGACTAGGACAACTAAGGAAGAAACATGTCTATGCAGGTAGTGCCAGGGATAGGAAAAGTGATGGTGGGTAGTTCTTCCCTGTTGGTGGGTATGGAGTACAGCATCCCACAGTAGGTGAAAGGAGTGGAGGCTTGTTTCCAGACTCCAAATATGACTTCATTCTCTGTATCAGAAACCACCACCCTGTTGGATGTGGTGGAGTCACACCTGGAATCCCATCTCCCAGGAGAAAGAAACAGGAGGATCTCTGTGAGTTTGAAATATGCCTTGTAAACACATTGAGTTCCAATCCATTATGGCTGAGTGAAAGCTCATCTCAGAAAAGAGAAGCAACTTTCTGTGCTGAGACTATACAAACAAACCACCCTCGCATGGAACAGCCACTGAATGCTTTGCCTCTGAGTGTCTTGAACACTTCTGTTGGAAGAGCAGCCTGAGACTGTACCCTTCCCAACAGCAGTTTCTTATTATCATTGCTAAGTCAACAAATGGGGAGGAATTCATCTGTCTTCCAAACAACATAATAAGGCTGAAGTAAATATGTCACATGATAGAGTAGGATAAGATTCTTATTCTTATCTGGCCCTACAAAAATGTTATAAGCTACATTTTTTAAAAATTAAAGGACTTCTCTGTATTTCAGGCTGGAAATTCAAACCTACTACAACACTATGATTTTTTTAAGGCAATTATTGCTTCACTATATTGTGGAGATTTTTTGAAGTATTATTTATTAAAATATATATATTTCAAGGGAATACTGACACCACGCCATCGTCTCCAAATACTTGCTAGACTTCCACAAAGTAAACAGACATTTCTCCCAAACAAAACAAAAGCCAGTTAATCTTCCTACTTGAAAAATTTTATACACCATGGGCTCAAGGTCATGGGATTTTCCCTCTCTAAAGTATTGTTTAGGTAGTTTATGTGCAATAGTCTCCAAGTCATATGAACCATTACCATTTTGCCTCAGCGAAGATCAGTTTCAGGAACACTTAGAACAAATGACTACAGTCTAAATTCTCTCAAAATCCAACTCTAGCCTTTCAGTGGGAGTTTTCATTCCTAAGGGTGTTTCTTTTGATATAATTCTAGGATGAAAATAAATGGACCCAGAGGGACAATTCATTCATCCTCATTTTCCTTAAGTAGATGGCAAAACCATCCCAAGGTAAGTGGGTCGGATGATAGTTCATAAACAAGCTCGAGCTGACTCAATCTGCCTGCACCATCATCTGTCACGCTAATTCCCCTTGAACTAAGAGCCCAGTCTCATTCTGAAGGGAAACCACAGCACCAAAGCCCGTTGAGTTCCTGCTCTCAGCTAGCTCCTAAGGTTGCATCATAAATTTTAAATTTTAAAGCCTGCATCATTTGCTGCATCTCCTGCTGGCTCTGGTTCCTGGAAGGATGAGAGAGGCTGCCATACCTCTTTTACATACTACATTCCAATTCATGTTTGGCATCTGTTTGTATTACCAACACAGGAAGATAATTCAAGTGTGTACAAAATCTAGTTAGAGCACTGTACATTGATATGTAAGTGAAGATATTCAAACTGAATGCATTAAGTCTTAAATGTTAAAGACATTCAATAATTATTTTGTTTGTTTTCAAATTACTAGGGATTAAACCTAGGGCCTTACACTGAATAGGAAACATTTAATCACCCCTTGTTATAGGCTTCCTGCTCCCTTCTGGTCCTTATTTTTCAGCTCTGTTCTACTGGATTATTGGTGTATTGATATTTAAAGGATAGGAACAACTGTAATATGTATTAAGACTAAAATAAAAACACTACTGAAAGTGTTAAAGGGCTAGCTTAACAGGGGAAAGCACATATTGCTTTTGCAGAGGACTTGAATTCAGCTCCCAGGATCCATGGTGGACCACTCATAACTTATAATATTATAACTCCATCACCAGGGGGTCCTGTATTCTGCAAACACTATACTCATGTAGCATACAATCACACAGTCATGTATACATATGTATAATGAAAATTCTTTTAAAGAGCATTAGTGATAATTTTCTTTTAATGACAATTAAATTGGGTTTTGATAATAAAGCATTTGCCATTTTTCTAATATTGCCTTTCTATTAACGTATTTAATTTCAGGATGGCCAAATAATGTTTAGTACATATTAACTGTGAAAGAAACTAATTTGTAAAATTTATATTTTCTGGAATTCACATTATAACAACCCTAGTTACACAGAACAGTAGACAAAATAGATTCCTACAGTAGCCAGTAGTTTTTGAAGTAGATTTTAGTCTGACAATGAAGAAACAAAGAACATTTGCTGTTTTGCCTGACCTCAATGAATTGCTGACACTCCTCCTTGATTCTATTACCATAGTCCAACTGCCATTACCCTACAAGCTTATTTATTGCTTGGATCAGTTTAAACTTTAGTGATCAGGGATCTAAGAAATGACTGGGAGGAGAAGGGGGTGAAGAAAGGATGGGTGAGGGAAGTGATCTGAAGAGGAAGATGCTAGAATGACACAGGAAACATGTACTAAAAAGTAGATTAGGTGAAGGAAGAGGCGGAGACTACTTTCCCAAAGAAACTGAAGAGGAATAGAATGGAAATGAAGAGATGCTTCTACACAACCTCTGTCCCACACAAGCACAGTGCAGGACATTCTAGGCAAGTTCATCTCTGAGTCATGTCTGAACAGCCAACTGAAGATATTCTTTCTTGGTGCAAATTATTTTCAGGTTTGGGAGAAGTATGTGGTTGCTGGAGCACCTGGAGTTTGTGCTTTTATATTATTCTCTCCAAGATGACTTGAGGATCAGTAATAACCTATTTTTAGAAGAAAAATGAATGTACTCTGATATGCCCAGATGCCAGCCTCCAGAGCCCTCTCTCCATATATTATTCTGTGCATCTATACACAGGAGGCCAGAGTTCTGGTAAGTCTTTCCCAATTCTTAAATAGAGGCAGACATGGCCAATGGAAGTGATATGCAGGTGGTGAGTCAAGGTATCTAGGAGAACCAGAATTACTGAGGCTCATTGTAGTACCAGCCCTAAGGATGGTTCTGGCACATGTGGCATAGCAGCCACCATCTTCCAAACTCTAATAGGAAAGGAACTACCAAGCAGCTGAGCCCCCAGCTGTCTGAAGTAAAGTAAGTTGATCTCTTCTCCTCCTCCTCCTCCTCCTCTCCTCCTCCTCCTCCTCCTCCTCCTCCTCCTCTTCCTCTCCTCTTTTTCCTCCTCCTACTTCTCTTCCTCCTCCTCTTCCTCCTCCTCCTCCTCCTCCTCTATTCACTTTGCTAAATATGTCAGTAGTTCCCATCCACTTCAGTAAAAAGCCACAAAATGATTCTAGTTCTTTTCTTTATCATATTTTTATGCAGTTAAGCATATTTTTAGATTATTCTATCTGCTTTTCTAAGGGATCTGGTCAAATACTCCCTCACTTGAACACTGACAGTCACTGCCTGAACCTGTTGCTTCTATCACGACCAGGAAATATTGATCTCTGTGGCAGTTTGAATAAAGAAATCTTGGGCAATTGAAGATTTGGTTCCTAGTTGAGGAGGTTTCTATGGCACAGAATTGATGCAGGAAATGTCACTGGGGTGAGTATCAGCAGTTAAATCTCACACCACTTCCTCTCCACTCCTCCCCTGCTCACCTTCCCTCCTCTCCTCCTTTTTCTCTACTCCTCTCCTTCCTCCCCTCCTCTCCTCTTCTCTGCATCCTGCTTATGGTTCAAGATGGGAGCTCATGGGTTCCTGATCTAGCCACCATGCCTGTCACCTGCTGCCATTTTGTACTCAGCACCATGGACTCTAACTCTCTGGAGCTGTAAGCTCAAATAAACTCACTTTCTTCTACAAGTTGTCTTCATTGTAATGTTTTATCATAGCAACAGAAATGTAACTGTTAATACAACCTATTTTTATGATCAACTCTCCAGAGCTTCACATGCATCATGGGAATTCTGTTTAACTGCAGTAAATTGGATATATTTTTTTTCTCTGTTTTGTGATATCAGTAATATACTCAAAGATTAAAAGATACCAAAAATACTACAAAATAAAGCAAGTAATAGAAAAAAGCCTTTAGTGGGTAGTTACTGCAAACAAATACATTTATTCAATTACAAGAGCCCTGACATTTGTTCTCCATGCTGGATGCCAGGGGCAAGTATAATGGACACAGGGAAAGATAAGGAAAGCACCCATCTAAACATATTATTTAGACTCTCATGGGCCATTTGCCCCATTAGGGTTAACTCTTCCAGCCTCAGGAAAAAGCACCAATATTTATTCTCATGAAGAATTGAATTTGAGAAGATAAGGATGCAAAACCCAGAGAAAACAAAGAAAATGAGATAAAAAGCAGTAAAACTAAATCCTATATGTGTGAGTTGTTGACTTGCCAGTCCCCTGGCCCACTCTGCTGCTATAACTACAAGGCAGGTGTGGTTCTGTGGTCTCAGGTAGGAGAATGGGTCTTTTGTTTTAGACACAGAAAAGAGGCTTGGAGACAAGACAGCCTGATGCATACCACTACACACATACACAAAAGTACATGCACACCTACATGCATATACACCGCAATTTAGACTTGCCTCTTAATTGTAAATTCACCATTTACTAATCTCATCAAACACAGAAAGTTTCTAGTAGTCCTCCTGGTCCCTCAGGCTTACATATGAACAAGAGATAAGGATTCAAAACAGTGGGAATCAGAGTCAATGAGGTAGGTGATCATAACCAACCATAGAAGGATCTGAAAAGAGGGAACAGACAGAAAGTCAAATGAAAATGGACTATAACTGTAACTCACTATGGATTGGAAACTTTATCACCTCAGATAGATGAATGAGATGCTACAAAATGAATCATAAATGAGAAATAACTTGAGGATATTAAAATCTAGTGGAGCTGACATAAAGCTATAAAGTATTGAAAGACAGGCATCAGGAAATCACTCCCAAGTAAAATGAACATAATAAATAAAGAAATGGATGGATGGATGGATGGATGGATGGATGGATGGTAAACAATAAATAGGAAGTTAGAAGTCAGTTCTCAAAAGCCAGCATCAAGTTTGCAGCAATCCAGGAAAGAATAGAGACATGTATAGAGAAAAAAGTATTATGTAAGAACTTTCAAGAACAATCATTGTTGATATCTAACATTTATGCTATTTGTATAAACTTTTTCCTGTCCTGGTACCCTCAATAAAAATAATGAAGTTTAATTTTAAGTTTATTTCTCAGAAAGATATCAGAGACTAAGACATGAAACTATAAATATTCTCCAAGAAAAAGAAGGCAGAGATAGAACAGAGATGGTAAGTTGCATGCCAAAAAGCTGAGTACTTGAGTTTAGATCCACAGCATCCACATAAAAGGTAGGGACTGGCAGCACATGCCTGAAATTCTAGAGCTGAGAGAGTAGAGACAGCATATCCATGGAGTTCACCAAGCAGATGAGTTTGGCAAATTAATGAGTTCCAGTTTCAGTGACATACTTGGTCTCAAAAACTATAATGAGCTTCAATTGAAGATAGATAACTGACATTGGCCTCTAGCCTCTGTGTTCACATACATGCACATACACAGCAGGTACACATGCATACATCAACACAAATATATAAATAGAACCACACTCATTTAAAACTGAAAAATACCCTCTTGGGGTGGGGGAAGACATTAAAAAGTGAGATTCACAACGATTTATTCAGAAATTTACTAACCTCCAAGAGGCAAAAACCCAACAGACAAACCTAGGGACCATAGAGGGACAGCGAGAGTCTGAACAGTTGCCAGTTAGTGACAGGATGAGAAATAATATAGGGACAGCAAGTGTCCAAAGCAATGACCTCTGGGTTACATGTACAGTGTGCAGACTCCAAGGACTCTGCAGTGATATCTTAAAGGTCTAGGTACTTGGAAAATAATGACAGTGTTCTGATAAGTCTAATGGTGCATGCAGGAAGTAATTATCAGAGACACAAGAATTAAGCAAGGGAAGGAACAAGGCAATCAATATTACTAGGAAAACAAAAATACCCCCAGGTAAGAACATTTACTGGAAGAACTCTGTTGGGCTTGCTATGAATATATAGCTATATGCATATCCACAGTAAGCATAAATTAACAAGAATTAGTCCAATAAAAAATTGAAATATAGTACAGTGGAATGCTTGAGTGGGGGCAGAAGATGTTGAATAATAAATTAATATACAGGCTGATGAGAGAGTACAGATGTCTACTGTCAAGCCTGATGACATCAGTTCAAGTCCCAGGACACACTTCTAGACCTAAAGAACTGCCTGCTCTGACTTAACACTCATGCTGTAGCACATGGACCCACAGCTCCTCCCAATCAAATGTAAAATAATTGCTGAAAATTAATATCTGGGGAGCCATAGAGATGCCAAAGTGATTAAGAGCACTCACTGCTCTTTCAGTGGAACAAATTTTGATACCCAACAGCTACATGTGAGTTTACATTCAACCAGAATTCCAGTTCTGGGGAGTTTAATGTCCATTTTTGGTCTCCTCAGGCAATGCATCCATGTAGACCACATACATGCAGGCAAACACACCACACACACACACATGTACACACACACACACACACACTAAATATTTAAAAATTAATATATGAAGATTGAAAGTGAGAATTAGGGATTGTTAGTTGGAGTAGATTGTTTTTAAAGGCTTTTTTATTTTTATTTGGTGTATATGTGTGTCTGGTGGGGATCTATGCGTGTGAGTGCAGGTGTCTTCAGAGGCTGCAAAATACCAGTGGAAGCCCAGGAACTGAAACTGTAGGAGGTTGTAAGCCATTAACATATCTATGTTCCCCACAACTTACTTGTTTATGAATCTAAATTTCAGCTCAATAATGATTTTTCCCCCTTGTGAGAGAATTCAGCATATAAACTACTTACCTTCCAGGTTTGCTCATATTGTATGAGTCAGGTGGTATCTTTACAATGTGTCCTCTGCAGTTTGCTGCATGGTTGTGACTTACTCAAAATGGAAAATCCACTACAGATTTCCAGAATCTTAAATCTCTTTATGTTTCCATGGAAAAGGTTATGAAAACCTGTGTATGCCCCATCTTCAAATATTACCAAGCAGAATGCTTCTCCCATGCAACACCCATGAGTTCTGAAGTCTCAACTGCCTTGGTCCCTGAGGGGACAGTATGCTGTCACACACCTGCCTGCCTATCCCTGAAGGTTTCCTGCTGAGTCTGTGCTAGGTAACTAAAGTGTTTCTAGCAGTAACTGTAGAGGCACCCATCTTACATCTTATATCTTATATTGGTCTACCTTTCCTCTGTCAAGTTGCTGACTGGATTTGATTAAATAAAGAAAGAGCAGTTATTAGTTGTTGACATTTAATCTCAGTGAGATTATTCTGAATTGGGTAGGAAGATTTAGAAGTTTCTCTTTTAATTATAATAGAACATTCAAAAGCTCAGTAACCCGAAATTGAAAAAACAAACAAACAAACAAACAAACAAAAAAAGAGCTAGTATTAAAAACTTAACTCAGTAGCAGGCAGTGCAGGTGATATTTGAATCTACTATCTGCAATTGTCATTAAGATTTTGAAGGAATTATCCACATATTACCATCAAGAAAATTGACTTCTTCAGATCCTATAACTGTCTAGTAGTAAAGCTAGGATTCTAACAAAGGCATGGTTCATTCCAAATTTATCTTAATATTTGACTGAATATAAAAGAAAAATCATTTGAATTTATCGGGCCAGTACCACTGTTACTTAATATTAAACAGTCAAATCATTTGCAATCAAAACATTTTCTAATTCTTTGCAAAGCTTTGAGGCCAATATCCTGAAATTACTTTTACTAAGAAGAAGGGAATTAAAGTTCCTTTAAATACCTACAACATACCAGATAGCATGCTATTTCACAGTAATTATCTCTTCTGACTCAAACCTTCTAAGCTTTATATTATTACTTTCACCTGCAGATAAGAAAAATCAAAACTCAAATCAGTAAGATTTCTCATCTATTAATAAGTTGTCAAGTCCAAGTGTGAAGTCTGTATGGATGAATGTTGAGGAAAAGATCTTTTTTCAGATTTGTACAAACAAGTGGGTCAGAGAGCAAGGTTGGAGGATGCTAAGAGGGAAACATCCTACAATCCATCAGTAAGAACAGTAAGAACAGTCATCATTCCTTAATGTCTTAGTTGTTCCTAATTTCCTTATGAAAACAGTAGCATTAGTGACCTGATTTCTCAATCCACTTCCACTTACTAAACAAAAAAGCCCCAAATCCCAATTTCATATTGACCTCATTAAGGAGACCAAAATCATGATGCGATGAATCTTACAAAAGAGATAATGTAACAATGAAAAAAAATTATTGTACAAAATGTGTATCTACAATACAAGCCTCCCACCAAAGCCTCAGAAAATATGGAAGAGGGGGTGCAGTCAGTGTAAAAGCCAGGTGACCAGGATGCCAGCTGTGAGCTTGTGTCTTCTACACAGACAAGGAAGCTGCACCCCATGAAATCTTAACAATATGGTTACTTTAGTGATTTCTTTTTTTTTTGTTGTTTTGTTTTATTTTATTGCTAAAGTTTGAGGTTTAAAAATTAGGTCTTTTCCTTTTTTTCAGAAGAATCATTATATTTTCTTCCTCTTTCCTTTTATTATATGTAGATTCTTTTTTTTTTTTATTGGAAACTTTTTTTACAATTCAGATGTTCTCTCCTTACCCCATTTCCCCCCTCCCTCCCAGGAACTCACTATCCCTTCCCCCCTCCTCCTGCCTCCACATTGGTGTACCCCACCCACCCTCCCCCATACCTCACCTCCCCACCCTCGAGTATCCCCCCACGATGTCCAGCCTTCATGGGACCAAGGATCTCTTCTCCCACTTATATATAGCTCCCTTGCATATATAGCTGGAGCCATGGGTCCTCCCTAAGCACTCCCAGGCTGGTGGCTTAGACCCTGGGGGCTCTGGTTGGTTGGGATTGTTGCTTTCCTCATGGTGTCCCAAATCCTCTCAACTCCTTCAGCCTTCACTCTATCTTCTCCATTGGGAGCCCCATGCTCAGTTTAATGGTTAGCTGTGAGCAACTGCCTCTGAGTATGTCAGGCTCTTGCAGACCTCTAAGGAGACAGCTATATCAGGCTCCTGTCAGCATGTACATCCTGACATCCACATCAACCTCTACCTTTGGTGACTGCACATAGGATGGATATCCAGGTGGAATGGTCTGTCTCTCCTTCAGTTTCTGTCCTGCACTGTGTCTCCATATTTGCACCCTTGAGTATTTTGTTACTCCTTCTAAGAAGGACTGAAGCCTCCCCTACTTGGTCATCATTCTTCATGAGCTTTATGTGGTCTGTGAGTTGAATATTGGGTATTTCAGGCTTCTGGGCTAAAATCCAATAATCAGTGAGTGAATACCATGTATGTTCTTTTGTGATTGGGTTACTTCACTCAGGATGATATTTTCTAGTTCCATCCATTTATATAAGAATTTATCAAATTCATTGTTTTTAATAGCTGAGAAATATTCCATTGTATAAATGTACCACATTTTTTGTATCCATTCCTCTGTTGAAGGGCATCTGGGTTCTTTCGAGTTTCTGGCTATTATAAATAAAGCTGCTATGAACATAGTGGAGCATATGTCCTTGTTATGTGTTAGAGCATCTTCTGGATATATACCCAGGAGTGGTATAGCTGGGTCCTCAGGTAGTGATATGTCCAATTTTCTGAGGAACCGACAGACTGTTTTCCATAGTGGTTGCACCATCTTGCAATGAGAAATATCTCTCATTGGCTCTGGCATTTGAACACTTGGTCCCTAGTTTGTGGCACTGTTTATGGAGGTTTAAGAGTTGAAACTTGTGGAGGAAGGCTGTCACTGGAGGGGACTTTGAAAAGCTTCTATTGAAGATGCGCATTCTCATCTGTTTGCTCCTGATGCCAGGCCTTCCTACCACAACAGGCTCATACCCTGTAGATCCTTAACTCTAAATAAACCCTTATGTAATGACAACACACCAACGAGGAAAGGGGAAACCTCACTGGGACCCACTCCTAGATTAAGAACTATAAGTGATTAATTACTGCTGAGAGAGAATTACTTCTCTAAAAATGAGCCTACTGATAGGTTATCCAATCCCATGTAGTCTTCTCTAAACTCGTATACATATGGGCAATGAAAAATGGACTCAGCAGGCATGTGTGACTGTGTGTGCCTGTGTGTGTGTGTGTGTGTGTGCGTGTGTGTGTAATTTAAGGAAGATGTCAATCATTTGAGGGAGAATGGAAGTCTACATGGGAGGAACTGGAGTGAGGAGAAAGGGTTGAAATCCCACAAAATAAAACTTGAATAAGAAAAGTGGAAAAAAGAATGGAACTAGGACAGGAGGACACAATTTTTGAAAGAAAATCAAACTTCATCAAATTCTTAAATGTCCATGAAAGAATAGAACAGCAGACATCCAATGAAACAATAAAAATTAAAATTTAATTTGATTTTTTAAAGTTTAAAATAAATTAAAATTAAATTTTACTTCATATAATAGTCAAAGTAATTAAGGCTTGGGATTTGGGTTATAGTCCAAGGTAGCAGAGAAACAGGAGCAAAGGGAACAGGTTGCGTTGGTGTTCTCCTTAGAGACCGAGATCAGGAGGCAGGGGTGGAGAATTAGATAAGCCACAGGCTGATGGTATAATCACAAATCGAAATAAACACAAGTGGATTTCTACCTCAAGTATAACTTGAATTTCTTCAGATGAATCGGAGCACTGACTCCTCCAAAATACAATTCTGCATGCTTCATAAGAAAGTTTAAGACATTCTATGTCAGAATGGGGATGCTTTTCTTCATAAAGTCCCCAGTGATATTATCTCATGAAGAAAGAGAATGATCCACTTGGTGATACTCATTGTAAAAAATTTGATCATCAAAATTCATCCTAAAAGTGTAATAAAGCACCACAGGCTGTGGGAGGCGCTGACTGCAATTGGGAGACTAGAATTAGTACACCTGATAAGGAAGAGTACAGAGGCCACTAGACAAAGAACAACAGAAGTGTGTGAATGGAGGCTTCAGAAACGGAGATGGGGAGATGAACAGAAGGAATTTCTAACGTTGGCCCACAGACAAACATCTGTCAGTCTTCCAGAAGTCAGCAAGCTCTAAAAAGTGAGTGAGGCACAGCCTGCATTGTGACCCTGTCATCTGCTGCTGGGGAGGTGTGGTTGGGTTTGATAACAGGTAACAATTTGGCCATGTTGAGTTAGTCTAGAGTTGTGTACTTCCTGCGCAGGGCAATTCCATCTGTGTACTCCTCTACTTTGAGGTTTCCTTCCACATGCTCATGGCAACATGGATAGGAAGGTTTAGAACTGACATGTATTTTACATAGGAAAAATGCACACAAATTTAAACGTGAATTGACATATAAAATAATCAACTAGAGGGGCATGAGAAGTGGCTTAGTGGTTAAAAGCACTGACTGTTCTTCCAGAGGACCTAAGTTCTATTCCTAGCACCCACATGGCAGCTCACAACCATCTGTAACTCTACTTCCACAGCTTCTGATACCCTCTTCTGGCCTCCTCAGATACTGCATGCATGTGTAGCACATATATACACTCAGGTACATACATGCACATTTAATTAACTAAATGATATAAATTGATAGTCTACTAGAGAGCAAGAGAAATGCATGAATTAAATATATTAATATCAAAAAAGACAAACCTTACAGATTGCTGTAGGAAAAAACAGGATGGCAAGCCACATACAAGGTTTATCTATAACACAAACTTGCTGTGAATGTCAAGCATTTGGGTTTGTTTTTTTTTTTTTATCTTTATTATCAGAAGCCTAATCAAGAGGTATTAATACAGTTTACATGATGAAGAACTGAGACAGAGAAGTCTTATCAGACATTGCTGCTGTGGTGGTTTAATAAAAATGACCTCCAAAGGCTCATATATTTGAATGCTTAGTCATCAGCAAGTGGTACTACTAAGAAGGATTAGGAGGTGTGGTCTTGTTTAAGTAAGTATGGCCTTGCTAGAGGAAGCATGTTACTGAGGGTGGGCTTCCAGGCTTCAAAGGCCCAAGCCAGGCCTAACGTCTCTCTATTCATCTTTCTGAAGATGCAGATGTAGAACTGTCAGCTACTTCTCCAGCACCATGTCCGCCTGCGTGTTTCCATGCTCCCTACCATGATGACAATGAACTAAATCTTTGAAACTGTAAGCAGGCTTCAGTTAAATGAACAATAGTAACTAATAGAGCAGGAAAGTACCCATATAGGTTGCAGAGATTCAAAGACATATTTAAGAACAACAGGGAGAATAGAACAGACACAAACAGCGTTTAATGAAAGGCATTTTTGCTTTCTTTCTTTGTTGTTTCTACCCCAAACCCTGGTCCCCTGGTTTTTGTTGTTGTTGTTTGTTTGTTTTTTGTTTTCAACAAGGTCTTGCTGTGTAAATCCTATGATGGCCTCAAACTCACCATCTTTCCTCCTTATTCTCCCATGTGCTGGGATTATAGGTAGGCATTCTCACCAGGAAGCTCTACATAGAATTTTATTTCTAAAACTAATGGCAGGTGCACAGGCAATCACTACATTCTTCTTTATAATCTGACTTATTCTGGTGAAAAGGCACTTGTAATTTTCTTAAAATACAGTAAAATAAAGGAGTGAGACAGGCACATTTTTCATGTAAGAGCTCTATGACTCCAGACACGCCCGGAATGCCTCTTGGCTTAGCTTTGTTTTTCTTTTAACCTAGAAAAAGCAAGTAATACCACTATATAGTCAAATAAAAGTGGTTTGAGTGTATTTGTAGGGCACAAAATGACTGCCATGTGTGACTTTTTCTTGTATTGCTAGTTCCTCATCCTAGAACTGACCTTAATACTTGCATGTAATTAAAATGGTATAAAGGCAAAAAGGAGGAGGAGGGATGGGATAGAAGGTTTCTAGGGAGGGGAAATGGGGAAAGGGGATGACATCTGAAATGTAAATAAATAAAATATCCAATAAAAAATTTTTAAAGAAAAGAAAAAACCTGTGTCAGAAGAAAAGTGGACTTCCTTTCTGAAATGGTATCATTTCAGCTCTTAAATAATGATATCCAGGCCTCTGTCTCCCTGTGCATCATGGGATCATATGCCTACATGTACAAGTAAATCACCAAACATGATGGACCTCGTGACTGGTCGGGGCATAAGGCAGCTACTTCTAAGAGAAACAATGTGGATAGAAGGGTTCTATTGTTGATTCAACACTGAAGAACTATCAGACCAGGAACTTCAGCCATGGAGTCCACAGTCCTTTCAGTAGTCATCTGTTAATGCGGACGTACTTCCAACACGAAAAAACGAGTCTATATACATCACTCCCTAGATGATGACAGCAGTACCATGGAAACAATAGGAGAATAATGCTCTTCTAGACCAATCAATCTCCTTGCTTTCTTTCCATGAGGCCTCACTCACCAGACTTAGTAACCACTCTCAGAGTTCATGTTCTCAGTGCGTGAGGGAGAATAGTAGAGGCAAAACGACACAATGTGGAGTTGGTAGACTCTGAAGCATGGAATTAAACGTTTGAAAGGATGCAGCTTAAAAAAATGCTTCAGAATAAGCAAGACGAAAATATCAGATATATACCTAAAAGATACTTATTGTAATTTTAACTGTTTTCTTTCTTGCCCACTCTACAGACTGGTAAGAGTATTTCCATTTCCAAACAGAGAGCCCTGTCCCAGGAGTTAAGTGGAAATAGAAGGCAGGGGTTACATGGTGTGTGTGTGTGTGTGTGTGTGTGTGTGTGTGTGTGTGTTGTATGTGTGTGTATGTTAGAGTAAGGGACTCAGTATGTGTCAGAGGAGGGACTTGGCGTATATATATATATATATATATATATATATATATATATGTGTGTGTGTGTGTGTGTGTGTGTGTGTGTGTGTGTGTGTGTGGTATGTATATATGTATGTATATCAGTGGCATGGTCACAGTGTACATACCTGTATCAAGGCCAGGGATTCAGTTTAAGTGTGTGTCAGATGCAAGGGCTCAAGAGAAACAAATGTAATGTACTTCATGTCTCATCCTTGACTTCAAGTAATTTTAATTTGTGTTATCTCTGCATATGGAATTATAAATAGCATTTTAAAGAGATTTAATAGTCTTATGATTGTGTGCTGTTCTGCACAGATATCAGAAGAGGGGATCAGATCCTATGATTCTGGAGTTACAGGCAGTAGTGAGTTTCTCCATATAGGTACTGGAAACCAAAGTTCAGTCCTCTGCAAGAGCAGCAACTGCTCTTAAACATGAATAATTTTTTATTTAGGAAAACATATAGCTGCTCCTACTTTTAAAACGTTTATAATTTACAGCTATAAATAATGTGGCGAGGCATGTCTATTCTGATATAACTCAATCTGGCAGTAAAACCAAGAGGCAGAGAAATGGCAATAGAAAGGTAGTAAAAGTAGCCACTGCCTATAAATCAGCAGGTTTATTCCCTCCCTGTGCTATTAGTCAAGTAACTAAAAGTCAAAACTAAAAAAGACAAAAGCAGAAATGGATTAAATACCTGTCTAGGTATTAGAGTTAACAAAGAGAGATGTTTTATAAGACCACTGAAAATGTGCTGGACGTCAGCTCCAGTGGCTTAATGGATAAGGCATTGGCCTCCTAAGCCAGGGATTGTGGGTTCGAGTCCTACCTGGGGTAATGAGGTTGTGTTTTGAAATATAAATAAAGAAAATATCCAATAAAAAATAAGAAAATGTGCTGGAAAAAATCCATGATAACGACTTTCACCCTAAAACATATTGAAAAAAATCACATGAAATTCTAAAACTTAAAAGTGTCAAACCTAAAATATATTATAAACAAGATACTCTGTTAGAATGTTGACATGAATTCACTAAAATCATAGGTTGCAAAATCAAGATAAAAAACCAAGAACACAGCAATTAAAAACTAGTCAAAAAACAAATTAATGAGGTCACCTCCTACAGCATGAAGGCTATGGAGATAAAATATTTAAAAAATAAATAAAAGAAACGTAAAAACATTACTCTCATGAAAAATCACAAAATATTGATGAAAGAAGTTATATAGGACACACACACAAATGGAAGCTACACGTTACTCATAGAAAAGAATTAACACTGTAAAAGTGATGACATACTTAACACAATCTGTAAGTTTAACGAAAAACTTCGAATTAAAAAATAACTTTATTCATAGTCATAGAAAATTCTAAAGTGCACATAGACTCACAAATGATAAGTAAATTAATTGATCAGTAAAATAAAAAATCAAGACATTACATGACTTTAGAAAACACTGCAAAACTAAAGTAACCAATAATAAGCCACTAACATAAAGCAGATACATAAAGCAGTGGATCAAAAAGTAGAACCCAGGAGTCAAGTCCTGCCCACCCCCCCAACAGACACAGAACCTGCTGACAAGTGACAAGGATCCTAAGAACACACAGCAGTCAAGTGACTGTCTTTTCTGGAAAAAATTGGATAAACATAAGCAGAATGAAACTATATCCCTAGATTTCTCCATACGTTTAAATCATTCAAGTGGATCAAAGACATAAATGTTTAACCAGGAATTACAAAGTTACTATACACTAAACCTTAGTGTAGAGTCAAACTCCAACCTAGAGCAAAAATGTAAAAATATACAGGGTGGGAAAATAATTAAGAGACTCAATTTATAAAGAAAGTACCAGAACCCAGAGGCCAACTATAAAATGGGAGAAAATACTTGCCAATCACTCCTTTGGCAGTAGATGGATATTCAATATGGGTAGAACTCAAGCACACAACAGGATTAATGACAGGTAATTCAACTAGAGATCTTTTCCAAAAGAAGATGTGCAAAACAGCATCAACTGCATGAAAGAAATGTTCAGTTTCACTGGTCATCTGGAGAGTGAAAATCAAAAGTGCAACCTCAAGCCATGGCAGTTAGAACTACTGCAAACAGAAGGACAAACAAATAACCAATGTTGGGATGTAGAAAAACACTGTCCTTGCTACAGTGTTTGTGGGAGTGCACATTACTGCAGCCACTATGGAAAATAATATGGAGATCCCAAAAATCAACTCAAAACAAAACCCCACAAGCAGAGCACTTTAAGTTCTAGCAACTCTTTTATTGGAGATGAATTCATTCTATCAAAGGATATCTACTATAGATAAAATAGGGAGTGTCTGGAGTTAATATAGGCATCTTTCATAGAATGGCTGGGTGAGAGATGGTGATACAGAGATAATTAACATTATTCAGCTATAACAAAAGTCAAATTTAGTTATCTGTAGCTGTGTGGATAGAGTTGGATTCAGTGCTTTCAGAAAGAGGAGCTCAACATGGGGAGGGGGGTGTTTGCATGTTCTCATCCAGTTATGGAAACTAATTAATCAACCTCATAGAGGAAAATGGATTTAAGATCAACAGAAGCTGGAAGTGTTGGGGTGGAGAGATGCCCCAGGGCCTAAGAGCACTGGCTGTTCTTCCAGAGGACCTGGGCTCAGTTCACAGCACTCACAGAACAATTCTTAGTTATCTGTAACTGTAGCTCCAGGAGGTCTATACCCTCTTCTGGTCAGTGTGGTACTACAAGCAAAAACACGGTATACCAGCTTATACATATAAAAATATACATATATGTAAAACAGTTTTTAAAAATTGAAAAAAATAAGAATTTAGTTATTATCTCTGACTTTTCCTGAGCACAGTGGAGAAACCATTAAAACTGCATATGGTATATTTAAAAATCATTTGAAGAACACAAAAATCCCAATACAAAAAAATGAATAATGTTTGTATAGACAGAAATATTTATTGAAATGATTTTATTGTGAATGATATGTGAATATTAAACTATGTGTATAATGTATAAAATTATGTTATGTGTATCCTGAAGATACACAACTACTCTGGCTTAATAAAAACATATAGGCATGTTCTCAACCTTAGCACAAGGCGATCATAGCATATCCAGAACATACCAAAATAACACTACGGTAATGTTGCCAATTTTCCCTGTTCTTAATATAATACAAAACTCATTTATATAAATTATTCAAGAAGGCAATGTTAATATAGGCAGCTTGACAACATGCAGGTTTGTGGGTTTTATTAGTTGCCAATAATTAACAACTTTACTTAGAAATAAAGCCATGTTAAGGTGTAGGGCTGGAACAGACCTAGTATGAATGGATTCATTCTTAGACAGACATATCTAAATGAACATACTACTAAAAGACCCCTGAGAAAATGAAAACTTAATTCTGTCAATCACTTCATCTATGTGATGGGGAGTAAGTAGGTTAAACATAATTGAGTGGTGCAAGTTTGGCTTAGAAACAGCCTTTGATTATATGTGCAAATCAGACAAGATTCACACAGCCTTAAGGTTGAATAATAGAAGCATAACTACACAAAGCATGGCTGGCAATCCAGACCAAATGCAAACAAGGAAGAGACTCTGAGGAATCCATCACAGCAGGACAGGGTGTTGGGGGGGTATGGTGACTGAGAGGCAGCTAAAGGAAATGGGCACTTTGATGGCAAAGGAAAGGAAAGTTTTTCTAGATTGTCACTTCAACTTTGAGTGAAATAGTCTCAGATATTTATTCTCTGAGCAAAGAACAACTTTCCTACCATTGCTATAATGGCAGTTTAAAAATCATTTGTTTTCTGCATGTGGTGGTACATACCTCTGAAGCTAGTACATGGGAGGTAAAGGCAGAAGGGCCACGAATTTTAAGCCATCCAGGACTACATAGTGAGAGCCAAGGATCTGGCCATAAACACATAAATGTCTTAGGCCAAGTTCTATAAATGAGGTAATGTCCAAACACACGTTAACATGCAAAGAGGTGATGATATCATTGGGAACTCTGTCCTGGTAGTCTATTACTCCTTGTATGTAACACCTGTTACCAGTACATTTACAGTTTTGAATGTCTGCATTCAGAAAAATGCAAATAAAATCACACTTAGTATCCTCCACAAACTCACCTGAAATGGATCAAAGGCTTCAACATAAAACCAGGCAAACTGACCTTATACAAGAGAAAGTAGAGAATAGCCTTCAATTCGTAGGCAAAGGAGAAGACTTTCTAAGCAGAACACTGTTAGCCCAGGCACTGAGATCAACAATTACTAAATGGTACCCGATGAAACTGAAAAGCTTTTACATGGTATAAGGCACTGTCATTTGGACAAAGTGACATCCTACAGAAAAAGATTTTTGCCAACTGCATATCTGATAGAGTACTAATATCCAAATATATATATCAAAAACTTAGATATAAAAAAGCAAATAATCCATTTTTAAAATGGGGTATCGATCTAAACAGAGAATTCTCAATACAGGAAACACTTAAATGTTTAACATCCTTAGCCATCACAAAAATGCAAATCAAAATTACTTTGAGATTCCATCTTACACCTGTCAGAATGGTTAAGATCAAACACACAAGTGACAGTTCATGCTGGTGAGGATGTTGAGTAAGGGGAACACTCCTTCATTTCTGGTGGGCATTCAAATTTGCACAGTCACTATGAAAATCAGTGTGGTGGTTCCTCAGAAAGATGGAAATTGATCTGCTGCAAGATCCAGATATACCGCTCTTGGGCATATCACCACAGGACATTTTATTCTACCACAAGGACACTTGCTCAGTCATGTTCACAGCCTTTCCATTTATAATAGCCAAACACTGGAAACAACCTAGTGTCTCTCAACAGAAGACTGGATAAAGAAAATGTAGTACATTTACACAATGGACTATAACTCAGCTCTTTTTAAAAAATGTCATCATAAAAATTTGCAGGCAAATGTATGGAACTAGAAAAAAAATTATCTTAAGTGAAGTAACCCAGACCTAGAAAGAAAAATATGATACACATTCACGTATATGTGGATATTAACCATTAAATGAAGGACAACTAAGCTACAATCTGAAGACCTAGAGATGTTAACTATAGAGGTGGGGACTAAGGGCACACATACATCTCTCTGAGAGGGAGGACTAGAATAGATTATATGGGTTTACTGGAGCAGGGAGGGATAGGACTAGGAGGATCAAGTAGGGGTGGGGAAGAGAGATAGAATTAAGGGTGGGAATCTGGGGAGAGACAGCTAGAATTGAGGGGCATTTGAAGGGTTATATGGAAAACTAGAGCAATGGACACTTCCTAAAGCATATGAAGGAGATCCTAATAAAGTCTCCAAATGAGGGAGACAGAGTGCCAACAGCCATCTCTTCTGAAATGAATCTTCCAATAGGAGGACTAAGTTATATCCAATAGAGTTATTGGCTAAAGGGGTCCTATGGAAATTCCCAAACAACCCAGACTGTTACCAAGATAACAGGTTGTTCTCCACAAACTGACAGCAAGGCTCCATTGCTGAAGACAATACCCACACAACTCACTGTACATGGAGAGGCTGAGCTGGTGCCTACACAGAACCTTCGCCCCCATGTTCCAGTGTCTTTGCTACAGGAAAGTACTCTGCAGACTACCAAAAGAGAAATGTCAGCACAAACCCAGCCACAAAACCTTTGATCTACAATCTGTCCTACCTGCAAAGTATGCTAGAGCAATTAGGAGTAACCAACCACTGTCTGATTTGACTTAAGGACCACCTCAGTCAGGAAAGAGAACCCACACCTGACACTACCTGGGTGGCCTAGAACCAGAAAGTAGACCCAGAGACGTAGGGTACAGCCAAATACTACTGGCAAAAAAGTAACAATAAAATAATTCCTAATTATATTCTGTTATATACATAGATTAGTGCCTTTATTCAGGCATCAGCAGAGAGGCTTTCTCTTGCAGCAGATTGGAACAATACATAGACCCACAGCCAGACATTATGTAGAAAGAAAAACTTTGGAACAGTCAGATCTGAATGGGATAGCCCCACGAACACACTCTCACACAGAACTCAGGGAGCCCTGTAGAAGAGTAGGGAAAAGGAGCATGGGATTAATGGGGATAGAAGGCACCAGGAGAACAAGACCCTCTAAATCAACAGCGCAAGGTTCCTATGAACTCAGAGACTGAAGCAGCAAGCACATGTCCTACAGGGGTTTGCACCAGGCCCTCTGCATATATAGTATAGGCTTCAGTTTAGTACTTCTATGGGACTCCTGAGGGTGTGAGCAAGCGGGTCTCTGGGTCTTCCTATGGGGCTCTTTCCCTTGTGTTGGTTTGCCTTTTCCAACTTTGATGGGATGGTTTGTTTTGTCTTATTATATTTTTATTTTGTTGTTATCTCTTAGAAGCCTGTTCTTTTCTAATGAGAGAATAAAAGGGATTGATCTGCCTGAGAGATAAGATGGGGTGGGGGGAACTGGGAGGAGTAGAGGGAGGAAAAACTGTAATCCGAATATATTGTATAAGAAACAATCTATTTGTAAAAAGAGAGGAAAAAGAAAAAAAAACTTCATCAGAAAAATGAATTTATCATTGGAGCCAGAATCAAACATAGCAAAATTCATTTCTCTTAACCATTAAGAACACTCCTAGAACACTCTAACCATTAAGAACACTTTTTATTTTTGAAGAAAAAGTTAATTATCATAATTAAGTTATAATGCTTACCTCAAAGCACAAATAGAATAAACATGCAAAAAACTCAGATCACATTGACAAGAGTATTATAATTATATAAACTATAACTATATGCAACATATAAATTATATATATTATATAATTACATACAATTATGTTTATAATAAAATTATATATAACAAAATATAGTCTATAATTATAACCATATTTGTATATTATAACTGTAAAAGTCGACTATTATTTATAGTGGTTCTTGTGGTTATCATTTTTGGGTACAGCATATAATATATAAATGTTCATTGTATTCATGTAGTCTGCAACCATTCAGTCCATGAATAAATCACAAATTTGGTGATTATAAAGACCCAAAATAGAAATGATCATGTAAAGTATCTGACTGCATGAAACTATCTCCTGTCTTCTGGAATCACTCTGTCCGAAACACTTCCAGCTTCCCTTCCAAGGTCACTGGGATCAGATCTCTGGCCAGTAAGATAGGCAAGTTCACACTCTCAAAGGGAGAAATTGTGGAGGGAACATTTTTTTGAAGACAGAATCTATTCCATGGTTCCTAAAAGCAGCCCCACACCAAAACTCCTAAGCAGTGGAATAAATGGGTATCCATAGGCAGTGTTGCTATCAAACTTTTAAATAGTGTTTCCATGTTTTTAAAAATAATACCAAGGAAACAAAGATGACTGGCATCTAATGAGCAAATTGCTGAGCTGGAGAATTGCAAATCAAGGAACGAACCTCAGCAGGGGAATCCTGGTAGCAGAGACCAAGCCAGATGGAGAATTTTAAGTTCTATGCAACAAAAATTCAATAAAGGAATGCTCTTTGGGAAAAAAAAATCAGCTAAAAAATCTGTAAGAGTGTTAATTGTAGGTTTCAGAAATAAGACTGTTTTCAAACTACATATTTATACGTTGATAGCATCTCTCCAAAATAGTGCTATGTAGCTATAAAAGATAAGGTAATCACATTCAGGAAGCAATCCAATATAAAAATTCTTAAATAAACATTAATGTTTATGCAGGAGCCTCATTTGCAATGTGAGAAATGTTACAGAAAATGAAAACCTAAATCTCAAAAATAAAAACACAGAATAATGGGATGAAGAGATTTGTCATTGGAAGCTTTGCAGCTTGTCCCAAGTCAACACACATTTCTAACAAGTGCATGATAAATTAGGTCCTAGGAAAGGACCTTCAAGCCCAACCTGAAAGAATCATTGTGGAAGGAGATTCCAGAAGACAGGTCTGAAGCTGTGAAGGACACAGCTGGGAAGAGATTTTTTACCCCAGACAATTCCTGCCAAGAAGAGCAGGGTGGAGGAAGAGGCATGAGAGGAAGGTCAATGGCTAAGTCATAAAATCGGAGCTGAAATCAAGAGTCACAATGCAATTCCACATGAGCAGAGGTCAGAGGAGATGTCTCCAGAAGGTGTGTGAATGACTTTTAGGGCCACCCTTTGTGGCCTCCATGGAAGGTGTAAGACTCCCAGGCCCATGAGGACGACTTCAGAGCCCACAGAACCAAACAATGTACCCTGGCATCATTTGATCCTGGACAGATATTTGAAATTCTTCACAGTGTTTTGTGGTTATACTGGGGATCCTTAGTGACACAGGGACAGAATCAAGTCTCGCTTCTCAGAGCAGATGTATTTGTTTAAATCTTAGGGAACTTAGCACGAAAATGGAGACTATGAGTTTCATCTAGTCAAATCCTGTGTTACATTTCTCTCTTTAGATCAATATCTGGATGGAAGAAAGGGTTGAGTAATTTCTATTCTGTTATTTTACAACCTTTTGCAGCTTGACAATGTGTAGAATAACCTTTATGGCTGGCTACACATAGCACAAATGACTAAAAAGTGTAAAATTGAACCAGAATGCAGGATTTGAGCCTCAAGTTGCCATTTGCAGATGTGAGTGGACTTCTTTTCTATGTCTATCTCTCTAGGAAACGGGGGTCATTATTTCATAAGATTATTGTGAGGAGTACAAGAAATACACAAAGCATTTTGAAACATACATTTATTCTTAGTTTTAAAGATTTATTATTATGCCTGGAGTAGTAAAGCATACTTTAAATCCTAGTACTCAGATGGCAGAACAGATGGATCTCTGTGAGTTCAAGGCCAGCCTAGTCTACATAGTGAGTTCTAGTACAGCCAGAGCTATATAGTGAGATGCTTTCTAAAAGAAAACAAAGCAAAATTATTTTTATTATTATTATTATTATTATTATTACTATTATTTTGTGTCTGTGGGTGTTTTGACTGCCTAACTTTATTTATACCAAAAACATATAGGTACCTGTGAAGGTCAGAAGCAGACATCAGAGCCTCTGGTACTAAAGTTACACACAGTTGTGAGCCACCTAATATGGGTACTGAGAACCAAATCCAGGTCCTATAAAAGAGCAGAGGTGCTTTGAACTCTGAGCTATTTCTCCAGTCTGGATTTCTTGCTTTACACTGTATATCTGCCTGGATATGCAGGAGTTCTCATTCCTTTTCATTGAGCCCTTTTGGCCAATACTTTTGTTTCTCAATAGAAATAAATTGTAACTGAAAGGTCTATTCTCAAGCAGTGACTGAAGAGGATCTTCAACACAGAGAAGACCCACAAGCAGAGGCCCATACAGGTGCATCATCCCCTGCAGTTCTGAATAGTTCTAGTTTTAGGGATTTGATTGATTCCTGTGGGGTAAGCAAAGAATAACTATGTGATATTACACATAACACATGTCCTCGGAGGAAGAAATTCAGTCAATTTCAGAACTTTCTTGCAGAACAGCAAAGGAAACATATGTATACCCCAGGCTATTTGTGGAAGGCCACTGTTCTTCTCAGTGCAATGGGTCAGAGCTCTGTGTAATGCACACTTTCTGTCCAGCATTCCACTGAGGGTAAAAGCAACATATCTGTACTACGCTGTCTTGGTCCCATCTGAATGAGCCATCCCAGAAGCAATTTTTTTGCAACATTTCTTTCTACAGTGAGATGGGTTTCTGAGTAGGTTTTTTTTTTTTTTCTTTTAGGTACATTCAGCAGTTGAATTTATAATACTGTTGGAATCAAAATGTGAACTTCATCAAATACAGTCACAGCAAGCATTTAGATTTGAGGAACAAAAATGTGGAGGAATGGCCAAATTAATTAGAATTCTAAGAAAAAATAATATGGAAAGGCTATAAAATTTTTCTGAAGTTCAAGAACTCCTTCCAAGTGGCCATTCACACATCACATTCATATCATGCCTCAGCACCCACATACATATGGCCACACTGTCCTCCAAACTTTAGGACAGCATCTGAGAAACATTATTAGCTAACATCTGTACATAAGAAATTTAAAGTTTTGCTTCTCTGTCGACTTTCCCTATGACTTTAAGTTCTTCAAAACCTATTTTTTATGATGGTTCTTAAATGCTTTAACTTTCCTTGTAGCTCACTACCTACCAGAGGTAGTGGAAAAGAGTGGATACAGGGGAAGTGTGTTGTGGATAGCCCCAGCCTTGTATTTTGATCCTAGTTCCACTTTCCTGGGAGGGGCTGCAGAGGATAATTGATTCTGTACACAGGTGACGTCTTGTGAACCTTCTATCCAATTAAACTTGTAAAATAAAGGCTAGACTAGTGATTGAGCAGTAGAAGAGGAGGCAGAGAAAAAGGCTTAGGGGAAGAGAGAAGAAGAGGAATTCGATATAAGAGGTAGTAGTAGTCGCAGAAGGAAGTCGACTGAGGAAGGAGTAGGAAGCCGATGATGGAGCCAGAGCTGGGAGGACAAGCACACAGCCTGGATGAACCACAACTTATAAGGGATCTCATAGCTGGGGTATAGAGTAGTGTAATGGTAAATCTGCCCAATCTAGGCGTGCAATTTATACCATAATTATTGAGTCGTGTTGTCCTTGACTGGCCTTAATTGGGTAGGAGATTCACAGCAACAGAAGTGGACATATTTAGAAAGATACTTTGGCCCCTTAATAATTTTGGCTGGGGCAGACACCTAGCTGGTCTGCTCCCATGAAGACACCATGTCCTGAGACATCCTAGAGGAGCCACTGCACTCAGAGTAGCAGGATTTCAGGATCCCAGAGGAGGCCTGAGTCCCAGGAGTTCTTCCACCCCGGAGCTCAGGATCACAGAGACATCTGAACTCTGAGGAGTTCTGACACAAGCAAGATACTTGGAAAGACAGGCTCAAGTCAGAGACAGTGAGTGCATGTAGCACTAGAGTTAACCAGATGGTGAAAGGCAAGCACAAGAACATAGGCAACAGAAACCAAAGTTACTTGGCATCATCAGAACCCAGTTTTCCCACCATAATAAGCCCAGGACACCCTGTCATACAGGAAAAGCAGGATTCAGAATTAAAATCACTTCTCATGATGATGACAGAGGATTTTAAGAAGGACATAAATAACTCCCTTAAAGAAGTACAGGAGAACACGGGTAAACAGGTAGAAGCCCGTGAAGAAGAAACACAAAAATCCCTCAAAGAATTGCAAGAAAACACAACCAAAGAGGTAAAAGAATTAAACAAAATCATCCTGGACCTAAAAAATAAAAGTAGAAACAATAAAGAAATCTCAAAAGGGAGACTACCCTGGAGATAGAAAGCCTAAGAAAGAGGTCAGGAGTTATAGACATAAGCATCACCAACAGAATACAAGAAATAGAAGAGAGAATCTCATGTGCAGAAGATACCATGGAAAACATTGACACAACTGTCAAAGAAAATACAAAATGCTAAAACCTCCTAACCCAAAACATCCAGGAAATCCAGGACACAATGAGAAGACCAAACCTAAGGATAATAGGTATAGATGGGAGTGAAGATTCCCAATTTAAAGGGCCAGTAAATATCCTCAACAAAATTATAGAGGAAAACTTTCCTAACCTAAAGAAAGAGATGTCCATGAACATACAAGAAGCTTACAGAATTCCAAATAGACTAGACCAGAAAAGAACTTCCTCCTACCACATAATAATCAAAACATCAAATGCACAAAACAAAGAAAAAATACTAAAAGCAGTAAGGGAAAAAGGTAAAGTAACATATAAAGGCAGATCTATAAGAATTACACAAGACTTCTCACCAGAGACTATAAAAGACAGAAGATCCTGGACTGATATCATACAGACCCTAAGAGAACACAAATGCCAGCCCAGACTACTATACCCAGCAAAACTCTCAATCACTATGAATGGAGAAACCACGATACCATGACAAAACCAAATTTACACAGTATCTTCCCACAAATCCAGCACTTCAAAGGATAAGTAATGGAAAACTCCAACACAAGGAGCAAAACTACAACCTAGAAAAAGCAAGGAAGTAATCTTCCAACAACCCCAAAAGATGATAGCTACACAAACATAATTCTACCTCTAATAACAAAAATAAAAGGAAGCAACAATCATTTTTCCTTAATATCTCTTAATGTCACTGGACTCAATTCTCCAATAAAAAGATGTAGACTATCAGACTGGATACATAAACAGGACCCAGAATTTTGCTGCATACAGGAAACACACCTCAGTGACAAGACAGACACTATCTCAGAGTAAAAGGATGGAAAACAATTTTCCAACAAAATGGTCCCAAGAAACAAGCTGGAGTAGCCATTTTAATATCAAATAAAATCGACTTCAAGCAAAAGTATTCAAAAAAGATAAGGAAGGACACTTCATACTCATCAAAGGAAAAATCTACCAGGATGAACTCTCAGTTCTGAACATCTATGTTCCAAATGCAAGGGCACCCACATACATAAAAGAAACTTTACTAAAGCTCAAAGTAGACATTGCACCTTACACAATAAAAGGGGGGATTTCAACATGCCACTCTCAGCAATGGACAGATCATGGAAACAGAAACTAAACAGAGACTCAATGAAATTAACAGAAGTTACAAATGAAATGGATTTAACAGGTATCTATAGAACATTTCATCCTAAAACAAAAGAATATACCTTTTTCTCAGCACCTCATGGTACTTTCTCCAAAACAGACCATATAATTGGTCACAAAACCAGGCCTCAACAAATACAAAAAGATTGAAATAATCCCTTGCATCCTGTCAGATCACCACAGACTAAGGCTGGTCTTCAATAATGACAAAAACAATGGAAGGCCAACATACACATGGAAACTGAACAATGCTCTACTAATGATGACTGGTCAAGGAAGAAATAAAGAAAGAAATTAATGACTTTTTAGAATTTAATGCAAATGAGGACATACCAAAACTTGTGGGACTCCTTGAAAGCAGTGCTAAGAGGAAAACTCGTACCTCTAGGTGCCTACAAAAAGAAACTGGAGAGAGCATACACTAGCAACTTGACAGCACACCTGAAAGCTCTAGAACAAAAAGAAGCAAATAAACCCAAGAAGAGTAGACAGCAGAAAATAATCAAACACAGGGCTGAAATCAAACAAGTAGAAACAAAAAGAATTATACAAAATATCAACAAAAGCAGGAGCTGGTTCTTTGAAAAAAATCAACAAGATAGATAAACCATTAGCCAGACTAACAAGAGGGCACAGAGACAGTATCCAAATTAATAAAATCAGAAGTGAAAAGGAAGACAGAATAACAGGAACCGAGGAAATTAAAAAAATCATCAGATCCTACTACAAGAGCCTATATTCAACAAAACTGGAAAACCTGGATGAAATGGACAATTTTCTAGACAGATACCAGGTACCAAAGTTAAATCAGGAGCAGATAAACCATTTTAACAGTCCCATAACCCCTAAAGAAAGAGCAGCAATCATTAAAAGTCTCCCCACCATAAAAAGCCCAGGACCAGATGATTATAGTTCAGAATTCTATCAGATCTTCAAGGAAGACCTAATACCAATTCTCTTCAAACTATTCCAAAAAATAGAAAAAGAAGGAACACTATCCAAATCATTCTATGAAGCCACAATTATGCTCATATTTAAACCATAAAAGGACACAACAAAGAGAGAAAACTTCAGACCAATCTCCTTTATGAATATCAACACAAAAATACTCAATAAAATTCTGGTAAACCGAATCCAAGAACACATCAAAACAATCATCCATCATGATCAAGTAGGCTTTATCCTAGGAATGTAGGGATGGTTCAATATACAGAAATCCATCAATGTAATCCACTATATAAACAAACTCAAAGAAAAAAAAAACCACATGATCATCTCACTAGATGCTGAGAAAGCATTAGACAAAATTCAACATCCCTTCATGGTAAAAGTCTTGGAAAGATCAGGAATTCAAGGACCATACCTAAACACAGTAAAAGCAATTTACAGCAAACCAGTAGCCAACATCAAACTAAATGGAGAGAAACTGGAAGCAATCCCACTAAGATCAGAGAGTAGACAAAGCTGTCCACTCTCATCCTACCTATTCAATATAGTACTGGAAGTCCTAGCCAGAGCAATTAGACAACCAAAGGAAGTCAAAGGGATACAAATAGGAAAGGAAGAAGTCAAAATATCACTATTTGCAGATGATATGATAGTATACTTTAGTGACCCTAAAACTTGCATCAGAGTACTCCTAAACTGGATAAACAATTTCAGCAAAGTGGCTGGATATAAAATCAACTCAAACAAATCAGTAGTCTTCCTCTACTCAAAGGACAAAAAGACTAAGAAAGAAATTAGGGAAATAACACCCTTCACAATAGTCACAAATAATATAAAATACCTTGGTGTGAATCTAACCAAGCAAGTGAAAGATCTGTATGACAAGAACTTCAAGTCTCTAAAGAAAGAAATCGAAGAAGATCTCAGAAGATGGAAAGATCTCCCATGCTCATGGATCAGCAGGATTAATATAGTAAAAATGGCCATCTTGCCAAAAGCAATCTACAGATTCAATGCAATCCCCATCAAAATTCCAAATCAATTCTTTATGGAGATAGAAAGAGCAATTTTCAAATACATTTGGAATAACAAAAAACCCAGGATAGGAAGAACTATTCTCAACAATAAAAGAACTTCTGGAGGAATCACCATCCATGTCTTCAAACTGTATTGGTACATAGACAGGCAAGAAGATCAATGGAATAGAATTGAAGATCCAGGAATGAACCCGCACACCTATGGTCACTTGATCATTGACAAAGGAGCTAAAACTGTCCAGTGGAAAAAGGACAGCATTTTCAACAGATGGTACTGGTTCAACTGGAGGTCAGCATGTAGAAGAATGCTAATGGATCCATTCTTACCTCCTTCTACAAAGCTCAAGTCCAAGTGGATAAAGGACCTCCACATAAGACCAGATACACTGAAACTAATAGAAGAGAAGGTGGAGAAGACCCTTGCATATCTAGGCACAGGGAAAAGTTCCTGAACAGAACACCAATGACTTATGCTCTAAGAGCAAGAATTGACAAATGAGACCTCATAAAATTACAAAGCTTCTGTAAGGCAAAGAACACTGTCAGTAGGACAAAATGGCAAGCAACAGATTGGGAAAAGATCTTTACCAACCCTACATCCAATAGAGGGCTAATATCCAATATATACAAAGAACTCAAGAAATTAGACTCCAGACAACCAAGGAACCCTATTTTTAAAGTGGGGTACAGAGCTAAACAAAGAATTCTCAACTGAGGAAGCTGGAATGGCCGGAGAAGCACCTAAAAATATTTTCAACATCCTTAGTCATCAGGGAAATGCAAATCAAAACTACCCTGAGATTCCACCTCACACCAGTCAAAATGGCTAAGATCAAATACTCAGGTGATAGTAGATGCTGGCAAGGATGTGGAGAAAGAGGAACACTCCTCTATTGTTGGTGGGATTGCAAGATGGTGCAACCACTATGGAAATCAGTTTGGCAGTTCCTCAGAAAATTGGACACAGCATTACCTGAGGACCCAGCATTACCACTCCTTGGCATATACTCAGAAGATGCTCCAACATATAACAAGTACATATGCTCCACTATGTTCATAGCAGCCTTATTTATCATAGCCAGAAGCTGGAAAGAACCCAGATGTCCTTCAACAGAGGAATGGATACAGAAAATGTGGTACATTTACACAATGGAGTATTACTCACCTATTAAAAACAATGAATTTGAGAAATTTTTAGGTAAATGGCTGGAACTAGAAAATATCATCCTGAGTGAGGTAACCCAATCACAAAAGAACACACATGGTATTCACTCACTGAAAATTGGATATTAGCCCAGAAGCTTGAAATACCCAAGAGTCAACTCACAGACCACATGAAGCTCATGAAGAAGGAAGACCAAAGTGTGGGTGTTTTGGTCCTTCTCAGATGGAATAACAAAATACTCATGGGAACAAATATGGAGACAAAGTGTGGACAGAAACTGAAGGAGGGGTCATCTGAAGACTGTTCCACCTGGGAATCCATCCTATGTGCAGTCACTAAAGGTAGACACTGATGTGGATGCCAGGAAGTGCATGCTGACAGGAGTCTGATATAGCTGTCTCCTTAGAGGTTTGCCAGACCCTGACATATACAGTGGTAGATGCTCACAGCTAACCATTGATCTGATCATGGGGTTCCCAATGGAGGAGTTAGAGAGAAGACTGAAGGAGCTGAAAGGGTTTGTGGCCCCATGGGGAGAGCAACAATCCAACCAACCAGAGCTCTGAGGGTCTAAACCACCAGCTTGGGAGTACATAGGGGGACCCATTGCTGGGGACCAGCCCTTGCTTGCGGGAAGGGAAGAAGTCTTCTTTTATCTCCTTGTCAGTTCTTCTTGAGGCAGCCACAGGGGAAGGGAATGGAATAGCAGAGCGTTGGCGTGGGTGTTGGTGTAAGACTTGGTCTTAAGAGATTCGGGGTAATGCCTTGGGCCTTACAAGATGTTTAGGGTTGCTGTGTAATATAATTGTACTTATTTATGCTAGAAAGGTTCACTTACTATGCTACTGTAGCTGGCTTGCCCTCTGGTATCCTTTGGCCAGAAACTTTCTGGCACTTAACACCTCAGCCCCAAAACAGCAGAGGATTAGGCAAATAGGCTTTGTACTCTCTCAGCAGGAACTGCTGGGCTCTGACTTATGCCTGCTAGTTTGAGGTAGCAGGAAGAAAAAAACACTTAGAGAAGTTATTATAGAGTTTATTACTAAGTGTAAAAAGTTTTCTATCAAAGCTATCTAAGAGGAAAAGTGGAAAGGTCCTAAGTGGGGAAAAGGAAAAAATTCTAACAAAGAAATGAAAAAATTCTAAGCAGGAGATAAGGAAAGGAAAGGACGAACAGCTCCTAATGAACCTCTACATCTATGACTACTCTACTACAACTACTACTCTCTTTGTCTTTGTCTTCAGTGCTTATGCATCTTTCAGAGTACATGGTCACATGTTACAAAGTTCATCACAAGTTCACACCAAAAATCAAATCATAAATTGAAATAGACATTTACAACAGAGAATGTTTACATGCATATCCATTAAGAATAATTATCTAGCTAAACATCCATCACCTGTCTAGCTCCACAGGTTCACTGAAGGTTTAAAACTATAACTAAGAAATTAGTGAAGTTTTGTATAGATAAACCCAGGCAATATTTTAGCTTCCGTCCTAGAACCTATAATAAATCGTGAGTTCCCTTTTAGTGACCTTTGGTAAATTGTTTTACAACCTCTTGGAATGAGCTCTGAGCAGGAGAAAGTCTGGTTACTATCTAAGGGCAATTAACTGATGACACTTGGGAGACTGGCAGAGTCTCATTGCAGTTTTGACTATCAGAAAGGGACCTAATAGCATTCCCACTAAAAAAGAGCTTAATAATCACTGATATAATTTTAGGAATTCTTATAGGATCATCAAGACTTAAGAAGTCATCTATTTGTCTATATAACATCACTACAAGACAGTACATCTTTGTGGATTTGCAGAGATCTGATCCAAAGGGGTGTGTTATTGCTTAGTGATTGTTACATATGTTTAAAAATAATAATAATAGTAATAATATAATAGGAAAAGCATATTAGTAGCAGGAATCTTTCCTAAAATAAGTCCCTCACAGCCTTGCTGATAAGGTCTCACTTGTCGCAGATTATATAATAATACAAGGCAAGCATTTTAGGATGATCACCTGCTAATTATTAGCTTGTCCTATTATGGCTCCTGACAACCCATGGCTCCAGTTGTATATGTAGGGGAGAATGGCCTTGTTGGGCATAGGTGGAAGAGGAGATCCTTGGTTCCATGAAGGCTGGACGCTGAGTATGGGGGAATTTGAGGGTGGGAAGGATAGGAGTGGAGGGTGCATGGGGGCACATCCTCATAGAAGCCAGAGGAGGGGGGATGGGATAGGAGGTTCCTGGGTGGGTGGGTGGGGGAAATGGGGTAAGGGGATAACATCTGAAATGTAAATAAAATATCCAATAAAAGAAGAAAGAAAGAGAAAAGAAAGATAATTTGGAGCAACTTCTGTCTGTGTTGTTTGGAAATGGGCAGTTCATTTCCCAGATTAGCAGGCAGCTCAATCCACTTGCAAACACTTCACAGATACACCAGCAGTACAATTTGATAGAGTGGGGATAACAAACAGGAATCAGCAGTGGTGGTACTACCTAGCAGAGACAGCCACAGCCAGGCCTCAGCCTCAGCTCCAGTCAGCAGAAGGGACCAGCAGGAACACCAGAAGTTCTCAGCTGTGTCTCTCTCAGGTAAGCAAAAATCAGTGAAGACTTGAGACCCACAAGAATTGCATAGCTAGCTGTACCAGTAAACTAAGCTCTGTCTTTGTCACTCCGTGGAGTCCTATTTATTCCTTCCAAACATCACATGTCCTCCACATGGCTTGCCTCAGCATGTGTATACAATAAGCCAGAATTTGAGAAATCGCCAAGAAACTGCAGAACACCACCAGATGTTTTTTGGAGTTCTTTCTATCTATGAAGTCCTGATAAATGCAACTCAAGAACACAATGTAAGGCAGGTCAATACATACTTGTCATTAGCAAAGAATCTTTCATCACATGTATTTTCACAGTCTTGCTTTAGCAGAACATCCTCTCTCCTGTGTCTGCTTTAGAACGTTTTTTCATGAGTCTGCCTTAGCCTTTCATACCTGTGTCCACTTTAATGAAACGTTCCTTCACTTGTTTGCCCCAGCAAAACACCATCCAACCACTTTCCAAAGAACCCTTAAGTTTCCACTTCATTTCCCCCACTCTCCTTTATTTCTACTCAAGCTATCCCAATACCCTATTTGAATCCATAACCCAAGACATTCACCCTTATTAAGCAATGATGAGAAATAGAAATATAGAACCATCTTTCAGATAGTGAGCTGCTGTTTGTATAATGAACTTTCTTTGTTCATGGCACCTTACTGGTCATAGCTTTTCATTTCCCCTGGAGTATGGCCAAGTAGATACAGTCATCCCAGCTTACCACAAGAGGAAAAAGTACTTTCCCAAGGTTTGCTGGCAAGTCTATGAACCATGTGGAGAAGAAGATAGGCTTCCACAGAAACAGAAGGAGACTGGGAAGAGAGGCAAAGGCATAGTTTAGGAAAAGGCTGGAGTGGGATTAGCAAGTGTTCCAGGACATGGCTATGTTATAAGATGGGACCATGCCACCTCTGAGATTCAGATTCAGTTTCTGAAAATACCATGATATTTCTGTGTCTATTTATCAAACTCCAAGGCCAGGAAACGCCAAGCAAAGCTTCTCTTCCATTTCAACACTGTAAAATCTGATTTTTCTTGTCAAGGACTCCCCCTCCTTGCTCCACAAACTACACAGGGAGAAAAAAAAAAAAAAAACTTTGCAAGGTAAACCAAAAAAAAAAATGCCCAAATCTCCCTTTCAAAGTGACAGCTGGGTCAAACTACACATGACAATGTCTCTGCCCTGCAAATGCTTAAAATTACAGAGACAAGGATACACAGAGGCCAGTCACTTTCCTTTCTATCTATGATTCCAACTTCCATATCCGTTCTAACCTTACAAAAATAATTACAGAAGAGAAGCAGTGCATTCCATCAAGGACAACCTGGGAGGAGACCATCTATAGCTAAGCTCTGATCCAAACACTGGAAACAATATGATTTTGGTGGGAAAAGATTAAGACCCCATAAATCATTCTAATTACCCATTCACTCACCTAGTCACTTAAAAGCATGTATTTTTAGAACACTATTGCCTGTCACATTTTAACCAACATTGACTGAAAATGTTTCTCTCAACTCATATTACTCCTGCCTAACTACTTCTAGTGAGAAATTGACTTGTGTCACCTTGGAAGAGAAGGACAGAGGCAGGTGTGTATACAAGGTGACCAGAGGGGAGAACATCCTGAGAAATGAGGTCTAGGAGAGAGAAGGAACTCAGTGACTGAATGAAAACTAAGGGGGAGGAAGGGAATGCTCAGGAGGAGGGGAATGCTCAGGAGGAGGGGGATGCTCAGGAGGAGGGGGATGCTCAGGAGGAGGGGGATGCTCAGGAGGAGGGGGATGCTCAGGAAATTAAGATGCTTAACTCTTTCATGTGCATAATGTACCTTGGAAAAATTAACAATGGTTGGAAAGGCAATTTACTTCTGCTATGAGAGTTCATTCTACTGAGTAATCTTAAGACCCTGAAAACCAAGCAATGCATGTGATTGACAGTCAAGATTCCTCTCTTGCACCAGTGTCATCTGGTGCAACATCTGGAATTCTAAGTACACCAATTTATACTCTTTCCACTTTGATCTCTGTGTCACCATTTTTGTCTTAACCAATATTGGAGATATGCCATGAAATCCCTTTCCTTCCAACATACAAGTCATTCAGAGCTGATTCAAGCTGGTTATGATTTCACAGTTTCTCAGTCAAGGAAGCCCTAGTAAAGGTAAAAGCTGATCATCTGAGAGAGAGAGAGAGAGAGAGAGAGAGAGAGAGAGAGAGAGAGAGAGAGAGAGAGAGAGAGCTTGATGTACATGAAAGAAGTCATTTTTAAAGCTAACTTCTTCACTCAACTGTAATAATTCTTCTTCCCTGGGATGTGGAAAAGGCTCTGTCTATAGCAACTGCTCTCTGGCTTCTCCCTGCGATGCCCACAGGCTCTCACACAGGAAATCTACCTGCTATGACAGCAGGTGTCATGCTAATTTAAGCCCGAAACTTCCACAGCTATGGACTTCAGGGAATTCTTGGTTATTATTAGCGATTATTAGCACATACTGATTGCCAAAGAGGAAATGAAAATAATCACATCCTAATACAGTGGCTAAGAATCAATGGGAAACATGGGGATATAGATTTCAACTTCACAGAAGATAACTTTCTCATATTGTATTGTGTTGTGTTGTGTTGTGTTGTGTTGTATTGTATATATATTGTAAACATGTGGAATTCCACCTTATTAGGTAAGAATCCTCAACACCAGGAGTGTGCAGACACTGGATGATCCATCTCTAATGGGTGTAGGGGAGGAAAGAAGGCAGTAGTAAACAACTAGTTATTTCTTAAGGGCTCTCTACATTTTAAAATGCAGATTTTATAAAAACTTATACTGACTTGCTGCCTTTTCTAAAACATAGCACACACCAAAAGAAACATGAACACCCAGAAATCAGGACTAACATGATAATACTTAATAGACCTGAACCTGGTTCCTCATTCCAAAGTAGAATTTACTTGAAACTCTGCACTGAATGGGAACAAGTAGAGATTTTATAGGAAGTAGATGCCATTTGTCTGGATCAGGCAAGCTCAATTTAGAGAAAGAGGAAACCCTGCCTCCCACTGTTTGCAAGCAGTGAAGCAGGAAATCAGCAGCACTTGGGTGCATGGGGAGGGAACAGTCATGTGTCAGAACTTTGGCAAGTAAGGATCCATGAGGCCATGTGTCGTTCCAGTGGGACAGTTTTAAGGCTGCTTTGTTCTAAACCTCACTGGTGTCCTTTTGAACCTTCATCTGAGAGAGGTTATCAGACAAGCAAAGCAGTGGAGAGGAGAGTGAGTCTCCTACCCTCTAACAAACTAATCCTCTACACTCCAGACCCTTCTTTGATGAATATCTTACTGTGAGAAGACTTCGACTTATAATTTGTACTGAAAATTTTTTTAGCTATGTCATGTGACTCTTAAGGAGCTAGGAAACATACTTCTGGGACTATTAGAAGTGCATTCCACAAAGCTGGTTTTAGATACCTCATACTGTCTGATTCTATGAATATCTCTGAGGAAAAAGAGGCTACCCATGCCTTCAGGATCACTCACAAAGGCTTCACAAAGATGTGTTCTGTCTTGCTTAACCATCTTTGATTGTACACACGGAATGGTTTTGGTGTATGGGTGTTTTGCCTGCATCTGTGTGTGTGCTGTGCCTGTAGAAGCCAGTAGGGGACATTGGATACTCTGAAACTGGAATTACAGGTGGTTGTGAGCCCACATGGGTGCTGAGCACTGAACTCAGACCCTCTACAAGAACAGCAAGTGCTCTCGGCAGCTAAGCCCTCTTTCCAGCCTCAGGAAGGAGAACTTTATCAATACCCTAAACTCACCTGTGCCTTTTCTAGAAACTCTTCCCCTGCAAGCCCCCTCACAAAGGGAATTGTGTCTATTTCAATGTTAAGAGGTCTGCCATATTCCTAGTTTTTATTATGTGGGCTAGTATGCATACATTCTTTGAAAATTGAGGTTGCCTCCCACCATATGAATGTATTAAAATATTGCAAATTTTTGGTATAATTATTGTTCATTCATTTTAATGACAACAAAATGAGTTCTCTCAACCTTGATTTTTAGACAGATAATGCTCTTGTAATGGGCACTGTCTATAAACTGTAGGTGCCTCATCAATGTCTCAGGCCTTGACCTACCAGGTGGCATATGACCCCATTTACTAACTCAGTCATAAAATAATGTCTATAGGCTAGTAGTTCTCAATCTGTGGGATTCTTTTGGGTGTTGAATGACCCTTTTACAGGTCATTTTACCTAAGAACATCAGAAAACACCAATGTTTATATTTTGACTCATAACAGTAGCAAAATTAGAGTTATGAAGTAGCAACAAAAGTAATGTTATGGTTGGGGTCACCACAACATGGGAAATATTATTAAAGGGTCACAGCATTAGGAAGGTTGAGAACCGCTGCTCTAGACATTGCCAAATGTTCTCTGAGGCCCATATTATTTACTGGGAATCACAGCCATAGTGTTCCTTGTATGACTAATCACGGCACCATGACTTACCAACCCTATTTGTTGATAGTGGGCTGCTGCCAGCTAGAGAATTTTACATATGTTACTATTTTGAATATATTCCATTGTTATATCTCTGGATGCTTCTATGCACACCTATCACTAGAATTATTATACAGCAGGGTCAGAGCCTGTGAATGCACTGGGAAAAGGCAAGCTCAGTATCCTTGTAATTATAGCAGAGTGGACACAAAATATGAGGGTTTTCCAATAAGCAACTAATGCTGGTTCTCTAGTAGACAGAAGCTAGTGTTTTCTAATTCTGCTACAGTCAGCTTCTCCATTGGAGATGGCATAAGACCTCTCATGTCAAGAGCTCAGCCTCATTTGATTGCTGCTTAAGTTAATGCCAGTCTAAATCCAAGCATTGGGAATTTATGATCAAGAGGCCATAAATCAAAGTACCCATGACCTATTCCTTGGTTTGACAAATGTCTTCAAGTGGCTCACAAAACAGTTTTATTACGTATGCTTTATAAGAGTACATACAAGGAACTGAGCGGAAGAGACAGAACCTCAGATCTGGGTGCAACTCTCGCCAGGAACTATTGTGTCCCAGCTTCCAGATGCTCCTCTTAGCATGTGGAGTCATGTATGAAGATCCAGACTGATTCTGAACTCCACACACCACCAATACAATATCACAAACACCTAAAACATATTAGTCTCTGTTTTTCAGCTATTCTATTGTAAGATAGCTACATTTTCCTGAGTACAATCCTTGCTGACGAAAACATGACCAGAAAGCTGAAAGTTGAGCACCTTCGATTGCTACTGATGATTAATTGAATCTTCATTCCTATTCTTCCAAAGACAAGGAGTTGGGTTAAAATCTCAACCTTCTAGTTTTTGTTCTATGACTAGCTTCTGCTTAAAAGCTTCCTCGGGATGGCCAGACACCAATCATCTCATCATAGGACAGTTTAAGATCTTCAAGATAGAAAAGTTTGCACCTTAAGTCCAAGGATTCCAAGTTGCTGAATGTCAATAAATGATTGTGCAGACCAACCACACAGGCTGTGTTAACAGTGATATACGAGGCTCAGCGAATTCACATAACCCATCCTTAGAAACTGGCAATAGAGAGATCATACCAAGAACCCCTATAGTGGAAACATGGTGGAAAAGAACTCAGCCTCTAGCCTGGGGATTTGGAAAGAGGTAAATCATTTAAATAAAGTTCCTTCAGATGATCAGAAGGTAAGTTCACTTCCACATCTATTTCCCCTGAATAATTCTATAGAGTTTATAAACCTTAATATTCAATTGCACATGTTGGGGAGGTGCACAATGAGCAAAGTACTTGCTGAGTATTCTAGTTTCTGCCATGTTGCTATGCTAAGACATCCTGATCAAAGCAACTGTAAAGGAGAAAGGGCTTATTTGGCTCACCCTCCAGGTCAAAATTCATCATTATAAGGATGTCAAGGTAAGAAACTGAAGCAGTAAGTGACATCCACAGGCAAGAGAAGCTAGAGAATAAATGCATACATCCTTGCTGCTCGGCTGCTCACTTACTCCCCTCTTACACAGTCCAGGTCCCAAGCCCAGGGAATGGTGTTACCCACAGTGGACTCGCCTTTCCTACATAAACTAACAATCAAGATAATCCTGTCCATAGACATTCACACTGACCAGCTTGATAGAGAAAATCCCTCTCTGAGACTCTCTTCCCAGGTAATCTAGATGGTGGCAAACTGAAAATTAAAATGGGCCACTGCACAGGCATAAGGACCCAAATTTGGATTTCTAAAATCCATATAAAAAGCCAGGTGTGGAAGCATGTGCCTATAACCCCCACTCTGGCAGAAACAGGAGATCCCTGGAATGTGCTGGCCAGCTAGTTTAGCCAAATCAGCTGGATCAAGGTTTAATGAGAGACCCTGCACCTAAATAAGGTGGAGAATAACTAAGGAAGACACCCAACATTGACCACATACACATACACACACACACACACACACACACACATGCACACACACACACACACAACACACACACATACACACACACACCACACACACCACACACACACACACACACACACGATCTTTGAGACTCCAAAATTTCAGTCAGTTAAGAAATATAATTGAAATTCCATTTAAAAAACATGATGGGGATAGAAAACCACACAGGCTTACTTGTTTAGGTAGCAATTTTGATTTAGCCAGTTAGCCTGTAATTATTGTTTTGAATTTGATTAGATGTTATGGGACTGATAGAGCAGTGACTGTTTGTACCAATTATGGAATTAGGTTTTTAGGAAAGAGAAGCTTGCTGAAGAAATAAAATTTGAAATTGAGAAAAAGAGTTAAGCTGCACCATAAGAAAAACCATGTTTAAAGCTATGTGTTTAAAATGTATATTTAGATGTCTCAGTGGTAAAGAACATTAGATGCTCTTCCAAAGGGACCAGGTTCAATTCCCAAAATCATATGGCAGCTAACAACTCTGTGTAACTCTAGTTCCAGGGGATCTGATACCCTTTTCTGGCCTCTGTGATCATTGCAATCACATGATGCACATGATGCAGGTAAAACACACTCAAACACACACACAATTTTTAAAATATCAATCTTTTAAAAAATAAATATTTAAAAATTGTGAAGTATGGTGCTTAGCAAGGAATGGTCTATTCCAGGTGGGTAGTCCTTTCTCTGCCTTTCTTCCCTGTTGCCTAGGACACTGTTTCAGATCCCAGGACACAGACTTCTGGTGTTCTCAAGAGGATGCTGAACTTAGAACCTGCGGTTTCCTTCAACCAAATGGCCAGCTTAACCTGTCTGTCTCTCAGATCCTGTTTTATTATGCAAATCACAATGGTAGTCATTCTAAAGATTAGAACAATACTTTAGCATAATCTGTAAGCACTACCATACAGCAGGACTTGTAAAGATCTTTTATGTAAATCACTCAATGATCAGCTCTCAGGGAAAAGAAAGGGAGTAGAAACAGTCCCCAAACATCCTCCAGACCCCACCCCCAGCTCATCTGCACTGATCTTCTTGAGCTACACTCTCCAACAATGAATATTCCCACAAGCACTAGATCTAAAACACAACTTGAGTATTCAGGTTGTGCATGTTGGGTCACTTGAGTGTGGCCATAGGTAATGACAGCAGCAGAGATTCCTAGCTTCCTTGTCTCCAACCTAACTCCTCTGGAAGTGGAAGTAGAGACATAGTCGGCTCCATCAACAGACTTCTGACCTGTCTCAACCACTTAACAGCAGTGGTGTTTTCCAGGAAATTGTAAGTATTTAGAAATTATTTCCTTAAATATATATATTTTAATTTACAAAAGCAAATGTGGTGGTGGTGGTGGTGAGGAGGAGGAGGAGTACTTTAGTGGGCGTTAAATAAATATAAGAACCAAAGTGATGGAATTGAAAATGAGGCAGACTCCTTTCTGACCTGGAGCTTGAAATCATACTTAGCTATGGGAGTAAACAAAATACACAGTCCTGTCTTCTACAAACCTAGAAAGTTAACTGTAAGTCTCTAAGACTCCCATGGACCTTCTGATTTAAACCAGTTATCATTAGCATGCTTTGGTATGTGATATTTGAAAGTTATTTTGTGGAACTATCTATTATGATTGCAGATATCTGTTTAAACATATGTGAACTTGTGAATGTATCAAGGACATACTGCTAGAGGCTTTCTTTAACAGATCTACATTATGGGCAATGCTATTTTTTTAAGATTTTATTTTATTTATTTGTGTATGTGTGTTTGTGTGTGTGTATGTGGTCATGTGGGTGCATATGGCCATGGAGCCAGAGAGGAGCCAGATCCCCTTGAGCTGGAGTTATAAGAGGTAGTGAACTGTCTGACATGGGTCCTAAGAAGCTCCTCTGCAAGAACAGCAAGTGCTCTCAACCACTGAGCCATCTCTTCAGCTAAATGGTGAGCACTTTTTAATGGTAGGTTGCCACACAGTTGATGGATCTGAATAACTGTCTGACACTTGGGATAGTTCGAACCATCCTCATTTGGGGAAAGCTCGAAAGCTTGGAGGTAAGGGGTCAAACAGTTTGCACATGCTTCCTTAATTCTGTCACTGTTTCCAGTTGATACCTTAATGATGTGAACGCTGTGCCTCACACCACCAAAAAATGCTACACCTGACTATATGGCACTTACGTGAGTGTTGAAGTCAATCACTTATCAAAGATTAATAATAATAAGACCAAAGAACTGTAGCTTAAACTCTTGCCAAGGTTAAGATGTGGCTAGTCAATTTATTACTCCATTATCTAATTACGCCCACAAGTGAAAAAAAAAGGTTCTCATTCTATACATGATTCTGAAAGACTCCAAAGTATGTATAACTTATGAGGTCTCAGATAACTCACGTCTCTTCTCAATTTATTTCTGCCTACCCTAAGCCAGAATTTCCCCTTATAATCATTGTGGGGTGAAAGAAAAGGTTAGTGTCTCACAGGAAAGGGGCAATAAAGACACTTAGTTTTGTACTTATTCCTGCCAGGCTTTGGCATCATAGACATGGTTAAAACAGCAACTGAAAGGAAATGAGTTCCCAACAGCCCTGTCTCCATCAGGTTACACATCAGCCATAAATCAGGCAACCTGGCTTCCGCTCCTGGAACTGGGAAGAGTAGAAGACATTGAGAATTGAAAAAATAATAAGAGAAGCAGAGAGGGCCAAATTCTGCAATAAAGAAGGGATAGCCAAAATAGTCAAACATGTCCAAGGTCATCTTGGCAGCTGGGAATATAAGATGAGTTTCCTTAGCCCAGCTGGATATGAAAGACAGGGAGGAACTAAGTCAGAAGCCAGACACTCAGAGCATCAGGGAGTGTGACCTGACCTGAAGCAGGGTAGGGGAAGGGGGAAGTGACTTGTCTTTGCAGGACTGTGGCTTCCTCAGTGACTATTCACTTCTTCCATCTTATCAGTCAAAGTCAATATATCTATGGCTGTGGTCTGGCTTCCAATTCTATGTATGAACATAAAAATGTGAGTTTTATATATGATTTTAAAATGCTACAAAATACTGCCCTTTTCATTTATATTTTATCCATTTCAAATGTGAAATACGTGTTTAGTTTGCTGTTTCTACAAAGGGATGGCAGGCCATGTTTGGGCCCCAGGTTGTTTGTTGTCTGCTTTCAGGAGCCTGACCCATGGTGGATTATTCATAATCACTCCTTGCAACTTCATTTTTGTTTACTTCCTTATTTGTGGTTCATACACCTCCTAATAGATACTCAGGGCGGATGTGGTGGTACACTCTTTAATCCCAGCACTCAGGAGGCAGAAGTAGGTAGATTTATGAGTTTAAGGCCATCCTGGTCTATATCATGAGTTCCAGGACAGCCTAGGCTATGTACAGAAACCCTCTTTCAAGAAAAAGACAAACAAGCAACAGCAACAACAAAGGATACTTAGGAACTGGTTGTAAAAGAGCAATTCAAAGATTTGATTTATAAAATGCACACTTGACAAACAAGTACCAGAGGTAAAAATAAATAATAACAATTACCTTGACTCACATAGATGATAGCACCCTCTAGGAACTGTTTTTAACACTAGAATCAGCATCATTAAGCATTTACAAAGCATAAAGTATTATTACCTCCATTTTTGGTAAGAGAACTGGGGTTATGTGTTGCGCACACATAAGAATATTTCAGAGCTATCGTCAGCCACTTTCTGAAAGTTGACCAACAAAATCACCCTAAATTTATAACAAAATATGTCCTAGACTGACATGTATGTACAGTCTTTATTTCTCTCTCTAAGTGGGGTACTCACCTATTCCACTGTATAATTTCTAGTTTAATTATCAAATATAGTCCTAGACCCTGCTGTTTTCGTAATGTAATAGTTGAATATGAATATTCATATGAATATTTTTCATTTTCTAAGGTTTAAAATTTTTGAGTTGCAAAACCTGTCAGGTAGTATGGATATTAGATAATGAATTATCTGCCTATTTTAACTGCAGATTTTCTACTTCTAAGTATGAACATGCCTAAATGGACAGTAGTGTGATCTGTAAACAAAACTAGCTTACTGGTCAGGAGTCTTGGGTCCAATCCAGCTTCTTACTAATTAATTCAGATTTTTTTAAAAAATAAGTTACTTCCAAAATCCAGACAACCCACTTGTAATCCTAAGATTGTGGCCATCAGGGCATGATGATCTCTGGGGTTCTCTGGCTAACCTGTTTTCCTGAACCTGGAGTTAGTTCCAGGCCAGTGAGAAATTCTGTCTCAAAAAGCAAGATATATAGTATCCTGAGGAATAGCACTTACACACACACACATACACACACAGACAAAGAGAGAGACATACATGTATATACATGCACAAACACACACATGTATAAACACAACACTATATATGCATATATAGATAGTACAACATACACCACACACACACACACACACACAAGCACACACATGCACACACATCTTTTCCTTCGACCTGGATCTCAGCATCCTCTTTGGGGGCTGTACTTGCCAATGCTCATTGTGTCAAATAAGAATCATACACCATGGGTGAGAGCAGTGATAAGCCAGGGAAGGCAGAAACCGCAGACACTGGAAAGCACAGGTCTTGATTTTTGCCAGGTGGACACACATCTCTTAGATATAATTATTTTTGAGCAAAGCAAAACATGATCCCGTGTGCACTGACCTAAATTTAAGAAAATGGAAAACACAAGCCAGTGAAGGAGGTCTCTAGACTAACTACTATATAGTAGCTACAAGCCTCACCTGAATGATGGGGCTATAATCTTGTTTATACACTTGCTCCCACACTTGTGTGGGTCATGACTTGTTCTACTTATTGTGTATATGTATGTGGTGTTCATGTATGCATCTTCACATGTGTGGGCACATGTGTGTGTGGGGATGTGTGTGCATATGTGTGAATGTAGAGGCCTGAAGTTAAGGTTAGGTGTCTTCCTCTACCACTCTCCACTTTATTTATTGAGTGAAGGTCTCTCACTGATCCCAGAGCTTTTGGATTCCATCTAGTTTAGCTAATTAGCTTTCTCTGAGATCTCATCTCTGTTTCTGAAGTAATGTGGTATATAGCATCCTGAGAAACAGCACCTGAGGCTAACCTTTGTTATGTATGCCCTATTTCACATGGTTTTGTGGATCCAAACTCTCTTCCTCTGGCTTGTGTGGCAGGTAATTTATTCACTGAGACTTCTCTCTAGCTGGACCTACTCTCCTTGAAACCTTTGCAAAGCTGATATTTCAGGGTATCAGCCTTCAGAGTTGGCTAAAAGTTCAGTTAATCTCTTCATTCTTTATGTCCTTTATTGCTAACTAGATGAGAAGATTGTTGAGAGCCCTGGAGGGTGGAAAATTAACTCTGAGTCTCTGTAACAATCATCACAGAGCCTTGAACACATCAAGGGCTTATGAAAACATTTGATTTCTGTACTTGTGGATTATAAATAGCTCTGACATCAGAATGCTCAAGTCTTGATTCCTTGGATTCTCCTTAATCAGTAGGAGGCAGTGTGGGAACATCCCCAACAAGGAACTTTGGAATCCTACATGTCTGAGCAGGAAAGTCATCTCTTTTGCTTAAAGCAATGTGACCAACTTCACCTTGAAAAATGAAAGGGTAGCAACACTCAAATCATCTGTAGATTAACAGTACTACTTTGCAAAAAACAAATGTTGGCAACTACAGATTCTCTTTCTTGCATATGTAGTCAAGGAAAGAAAAGGAATTTTATGGAAAATAATACAAAAAGTAATAAAATACAAATAAAGAAGAGTTTTAGTGTCTGCATCTGAACACTTTAGTCAATAGTGTGGTTTCCCAAGATTATTTTATATGGAATGTACTAAATTCCTGATTCTTAATAAACTCTATTAAGAAAGAATGTTCTGTGATTGAGTATTCCTCAAAACACTTGTGGTATCAGAAATGTCTGCTCAAAGTTTAGGGAAAGATCTTTCAACATGTCACACTTCCAATCACAGACTTCTGTATTAAAATGAGACTAAGTGCCATAGGGTCCTCCCTTTACCTCTGCAGCTTCTTTGTCATGCAGAAGCTGCTTCGTTGTCTTCAAACTGAATAGAAAATAAGTCCTCCCATACTAGTATTTGCTATTCCAAGAGGAACAGAAGTTAGAGGTGATGCCAGAGCAGAGTCCTGCCATCTCTCTCTAAGCTCCATGGACACATCACAGGTTAGGTTAGTGTGTTAGTTTTTCCACTTGTGTATGTAAGTACTAAATATCACATCAAGTTTGCGGAATTATCTAATAAATACTAGACAATACAGAATATATGTAATGAGTTCATGCCACAATCTTATTTGAGACTCTCTGAAACAGGCAGAGTGCTCTGCAAGATGATCTCTACATAAACATTGTGTTCTGATTACAGAGTCCACCTTCATTACGGGATGGTAAATGCAAATGGAAGAGATAATCCATCCTGACGATTTCCATTTTTCAGAAACTGCTTTCTGCGTGGTAATCTACATGTTCATTCATGATATTGTTAGTGACTGGTTCATTCATGATGATCGACAAATTCACTCTTGGTTTTATATATTTCATGCTTTGTCATCTTTGAAAAGGAAATTATACATTTAGCACAGTTCTGACTGTGACAATGAGAGAGGGGAAGCAGGTCATGACCTTTCAACCACGAGGGAAAACAGCAGTGGATGGAAGATATTTTTAATAAACTTGTCAAATGATAAGTATAGGTTTTGCCAACTCACTATCTCTTACAGAACTAGAGTGTTGCCTCTGTACATTCACAGCAGCCGAACACAATATATAAACAGAGGCATACGATTGTGTTCCCAATAACACCTCAAAGTACAGAAGTAAGAGACAGCCTGGATTTAACTTCCAGCATAGCACACTCCATGGTGGCAACCTGTCACATCATGATGTTTCCCTGGATTCCTTCTCTCTACCTGTACTAGACAGTCTTCAGTTGATCCTCAGTGTCTGTGAGTCAGGGCTGGAAACTTCCCACAACCATGTCTGTGCTTTTCAGGATGCACTAACACTCTATTTGGTAATACTAATCAAAGATTTTGGAAGAAGATGAAATTAATGTGCTTCCAAAAATGCGCTCTGAAAATTGCACCAGTATAGGTGATATGTGGTGGCAGGAAAGACCTCTTCTCTTTGGAAAGTGACAGAGGCTGCCAACAACCCAAAAGTATAAATCCACGAGGTAGGGAATATGAGACATTCATGGCTCTATATAAGTAAAATCTGCATTTAATCTTATGGAAAAAAATGCTTCTCTAATTCTGAATTGGGAGAAGAAGTCAACTATGGGTATCTTTGCACAAGTATTTCCTTGTGTGTTAACTTCACTGTCTCACAACATTACACAGGTTGAATACAGGATATATTGCCTTCCTTCTGATCACAGAAAGTCTGGGCTTCCAGTATTTATGAATTATTCAAGTCTAGAGGATCAGTGATAAATAACCCTAAATGTTCAGTAGTAACATGGCAAGATATAAATGCCTAGTTCATTGTGGAATTGCTATCTGTGTTATACAATCATCACTCATAAAGATACACACATTAGAAGTCTGAACTCTCTGCTGCCATTCTGTTTTATTCACATGGTGTCCCATTTACAGCTATTACCCAGCCATTCAAATGGACTGTAAAGGCATCTTTTAGCAGCCACTGGGCACTTTACTGATGGAAACAATGAGTGTTCCTCTGGAGAAAGAAGATCTTTTTAAAATCATCTTGAGGTTAAATATTTGACAATTTTATAAAGACACTAATTAAATATGAGAACATAGAATTCAGAGATAGGTAAAACATGTGTTTCCCTGAAAGACTATGTAAAGCACCCAATTGTATTTTTAGTAAGTAACATGAAGGAGTAAAGGTATTTCATCCATCCCACTGGCCTAAATATACAACAATATTATCCATAGTGAGGATAACCCAGTATTCCTGGAGGTAAATGTAATAACTTAAGACAACACCACTTTCAGGAATACTCACACACAGTCAAGAAAATAGTCATTAGGTTGAACTAGATAGGGGGATGGGGAAGAATTACCATCCTAATAATCCAAGAGATTTGTTTACCTTGAAAATGACGACCATTAGTCAAAGGCTTTGGACTCAATGGCTGTCAACGATAGCTGAACGCCGGGAAAAGTGAGTGTACCAGCACTCACATAGGCATGGGAAATAACCTGGATGCATTTAAAACCAACAAGTCCAGCTTGTCTTGTTGGTTTGTCCATGTCAGCACTGATCCTGAAAGCTAGACAACTTTAGAAGCTTCCATGGGCGATGACTTTGCTTCCTGGAAGGAGTTAAAACAAATCTTATGAACACTTTGAGGTAGCCATTCCTAGGGCTTTAGACCTTGGTTTCTTAATATGAGGTGCTCATATGACTCCCTAGTATCATTTCTGGTTTCTACTCAGAAGGAAGATAGGATGGCCTATGGAGCTTAATCAATTATTTCCCAGAAATTATCCATTGAAAGTTCATGTAGAGATCAGCAAGATGGCTTGGTGAGAAGGTGCTTGCTGCCAAGCTAGATGACCTGAGTTTGATCTCTAGGACCCATGTGATGAAGGAGAGAACTGACTCCTGTAAGTTATTCTCTGACTCTCAGATGTGCACCATGGTACATGCTCCTCACTAAATAAATAAATAAATAAATAAATAAATAAATAAATAAGTTTAAAATGTTAAAAACAGAAAAATAATTTTTTAGAAGAAGTACATGTGGTGATAAATAACTTTTGAGGAAGCCTGGTTACCTCCATTGGGGGAGCATTCTGAGAGCTCTAACTTTTGAGGGACCTTGATTTCCTCCATTGGGGAGCATTCTGAGAGCCTCTTGAAGCCAAGGCATAAGGCTGAATGAAAGCCTAAATTGACAAACCAGATCTCTGTATCTTTTTTTTTTTTTTTTAAGAAGAGAGCAGAATATACTGGGTATATATAGATTTGTGAGCCCAGATAAATATCTGAAACCACTAGGCACAATATGAGTCACTTCTAAACAAAAATCAACCCTGTAATCACTAATAGTATATATATATATATATATATATATATATATATATATATATATATATATATAAAATCTATCTTCAGACTCACTAGAGAAATTACTCATTGGAACAGGGACAAAATCAAACTTTTTTCCAAACCTACTAGGTGCTAGGCTATTGATGATAGGAGGTAGAAATGGCCCTAGATAGAAATGGCCCTAGATATAGCCTTAATTAGTCTACAATTGCATACTGATTAAGTTAGATGATCCATAGTATCTTTCATTGGCCAGAATCACATAAGTAAAATAAATCGTTCCTGAATGGTCCTTAAGACTTGAGTTTGCTAACTAAACTAAGAGGGTTTTTACTTTCTATTTGCTTAACTCTACTCGAACAGCACTTAGAGAGAATGTTAGAGTATTACAATGAGGAATAAAGTAACTTAGACCCCACCCCCCTCAAGATTATGTGAGTGTACTAACAGGGTGACATTTGTGGTATGGTGAATTAATTATTTAAGAATTCACATTGACCCCACCCCCCAGAACTCCCAGGGATTAAACCATCAACCAAAGAGTACACATAGAGGGACCCATGGCTCCAGCTGCATATGTAGCACAGGATGGCCTTGTGGGACATCAATGGGATGATAGGCCCTTGGTCCTATGAAGGCTTGATGCATCACTGTAGAGGAATGCCAGGGCAGGGAGGCTGTTGTGGTTGAGTGGGAAGGGGAGCACCATCATGGAAGCAGGGGGAGTGAGGACAGGTAGAGCTTTTCTGGAAGGGGAATCAGGAAAGGGGATAACATTTGAAATGTAAATAAATAAAATATACAATAAGAAAAAGAAAATTAGAACACTATATTGTGATTTCTTACATACAACTATGGTTTATAGATACAAATTTGAAATTTAATATAATATATCCTATTGTATTTTTCTTGCTACTATATAATCATGAATAACATTTTTAATATTTTAATTTTAATATTAATTTAATTTTAATATTTTAAAATATTTTTAATATTTTAATTTTGTGTCACATTTTAATTTTTTAGAACCACAGTTAGCTGTTAGTATTTTGTGATCTTGGCTTGGGAAATAGTCTCTTTTAGAGTGAAAATATATTTTTGGTGTGTGATCAAAAAAACAAAAAGGAATTCACATTGGCTTTGTCAATTGTATAAGGATTTTACAAAGTCATTTATTTCTTAGAATTCTAGAGCTATGGAGACCAGTATTGAAGTGCTGGTATCTGTAGAGGCCTTCCTATTAAGTCAAGACATAAAGAAAAGACCCATGTAGAGAGACGGCATAAGTGACCAAAGGCAGGTCTCCTTCAATCCTTTCCTGAAGCTACCAGTGCTGCCTTGGGATCTGCAGCCTCATGACTTCATTAACTCTTCTAACAACCCAAAGGCCCAACCTTTAAACACCACTAATATGTGAACCTGAGCATTATGGTTCCAACAATTGAACTTTTGAGGGACATGTTCAAGCCTTAATGCAGGAACTATAAATATACTCTTTACTGGAAGCCAATCTGATTTATCATTTAATGATATGGGACTCAGTCTAGCCAATGCAAAGGCCATCTAGACTTTCTCTCGGGTACCAACCTTCACCTCAATAGTTTGAAGTAAGTTAGGAACTCTACGATGAACAATGCTACCTTAAAGAAAAGCAACATGCCTACATCCTCACATGGAGAGCAGCCCCAGAGCCTGAACATTGTATATTCAAGAAATCTCTGTTGTAGAAAACCCATGTGACTGTAGAATCTTTTATGAAGAGCTTGCCAGCCTGACCCCTACATAAAAATGGAACTGGTCCTTTATCATGGCTCATTCTCACTGGAATAGAGTCTCATATTCCATGGGGAGCAGAGGAGAGTCAACAAATTGTGTGGGTCAGCAGCAGAGGTCACATAATACAGCCAAGCAGAATTTCTCCCTGAAAAAAAAAACATGGAGGGACCCATGTCTCCAGCTGTATATGTAGAAGAGGATGGACTTGTCAGGCATCAGTGGGAGAGGAGGGTCTTGGTCCCTTGAAGGCTGCCCCAGTGAGGGGGAATTCGAGGGTGGGGAGGTGGGAGTCAGTGGATGGGTAGGGGCATACCCTCATAAAAATAGAAGGAGGGAGAATGGTATAAGGGGTTTCTGGGGTGGGGAGGAGACGGGGAAAGGGAATAACATCTGAAATGTAGATAAAATATCTAATAATAAAAAACAAAAACAAAAAAGAAAAACAAGCAAACAAAAAACCAGATAATGGAACTGGCTATCACAGTTGAACATTTGAGACTTTTGGTAGCAATTTAACATTATCCATATTACTGGGATTTCTTATAATTGTCAAAGACAAGAGACTGTAGAAGGGGCCCATGGAACTTTAAAACAATATCTTCATAAAATACAAAATGGGGACATATATCCCCATACACCACAAATGTATTTAAATCATGTTCTTTTTATTTTAAATTAAAAAAAAAATTTTTTTTTTGATGCCAAGGAGCTTTCTGCTGAGTGTTTATGGCACTCTACAACTAGGCATACTTATGCATAGGTGAAAGGGAAGGATCCACTTACTGGCATAAGGCCTGATCCCTATCAGGTATTAAATATGGGGAAGAGGGCTTGTTTGTGTTTTTTCTACAGGATACTGAAGGAGCATGGTGGCTGCCAGAGTGACGGGTGAGACATGCTGATGCCAGAACAAAGAATGATGCTGACCTGTGAGCTTGCTGGGTGCCCTGACAAAGGTGACTGGGAAGCTGTATTGGACATATGTTCCCAACCCACCATTGCTTACCTATAACCCTGATGGGACAAGCTGCCTTGCCTCAAGTTTTTAGACCTGGTGGAATAGAGAATCAAAAAGAGAAGTTATAATGACCATTGTATTGTTCTTAAATGTAACCAGTTACTCAGACTCAATCACGGACTGGTCTAAAAATCAATCCAGTATTGGAAAGAATGATCTTCATTTGGAAGTATGGTTCTGGACATTTTCAGAGACATATTTGGAAGTTAGCTGTAGTTCTCCATGATATTATGTTAGCAAGAGATAAAGTTGGGGCAGGATCTGGATTTCAAACAGGTCTTAGCATATGTGTTAAGGCTCTTTTAATTGTCAAGTTAAAATTACTTTTGTTACTTCTACAGTATTTAATGTAAGTTACATTGATTGTACACTTTCTAATTGTGTTAGTGTTTTGAAATCCAGCATGTCAGTTACAGAGGTCTATCAACCAGTTTTGTTTTAGTTCCCTGAGAATCACAGACCCTTGTTATTCTAAAAATAGCTTGCAAGTACTGGAAGAAATGAGTGAGGCTTTAAGCAGAAGCAAGAGGGTAGTGGGCTTGATTATTGCTGGTATAACAGCTTTAATTACATTAATTGCTAGCATCACCGCTTCTGCAATTGCTTTGACACAAGAAGTTAAGAAAGCTACTTTTGTTAATCATTTAGCAAAAAATGTTACTAATGTGTTGAATATACAAGAGGATATAGATAGGCATTTGGAAGAACAGATTGATGCTCTTTATCCTATTCAAATTACTGGAAGGAGGTTCATAATTTAAGAGTAAGGAGCCTTCTCAAGGGTCATGCCAAATACCATTGGATTCGTGTTAATTCTAAAATTTACAGTGGTAGTCATTATAAGTAGGAAAGAGTTTAAAGACACTTGCATTGCATTTGGCATAATTCTAACACCTCTTTGGATGTTTTATGAATTTCAAGAATGCTCTGCTGAGTGTTGATGTAGCAGATACTGGTGATAAAATTACCTATGGCCTGAAGTGAGTATTTCTGTTTTGGTCAAGCTTCAAGAATTGCATATATAGCTTGATCATGCTAGCCCTTTTTGTCCTGGGAATACTTTTATTCCTGCCTATCATGTAAAGCTTGTCTTTAACAACATCAACAGGTTGGCAGTCAAAGTATATGGCTTGAACCTGAAAATGGACCCCCAGACAGAGTTATTAAATTAATAGGCTGGCAAGCCAAGGACGGGTAAGATTCTGTACAGAACTTACCAACCTAAGTTAGAAGTGCATTGCTTTTGATGATGCATATTCCATGAAGGGTAAGGAAGGCATTCTTGTCTGAATGACTTAATACAGGCTCAGTCTTGTTAATGAAATAAAAAAGGGGAGAGGCAGAGAGCCTTTGGGACTGCTTGGCAAGAATCTGACAAGAGCCAAGGAAAAGGAAATGGGCTGCTTGGCAGGAATATGACATTGGCCAAGGACAAGGAAATAGGCTTCAGACATGAAAATGACATTGGGCTAGGACAGAGAAGTTGACTCAGATATTTTGGTCATGCTAATAAGCCCTTAGAAATAGTGATCATGGGAGTGTTCATGGAATTTTTTTATTGTCTTGCTTGTTCTTTGACTATTTGTATTTATTGTCTTGTTTGTTCCTTGACTATTTGCATTTATTGTATTGCTAGTCCCTCAACCTAGAACTGACTTTAATACTTACATGTAATTAAAATGGTATAAAAGCAAAAAGGAGGAGGAGGGATGGGATAGGGGGTTCTAGGGAGGGGAAATGGGAAAAGGGGATGACATCTGAAATGTAAATTAATAAAATAACCAATAAAAAAACAAAACCCAAAACCAACCAAAAAAACAAACAGAATTTCTCCCTGAAATTATGGGAGTGAAAGAGGGCTAAGGCAGATCTGGTGCTGACTTCTTCATTGGGATGTCAAGAAAGACCACTGATAAAGAATTCTGGAGGATATTCCTGGAGTTGCACCTCTACTTGTCTGGAAGACACATGTTAGAAGCTAAGCTCTTGACTACCCAGACTTCTTGGAATACAGAGTGCAGCAAGGGCTATGAGACAAGCCGTGTGAACTACATTTCTAATTTGAAGTCTAGATATTCACTCCAAAGGTACCATTGAGCGAGAGTAAATGAGTAATCCATCTAGACCAGCTGTTATCAACCTATGGGTAATGACCCTTTGTGGGTGGAACAACCCTTTGAGGAGGTTGCCTAAGACCACCAGAAAACACAGATATTTACATTATGATTCATAGCAGTGGCAAACTTACATTTATGAAGTAATAACAAAAATAAATTTATGGTTGGGGGGTCACCTAACATGAGGAACCTTATTAAAAGGTCACAGCATTAGGAAGGTTGAGCTCTAAACTGCTTTTGTTTCTTTGTTATTTTTGTTTTGTTTTTGGAATAGGTTATAAGAGTCAGTGAGGAATCCTTGCAGAGCAAACAATTCACAGATTTCACCTTATTGTCTGCTCATTGACTTCAATTTTCATAACTAAACAGTCTCCAAAAGTCTTAGGAATGGTAAACAAGGGCAAATTAAAATTTCTGTTTTGGCAACTAGCATTGAAAGAGATAGTATCTCCCTTCAGTTAAAGCCTGTTTTCTGAAACTCCTTTGAACAGTAGCTGGTTCCCATTTAAATGTTCTTTTTCTTCTTTAAGTGTGAATGTGTGTGTGCGTGTCTGTGTGTGTGTGTGTGTGTGTGTGTGTGTGTATCAGGGTGGGTGTCTGAAGGTCAGAGGATATCTTTGTGGAGTTGGCGCTCTCCCTTCACTTTTATGTGAGTTCAGAGGGTAGAACACAAGTGGCCAGGTTTGTGTTGTGTGGCAAGTATCTTTGCCAGCTGAGCTATCTCACCAGCTCCATTTAAGTGTTCCTTGAAAGCTTTTACGTAGAGGCTCCTGATGATTGATTGAGTGCAGAGGAAGGAGAAAGACAGAAAGCAGGGAAGGGAGTGTTGGATATGAGCAGACATGTATCCATTTGATTCTTTCCAATGAGCTTCTGTTCATTAGCAAGGTCTTCTGGGAAATTAGTAATACTGCACTGGTGTGTCTGCTCCCATCTGCATCCTGAGTGAAGCTGCGCAGATGCAGTATGCATTTATTGTCTTTCTGTCTTGAGAGGAATAATGAAAATCTGAAATACTGATCTATCAGCCTCATACCATGAGGAAAGATCTCATCATGTCCCCTTCTTGAGGAACTATAGACAGTTCTCAAATTTTAAAGTTGTGATCATTTCTTTTCAATAATTGTTTAAAGGAAGAATTGACTGTGCATGCAAAGCCAGCTCATTGGTTTGTACACAGAAATGGAGAAATGAAGCCATAGTCAAAACACAGTGTGGAACACAAAAAGCCACATACCTGCAAAATCTAAAAGGAGAAGAAAAATTGAGTCAGGGGATGAGCTTAATATATTTGTTCATTCTTTTCCCCAGATTGTAGGTCAAGGCCCAGAAATCACAGAGAGCCACGAACTGAACATTCTTTCCATGAAACTCAAATGCCCTGTGAGCCATCTGCAAGCTCCTTTTGAAGCAAAATTGGGCACTAATCCAACTGAAGGGGAGGGGGGACTTAATGACTGAAGGAAGAGGAAAGGCAAGTTTCCAAGAGCAAAGATGTTTTTGTATTTATATAATCAAACCATACTGAATAGAGGATTTTTCTTTTCTAGTGACCTAAATTCTAGAAGGCTGCACACATTGGTCACAATCTTGGATTGGGATTCCCCAAATCAGACACTGACATAGACTGTAAATACAGTTAGTTTACTCGAGAGAAAAGCAAAAAAATGAGTGAAGGTGTTGGAAAAAGAAAAAAAGGAAGCCAAGAAAGAAAAGCTACCTCCACTGTAGCTACACTGCAGAAAAAAAAACAGTAGATGACACGTTGAATTGCTCCAGCTGAGAATAGCAGAACAGAACAACAATTTCTTTAGTTACTAGCAAACACATGCTTGCAGGGTGTTTCCTTTTATGGCATTTCTGTACTATCCTTAGAAAGATGACATCACACAACCAGAAGCTAGCAGTGTCTTGTGTATATGGGGAGGATATTACAGCTCTCTGACAGAACTCTTGGGGATTGCTGTTCAGTCATTTATTTAGTTGTCCTAATAAAATTTAAGGGTGTCAGTAATAAATTGAACCCACTAGAAGCAATACACATTTCCAGTCACATGAGCTTTCACTTTCTGTTAATATCATATTCATTCATTATGATCCTCCTTATAAGATAAACTCTGACAGTATCTTTCTAAAACATATAGCGGTCCACATATTCTAAGAATATTAGTCACATGCTGCTTAGTCCTGGTTGTCAACTTGATTGGATTAAAGAGCACATAGTCGATTTATATTTCACATTTTTGGGTCTGTCTGTTACAGCATGTCCAGAGAGGATTAAATATAGGCACAGACCTATCATAAATTTGGGAGGTACTATCCAATAAGCTTCTGAATCCCTTCAAAAACCTCAATAATTATTTCTTTGAAACAGGACCTCATAGGACTATGCTCAAAATTTCCAGAGTATACACTAACAGAAAGAAAATAAATCAGACTCCCATGTTTGCATTTAGTATAGACATGTTTAGACTCCAAACATTCCTCAGCTGTTCCTCTGAAGGCATGAAATAAATCTCTGACAATACACAATAGCACTTGATAGCATTTGGTTGTGTGTTCTGAAGCAGGTCACAACAGGAAAGGGAATCACAATAAAAGTAACATCTTAGAAATTTATGTGTTCAAAAAAAGCATTCATCAAAGTACGCATCAAGGTTTAGTTCTGTATGTCTACCAGCAGCAAAGACAGCATAAAATAGGACCATGAAAGGGGTGATGACTAAGTATGAAGCAGCTCACAGAAACTCAGGAATGAGGGGTGATCCCACTTGGGAGCATTTACACACTGCAAGTGAGTATCCAGAAACATTTTTTAAATAAAACACTGTGTTTTATTTTTATGAATTTATTATCAGGTAACTAAACTTGAGAAACCCCTACTGCAGGTAGCTGTTTCTTTACATTAATATAAACTTTTCTGGACCTCCATTTTCCTCCCACTTCTCTACTCACCTTCATCAGACCTGCAGATCCTGAACCATAAAAGTTCACTTCCCTTCCCCTACCCATCTTTCCTGCTCACTGAGTCTTCTGGGGCACACCAAGCTACCCCGAACAGCCTGCTTTCACAGGGGGACCCCCGTTATACCCCTATCTCTCTGCCCACCTTCACCAAACTTCCAGATCCTGAACCATACAGATGTCCTGACTCCGAACCATTCAGCCCAACAATACCCATCAGAGGCCTGCCATACCAGGATCATGAGGTTAAACCCCTCCCAATACATATCACAACAGACAGAAACTACAAGGGACCAAAACCATTAAGACGGCTAAAGGCTCTTGAAAGAACATGTAGTCTTCCATTTTCAAATCCTACTTTTAATAAGGGTTCTTAAGTGCTTTAACCTCCCTTCTAGCCCACTGCCCACCAGAGGTAGTGGAAAAGAAAGATTATTAGGATATGGGGGAAGTGGACCTGTTTAGAAATTGTTCTTTGGAGTGATTTCAATCTCCAATTGTCAGAATACCAGGAGTCTAGTACAGTAGTATTAGGATAGAAAACTCAAATCAGCAGCTGTGGCATGACCCAGCAGAAACAGTCAGGCTTCCCTTGAATCAGCATGAGTCAACAATAGTAACCAAGACCAGCAGGGACACCAGAAGTTCTAGGCCGTGATTCTCTCAATGAAGTGAAAATCAGGGAAGAAGACGATGTGAGATCAATGAAGCATTGTAAAGCTAGCTATGCAAGCCTTCATCACTGTTTGTTGAGTCCCATTTATACTTCTTCCAGGCATCACACATCGTTCCATGGGTCTAACCTCACCACATGAGTCTGTCTTAGCAAAACTCCACAAAAGTCTGTATCAGCATCATTCTGCCAATTAGCCCAACTCTGTGGAAGCAGTAAGATGCTGTCAGAACACCATTAGAAGTTTATGGTACATTTTTCTCTATGGAGTTACAACAAATGGAGCTCAGCAACACAATGTAAAGTGAACCAATGCATGCATGCCATTAGAGAGGAATCCTTTATCACACATCCTTTCATATCCTTGCTTTAGCAAAATATTCTTTCACCTGTGTCTGCTTCAGGAAAACACTGTTTCATTTATGTGCCTGAGGAAAACACCACCTGGCACAACTGACTTTCCAAAGAACTGAAGTTTCCACTTCAGAACACAATCAACAAAAGCCAGGGCAATATAGTACCTTTAGAGCACAGCTACCCTAGTACAGCAAGCCCTGGAGCTCCTAACACAAATGCAGCACAATACAATGATGTTAAATCTAATCATATAAAGACCATAGAGACTTTTAAAGAGGAAACAAATAAATCCCTTAAAGATGTACAGAAAAATACAATTAAATAGGTGAAGGAAATAAATAAAACTGTGCAAGACCTGGAAATAGAAGCAATAAAGAAAATACAAACTGAGGGCATCCTGGAGATGCAAAACCTAGGGAGGACACCAGGGAAAGCAGATGCAAAAGTTCTCATTCCATCAATTTAAAAGTACACCAAAGCTCCAGCTAAAGAGAAGCAAGGACACCAAAGAGAGTAGAAGGCACTGAAATCAATTTCAGGACTGAAATCAATCAGTTAGAAATAAAGAAAACAATACAACGGATCAACAAAATGAAGAGTTGATTATTTGAGAACATCAACACGATAGACAAACCCTTAGCCAAACAACCAAAAGACAGAGAGAGAGAGAGAGAGAAAAGAGAGAGAGAGAGAGAGCATGAGAGAGTTCAAATAACAAAATCAGAAACAATAAAGGGAGTCATAACAACTGACATACCAACATGAAATTCAAGGAATCATTAGGTCTTACTTCAAAAGCCTGTATTCCACAAAATTGAGAAATTTTAATTAAATGTATGATACCACTTACCAAAGTTAAATCAAGGTCAAGTAAACTATTTAAATAGACCTATAAACCCTAAATAAATAGAAGCAATCACTAACATCTCTCAACCAAAAAAGCCAAGGACCAGATGGTTTTAGTGCAGATTCTTCCAGACTTTGAAAGAAGAGCTAATACCAACACTCCTCAAACTATTCCACCAAATAGAAACAAAATAAACACTGCTAAAATCATTCAATGAAGTCACAGTCATCCTGCTACCTAAACCACACAAAGACCCAACAAAGAAAGAGAATTTCAGACAGATTTCCCTTATGAACATTGAAGCAAAAATAAAATACTTGCAAACTGAATCCAGGAACACATCAAAAGCATCATCCACCATGATCAAGTAGGCTTCATCCCACAAAAGCAGGGATGGTTCAATATATGAAAATCCATCAATGTAATTCACCATATAAACAAACTGAAAGAAAAAATTGCATTATCATGTCATTAGATGCAGAAAAAGCACTTGACAAAACCCAACACTACTTTATGTTAAAAGTATTAAAGAGATCACGGAAACAAGGCGCATACCTAAACACAATCAAAGCAATATACAGCAAGTCAATAGCCAACGTCAAACTAAATGGAGAGAAATTTAAAGCAATTCTACTAAAATCAGGGAAATGACAAAGCTGCCCATTCTTTCCCCATCTATTTAATATGGTACTTGAAGTTCTATCTGGAATATAAAACCTGAAGGAGATCAAGGGGATATGAATTGGAAAGGAAGAAATCAAAGTATCTCTATTTGCAGATGATATGATAGTATACATAAGCAACCCCAAAAATTCTACCAGAAAACTCCTACAGCTGATAAACCTTTAGCTAAGTGGCTTCATACAATTAACTCAAGAGAAATCTGTAGCCCTCCTTTATACAAACAAAAAATGTACTGAGATAGAAATTAGGGAAACAACACCCATTTCACAAATAATATAAAATATCTTGATGTAACTCTAACCAAGTAAGTGAAAGGCCATCTTAACAAAATAATGCAATATAATACATCGGATATCCATACTGCAATTCTCCATGAATAATTGTCCCAGATAATCAACAATTTTTTAATAGAACTATATTGAAAGAGAAAACTTTTTCAACCTTGCATTATAGAAAACACAATCAACCATAAAAAAATGCTAAGGATTCAATGGCCAAAACAATACCCAATCAACAATAACAAAATTTCAGGAAGACTCACCATCCCTGACCTCAAGCTGTACTCCAGAGTAGTAGTGATAAATACTGCATAGTATTGGTACAGAAACAGACATGTTGATCAATGGAGTCAAATAAAAGACTCAGAAATAAACCCACATACCTATGGACACTTGATTTTTGAAAAGGAGCCAAAACTATACAATGGAGGAAAGAACGAATTTTCAAAAGATAGTGCTGATATAACTAGATGCCTATATGTAGATGAATGCTAATGTATCCATATTTATCACCCTGCACAAAACTCAAGTCCAAGTGGAACAAGGACCTCAAAATAAAACCAAATATACTATCTCTCATAAAAGAGAATATGGGAAATAGCCTTGAATACATCTGTACAGGAGATAATTTTCTGAATAGAAGACCAATGTTTCAGGCTCTAAGAGAAACAATTGATAAATGGGACCTCGTGAAACTAAAAGGCTCTACAAGTCAAAGGATCCTGTAAATAGGACAAAAATGGCAGCCTTCAGACTGGGAAAGGATCGTCACAAACCCTACATCTGACAGAGGGATAATATCAAAAATTTATAAATAACTAAAGAAGTTAGAAGCCAATAACCCAAATAACCCAATTTAAAAATGGGGTACAGAGGTAAAGAGAGAATTCTCAACAGAGGAATCTCAAATGTCTGAGAAGCGCTTAAAGAAAAGTTCAAAGTCCATAGTCATCAGGGAAATGCAAATCAAAACAACTCTGAGGTTCTATCTTACACCTGTCAGAATTGCTAAGATCAAAAACTCAATAGATGGCACATGCTGGTGAGAATGTGAAGCAGGGGAACATTACTCCATTACTAGTGGGAGTGCAAACTTGTATAAACATTTTGGAAATCAATTTAACCATTTCTCAGAAAACTGGGAACAGTTCTATCTCAAGACCCAGCTATGCCACTACTGGGCATATATTCAAAAAATGCTCTACCATCCCATAAAGATACTTGCTCAACTATGTTCATAGCAGCTTTATTTGTAATAGACAGAAACTGGAAACAATCTTGATGACACTCAACTGAAGAATGGATAAAGAAAATGTGGTTCATCTACACAGTGAACTATTATTGTTCAGCTATTAAAAAAACAAAGACTGGAGAGAGGGCTCAGTGGTTAAGAACACTGCTCTTCCAGAGGTCCTGAGTTCAATTTCTAGCAACCACATGGTGGCTCACAACCATCGGCAATGGGATCTGTTGCCCTCTTCTGGTGTGTCTGAACATAGTGACAAAAGAATAATCATGAATTTTGCAGATAAATGAATGGAACTTGAGAATATCATCCTGAGAGAGGTAACAAAAAGCACATTCATGGTATGTACTCACTTATAAGTGGGTATTAGTCATTAAGTACAGAATACCCATGCTACACTCCATAGACCTAAAGAAGCTAAACAAGAAGGAAGGCACAAGCGAGGATGATTGAATCTCACTCAGAAGGAGGAATAAAATAGTCATAAGAGGCAAATGGAGGAGGAAACTCCGTGGGAGAGGGGATGGGGAGGAAAATGGGGGAGGGGGTATGATCAGGTGTAGGAGAGACAGGAGATATGGCAAGATGACCATAAGAGAATGAATTGAAATCTGCAACTGACAACTGATGGGGGTGGGGAGGTGGGAGGCATCTCCAGGAGGTGACAGAGACCTAGGATAAGGGAGGCCCCAAGAAACAATGGGAGTGACTCTAGATGTGACTCCCATTGGTGATATGGAACCTGAAGAGATCTCCTCTTGTAGCCAGGCAAGAACCCCAAGTGGAGTAATAGGGACACCACCCTACTCACAAAACTTTTGACCCAAAATTTATCTTTACTACAAGCAATGTAGTTTTGGGGATAGAGCAGATACTGGGAGAATGGCCAACCAATAATGGGCTCAACTTGAGACCCATCCCATGGGCAAGCCCTGACACTATTAATGACACTCTGTTACATTGGCAGACAGGAGCTTAACATGGCTGTCGTCTGAGAGACTCCATCCAGCAGCTGACTCAGACAGATGCAGAGACCCACAGCCAAACAGTGGATGGAGCTTGAGGACTTTTATAGAAGAACAGGAGGAAGAATTGTGGGCCCTAAAGGGAATAGGAATGCCACAAGAAGACCAACAGAGTCAACTAGCCTGGACCTCTGGGGCTCTCAGAGACTGAACCACCAACCAAAGACCATACATGGGTTGGACCTGGGCCTCCCCACACATATGTAGCAGATGTGCAGCTTGATCTTCATATGAGTCCTGAACAACTGGAATAGGGGCTATTCCAGAGCTGTCTGTGGGATATGTTCTTCTAGCTAGGCTACTAGATGTGGTTGGTTATTCCCATAACTATTTCCATAACTATCATGCCATTATTTCAACAGCAACCATAATTTCTTTGTCAGGTTGTTTTTGTAGCATTTAGATTCTATTCTTGGATAAGACAACTGGTGTCTTTTCTCCACCTAGCCTGCATAGAACCTCTTGGTACTATGAAATCTAGCCTGCAAGAAGAGAAAAGATCATTGTACCTTCCTGGCCAATAACTGTCAGGGAAGTATCCCATGCTTGGCACTGAGAATTTCATTTAATGACTTATGTCTTTTGATAGCAATGTTGCCTGCCCATTTTCTGCTGTCAATTATACAAGCAATGCTTACCTATCTCAGATAAAGTAACATAATTTTAGAGGTTCCACTCCTAGAGTAAAAGCTATTATGACCACTGAGGCATCTGTGAGGGGTCACTTTTCTTTGGTGATATGGCTTCTGGAAGACTACACATGCTGTAATGGATTTTCTTACATACATGTACATATAGTCAACACTACTTGAACTCAGAGGGCTATTAGTAATTATTATTTTAAAAAAGAATATGACTGTATGGGCTGTATGTGCTGAGAGTCCTTTGGGGAAGTAGAAGGAGACAGTAGAGTGTGGATGAGATCAAGATGCATTGTAGCCATGTTTGACATCTTCAAAGAACAAGAATTATGATTCTAAAACAAAAATCACTGTCAATCAACAAAAATTTTTAAAAACAGAGAAAAAAAAGAAACCCTAATTAACTTCAGGTTTCTCTAGATGCTAAAGCATATGAGAAGATCTGCATTCTATGATAGACAGAGAAGCAGTGTAGAAAAGTTAAAAAAAAAATCATACATGAAAACTTACTGTGTTATGTGCCCTTCCCCGGCCTTGAGCAGGCCTGAGACCTTGTTTACCTCAACAGACCAAGTGATAAGGATCTAGGTGGAGTTACCCACCTTGGCTTCGAGGAACTAAAAAAAGAAGAAGAACTGCTCCAGGGCTTGCTTTGAGACATCTCTGGCCACTACCAAGATCGGATTATCCCACCCATCTCTCCGACTGAAACTAGAAAGGGTTTTGGCAGATTTTTCCCTTTAAATTGAGAGCTAAACATTAAACTTCAAGTCTTGATCAGAGAATTTTGTCTTGGCTTCATCTCTTCTCGCCCTCTGTCCCCCTTTCGTTCCCAGCCCCCTTTCAGGTGAACCCAGTTGACTCATGGCCGCAGGCAGCTCCAGGGTTTTAAAAGTGTTATCTCAGTTTGTGGGGTGAAAATTAACGTTTGTAATCACGCCAGCACATTGAATAGTCATTTAGAAAACAATGAAATTTGATATCCCGCCACACTGTAGTAAACTGCAAATGTATCAAGATTACAAATGAACAACACAAAATCATAAATGCTTAGAAGAAAACAGTCATTTTCCTGAGGGGGAAGGACTCCGTGTGAACAAAGTTTCTATGAAGGAAACCCAGGTCTAGTAAGACATTGGTATATAGGAGTATCTGAGTGCAAAGGTGGTTTTATATGAAAAAAAAAAAAAAAAAAAAAAAGGTTGCTGAGATGAATCAGTGAGCTAAGGTGTTTGTAGCCAAGGCTGAGGACATGTGTTCATCCCTGAGGAGTGGAAGGAGATAACTTACTCCTCCAGTTTGTCCTCTGACCTTCACACATAGCAAATGTGTGTGCATACACACATTTATACACAGACACACACATATACACACACCAAGTAAATGTAATCTTTAAAATCACAAATAAAAAAAACTGAGAGAAAATATTTGTAATTAGCAACAGTCTAATAAGCAACACAAAATACTCATAATATTTAAAATTAAAAGTATCAGATAAATGACCAAAACCCCTGAGTGGATAGTTGACAATACACTGAATGAATATTTGCTTGTTTTTCTTACATAAAAATGGAAACTAAAATTATATTGGACTATACCCATTGACTCGCAGAAAAATACAAGTTTGACTACATATACTATTGGTGAAACTCAGGAATGAAGACATTAATACACTCAAGGGAGTCCAATGTGATACCAGCCCTTTTATAAAAGATAACCTAACAAGCCATTATCCAGATCCCTCTTCAAGGGATTACTAAGAAGACCTACATTCTATGGTAGAAAACTATACCCACAGTGCCATGCTTCACTTGTAACAGTGAAGTGCAGGAAATAACCCAGACACCCACAGGGGAAAGACTGACACTATAGTACATCTATCAAGAGTTCTGGAACACTAATAACCTGGGAAATTCCACATGACTCCCCAAGCTCTGCCTATTGTTTTGTTGTGGGTCTCTGTATTGGTTTTCATTAGCTGTTGGATGAAGCCTCTCAAAGGACAGTTATGTTAAGGTCTTGCCTGCAAGCATAGCAGAGGATCATTAATAGTGTCAGGGGTTGGCCCTCTCCCATGGTGTGAATCTCATGTTTGACCAGTCATTAGTTGGCTATTCCCTCAATCTCTGCTCCATCTTTATCCCTGCATATCTTGTAGGCAGGGCAAATTTTGGGTTGAAGGTTTTGTGGGTGGGTTGGTACCCTCCTCCCTCCACTGGAAGTCCAGCCTGGCTACAGGAGGTGGCCACTTCAGGCTCCATATTCCTGAGGCTAGGAGTCTCAGCTAGGGCTACCCCTATATCCTCCAGGAGCCTCTCTTGTCCGAGGTTTTCAGCCCATCCCAGAGATGGCCCTTCCCACTGTTTTCCCTTCTCTCTCACAGACCTTTTACTTCCCACCCCTGCTCTCTCCATATCTGATCCCAAATCCAGTTCCCCTCTCCCTTCCCACTCAGCTCCCACTCTCCATCCACCTCCAATAGCCATTTTATTTCTCTTTCTGAGTGAGATTCAAGCATCTTCCCTTAGGCAGGGCTCCAAGAATCTGTGGAAGAGTTGGGGAAGGATTGAGGGAGCCTGAGGGGTCAAAGATTCCACAAGAAGACCTATAGCTCCAACTAACCTGGGGCCATGGAGGCTCCCAGAGACTGAACTACCAACCAAAAAGCATGCATGGACTGGACCTAGCACCCCTACACCTGTGTTGCAGATGTGTAGCTTGGTCTTCATGTGGGTTCCCCAACAATTGGAGTGGGGGCTGTTTCTGACTTAGACTCTCTTGCTTACCTTTGGAAAGTTTTCCCCTAGCCTTGTCTAGCCTTAGTGGGAGAGGCTGCACATAGTCCTGATGAGATTTGATGTGCCAGAGTGGATTGGTACACAGGGAAGTAGGACTCCTCTTCTCTGAGAAGGGGAGGAGGTGTGGGAGAGGGAGTGTGGGACTAGGAAGAGTGGGGGAATGGGTACTTCAATCAGGATGTAAAGCGAGTAAATTAATAAATTAATGGGAAAAAAGAGCCTGGAAAACCTTCAGGGTAGATTATTAGGTACAAAGAAATAAAAATGCAAATCCAAACAAATGAAAACCCCAAACTTGAGACAAATGCCAAATCAAGGAATAAGGGAAATGGATAATAACACCAAATAAAAGAAAGGATCTGATGTCTATATTGACAACTGTTTTTTTTGTTTTTTTTTCTTTATTTTTGGGTTTTTTTTACTACAAATTAGAAGAGAAAGGCATGGTTTTGGAGGAAAGTGACAATCAATACATGAAAAGAATGACAGAAAAATTATCAGTTCATAACCACATGATGGTTCTGATCAATTCAAGCAAAAAAATTCCTAATGGATTATTACATTGTTTTGTGAAGAACTTAGGAGCAAAATAGGATAGTTTGAGAAAGTCAAAATATTTTCCCAGAGATATTAATTAGTGACAGTTTTTGGTTTTTTCCAGGGAAGGGGCTCCTGTATGTGCTTAGCTAGGTTATTGGGCTGTGTTGGCTCCACATTTTATGATATCCTTTTGCTCAGTGTGAGTCACTGTAAGACTATTGGTTCAGCTGAGTGCTAGAAAGGAAGCTAGCACAGCCTCTTGTTGGTTCATGTTCTTCACTATATATTCTAAAGCAGTTTTCTGAAGATGTCTTCCATTGGTATGAATGCTTGCATATAAAATTTATAATAAAGAAAGCAACGGATCAGTCAAAGAAAAAGAAATATACCCATGAATGTCTGTTAAGGAAAAATGCAAGTTAAAAACATTGTGCTTTCTTTCAAAAAGGTTTCCAAGAGAATTAAATGGGGGAAGGGCAACACATTTCTTGTAAAATTATTTAAAATAATTTTAACACGCAGCTGTGGATATGGTCCAGTGTTTAAGAGCACTTCTACTAATGCAGAGGACTTGGTTTTGATTTTCAGCACCCATATCAAGCTTCTCACAACCACTTGTAACTCAAGTTCCAGGGCTCATGATGCCACCTTCTGACTTGCTCAGACATCTGTATGCATTTGGTATACAGACAGAGAAACAGGAGCAAACATATAGAAATTTCAAAAATTAAATAAAAAGATAACTACTAACGATGTAGACAAAAGAGGGTATTCATAAGCCAACAACTAAAGTTGGATCAGTGTACCAAACATTTGAAGTTGGTACAAAAAGGGTAGCACACTTAAATAAACTGTTTAGAGGACCAAGCAACTGAGTACATTGCTCTGACCTGAGGTTAGCAACATATTCATAGACCAACATATTCAAAGAAATCCAGAAGATAAATCAGATGTTATCAAAATTAAAATCTCTGTGTTTCGAAGGACACCATCCAAAAAATCAAAATAACAACCCACATACTGGGAAAAAACAACTTAAATCTCCTATCTCAAAGAAGAACTAAAATATGCAGAAACCAGTTGCAAACAAAGGTTAGAAGCTGAAAGAAACTGAAAAGTAAATAAGCAAAGAGATTGACTGTGTATTGCTCCACACATAAAACAAATTGTCCAAAGACTTACTCTTGAATGGCAGCAGGAAGGCACTGAGAAACAAGTTACAAGCTTTTCCCATACAAAGAGGAGTGGCCAGCTTTCCAGACTAAAAAGGCAGAGTCCAGGACTCCCTGGGGTAAGCCCTTGATGGGCTCACTGCAGGACTGATGTCCCACCCTGTGCAGAGGAAATTCTCATTAAGCAGCTTTTAAGACACTTCATGAATGAACAATAGATGTGTACCTGTTGTCATATGCCAGGACAAAAGGTCTTCAATTCATTTTATATTTGTATCTTTCCTCTTCTTAAAGAACAACTCTGGTTCCTACCTTCATAAATATATTTAATCATTTGTTTAAGCAAAGCGTCCTGAGATTGAAATCACTGTTAGGATCATACCTACAAAATGGCATTTTTTTCAATGGTAAGTTCAGAACTTGACAATGAAAAATTCTCATTTATTTTCATTGGGTGTTTTACTGTCAAAAATAAAAATTTCAGAAAATAAGAAAAATGTTCTGGGAAAGATTTGGATCCAGGACTCCAACACAGGACAGCAATACTCTTATTTCTTATTATGCCCAGGCCCAACTCCATCATGCTAAATTGACATGTACAAGACCAGGCTATGAAAACATTACAGTGTCTATAAATCTTGGTGGTTAGTCCTCTTCACACTGACAGCAGTATACCCCTAGGACAGACACAGACATGCTTCAGCAGGAATAAGCGATAGAAACGTGGCAACACTCAGAACTGTGCCAAGCACAGCCTCCCTCCACAGACGACATCAAATAATTCACATGGAACAGATGTTGCTACTTATTTGAGAACACTTACTGCACATCCTCCCTCATAACCTGCCTTCAGGGTAAAACTATATTAGGAACCAGAGCTAATCCCCCTGCCAATTAGAACTGTCTGGAAGAAGTGGATCCCTAGCTCTCTTCAGCATCATAGAACTCTTAAAAACATTTTGAGATGAGCTTTCCTAGAAGACTCAAGTCATCACAGCTCTGGTGGCTGACTTAGAAAACACATCTAATTTCTTTTCCTCCCTTAGTCAATTTTCCTTCAAAATATATAAGCTAATTTGGAAATATAAACTGAGCTAGAATTTAGCCATTAAAAATATACCATACTAGGACTAGAGAGATGGCAGACTCAGTGTTAACGATTGGGTTAAGCATTGGGCTTTGGTTTCCAGAATCACATAGCATCTTACAAGCACATATAACTTGAACCTGACTCACTCTTCTGACCTCTGACACCAGTTATATACACGGTGCGTGTATACATATGTGTAGGCAAAACGCCATGCATAAAAATAAATCCCAAAGTATACCATAATGCATTTTAAGGAGATAAAACAGCAAAATAAACCAATCATAATAAAAGTAAGGTATAGGTAAACATCTCTCTGATTATCTTAATAAGTATCAAATTGAAGATCCAGATATAAATCCACATAATTATGGACACCTGATTTTTGATAAAGAAGACAGAAATATGCAATGGAAAATAAAGCATCTTTAGCAAATGGTGCTGTTTTAACTGGATGTTGGCATGTAGACAAATGTAATTAGATACATATATGTCACGCACGACAAAACTCCAGCCCAAGCAGACAAAAGATCTCAACATAAAACTAGACACACGAACTATTAGAAGAGAAAGTGGAGAATAGCCTTAAAAACATAAGCACAGGAGACAACTTCCTGAACAGAACACCAATGGTGCAAGAATTAAGATTGACAATTAATAAAGGGGACCTCATGAAATTGAAAAGCTTCTGTAAGACAAAGGATGCTGTCAATAGGGAAAAACTGCAGCCTACAGAGTGGGAAAAGATTTTCAACAACTCCACATCCAATAGAGGGCTAATATCCAAAATATATAAAGAACTCAAGAAACTAGATATCAACAAACCAGACAATCCAATTAAAAAATGAGGTATAGAGCTAAATAGAATTCTCATTAGAGGAATCGCAAATGTCTGAGAAGCACTTAAATACATGTTCAATATCTTTAGCCATCAGGGAAATGCAAATCAAAACTACTTTGAGATTCTATCTTACATCTGTCAGAATGGCTAAGATCAAAAACACATGTGACAGCTCATTTTGTGGAGCAAGGGAAAATGAACACTCCTCTATTGCTGGTAGGAGTACAAACTCAGACACTCACTCTGGAAATCAATATGATGGTTCCTCAGAAAACAGAGAATTGATCTACTTCAAGATCCAACTATATCATTCTTGAGCATATATCCAAAAGACACCACATCCTAACACAAGGGTACTTGCTCAACTATGTTCATGGCAGCTTTACTTATAATAATCAGAAATTGGAAACAATGTAGATGTCCCTTGACTGAAGAATGGAAATCTGGTACATTTATACAATGGCGTATTGCTCAGCTATTAGAAAAAAATGACATCATGAAATCTACAGGCAAATGGATAGAAATAGAAAAAGTCATCTTGAACAATACAACTCAGACCCAGAAAGACAAACATAGTTTGTACTCACTTATAAGTAAATATTAGTTCTTAGGTAAAGGATAATCACACTATATCCACAGATCCAGAGAAGTTATATAAACAGGAGAGGTCTGGGGTTTGGGGGAAAACATGGTTCTCCCTGGGCAGGGGAAATAGAATAGATTTTGTGGGTGGACTTAGGGCAGGTGGGGATAGGAACAGAACGGATCAGGGAGGGGAGAAAGGGATGGCGGGAGAGTGTACAGAGAGAGAAATGACTGATATTGGTAGGCATTTGAAGGGTAATAGGGAAACCTGGTATAGTGGAAACTTCCTGGAACCTATGAGGGTGACCCTAGTGAGGACTCCTAGTAATAGACGATATGGAGCCTGAATGAGTCATCTTCTGAAACAAGACTAGGCTCCTAGAGGTGGGACTACCTATCCAGCCAAATAACCTATGACCCACAACTTTACCTGCAAGCTGGCCTAGGGCAGTCGTGGCTCAGAGCTTGTGAGAGTGGCCAACCAATGACTGTTTTAACTTGAGGCCCACACCACAAGAAGGAGTACATGCCAGATACTGCCTATATGACCAGGATTCCAAAGCTGGATGACTGAGAGACCTGAGGTAGAACCAAACAAGACTGCCAAAAAAAAAAAAAGGCAATGAAATGATTCCTAATGGCCCAATTGTCATCATAGAGGGTATATGACTAGTCTTATTGCATCTTGCTATACATATATGTTATGCTTGCTAGATGTCCCTGGAAGGCCTGTTATTTTCTGAAGTGAAATGGAAAAACAGTGAACTGGGAGAAAGAGGACATGATGGGAGATAGGGAGGAGGAGGTAGAGGGGAGGCTGTAGTTGGGATGTATTGTGTGGAAAGAAGGATAAACAAATATGATAAACTATAGAAAACCTTCTAAACTTAAAAATGAGAACAATTCACAGGGAAGTATAATATATTTAAATATATAAAATTTAAATAGAACAAATAATTTAAGGGCAGCAGTGATAAACAAACATTAAGCACTCAATTAGGAAAATATTTCTACAAACTCTAGTTTACTACTCTATTGGTCAATAAGAAAACTCAAATAGAAAAAAAAAAACTGTCCATGATAGAATAAAAATATTGAATATAAAGAGAAAATTTCAACAAGTGAAAATTTAAAGTGAAAAGTCAAAGAAATTCAAGGTATCATTTATTCACTCAACAAATTTAAAATTATCTCAATATCTTAAGAGCTATACATTGTATGGGATTCATTAAGTGGGGTTACCCGTCTTATTATTCTACCTATGTTAAGTCATTGCACCTTTATAATAACCCTATGATATTAACTATTACTGTTAACATCCCACTTAACCAATGGAGAAGGTGAAATGCCCACTGTCACATAACTTCACATTATAACGTCATGATTGCAGATAGTGCATTTCAGAACCATTCCCTCTGTTACTTTGTAACATTATTCTGCCTGAAGGAAGGGCTTGTTCCAGTTGTATTTATTTATGGCTGGCTAGAGGTACATATGTGCAAGATTGGTTGAACACTATATACACACACACACACACACACACACACACACACACACACACATATGTGAACACAATATGAATATATATATATGTATGTATGTGTGTGTCAAGAACTCACAGCAGCTGTGGCTGTCAGTGTAAGAACTACACAAGATCAAGCCAGTCAACATTGCAGCATGGACAGGGGAGGGGCTCATGAGCCTCCACCTCCATCAGAGGACTTATTGACAGTTATCAGCTGCTAGGGGAGGAGTGTTAGTTTTCTTTAGGAGTTAGGTCAATGGTGTGTTAACGTCCTATAGTAGCTGCCCAAAAATGGAAGATACATAGAAGTGGAAGATAATAGAAGTTTATCATATGCACAGATGAAATTGTAGAAGCATTAAAAACTTATAAATGAAAAACCAAAAGAGTCTTGACTGTTGTATTTTCAGCCCATATTTGCCATTTTGACTTCTAGGAATCTATATGAAAATACCTCAATTGAAACTGAATTAAAGAGAGAAGCTCATGTCCACATTATCTAGAGTCATAAATGGAAACTAGGGAATATGCCACATATATGAGGTTAATGCTAATTATATTTTTAGGTAAAGACATACTTGACATAAAAAATTAAAGTCACAGGTAAGATATTCATGACGTTCATGATCTGGAGAACTTATTTATTTAAAGATTTATAGATTGTTCTCTCTCTCTTTGTGTGTGTGAGTGTGTGTGTGTGTCTGTATGTACACACATGAGAATAGCATCCATAGAGGCCAAAAGAGGGCATCAGATCCCTTGGAGCTGGAGTTACTGGTGATTGTCAGCTAACATATGTGTGCTGGGAACCAAACTCTGATTATCTGAAAGAGCAACAAGAACACTTAACTGTTGAACCATCTATCCAGCCCTCATCAAAGTAGAGCTATTGGTAATGAATAGTATTTATCAGAAAGCATAGCAAGGTTCCCTGCTTGGCAGAGCAAGCTAACCTTACTCTGTGGCAGGCAGCCACCATATTAAGTAAATAGATTATACACAAATCAGAAAGTGAGATTAAGAAGGGCAGTTAAGACTTCCCTTCCGCCCCTCATAAGGTCCTTTTGGCTGGGGCAGACACTTAGCTGATCTGCTCCCATGAAGACAACATATCCTGAGCCATCCTAGAGGAACCACTGCACTCAGAGCAGGGAAGGAATCACTGCACTCAGAGCAGCAGGATTTCAGGATCCCAGAGGCAGTCTGAGTCCCAGGAGCTGTTAAACCCAGGAGCTCAGGATCACAGAGACATCTAAACTCTGAAGAGTTCGGACAGAAGCAAGATAACTGGAAAGACAGGCTCCAGTCAGAGACAGTGAGTGCAGGAAGCACTAGAGACAACCAGATAGCTAAAGGCAAGCGCAAGACATGAGCAACAGAAACCAAAGTTATCTGGCATCATCAGAACCCAGTTCTCCCACCATAGCAAGCCCTAGACACCCCATCATACCAGAAAAGCAGGATTCAGAATAAAAATCACTTCTCTTGATGATAATAGAGGACTTTAAGAAGGACATAATTCCCTTAAAGAAATACAGGAGAACACAGGTAAACAAGTAGAAGCCCTTAAAGAGAAAACACATAAAACCCTTAAAAAATTGCAAGAAAACACAACCAAACAGGTGAAAGAATTAAACAAACAGTATCTAAAAATGAAGTAGAAACAATAAAGAAATCTCAAAAGGGAGACTACCCTGGAGATAGAAAACCTAGGAAAGAGGTCAGAAGTCATAGATGCAAGCATCACCAACAGAATACAAGAAATAGAAGAGAGAATCTCATGTGCAGAAGATACCATGGAAAACATTGACACAACTGTCAAAGAAAATACAAAATGCAAAAACCTCCTAACCCAAAACATACAGGAATCCAGACACAATGAGAAGACCAAACCTAAGGATAATAGGTATAGATGAGAGTGAAGATTCCCAATTTAAAGGGCCAGTAAATATCTTCAACAAAATTATAGAGGAAAACTTCCCTAACCTAAAGAAAGATGTCCATGAACATACAAGAAGCTATAGAACTCCATGTAGACTAGACCAGAAAAGAAATTCCTCCTATCACAGAATTCTATCAGATCTTCAAGGAAGACCTAATATCAATTCTCTTCAAACTATTCCACAAAATAGAAAAAGAAGGAACACTATCCATTTTGTTTTATGAAGCCACAATTATACTCATATTTAAACCACAAAAAGATAGAACAAAGAGAGAAAACTTCAGACCAATCTCCCTTATGAATATCAATGCAAAAATACTCAATAAAATTCTGGCAAACCAAATCCAAGAACACATCAAAACAATCATCCATCATGATCAAGTGGGCTTTATCCCAGGAATGCAGGGATGGTTCAGTATTCGGAAATCCGTCAATGTAATCCACTATATAAACAAACTCAAAGGAAAAAAACACAGGATAATCTCACTAGACACTGAGAAAGCATTAGACAAAATTCAACATCCCTTCATGGTAAAAGTCTTGGAAAGATCAGGAATTCAAGGCCCGTACCTAAACATAGTAAAAGCAATTTACAGCAAACCAGTAGCCAACATCAAACTAAATGGAGAGAAACTGGAAGCAATCCCACTAAAATCAGAGAGTAGACAAAGCTGCTTACTCTCATCCTTCCTATCCAATATAGTACTGGAAATCTTAGCCAGAGCAATTAGACAACCAAAGGAAGTCAAAGGGATACAAATATGAAAGGAAGAAGTCAAAATATCACTATTTGCAGATGATATGATAGTATACTTAAGTAACTCCAAAATCTCCACCAGAGAACTCCTAAATTTGATAAATAACTTCAGCAAAGTGGCTGGATATAAAATCAACTCAAACAAATCAGTAGTCTTCCTCTACTAGACGGATAAACAGGCTGAGAAAGAAATTAGGGAAATGACACCCTTCACAATAGTCACAAATAATATAAAATACCTTGGTGTGAATCTAACCAAGCAAGTGAAAGATCTATATGACAAGAACTTCAAGTCTCTAAAGAAAGAAATCGAAGAGATCTCAGAGGATGGAAAGACCTCCCATGCTCATGGATCAGCAGGATTAATATACTAAAAATGGCCATCTTGCCAAAAGCAATCTACAGATTCAATGCAATCCCCATCAAAATTCCAAATCAATACTTCATAGAGATAAAAAGAGCAATTTGCAAATTCATTTGGAATAACAAAATACCCAGGATAGCAAGAACTATTCTCAACAATAAAAGAACTTCTGGGGGAATCACCATCCCTGTCTTCAAACAGTACTACAGAATAATAGTGATAAAAACGGCATGGTATTGATACATAGGCAGGCAAGAAGATCAATGGAATAGAATTGAAGATCCAGAAATGAACCCACACACCTATGGTCACTTGATCTTTGACAAAGGAGCTAAAACTGTCCAGTGGAAAAAGGACAGCATTTTCAATAAATGGTGCTGGTTCAACTGGAGGACAACATGCAGAAGAATGCTAATGGATCCATTCTTCTCTCCCTGTACAAAGCTCAAGTCCAAGTGGATAAAGGACCTCCACATAAGACCAGACACACTGAAACTAATAGAAGAGAAGGTGGGGAAGACCCTTGCATATCTAGGCACAGGGAAAAGTTCCTGAACAGAACACCAATGACTTATGCTCTAAGAGCAAGAATTGACAAATGGGATCTCATAAAACTGCAAAGTTTCTGTAAGGCAAAGGTCACTGACAATAGGACAAAATGGCAACCAACAGATTGGGAAAAGATCTTTATCAATCCTACATCTGATAGAGGGCTAATATCCAATATATACAAAGAACTCAAGAAATTAGACTCCAGACAATCAAATAACCCTATTTAAAAATGCGACACAGGGCTAAACAAAGAATTCTCAACTGAGGAAATTAGAATGGCTGAGAAGCACCTAAAGAAATGTTCAACATCCTTAGTCATCAGGGAAATACAAATCAAAACAACCCTGAGATTCCACCTCACACCAGTCAGAATGGCTAAGATCAAAAACTCAGGTGATAGTAGATGCTGGCAAGGATGTGGAGAAAGAGGAACACTCCTCTATTGTTGGTGGGATTGCAAGATGGTACAACCACTATGGAAATCAGTCTGGTGGTTCCTCAGAAAATTGGACATATCATTACCTGAGGACCCAGCTATACCACTCCTGGGCATATACCCAGATGCTCCAACATATAACAAGGACATATGCTCCACTATGTTCATAGCAGCCTTATTTATCAAAGCCAGAAGCTGGAAAGAACCCAGATGTCCTTCAACAGAGGAATAGATATAGAAAATGTGGTACATTTACACAATGGAATGTTACACAGCCATTAAAAATAATGAATTGTGAAATTCTTAGGCAAATGGATGGAACTAGAAAATATCATCCTGAGTGAGGTAACCCAATCACAAAAGAACACACACAGTATACACTCACTGATAATTGGATATTAGCCCAAAAGCTCACAATATCCAAGATACAACTCACAGACCACATGAAGCTCATGAAGAAGGAAGACCAAAGTGTGGGTGTTTTGGTCCTTCTCAGATGGAGTAACAAAATACTCATGGGAACAAATATGGAGACAAAGTGTGGGACAGAAACTGAAGGAGGGGTCATCTGAAGACTGTTCCACCTGGGAATCCATCCTATGTGCAGTCACTAAAGGTGGACACTGCTGTGGATGCCAGGAAGTACATGCTGACAGAAGTCTGATATAGCTGTCTCCTTAGAGGTTTGCCAGACCCTGACATATACAGTGGTAGATGCTCACAGCTAACCATTGATCTGAGCATGGGGTCCCCAATGGAGGAGTTAGAGAGAAGACTGAAGGAGCTGAAAGGGTTTGTGGCCTCATGGGGAGAGCAACAATACTAACCACCAGAGCTCCCAGGGTCTACACCACCAGCCTAGGAGCACATAGGGAGGGACCCATGGTCCAGCTGTATATATAGGGGAGGATGGCCTTGTTGGGCATAGGTGGGAGAGGAAGTCCTTGGTCTCATGAAGGCTGGATGCCTTATTGTGGGGGAATTTGAGGGCAGGGAGGTGGAACTGGATGGGTAGGTGAGGGCACACCCTCATAGAAGCAAGAGGAGGGGGATAGTATAGTGGGTTCCTGGGTGGGGGTTAAATGGGGAAAGGGATAACATCTGAAATATAAATAAAATATTTATATATATATACATATATACATACATATATATATATGTATATCTCCAATATATAGAACAGCATGATGGGGGCTGAGGAATGCTGGGATGGTACACACAGCTTCCTAACAAAATCAAGTACCAAAAACTTACTGAGACCGAGATTTGGGCAAAACTCAGAGGAGGTGGGATTTACTAGGTGAATACCAACGATAAGGTATTTTAGGTAAAGAGAACAGCCAATGAAAGAGAAGCCTAGGCTCAGCACTAGATGATATCAGGACTGTGTGTGAAACTTCCACATCCATAAGGCTGGTCTGCTGTGACTCTTATGACCCTCTTCCTGTTTGTAGGCCTTTGTTTGCAGACCATGAATCATACCAAGCCCTGCACTCTGTGGCCTTTCACAGCCTCCAAAACAGGAATCACCTGATTAACTAAGGAATCATTGAGCAAACACCCAAGGCTGCCTGCTTTACAGCAGGATAATTTGAGTTCTTCTCTGCCTGCTGGAGCATATTTCTCAAATATTGACTAAGGCACAGGAACTCCTGGAAATGCTTGTTCAAGTGCAGATTCCATGTCAGTAGGTCTGGGGTGAGTCTTGGCATCCTCTAACAAACTCCTAGGCAAAGTCAATGCAGTGGGCCCTTAGGCCATACTTTAAATACTAAGGCTATAGAGTTATTCTGTGGGATTGGCACCACCCCCTCACAGCATACACATCATTTGCCAGTTTCCTGGGGGTCAGTGACTCATTTCCTCTCCTCCACATAGTGCTACTTCAGAATTACCCATAACATAAACTAGTTCCAGTCACTGAATCTGAAGATGTGGTTCTGGGAGAGACTTCATCATAGAAATATGTCTGTTGAGCTCATGGAAATTAGTGGATCCTGCTGCCTGCACCAGAATAGATGGAGTCAATAGAGGAAAAGAAAGAGTTTGGAGATAAAGAGAACATACAAAACTGCTGTATGATTTCAGGTTTATCTTCCTCAGAATAAAATTTAAAATCTTAAAAGTGACTATAGTCTTTAGAGGAGGATGGCATGCTGAGATGCATTAATAATTTTATCCCAGGGTAGGGTTAAGGGCAGAAACAGAGAGACCAATCAGAGGTCAGTGCAGGCACAGGGCACTGACGATAGAGGAACACTGTCAGGTGTTAGAAGGAGTCAGATTTGTGAACTTGATAAAGGACTCAGATTCTACAATATTTAATTGAAGCAATGAAGTGAACAGTTGAATTACAGCAGTTTGGAAAAGATGTTGATACTGGGAAATACAAATGACCACATGTATAGGTCATTTGCAAACTCCAAGTAAGCAATTAGATGGTAAGTGCAAATGAAAGAAAGAGTCAAAAAACTCATCCGTAGACTGGGTCAACCATATGAAACTGAACGTTCACACTTGAAGTCAAGAGAGCTCAAGTCCTTGTAATTGTGTTTATTGTCACCAGCCTGACTTTAGCATTATTTCTATTGAATTAAAGACCCATAGGACATTCAGCTTGTCATGCTTTCTATGTCATGACGGTCCTGCCACTTGGGACAATATGAAATTAAGAGTTGTGACAACTCAAAGCAAGACAACACAGTTAAGTGAGAGTTCACAGAGCCCATTTCTTGCTAGTTCTATCCTCTATGAGGGCAGAGTGGCCAGAGCCTGATAACTTCTGATAGAAGCATCCTTATCTTCCCACCTCTGCACACTGTACCCAGGATCTTCTCAAATGAGTCACCGGAGACTGTGCAAGTTTATACTGTCACAGAAAGTCAAAGTAAGAGCACCATGGGAATTCTCTGGACTGCTCTGTTCTTCTAATGACCCCAATTTCAGTATAGATTACTAAACTTCTCTAATTCCATAAAAGAAAAGCCAACTTAAGCCAGATGGGTGGGATTAACTTAACACTGTAAGTTCCAAGAAGAGTTGCAATAGACCAGAGATGCATAGAAGAGGACCTGGCTCAGAGCAAGACAGAGTGTGACAAAGTCTCCTTTGCACTGTTTTTCTTACAAATGTAAAAAGTATAGCTCAAAGTGATAGCTGACCAGATATCACAGGCACACTGGAATGCCTCCCCAAACCTCTCCCACACAAAGAGGCATCTAAAGAGCAGAGAGGATATTTCTATGACAGCCCTCCCTCAATGACTTTAGGAAACTCACACTTCCCTGAGGTTCTTGTCTCAGTACATGGATTGAAGGCTTTGGACTGGATAGGGATTCTCCCACCTGAGGAAGACAGAAACCTAAGCTACCTTATCTGTCTGGAATGTTCTAGTATGGCTCCAGGAATCTTTGGCCTCTGCACTTCAGCACCAGTGAGCATCCCAGGTCAAGAATTATTGGATATGGTCTAGGGAGCCCCTTAAGCCCTAGCATGTCAGGATTTGGGGGACATCTGGGTAGTTTTGAAACTTCTTTATGAAAACCACAAGAGTGAAATATGTAGAAGCAACAGAATCCCTGGGATGGAAAGGCCAGTGCTCTTGGGAAACCTATCAACTTGGTAGTAGCCTACCATGATAATTCAGTGTGTGTGTGTGTGTGTGTGTGTGTGTGTATAAGTTCACAGGTGTTTGTGTTCCTTTGTGTGCATCTATGTAGAGGCCAGAGGTTCATCTCAAGTGCTGTTCTTTACGTGCTACCTACCTTGGTTTTTGAACAGGATCTCTCACTGCTCTAACACTTACCAAGTAGGCAAAAATGGCAGTCCAGTGAGCTCTGGGATACAGCCCATCACTACTTCCTCAGTGTTGATCTTGTAAATGTGCCTTACTGTACCCATCATTTATGTGTCTTTGGGCATCAAACTCTGGCTTTCATGCTTGTGTGGCAAGCACTTTGCTCACTGAGCTATCTTTCCAGCTCCATAAATGACAATCATTCTTTGTAGCTACAAGTCACAGACTGCCAGATTGCAAAGTCCCCAGCACACATTTGCAAGGTAGAGGGATTTATGCCTGCATCTCATCTTTCCTACCTCTCTCTAGCATCCATCATTCCCATTCAAGAAACTACGTCTTCTTCTGTTTAACTTTTCTGCTGTGTGGATCCTCTGTGAGCCTCGGCTTTAGACGTCTCACCCTGGACTCTCTGCTTTCTACCACCCCAGCCTCATCCATCCTCATTTGCATTGATGGTGTCTTGGATGATGGAAAGTTTCTCATCACCTGCAGAAATTGGCTCCACATTCCTATCTGAGTAATGGTGTTAGGGCTCTCACCCACATTTATCTCTCTGTAATAATGTCAGAGCACTGGATACTACCCAGAGACAAAGATTTCATCCAGAAATTGGCTTAAGATTTAAAGTGAGGTAGAATAAGTTCAATAGCATTTGAAGAGGGCATCTCATATACAAGTTTCATGGGGAGAAGCTAGGCTTTTGGGAAGGTGGTTCATTAACTGATTATCCATTGGTTTAAAGTTTCATTATTCCTAGTGGAGAATATGGATTTTCTTTTGCTATACAAGTGATATAAGCCTATATTTTTAAAAGAAACAAAAAGAAAGAACTTGAAATATTTCCTTGGATACAGAGCATATACGTGTGTGTGTGTGTGTGTGTGTGTGTGTGTGTGTGTGTGTGTGTGTGTGTGTGTCTGTGTCTGTGTCTATGATAAGGTGGTTGCAGGACCTTCTTTTGAGCTCCTTGCCCTCATTTCAAAGTAATCTAGCTCTCTATATTGCTTATTCTTTGTAATAACAATGGGGTCATCCATTGTATCCATGAATGTCCTATACTCTTTTATTCATTTATTTATTTCATGTGAGTGTGTATGGAAACCACTGGATAACCTTGGGTGTTCTGCCATGAGACATGGTCTCCTATGAGGTGACAGACCAAAATGCCCCAGGGATCTACTTGTCTCCATGACCCTGGTGATGTGATTATATGTATGTAACACCATTCTAGACATTTTTTGAAAAAAATATTTTTTTTTAGTTTTTGAGATTATAATGGAATTACATCATTTTCTTCTTCCCATCCCTCCTTCCAAACCCTCCCATATTGCTTTCCTTGCTCTTTGTCAAACTCATGGCCTTGTTTTCATTAGTTTTTCTACATGCATATATGTATATGTATGTATATACTACTAAATACATATACAACCTACTTAGTTTTTATAATATTACTTGTATGTACACTTTCAGGGCTGATCATTTGGTGCTGGATACCAATTGGCTAATTCTTCCCCAGGGAGGGCTATTTCTCCCACTCTCAGCAATCCTTACTTGTCTGTAGTTCTTTGTGCAGGGTTAAGAGCTTCTAGGCTTTCTGCAAATGCAAATTTTCATGTCTGTTGTTGTCTTTGTTCATCTCATATTTAGACAGTCATGTTGGTGAGACTTTATGCAGGAAGTTTTAGCATATACAACCTCATAGCAAAGTCCCTCTTTCTCTGGGTTTTATAATCTTTCTGCCCCCTCAACTGCAATCAATGTTCCCTGAGCCTTAGGTGTAGGAGTTGTATTATAGATATGTCCTTTGAAATAAAGCTCTATAACTCTGGATTTTAATGGTTGTGGTCTTCTTCAATGGTTTCTGCCAGTTGAAAAGTGTGTTGCTGTAGTTGTAGTTGTTACTGTTTTTGTTTTGATTCAGGATGAAGACTACATTTATTTCTGGGTATAAAAATAAATATTTAGAATGTAATTAGGGATTATATTGGTTTAGTAAAGTGGTGGTTGTGGATTCTCTCCCAAAATACATGGCTTCACTAGTTATGGGTTGTCATGGTTTACTTTTGTTGAGCAGATCTTACATCCAATGAGAGAGCTGTTGGTTACTATCAGTGTATGCATGCCACTACTGCACCCTTAGGCTTATCAATACTTTTCTGGTCATTTTTGTGGTTCATAGGCATTGTAGCTGAGTAGGACTGTTGGTTGCTATCCTCCTTTAGAAGCTTGCATGGTGCCTTCTGGTACCATGTAAGCTAGTACTCAGGAAAGAGGCTTTCAGGTCAGTTCCAGGCCAGTGGTCTCTGAATCCTGTGCCTGATGTGCATGGTGTCTTAAGCAGTAGGGACTATCCTCCACCTCTGGGGACAACCAAGAGTAATATCAATAGCTTGTAATTCTTTATAAGTCTCTTTAACAACAATTAAAAAGAGGGTTTCTCATGTTTGGTGTTGAGATTTTCATTAGTTGGTTTGTGACTCTTGGAGGAAGTATTGTCAGCTCAGATAGGAAATAGTCATTTATACTGTCTATGTATACTTGTACACAGACTAATGTGTATCATAGGTAGGAAGCTAATAGTGTGATTCCTATGGTTTTCAGATATTCTTACTGCTGTTTTAGTCTCCTTCTGTATTTATTGCCCCATCAGTGCTCTTCTGCTTCCCATTCTCCCATCTGATCACTTGCATCCTGTTGTTCTCCCCTCTCTTGCTCCCTCGCTGTCCCCACCACAGACAGTGGTTCCATTTTACTTTCCTGGTTTCTGCAATCACCCCAGGATATGTACTCACATCTGAAGATGTGGATATAGAAGCCTCAAATGGGAGAGAATATGGAACATGTCATTCTGGATCTAGGTTACCTCACTTAATGTAATCTTTCCTACATCCATCCATTTATTTGCAAAATTCGTGATTTTATTTTTCTTTCCAGATAAATAGTATTTCATGTACCACATTTTCATTATCCATTAATCAATGGAAGGACATTTATATTCTTTCCATTTCCTAGCTATTGTGAATAGAGCAGCTATAAAGGTGGCTGAGCAAGTGTCTGTGGAGTTGGATGCTGAGTCCTTTGGGCAAATGCCAAGGAGAGGTATAGATGGCTCCTATGATAGACTGAGTTTTAGCTTCTTGAGAATATTCTACAATCATTTCCAGAGCAGCTGGTCCAGTTTTTTAATCCCACAAACAGTCAATAAAGGTTTCTTTTTCCTCACATCCCTTGAAACACATCCTGATGCAACAACATAAGTTGTTTTGTTGATCTTTGGCATTCTGACTGGAGTAAGACAAACTCTCCATTTTGATTTTTATTTACTAGAGATCATGAAAAGTTTTGAGATACTTCATAGTCACCTTCTTCTTCTCCTTCTTCTCCTCCTTCTCCTTTTTCTTCTTCTTTTTCCACCTCTTCTTCTTCCTCTTCCTCCTCTTCCTCTTTATCTTCCTCCTACTCTTCCTCGTTCTCTTCCTCCTCCTCCTTCTCCTCCTCTCCTTCTTCAAGTCTCAGGGCCATTTGTTTTTTACTTTATATTTTGATTTTTTGCTTTTTGACTTTATATAGTCTGGATATTAATCCTCTGCCATATATATACATATGAGGGAGCAAGAGAGAGAGAATAGCAGGATGCAAGTGATCAGATGGGAGAAATGGGAAGCAGAAGAGCACTGATTGGGGCAATAAATACAGAAGGAGAGTAAAACAGCAGTAAGAATATCTGAAAACCATAGGAATCACACTATTAGCTACCTACCTATGATACACATTAGGATATATATATATAATATATATCCCATTTTATGCCCTTCCTCTTCATCCAGTTATTGTTTCTTTATGTGTGTAGAAGTGTTATCGTTTTATGAAATTCCAGTTGTCAATTCTTGTTCTTAATGCATGGGCCAATGTTGTTCTATTCAGGAAGTTCTTTCCTACCCTTGAATCATGTAGGTGCTGCCTATGTTTTCTTCTGACAGTTTCAGTGTTTCCGGTTTCATGCTTAGGTCTTTGATCCATTTGGATCAAAGTTTTTATGCAAGTATTCTTCAACATTTCTATTTCTTTATTGAATTCCATTTTCAAGTCCTGAGTTGTCTTCATCATTTCCATCATTCTTATGGTTGTATTCTCCTGGGCATTGTTCAGGTGTTTATTCTCCTTAAAATCGTTCTCTTTAACCTCATTGAGCTGTTTCTTTGTGTTTACTTTAAACTCTTTGGAGTCTTTGCTGAAGTTTGTGATTTTTTTTATTAAATTATGTGTCCTGAGGTTCTTCTATAAAATTCTTCTTAACAAACATTTTTATAGGACTGGTACATTTAGGAAAGGAAATACTGACTTGATCTTTCATATTGTATCTTTGTGATGAGATTGGGCATGTGAACTTCTTATGTTGGTTCTGTGTCTGAACTGTGAGAAGAGTGAAGCTGAAATGAGGATATTTGGGCAGGTTGGAACTCAAGGTTGGAAATGGCTTAGGTAAAGTCAGAAAGATGAAGGGAATTGAGCGGGTGTGCTGAATGTGCATCAGGCTCCAAGCCTGCAGTGTGAAGGAAGATCTGGGTAGGGAGAGAGGTTGGATGTGGTGTGGGAGGTGCCTATGTATAGGATAGGGAAGATAGGTAAGGACCTGACAAAAGCCTAAATATTGGCTATGGCACAGGTAGAAGTGACCAGACTAGGCCAGTGAACTGGATGTGGGGCCATGCCTGAACCAGTCTTGTTGGGATGGATGCAGGACATGGAGGATCATAATGACCCCTTTACTATGGGTTGTTGGTCGTGAACCTAGGTCTTCATGCTTGCAGGACAAGCATTTAACTGACTGAACCGTCTCCTCAGTCTCATCATGCACTTTGAGCAAGTGCTGTTTAGGGATGTTTAGAACAACTATCTGTATTTCACAGGACTCTGTAGCAAAAAAAGAGCCACATACATACACATTTACAAACAAAGGTATTTCTGGTTCAAACTGGTCATTACTGTCACATTGTTCTTAAAAACAATTCCAGCAATTTATATACTTTGGGGTATTTTGAAATAGCCATGAAGAAAAGTTTCATACTCCTAGCTCATAGCAAATTTCATATTACAGGGACTAGATCTGGTGAGTTCTTCCTATCTGTTCTCCGTGCTCTATAGCCTCCCTCCCAACTTTGAAATCTTTTGTGAGAAATACAGGCTGTACTCAGGCAGAAAAAAAGACTGTGAAACCAGCTTCTGTAGAAAAAAAGCCTGTACAGTCAAATTCTATTAGAGAATGCCTGAAATTGCACACAAACTACATTGCATATAGTTTTATATAACAAATGTGCATATCCAGTTCTATGTAAATTTGATTAAGTGTATGGTGATATGCAATGCAAAGCAAGTGATCACAAAGAATGGTATTTTGCATCCATGTATTCTCAAAAACCAGTCACTTATTTGGCTCAAAGAGATGCTGGCATGTGAAAAGACCTAAGGAGTTTAGAATTACTGTGACAATTATATTCCCTGTCTTGTAATCTAGATGCCCAAATAAAACAGAATTGAAGCAAATAGGTCAAATGGATTTTCTTAAGAAAGAAGCAAAGTGCAGAACTGAGTTGTGTTAAAGAGATGGATCAAGAACTGGCTGCTTTTCCAGAGGACTTGGGTTCGATTCCTAACAATCACATTGCAGTTCACAACTGTCTGTATCTCCTGTTTCAGAGGCTCTGACACCCTCATAGAGACATATATACAGATAAACACCAATGTAAAGAATATTTTAAAAAAAACACTAAAACTAAACAACAAACAAAAAAAGCTGGTATGCTCCAGAGACCTGATCCAGGATTGGCCATCATATCTAGCACTTAAGGACAAAGCGAAGAAATCTGTATACCCAGAATAAGCAACTTTGGTAGTTGTCACAGAGAGTTATAGCTGTAGCTACAGCAAGCACAGAAAAACAGGGAGTGAGAAAAGACACCCTGACCTTTCTTTCCCCTTTGGCAGATAACCACCTGCAAATGTGACTGAAACCTGCTGGCACAGGAACCTGGACAATGGTAAGCAGGCAAATGTCAGGCTGCAGGAGCAGAGAGCGATCCAGGCAAATATAGTCTGGAATAAAAGCTCATTGAATGGGTTGTCGAGGAGTTGGTGGCACTGTCTCAATTATTCTCTGTGTCTTTCCTTCTCTGCCAGTAGAGTTCAACTAAATTCAAGGACCTTTTGATGAGATTCCATAGCACGAAAAGAAGGTCATGCTAGAATGCTCATTGTTGTTGCATGCTGTATGGAGCACAAAGAAAATAAGGGCTGGAAGGACCTAGAAGTGTTTTTATATTCAACCAAGTGATTGGGCAAAGTATTTATAAGGTTCATGCTGGGATTTATTTCTTAAGGTGTGTGGCCTCCCTTCTTTACATCATTTCTGTGCTGTCAGATAAATAAAAGCAACAGAAACCTGGGCATGGCACAGCTCTGTACTTGGACTTTTCTTATTTATGAGACAGGAAGAGTGGGTTAGACTGAACACTCTCTAGTTTGACCAGTTGACAGAAGCTCCAGCGATCCTACCAAGCACATACACTCAGGTCCTCAAGATCAGAATCAGAACGTAGAACACTCAATATTCACCGAGAAGACTCACCTAGCTGATGCCTGCATGAAGCTAGGCTCATAACTGTATCCCAAGCCTATTAAGACCCACCCTTACCCTCCCTCCCCAGCTATTAAATGCAAGATAATGGGAGAAAGTTGGAAAGACAGCCTAAAGAATGGTGGTTTCATCATCTGGCAATGCTGTCTCACTGACCTCTCCTTAATTTTTGTATTTTCCATAGTTTCAGACCAATGTGGATAAGCAGAATTACAGCAAGTATTTTGAAGTTGTGTTTCTTTCTTTCAATTAGAAGCTGAATTCTGGGACAGCAAACTATTGTCCATTGCTTTTATGCTATCAATAAGAATGCTATTTGTGTCAGTAATCCCTTTATTTTTAAATGTTCTTTTGACACAACCTAGGGTTATGTGACAAAATAAAAATCTCAATTGAATATACTCCTTCACCGTGGCCTGAAGGCAAGTCTGTGGGCATTTTCTTGAATAATGATAGATGCAGGAGGACCCAACCCAGGTTGGGCGGTGCCACCCTTGGGGAGGTGGACAGGAAAGGGAAGTGGATGTGAGTCTGGGGAGAATGTCATTAAACATCATTCCCCTATCACCTCTGCTTTATTCCAGCCCCCAGCTTGCTATCCTGACTTCCCTTAGTGATGGGCTGAGAGCTGGGCCATATATGACAAATAAACTCTGTCATCTCCAAGTTGCTTTTGGTTATGGTGTTCATCCCTGCTATAAAAAACTAACAAAGGCAGGAAGCCAGGGGCATCTTATTTCTTGGAGCTGGAGTTATAGGAGATTGTGAGCCACCCAGTGTGGGTTCTGAGAATCAAACTCATGTCCTCTGCAAGATCAGCTAATGCTCTTAGCTCCTGAATCATCCTTCAAGCCCTGCCAAGAAATTCTTTTTATTGCAACAAATTATTTTATTCCTAACCACATGAGAAGAAATAGTAAATTGTCTAGCACAAACACTCCATGATAGTGTTGATATAAATTATATAGAAGATTAGTGTAGTCTTAGAACCCCCAACCCAAACTCACCCAACACTGAATGCACGGGTAGCCTTTGCTGTCTGTCACTGCCTGTTACTAGAGTCTTCTGAGCTCACATCTATACTAATCAGCCTATGAAGAGCAAACAGCTTCCTGATAGTTATTCATACACCACACCCGCATGTGAGTCTCTCCATGCCAGGAGGCTATTACATTTGGTGGAGCTCAGGGAAACCCTGCAGAACAGAGAAAGGAAGGATTGTAAGAGCCAGAGGAGAACATAGCCCACAGGAGTAACTAAGCAGGGCTCACATGGGGCTCACCAAGACTGAAGCAGCAACCAAGGAGCTTGCATGGGTCTGTGCTTGGTCCCCTGCATACATGCTGTGGTTGTTCAGCTTGGGGTTTTGTGGGACTCCTAATAGTGGGAGTGGGGCTGTCTCTCACTCTTTTGGCTGCCCATGGCACCTATTTCTTCCTACTGGGTTGCCTTATCCAGACTTGATATGAGGGTTTATGCCTAGTTGTATTGTATCTTGTTATGTTGTGTTTGATTAATATCACTGGGAGACCTGCTCTTTTCTGAAGGGAAACAGAGAAGCATTGGATCTGGGGGAGAGATGAGCAGAAGAGGAGCACTGTGAGTGAGGCTTCAGTTAGGGTGTGATGTATAAAGAGGAATAAAGAAAACAATGTGGTAAAACCTCCTTTGCCAGGTGGCCATCTCAACATCCCTCATGTTGATTGGCCCTGTAACCAACAGGGTACCTTCTTGTCAATTGACTCGATTTTCATGACATGAAGATGATTGCCTTCCAGACAAATTGTATTTCCTTCTAAATTGTCTGCACTGAAATGGAGCCATACAGGGAAAGCAAGTGGTAGAATGAAATCATAGCAAGTACAATTCCATTCATGATTACATAATATCACTCAAGATGTAGCAGCCATGTGACTCTCAACTGGAAAGTAGATGCTTTTTCTACTTCTATAATCATTATCAGTCTCTATGACAGATACATTCAAGTCTTTGTCAAGAGAAAAGTGAATTCTTCTAGAGAACAGCCAAGAAGGTAAAGAGTTCTCTTATTACGCTGAAGTCAGCAATTGTTTGATAGTTTACATCAAACTCACATAAAAGTTCCGTTATTACATACAATTGTTTCTGTATAGTAACTGGTTTTCTTAATAATGTAACTACGTTAGCCATATAATACACATGACTGAATTACTAAATTAAAAAATCAAAGTTTCATTGTATCATTACTCTTCTGTCTAGAAACATCAAGGAAAACCGCTTGCCAGTATCTGAACAGTTGGGTTCCTGTACTGCAGGTGCATTCGGGAGCACAACTTTTAGACCCTGTCTGAATACGGTGCAGGCGCATTCGGGAGCACAACTTTAGCCCTGTCTGAATACGGTGCAGGTGCATTCGGGGAGCACAACTTTTAGAGCCCTGTCTGAATACGTAGTACACACCAACACTCTCCTTCCTTCTATGTCCCATTATCAATGTGTCCCAGAATGTAGAGAATCCAAGTTGTTCAACTGGTTTTTTATTCAGTCCTAATCTTACATGCATTTGGCCACTAAGATAGTGTGATTTGGGCATGTCTGGACAAAAACTTTACCCTAAAAAATCTTCCAGATCTAAAATGGCTGTATCATAGGAAAACCTTTCATTTCACACAGGAAGGAGAAAAGCATAAAGTGAAAATATCACTCCCAGGAATTATAGCAAAAGATAATTATGAAAAATATACATTCTGCAAAGCAAGGGTGAAAAGTATGAAACTCCAGTCCCAGGAGACCCAACACCTGCTTCTGGCTTCCTCTGGCACTGCATGAATGTGTGATACTCAGGGTATGTGGCAGGCAAAACATCTATACACATAAAATAAAAAAATAAGTATATTGAAATAAAAACTCATATTGAAACTTCTTCCCCAAGGCACCTATACTGGTGGTATAGTCATCGATGTGTAACTAGACCATGAGAGATCTGCCCTTGTGAGTGACATCAGTCACCTTACTAAAGACTTTCAGAGAGTGGTTTCCTCCACTGTCATCCGGTACATTTGCCATGTGAGAACTGAATGTTCCCTCATCTGATGGATGTAATACTCCAGTTCTATCATGGATATAGAATAGAGCCCTCCCATCCACCAGAGACTTCTAGCATGTTTCCGTCACATACCAAGCCTTTGGAAATGTGAGAATTAAGGGACCTCTGTCCCTTATATTTTAAACAGCCTCAAATATTCTTTATTCTTAGCAATTATAGAAGACTCAAACCAAGGGTAAAAAAGATACTACAAGCCCCATTTACATCCACTCCTTTTGCCCTGGTGCTTTTGATATAAACAAATGTACATTTTCTCACCACTGCTACTACTTCTAATTGTATTTATTATATTTATTCATTCTATGTCTATGAATGTTTTGGCTGCATGCATCTGTGTATCACATGTACGTAGTGCCTACAGAGGTCAGAATAGGTTGTGGATTCCATGGACTTACAGATGATTATAAGCCTTTAAGTTTAGTCTGGAAGCTCAACCTGGGTTCTCTGCAAAAGCAACAAATACCTGCTGAGCCATCTCTCTCTCTCTAGACCCATGCTCAGCCATCTCTCCATGTCTGCTAATAATTTCTAATCCAAATGACCTTCCTGCCACGATCGTTTTAAATCAGTGATCTAGATTGCAATTAGTTTCATCCTTTTCAGTTACAACCCCTACTGTCCACAAGAGGTTATATGAGAATCAACAGGAAGAGAGATATTTGAACCTTAGCTACCGTGTAGGTGAGATCACCAGGCAGGCTGAATTCAGTTGAACAGCCTGAGGATCTGCTTTCTCATCAGCAAAATGAAGATATTAATAGTCTTGGTGAGTGGCCTTCATTTGGTCCTGTTACATGATAAAGGCAGAAACAAGATGTGGGCAAGATACTAATTAGGTTTTTTGTGTGCATGTAGACCTTGGGAGCAGGGTTAAGGGGTGAGGAGGTGCAGGGAGTGGGAGGACAGAGCATGAGGAAGAGGTAGGGTAGTGGTGCTCCTGAGGTGCTTCTAAGTCATGGTGTTCCTGAGATGGCTGCTTGTAGACTGTGACACTGGCCTAGCTATGACTCTCTGGGCTCCCCAGACATCCCTAGCTGCTCTGAAGGGTGGGAATTCTTTGCAGTTGTACAGAATCTGCCAATCTTTGATGAATGAGGAGTTCCAAGGGATTCACTCAACAATGGAAAGACTGAAACAGTGCTTTGAAAGGATGAAGTGCCTACCTGAGTGAACAGGGTGTGAAGCATGGTCATGGACTATGTATACTGCAGCTACGGTTGCAATCACAGGAAGGCTGGTGGGGGTGGGGCCCGTGGGGCTCTGGAGATGCCTTGAGCACCTCCCCAGCCAGTATGCTGAGTTGGGTGGTAAATGCAACGTACTTGACACTGTTGCACAGTTCAGGTCGAATGAATTGTGAATGAATTAATGACTTCATTTTATGTCCTCGTCTTATTGTTAGCAATATCTAAGGATTATAACTAAATGATCGTACATTAGCCATCCAGTTAGTTAATGATTGTTTCTGCAGTTTTTCTTTTATTTCTAACCACAATGTCATACACACTATACGTTCAAGTTGGTGCCAACAAGCGGCTCTTAGAGACAGCTGAATTACAGTTTGAAGAGCCACTTGTTTCCCATAACAGGAAGCCCAGGAAATGATTTTTTTAATAGTCTTGGACTCTGATGGCATCAAGGAAAGAATTCATGTTGATTGGTCATGGGAGTAAGTTTGTGTGTGTGCTTGTGTATGTGTGAAAATGCACGTAATTCATCAGTGTATATGTGAGGAAGCCAGAGGTCAATATCAGGTGTCCTCTTTATTACCTTTAATGCGGGGTCCCTCACTGAGTTGGAACTTGCTGAATCAGCTAGACTGGCTGGTCACCAAGGTCCAAGCATCCTTCCTATGTGTCTAAGCTCAGTTTTGAGCTTATAGGTGTATACCACCACATCCAGATATTATACAAGTCCTGCAGATGTCTGTACAGCAAGTCCTTTACTGCCTGAGCCGTTTCCCTAGCTTGGGATACATATTCTTTTATCTTTTCCCATTCACCTACCCAGAGTTCCACACAATCCTGGGCACTCACTGAATTGCTGCTTCACCTGGCTTGGTTATCTTTGTTGCAACTGCCTCCTCCCCACAAGATATTAACAAGCTGGATGGTCCATGTAGTTGTGTGCTCCTGTGTTTCATGAAAACATTAAGAAATACAGCTATTAGGTGCAGCCCAGTTCCACAAAGCTGCCTGAACACATTGCTTTCTCTGAGATTCAAATACCAGAAAAAACCATATAATTGATCATTTCCCCAAATGCATTCTGGGCCATTGTTTCAGCTTATAGGAGAATTGCACTAGACGATAGTCAGAGCCCTTGGTTTCTGCCTCATATTTCTCAGAAATATTTTATGATATGAAATAGAAGTCTCATGCTTATTAGGTGGGCTGGCTTCTGCTGCTAATTTACTGTTCGAATCAAAGCTTATATCATTGTTAAGTACTTATATTCTTTCTTTCAACAAAAAGATGGCTTATCTGCATTTAAAGTATGGAGCATAGAGCCATATAGAAGTTAAACAACTTGCCAAAAGTTGTACAGTTTGTAGGGTGACTGCAGGCACTGTGCCTATAACTGCATTTGGCTGTAACAGTTAGCTAATATTGATCATTGAAACAAATGATAAAGATATGGGCCTTTCAGTCTGGTTAGGAAGCCATCAGGGAGAGAAACATTGCCAGTACTATAGGCCCCACTGTTGTTGTTGTTTTTTTTTTTTTTTTTAATAACTCTATGCTAAAAAATAGTACAAAAACCTGATATCCTGACAGTTTTGCAAATTTGTGTGTATCTCTACTACAGAGAGGTGAAAGATTAGGAGAGGGAAAGACATGGAGTCAAGACAACATTTGAAAGCATCTCACTAAGTTCAGGCAAGAAAGAAGGATAAGATGAAGGCAGAGAGGGAATAGTTTGCTCCTGCTGTCTTTGGGACCTGTTGGTGATACCTACCTACAGAGATATAATAGTCACTTTTCAATGGAAAGTTGTGGTTTTTGTTGTTTGATTTTGTTTTTACTTCTGAGAGCTTCTGTTGGATTAGCTGAGAGCCAGAAAGAACCAGACCTGATGAATGGGACATGGAACAAGTTCTACTGCTGTGCATACTATTGTCTTTAACAGATGATTGTCCCAGGTGGCTGGGAAATCAACCAGTGGATTAAGTATTTGCCATAAAAAACATGAGGACCCGTGTTTGGATCCTCATGACCTATATGGAAGCCATGTTCAGTAGTATGTGCCTGTAATCCCAACACTGAGAGGAAGAGATGACCAAATGCTAGGGGCTTTCTGGCCAACCATGAACACACACACAAATGCACACAATAAAAAAGAAGAGATAAAATGGCCAAAACTATTGAAACATTGCTCAGCACCATAATTACCAGCACGGTGTCAACAGAAGCTCACGCCCTGTTACATAGAAAGAACAATGATAAGCACTAAGAGGACATGGAGAAACAAACACTTCACACAGTAACTGAGAAAACAGCCATTTGGGAAAATAGTAAGGAGAGTCACCAGAACAGAAGAGCATGGCATCCTGCATTTCCATTCTGGAGCCATGTGAAGGATTCAAAACAGAGTATTAAACAGATGTCTGTACTCTGTGTTCATGAGAGCAGTCTCTCACTCACAACAGCCTTTAAGTACAGTTCCAGGAGATCCAAGCACTCTTCTCCATGGGGCACACACACACACACACACACAATTAAAAAATCAAAATAAATCTTAAAAGAAATAGACTATACTACATCTATAGAATTCAACAGAAGCAAATTCTGTCAATGTTGGCAAGATGGGTAGATACTGAGGGTATTGTATAGAGTGAAGTAAGCCAGGCATAGAAAGATGGGAGCTGTATTCTTTCCTGTATTTGAAATCCACAAATATCCATCCCATAGAGATAGAGATCAGAAAGCTTGTGGTCAGATGCTGAAGGGACCAGGGAGAAGGAAGGATGGAGAACAGATGTTGCACTAAGGGTGGATGCTTCAGGACTGGAGGGATACATTTTAGTAATGTGTGATGTTGCAAGATGATCACAGTAACAGTGTGACATTCAAGATTGTTCGAGGAATATAGTTTTAATATTCTTCTGACAGAAATTATAAGTGAATAGGATGAAGAATGTGCTAATTAGCTGTGTACCTAGATCAAAATGCTCTGATGGTATGCATAAATATTTGTAATACTGATAAGTAAAAACTTTCAAAAAGATAAATGTAGACAGTTATACAAGAGCAAGGTCTAGGTCAAAGTTCATTATACACATAATACCTAGATTTAGTTGGTTTCTACCGTAACCAGTATCAGAATGCTTGCTTTGTAAGAAGATTTGGGGAATGAAGGAGAGAACAAGAAGAGAGATGAAGAGGGTGTGTGTGTGTGTGTGTGTGTGTGTGTGTGTGTGTGTGTGTGTGTATGAGGGGATAGGAAGGGACTGAGAGATGAAGGGAAAGGGGCTAGAAACTGCCTTGAGTTTTAAAAAAAAACAACTATGAAGTGGACAGAATGGTAAGTATTCTTGAACAAATTTATTTACTGAATAATTTCTAATGGAAACTTTCTCAGTACTTTTTAAATAGATAATTTCTGGGAGGAGTTGGGGAGGACCAGAAAACTGTGTAAGAGAAGAATGAATAGAAATTTTAAAACACTGTTTATTATTTTATGCATATGCAGTGTGCCTAAGTGTACTATGTGTAGCATACATATTCAATGTCTGCAGAAGCAAGAAGTGGGCATGTGATTCTCTGGGACTGGAGTTACAGGCATCTGTTAGCTGCTTTGTGAGCTCTGGGAACTGAACCCGAGTCTTCTGCAAGAACAGCAAGTGCTCTAAACCACAAAACCAACTGTCCAGCTTCCAAAGTAGATAATTTTTAAACTTTTTGATTACAAGCAATTTCACAAAAGAACCTACTCCTTCCCTACATTTTAATGTGTAGATAATATCAAATGCTTCTCATAAAATTTGAAAACTTGTCACTCTAGAGGGATACAAAAATCTTATTTGTTCTGTTCAATTTTTTTCCTTTAAGTTTAGAATGTCATTAGCATATTTCTTTAAGCTGATTCTCTATCAGTTTAAAAAGAACAGGAAACTAAAGAGGATACGCTGTGGAGACATTGCTGTCCAGCATTCAACAGGGCTCTTCATATGGCCCTGATAACCACCTGCATCAGATCCAACAAGAGCATATTAAAAATGCCAGCTCTGCCCACACTCTGCAGAAGAGGCCCAGCTCTGGCCTGGACTCCACAGTGGGACCCAGGTGATTCAATAACTGAGAATGAAAAGTCCTCGAGATAGGATGGAAATACTTACTCACCTTAGCTATTAAGCTGGCCTTAGGTAAAATCGCACAGTTTTGGTGATGTGTAGGCTAGGCCATCACTGAAGGAGTAGTCTACACACCCAGGCTTCTCACAGATAAAGAGATACCAAGCCATACTTTCATTTTAGTTTTCATAGTAAAAGCCAAATATATGTTGTTCACTATCTTGAGGTATATGTATATATAATCAAGAAATATCATTTTTTCCAGGGTGCGATTTTATCCAAGAATCTTGGAGCTCAAACAGGCATATTTTGAGTTATGCTTTAAAAAGATTCAGGAACCACACAAGCCCTGTCCAAAACCAAAAAAAAAAAAAAAGAAATATCATTTTTATTGAATAAAAGAAAATGAGTTTGAAGACTTCATCCCATTGGCCCAAGCCATGTATTTATATGCACACATGTATATATTTGTACATATAAGCACACATATACATATATACACATACAGAATATGGGGTGATAAGCTTTCATCAAGAACCACTCATATAGTCATGCATGACCTTAGCCACTGACCACCATGGAGGCTGGAACTTAAACTCTACGTTGAAGATTGTACTTGTCTCTTCTTGTTGTGAGCACGAAGCCACACTTGAACTTTCTGTGTGAAGCTTTGGTGAAAGTCTGGATTTTGGTTCAGAAGAGAAGCAAGCAGCCTATGCAAATACAAGGTGACTCCAGGGTTACAGAGACAAATAGGCAGAAATTAAAGGGGAGTAGAATGAACCCCAGTAAGTAGCTAGTTCTGGGTTGGAGATAAAAATCAAAGTATTCTTAGTATGACAATGAATATGACTGTGAGTCAGCTATGTAAATAACACGACCCAGCAGGGCCCAGTGACAGGGAAGATTTGGACACCACAGTGGCAGGTTTTTTGGCTATGTAGAACCCAAGATTTCTTATGCTATTGGAATGCTGGTAGAGTAATATTTTTTTTTATAATACTGTCACCAAACAGCCACAATCATTAAGGGTTTCTTGTCTCTAGGCTCTGAAGATACAAGTTGAAATAATTCAAGTGTCTGAACATGTAATTTTGTAATACTATGTTTAGGGTTCTACATCCCTCAGAGATTTCCACCAAGACCTTTCTGGCTAGGTTTGTAATAAAAGACAGGACTGCTGCCTAATGAGTACTGGGCAGCCATGGGAGCAAGCCTGTAGGCACTTGCCCAAGGCTCAGTGAGCAGATGGCCAAAGGCACAAAACCATCACAGCGATTGGCACCTTTTGGGTACCCGGAGCAGGAAAGGGCCTGGAAAGTCCTTCCCTGGCTGCCTTTCCTCAGAAGCATATTGGGAGCACAGGATGGGGAAGATGCCTGCTCACTGCCAACTGGAGTTGAGCTGCCCTTTTAAAATCCAGGCTGCTGCAGCCTCCTGGAGAGGCAAGCTGGTGCCTTTCAGTAACCAGAGTGGATCTTAAGGAAGTGTGTGCCCATTTTATCTAGTATGGTGAGAGCCCTCAGATTCCATTGAAAGCTGCCTCATGGGATGATAATATCACAAGATGATAGAGGGTTCGGAGTCCTCTACAGATTTTCCTGGATGGTTAAGTACTTGGTACGAGCTTTTCTGATTTTCAGAAGTTTCACATTTGATAATAGAGGCACAAGCAATGTGTTTTCCAAGAAGTATCACTGGAAGAATCATTATCATAGCAATCTAATTTATAGAGGTTTGCTAATGTGGAATTTCCAATTTCAATTTAATTTTTAAATAAACTTGTTGTGCTTATTTCTAAGGCATAAGGAGATATATATAGATAGTCAAAATGATTATAGTGAAACAAATAAGCATACTTATTACCTCACATGGCCATCCCTTGGTGTGTGTCAAGAACACAAATCTAGAATATTATAAGTATAATGTACTCTTGTCATCACTCCACCACTGGATCCCAGATGTGGCTCATCCCATGGATTTATCTCCTCTCCCTTATATGCCTTGTTCCCTCCTCCACACTCCCTGTGTACCACTGATTTTCTATCTTTCTCTCTGTACTTGATTTCTTTTCTACAAGTTCAAGAGGGAACCCAGAGCTTCTCATGTGGTCATTGAGTTCTGTCAATGAGCTGTACTCAAGCCCTGCCTCCTTTTGTTAAGATGTCTCATACAAGTTGTATCCTGGGATATTCTTGTGGCTGGCATCACTTAATAAGTGATAACCTAAAGACCCATCCACATTGTAGCAAATGGTAAGATATCCCTTCAGAAAGCCAAACAAGATTCCTGTTTATGTACATCAATTTCTTTCTTTAAAAATCAGGCGCACTGGCTGCTCTTCCAGAGGACTCAGATTTGGTTTCCAGCACCCACAGGATTGCTCACAACTTCCTGTTCCAGAAGACCAAATGTCTCTTTTGACCTCTGAGGGCACCAGGCACACTGGTAGTACATAGATATTTATGTGTGTAAATCACTGGGAAGTAGAAACTAGAATATTTTTAAATTGAAGACCCAAAATTTTTAAATGTAAGGACTTGCTATATTTATATTGCTTAATATTTCAAACCAATACCTTGAACTTGTTGAACTGTAAACACATAAACATTGTATCACATTAAACACACACAACACACACACATCAGTTTAGTCTTTAACTTGTTGAATCCGCAGTAAATAAAAAGGTCTAATTTCTAGATTCTACCTACAAAAAATAAATCTGTCAACTGAATTTCACTACAGAGAACTTCCACCAAGTCTTACTCTGATGAGGATAATATAACTCTAAAAAATTACATAACAATGATATTAGTCTCTTCTGCATTTTCAAACCAGTTTGGTATAATTGAGGGTTGCTTCTATTCTTTTATTTATTCAGTAACAAAGTCACAGGCAATGTACCTCACTCCATCCTCGCTACAACTCTTCTCCTTTAAGTAGACAGGCTGTGTTGCTTCCTAGGGTTAAGACTTTTGAAGGAGGGAGAGCTGACTGTCTTAAGTCTTACACCATTTGATGATAAAGGTGACTGCTGTCTCTGAAGCCTGATTCTTCTAGTGAGAAAGTAGTAAGGAGTTTTCGGTGGCAAAGCTACAATCAGCTACCAACTGAACAAATTATTCTACAATAGTATTTCATAATAGCAGATGGATACTTGGTCACATATACATATGCCTTTAGCAAAGACACAGAGCAAATATTTTAGTGAAAGATGTTAACACTATAATCGGAGAACACATAAAATTATCAAATTTGTTTTTAAAACGAGATTTGAAAATGCTATCCAAAGATACAATAGGCATGAAATGAAATATAATGTAAATAATTGAGGCATATGCAAATGAGGTTCAGTTAACAAACAACATCAATAAACTCATATCTATCCACAACAACAGAATCTCACATTGAAAACTGTTCCCCTCAGAAATTAGAAAGATAAATCAGTTCTTTTCATTTTTCTAACTGAGAAGTAACTTTTATAACACTTCTGAGGAAACTTCCCCGCTCTCACTCCTTATTAACACAAAGAATGACTTCTGTCTGCTCCGGGGTGCCCTGGGCTCCTGGTCCTATTGCATCTTTCAGCTTAGTCTGTGTAAGAGAAGCCGGCAATCATCCACAGGCTAGGATTGGCTTTGCAAACCCATCTCTTCTTAAAATCAGGCTCTAAACTGCAGTTCTACTAAGGAATCTTTATATTTGACTCTGTGTTCTCCAATTTTTTAAATGAAATACCCCTTTCTCCTCATCCCTGTGAACCCAGTAGAACCAGGGCACGGCTGCCAGGCTACTGGTAAGAGCCTGTCCTTTTATTTCCCCAACAATTTCCTGCACCCAGGACAAAACTCTTGATCTACCATGTTCACAAGCCTAGAGTTGGGCTCATTTCAATATGAACTATCTGAAATCTACGTTCATTTTCTTTATGAATCCCTTGTTGGGAGAGGTATCTGGACAAAATGAAATTCTTCTCAGAATGTATACAAATTCACTGCAGGTGAATTCCTTCTCCTAGGAAAGCCTACATCACCCCGTACAATTGTACTGGTAAGTGTTAGCACATAGCACATAACTTAGCATTTAAACTTGAGTACCGCTATTTTTGGTTGTGAGCCTAGCCTTTAATGGCTGAGAAAATGGGATAAGGGAAGAACATCTGAAATGTAAATAAAATACCCAATATAAATAAATAAATAAATAAATAAATAAATAAATAAATAAAAAATGAACTTGAGTACCTCCAGCCAGGATCTTCTCTTCCAGCTCTGCCATCTGCTTCTTATAGGCCCTTAAAGCTGCTTCTTTGAAGGAAGGTCGGATTCTCTTTGGCTTCATGACCTCTGGTGGCTCTACAGGGAGGTTTTGGTTTTCATCTTCTGCTAATTCCATTTCAACTGCTGGTTCATTTAAGGTTTCCAGTTCTCCTTCACTAATGATGTCATCAGCCTGCCCATCATAGCCCTCGTCTTGTGGGGTCTCATAAGGAGTTTCATAGGAAGGGTGGTCATAGTCTTTAATGTGTTCATCTACTTCAGTGACACTAGTCCTGTTTTCTAGCTTAGCTAGGACCTGCTCCATCACTTCAACGTAATCTGTCTCACTGTCAGCCACTGGTTCACAGTAGTCTTCCTTTCTTCAGCTTTATAGTAATAGGGTTCTGTATAGATATCAGAGTCAAGGGTGGTACTTGACTCATTTGCAGTGGATTGAGATAATGTCCGAAATCTCCCCATTAAGGAAGAGCCGCTGTCCTCACACCCACTGAGACTCTGTGTGCTCTTGTTCCACACTACTTCCAGGGCTGACTTCGCCCTCTGAAGAGTAGATCCAAATTTGGGGAACTTAAAGGTCTTATCAGAAAGGTCAATGCTTAGCCGACTGTGCCAGGATTTGGGTTGGGCCCCCTCAGAATCATCACTTTGCAATTCACTTTGACTTCGATAAATCATGGATGGATGGCTTTGGTTGGGGTACAGGTCATTAGAATTGGCTGCCTGATAAGAGTCATACTGGCCAACCCACTGGCCTTGTGGTTCATTATCCAATCCAGGGCATGGAGAAGAACTGTCATCCTGGGTTAAATCATAGCTTTCAGAGTCGTCTTGCAGGTCACTGTGGCACTTGCCTAGGTCCTCTAGGTCTTTGTTGGAGATATCCAGCTGTTGGTCAGACAAACTGTTGGTGTCGTAGTCAAAAGGTTCCCGGGTCGATGAATCTAAACCAACATCAGTTCCTTGCCCTGCCTGATTCCACTCCTTCCACGGAGACAGGTCCTCGTGCAGTGAGAGCTGGGAACCACTATAATTGCTTCGGTCTCCAGATGCACACACCATGCTGTTGCTCATACCACTGTCTACCGTTTCTGTATTCTCAATTTCACCCTGACCTGACACTGCTGGAATACTCACATCTAAACCCTGGTCCTGTGGACTATGGTACAAGGCAAGCATGCCCTCCTGTTTCCTCTGCCAAAGTTCCCGGTCAGAAGAGGAAAGGAGGGAACTCCCATTAGTTCGACAGAAAAACTGACTTTCAGAAAAATCCTCTGAATAAGACTGACACAATTTGGAAAAATCTGATTCAGAGCGACTAAGTTTAGGAGTGAAGAAGTCACTCTGTGAATGCCAGAGTGGTGTGGCCTCGACATAGTGAGGTGTTTGCTTTTCCGGGGTACTTGATGCTGGCGGTTGGGAGGGCCGTTTATTGTAGTCTGACTTCTGTGTTCTGCTGTTAGATGCTTTGCTCTTAGTCCGAGCGCTGTGTGACTTTGAGCTGAACTTAGAAGAACTTCCCTTTGCTGGAGAGTCAGCATAGCTGCTTCTGCTGAGGTCCGACTCCAGCTCTCTGTCACTGTCATTTGGTGACAGCCAAGCGTTCTTCTTGGTTTTGGGCTCTGGCGTGGATAACTTCATATCCATGCTTTCGTATGTCTGGGAAGATGGTAACACCCCTTTCTCCTTCCGTTCTCTGATATCATAAGTTAGAATATCTGTGGAGATTCCGATGCCTGTGCCTTTGAGCTTGTATGATTTCTTTAAGACAGAATCCCTTTGCTGAGGGGTTTCAAAGTATACTAGGATGGGTCGAGGTTTTGCATTTGGGCAATCCCTTTGCTGCCCTATCCTCTGAGCAAATTCAATCTTAATAGCATTTGGTACATCTGAGAAACCCATTTTATCTACAAGAATTTGGTACACCACACTTTCCACATATTCGTGTCTTTCTTCAGGCACATTTAAAAATCTCAGGCTAACTTTACTCCCCATGTGACCCAAGTGTTTAATGTAATCATGAATGTCTCTAGTTTCCCTTCGAGCCTGGACAAACCCTGTCCGAAGCTGTTCAATCTCGCTCTGGACTACCTCCACACTGCTGGAGATTTCATCGATAGAGTACTTGAGAGCATTCACGTGCCCTCGGAGTTCGGAAAGTTCTGTTTCAATCTGACTTATACCCTGAAGCTCTTTAAAGATCATTTCCATGACATCATGGGTTTGGCTAATGCAGCCAGAGGAGCTGAACCCTGGCTCCAAGACATTTGTCTTTGGGTTTCGGGCAGTTCTGTCTAAAGATTTGCTTCTTATCCCCAGGTTTTCTTCACGGTGCTCAACTCCGAGTCTGAGGAGACACACTCTTGGCTCTTCTTCCATTTCCTCAGTTTCCGTAGGGCACCCAGTTTTAAGGTGTGGAGGGTGCGCTCCCCATCTGAGCTGCCCTCGGAGGGTGCCAAGCTGCTGGAGCTCTTCCTGTTACGTCTGACTGGCATGGTGTGTGTTGACTGGACCTGGTTTTCCGTGCTGCTCCTTAGCTCATTGAAGGATTCAGAGTACGAGCTCTCGATAGAAGACAGCTCCTGAAGCGGGTCCTCATCACTGTTGCTCACGGCTGTTTGCAGGCCATTGGTGATAGCAACTCGGTAACTGAATGTGGGTGACAGGGAGAAGTCTTTGTGACCTTCTTTGTCTTCTATGGAGAAGTTACGGGTGGATGAGCACTTTGCAATCTTTTTACAGTGCTTTTCAGGGCATTTGACAATTTAGGGGGTTTGGTGTGGCCAGCAGTAGGGAAATCTTGATCTTTTTTCTGCTGACGATTCTCTTTCTTTTGGTTGTATTTCCCAATTTCTTTGTAAACATTCCTTTGCAAAGCTTATGTATATAAGCTAAAATCAAGCTCTTAAAGAGACTGGCCACCATGGAGAGCAATGAGGGTGAGCTTTTTTAATCCAAAGACATGAACAAGGCACTGGGATGGTAGTCTGTAAACCCAAGACTAGCATTCTTTTTCACCAGTGCCATCGACTACCAGCAGGAGCAGGACAGCAGATGATGCTCCCCTGGGAAGTCACCGGTCTGTGGACTCCACCAGCCCAGCTTCTCCACTTCTCTGGAAGGGAGGCTTCATAGCTCTTTCATGTCCATGTAACTTCATGATGTGTCTGAAAAGGAAGAAATGTTATAATGAATACCGGCATTCAAGTCCACATCCTTCCCATTTCTAACATTTCCCAAGATATTTGTGACATGTGATGTGTGCAAAATTACAGAAGAGGCATTTGGTTCTCGGAATTTAAATCGAAATGCATTCATTGTGTGATGCCCTTTCCTAAATTATTTACTGCAATTGAAATGATGACAGAAGGTATTAGAATAACTTTAAAAACCTAATAAAATGACAATTTGAACTTGGCATGATGCCATGTTAGGATTCCTTTAAAAAGTTAATAAATGACAATTTGAATGTGGTCATGTTACCATCTCCACTCTGTATCTTTTTCTAAACTCACATTTACTAACAGAAATATAAAGAAATAAGTATATTCTCCCTACCCTAGACGCTCTGAATTTGCCATACTTATAGGATCCATGTTTTTAAAGACTTTTTCCATGCAGGCAAGACTTTTTACACTAGAAATAACTTCTTGCTCTTATAGGAATTCAATACTTGAGCATCCCTTAAAGAAAGATTAAAATAATCAAAATTAATAATTATTTCCAATGATGAATAATTGCTAAGAAATCAATGTAGACATCCAGTCTGACAGTGGACAAACATGAATTGAAACACATTTTAAGATTATATTAAATTGAGCAGTAGAAACAATAAAAGGCATAGTACAGCTGCCATAAAACTAGGACACTAAAAGCAAAATGTAAAAGTCATGGCTTGAAAGAGCATTGCCAGCTTAAACCACTGGTACAACCACCTGGCGACGTGGCTGAAAATTCATCCTTGGTATCTACTAGGAACATCATCAAAACTGGATTCTCAAGCCACCAAAGAAAATTGTACCACAGATGAAACAAGCATACAGATAATCAATAAGGGACTGGCCAGATTCCTCCCTGCAATTTGTTTTTGAAGTGTGATTGACAGATAACCATGACACCTTTATGACAGATTCTTTCTCAGACAACAGCAAGAAAAAATTCACTTTCAAAGCCACTGACTACATGGCATGCTGCCTTCTCTATGATAGACTCTCAAAGGATTTGTGAAGTATTTTATCATTGAAATATATCCCAGGATAACAATAACACCAAATTCTTTGCTCGTTTTTGAAGAATGTATTTGGGTAGATAAACAGCCTAGTGTAATTCACTAAAGGATACATCATAATCTTCATGAAGGTTTTTGGAGTCTGCCTCCCTCCACTTGGAACACCTCCAGTTTCACTTCAGTCAGGCACCACGGGGGCTTGGGAGTAAACACTGTGGCAGAAAGCCAAGCTTCTCAAGGGAAGGGGTATGTGAATGAGGAAAGCAGGAGAGCAGATGCAGAGAGAGAAGAGAGAGAGAGGCTACAAATGCCCAAGCCTTAGAGGATCCCACCTTGAGAATTGCAGGTGCTCTTCTCTGGGATGATCTCTGACTCATTCACAATTACAAGCCAGCATTTATTTTCTACTAATAAATGGTGCTGAGAAGTTGACTCCTGAATTAAATATGTTCAGAAACTTTATTATGCATATCTCTGATCTCTTCTTATAAAGAAAAGACTTAAGAAAACTAAGCTAGATTGGGACACATGAATCATTTTCAATGAGTTTTGGAAGAATGAAGTGTTCTACTGATTTCTTCAATCTAAAATATTAAGTTTACCAAGCCTACACACGATGTCTGTGCTTTGCTGACATAAAAACAGTAATTCTGTGACGGTGTCTGATGGTCTCATACCAGGACTATATGACTTTCATTGTGATTCAGAATTGTCACTGTGGGTGAGAATACTTAGAAGAAGCACCATCCAAATGGAAGTCCTGTTCCGCTAAACACAACCCAAGAGCATGTGTCTGTAACTGCCCTGAGGAATCACCTTCCTCTGTATCACAATCTTACAGAATGGCTTGGACGACATAGCCCCGCACTCATCTTTACCTCAGTAATCAATACTCGAGGGCTCAGATCTAATATAAAGCTTATATTCTATAATATATTGATGGATATAAAGCATATATGTATGGGACAATAATGGCAGGTAGGGCTTGGTATGAAGAAGCAGGTCAGTGGGGTGTATAATTTTGGTGACTATATGATGCCCTGGCCCCTTCTTATTATCGTTTCCTGGCAGTTGTGAAGTGGCTACCCTCCTCCTCCCTCAGCTCCTACCTCCCTGGTATCATGCCCCACTATAAGGCTAGAAACAGAGAGCCAAGTGAGCATAGACTGAATCTCTACTGTTTTCTTCACCTAGGCACTGATGTCAGACAGATTTTCTAGGGACAGAAAACTCTACTATATCTTCCTAATGCTAAGTTTTCTCTTCTTTCAAACACAAAGTTTCTCTAAAGCCAATACGATTAATATATGAAAATCTCACTATTAAAAGCACCCTGACAGTCCCAGGAGCATATTGCTCCAACAAAATTATTCAAGAGACAGTTCTCTCTGTTTTTGATTCAGCGTTGTGTATTTTTCTAAGCTTTTCTTTCTGTCTCCAGTTTCTTTGCCTTGCCCTTCTACCACATCTATTGTGAATATCTATAAAATGCCTATGTAATCTTAGACCTAGCAAAGATCAGCTTCAGTCTGGTTACTCCTGGATTTTGGCAATTAGTCCTTTGTGTACCTCCATTAAGAAAGCCTCACAATAACCATTTACATGAAATATTTTACCTATGTATCTACCTTCCCAATTTGACTGCAAACTGCTGAAAAGCAAGGACCATTTGGCTTTAACTATTTTCATTGCTTGCTACATCATATTTTCTCAATATCACATCAGCTAAATGGACAAATACATAAACGGGAGAACACAGTCACTAGCTCACTAACTCACAAGTCGAAAAAATAAAGTCAAAGAAGGCAGAAAGGATTGACCTTGGCCCAAACAATACAGAGAAGATGCATTGAGAAAGATAGTCATGGTGGGCCACGGCTTAACTCCAGAACATGGAAGAATGAGGCAGGAGAATCATCACCAGATGCCAGGCTGTGTAATCACTATATAGTGATTTCCAGCTAGGAAAACCTGGAACAAACTGAGAATCTGTCTCAAAAACAAACAAACAAACAAAAAAACCCCACCATTATAGCCTTAAAGTCACTGATTTGTCAAATGTCTGTGTCCAGTCCAAAAAGGAGCATCTCTATTATCCACTCTCAGGCCCAGTGAACTTTGTGGAAGATGGAGTGACAGGAATATATGTGAGAACATCAGGAGAGTAAGAAGAAATGCTGTCTTCTGGATGTGACATGGCTGTTGCAATCATGAACACAGCTATGTTCCTTCTGTATAAGACTGTCATGAATGCATACATGTGTATTTGTGTATGTGCATGCACACACATGTGTATACACAGACTTGAGAGCAGAAGTGGGTCTAGATTAAGAAGAAGAGGAAGAAGAAGAAGAGGAGGAGGAGAAGAAGGGGAAGGAGGAGGAGGAAGAGGAGAAGGGGGAGGAGGAGGACAAAGAAGGAGGAGGAGGAAAAGGAAAAGGAGGAGGAAGAAGGAGTCAGCAGGCATGGGAAGGCTATGAGATAATGGGGATATGAAAACATTACAAATATACAAGTAAGAAACTGTCAAAATTTAAAAACAAATTTAAAAAAACAATTTAACAATAAAAATTTAATAAAACATTGACCTGAAGACCAACTACCGGAGGCATACCAGCTAATGTCCAAAGATGGAAGAGTGTCTCCCTTGGCCTGTGAAAAATGCTTACAACAGGAATTTGTGGGTGGAGAAACTGAACCAGGATCTTGACAGTCTTAAATGTAGGTTACGTTCCATTTGGTGAGAAGGCAGTAATTGCCAATAGCTTCCGACATTGTCCTGGATTCAGACTTCCTGTGAGGTAATCCAGTTTAAGCACCCCACTGTGATCCTGAGAAAGTGGCCAGCCTTCTCCTCTGCCTGAGCATATACATTTAGAACACAGGAGTAGAAAAATAGTATCTTCTTCAGGAGCTGTAAGGTTTAAATGAGCTAACACATGCAAAGTTCTTACAACAGTGTCTGAACACAGCACAGCCAAGAACTCTTAGATGCTGTTAGGACAGAGAAAGGTAGTGACAAGAAAGGAGAAGCAGCTAGATTACAGGGGTACCCAATGATATCAAGGCAGACGTGGGATGCAACTTCAGACCCCTTAAAGAATGAGATAAGAAGGATACAGACATCCTAGATAAGCAGATGGAAAGAAATCCTAGCACCTGTCTCTAGCCACATGTTTCACTCCTGAGATTTCATCTTCCCAGTTACTATGTCCCCTGTATCTCTTCCTCATTTTCTTTTGTAACAGAACCAGAGCAGCTTCAGGAAAAGTACTGTTGAATTATCCATGAGACTCATTTGAGACACGTAACCAGGGTAGGAAACAAAGCTGATATGTAATGAGCATGTATCATGCTCCAGAAACTTAAATTATCACAATAATCCATTCTGAGACACTAAAGAAGGCATAACTGTGCCTATTAACATGGATGAGGAAAGCAACGTTTCAAAGAGAAGAAGAGTAGACAAAATATAGACAGTTGAGTAAAGTATATAGATAGCTGGTCCTTGGTCAGCTAATACGAAGAGTACCTGTAATGTTGACTCAGCCTTTAAGATGTATGTGTATACGGATGTTCTCTATTCTTCAGTTTATTCCAAATAAAATGACATTCTTGTGAGGAAAAACCCAACAGAAATAGAGGAAGGGGGACAGAAACAGCATATAGTCATCTATTTCTCAATTACTGCTATTCAAGGGTTCCCCTATGCTCTTTTCTTCTGTTATGTTTAATTTCACAGCACACATCATATTACATAATGAAATTTGAAAGTAGAAATTAAGATTTAGGAAGGCAAACCATTGAAGATTAAAACACTGGGCTGTTGCTGTGGGAAGTCTTAAAGTTAACGTTTAGTTATTACTTACTATATACCAACCACTATAAAACTTCTTATTTTTCATCTCTATAATATTTGTAGGAAAGAAGTTGAGATGTTGAGCTTTGGGAAATTTGTGCTAGATCATGCAACTAACAAGCAATATCCCCCTTGGCTCTGAGCTCCAGATTTGGATTAAGATATAAAAATTCTAAAACTAGCCTTAATGAAATCATGTTTATTGTATTGATTAACTAATTCATTTTGTAAGGGAACTGTTTAATGTGACTCAAGTTGAATAATCCGCATGGACTGAAGAGTTAGTTAACTTTTAAAAGAAGTAGCAATTTATGGTTAAATCTTTACCTGAACTGAGTTAATGCATTTTCAGGTCAAGACATAATTTTATGATTCTTACTAAAAGCATGCAAGTCAGAGACCTAAGAATTCACAGTTAACTTTCATGGAGAAGAAGGGAAACAAAGAGACTGGGCTGATTAAAGTGTAGACCAGCTGCCTCCCCAATCCCCACGTTCTGGGCTTGACCATGAGGCTGACTCAACTCTGATCTTGACCCTGGCCCAGAAGCCTGAGCTTGCTACCTGATTTTCAGATGTTCTATTTACTATTCTATTATCAGCTTAATTCTGGACAGATATGTTGGACTTATTCATTCATGGCATTTATTTTTAAAACTTTAATATGTATATTAAAATACATATTAATTATATATTATTATTCAAATAATTAAAAATATAAAGGTATTTCGCTTATATGTATGTATGTGCACCACATGCAGGCAGTACCTGCAAAAGTCAGAAGAGGGCACTGAATTCCCTGGAACTAAAGTTACAGGTGGTTATGAGCTACCATATGGATGCTGGGAACCAAACCCTGTTCTCCTGCTAAAGCTGCAAGTACTCTTATCCATTGAGCCAGCTCTCCAGCCAACTGACTTTTCTTCTACACTGACTTTACCTTAGCCACGGTTCACTGAAATTAGGGATACAGTGAATCCCCAAAGCAACACAGCATGCAAGTCTCTACTTCCCTTTACAATAGCATCCTGATAGTGAAGACCTTAGACCAAATGTTATGGTCACTTTAAAACAACTTTTCCTAGCTTAGGAGATACTCAGCCAGTAAAGTGCTTTCTGTGCAAGCACCTGTGTTTGGATCTCCAAAAACCCACAGGAGGAAAACAAAAAGCCAGGCACAGTGGCATGTTCTTGTAATTCCAAAGCTAAAGTAGTAAAGAAAACTGGACTCTCTTCCTGGGGCTTAAACAAGATAGTGACTGAAACATTCAAGGCTGAACTCTGACCTCTACAGGTAGGTAGATACACACATGTGCATCTGGACAAACATATACAAACATATCCACAAATCCCATACATGGAAGCTCATAGTTGTAATCCCAGCACTTGAGAGTCTGATATAGGAAGTTCAGGGTGATTTCAAAACCAGTCTATGCTACGCAGTGAAACTGTCTCAAATTTAGTTCTAAACATAAATATTAGTGACATAGAAACATAGTATATCAAGTTGACAATAAAGTTCGTGCTGGTTCAGAAAGTAGTTGACTCAAAGGTACTTCCTGTCTGGTGGGAAGGCAGAGTTGAGAAGAGGAAGTGAAGCTTAAGTAAGATAGGACAAAGCAGATGATGAGTGAACAGGATAAAATCAAAGATCAAATGTCCAATTATTCTAAAATGTCTTCACAGAGGTAATGAAGATTTATATTTATTTAACAAATACTTTCATAAGAACTAGCAAAAGAACTATGTGTGCAATGTGACAAAGTCCCAGAGATGACAATTGTGATAGCCTAGAATACTGTGCTGCTGCTTATACTCATGATCCCATGTGTTACAGGCTGGGTTCCTCGAGTGATGTCATTTAGTCATTTGGCATGTGGTCTTGAATGGAATTATGACACTGGTTCCTTCCTCTCTCTTTTTAAGAATCATTCATTCATTCATTCATTCACATTGTAAATGCTGCCTCCCGCCTGGTCCCCCCTCCTTGTAGAGCTCTTTCCCCCATCCCCCTTCCCTCCCACCTCTGAGAGGGCAGCCCTACCCCTTGAATCTCCCCACCCTGGTGCATCAAGTCTCTGCAGAGTAGATGTGCATAATCCTTCCTCTGTCTTTGTCCCCTGTGTTTCTCTTCACTTTCCTCACACAAAGTACCATCTCATAGATGCAAAGCCAAGGGGACTAGACATAGACTAAAATAGCCCTAAGTTATAAACCAAAACAGATCTTTTCTCTTTATAAACTTAACTACTTCATTGTTTGGTTACAGAAACTTTGGTGACCCCCAGAGTATCATATGCTTAGAGAAGGTATTGGTTATTTTGTCTTTCTAAAAGAAGAATCAATATATTGCAACACTAAAGTGATCTAACAGGAATAGTCCTGTAAGGATGTGATGCTTAGTGTACTCATCAACTTCACATACCCTAGAATCACCTGGTAGAGAGACTTTCGGAGGGACTGTCTACATCAGTCCTGTGGGCATGTCTGTGAGGGATTGTCTTGATTGTTAATTGGTTTAGGCAGATCCAACCACTGTGGACAGCAACCCTGCTAAGGCAGGAGATCCTGAAGAGCATAAAAGTAGACAAACATAGCTAAGCACTAGACTTAACACACATTGATTGATTCTCCCCATGCTCATGAATATGATATGACTCTGCCTTAGGCTCCTGCCTTGATTTCTCTGCAATGATGGACTGTAACTTGGAATTTTATGCCTGATAAACCTTTTGTCCTCTAACTTATAAGAATTTTGTCAGAGCATTTTATCACAGCCACAAAAATGAAATTAGGACAATAAGTTATCCTAAATGAAGATTCGAAAGAAACCCATACATGAACTACCATCTCAGGCTTCTGTACTTGGCTATGGATTTGGCTTCTTACTGCTCCACTTACCACCCTGTGTGGAACTCTGGATGCAGCTTGTTCTGTATTAAAAGTAAGAATTTTAAATTTTAATGAATGTTGCATAGCACAGATCTTAAAGGCTTGCATAATTACATTGTCCACTGCCAGCTTCTGCGTTAGAGTACTAAGTCCACTGCAATTCTCCTCACACGAAGGAACTTCAGCTGATTCTAATTCTTGGATGAAATCCAAATATTTATGCATTAAAGCACTCAAGCAAAAATGGGTGTGCCACTCATTACTAAAATTTAAATTAGTGTCACTTCACAAAGTGGCAATTTCATCATTTTCCCAAATTACGGAATGCTTTTAAAGTAAATCCCAAAAGACATCACTTCAAAATGCCTATTAGTAAGACTTCCTTTAAATTTTTCAGTAAAGACACCAGATTCGCTATAAGACAGTTAATATAAGTTCCTGATGAAGAATTTCAGCATCCAATTCAGATGTTTGGAAATCGACAGTACTCTTATTACAGACTACTCGGGTGTACATACAAAGTCTCTTCAGTTCAAAACTGAAACACACTTACATCAGCCAGGTTTTGCTTCAGTGATACCTGAGAGCAACCACGGCAACCAGTGCACTGAGAGACCACAACCTGATAATTTTCTCAACACCCCATATTTTCAAAGGCATGTGAGACTATCTTCTGAGTAAATTCCTCTGATTTTGAGGGAAGTATAACTAAGTGACATCCTTGAGAATGGACACTTTCTGAACACTGTAAAGTTAGTGTCAGCCTCCACCAACTAGTCTCCCAGGGTCACTGCAGAAGATACCTGGCATCACTAAGTCGGGTCATTTGACCATTCCTTCAAGATTGTTACTTTTTTCTCTGACTTTCCAGAGTGCTGGTTGGTCCCCAAGGGCTCACTCTGAGTCATTCTCTGAAAATGCTGCTTCCTGCCCTGGGTGAGTGGAGTGAGGGTAGTCATATTCTTTCCTTAGGCAGCCTAGAGGCAGTGACTAATAAGTGGGGGTTTATAGGCCTGGTTCTTTTTCTTATTATAGGGAAATTCCAAATATTAACAATTCCTGTAGGATCATTAAGACCTCTGTTGTAAACATTCTGCAAATCAGGTTTTCACATGTACAAGTCAAAAGACACATTGCACTTATCAATTTTATGGTCTGTTTCCCAGGGAATCTAACTGTAGAAAGTTGGTACCAAGGGAACCCTGAAGAGATAGCTCTATATGAGACAGTATATGTATAAGGATCTAACAACTGATGCTTTGCAAAAACAGGCCCTGCAAGATTACCATTCTTATAGTTATAGACTTCAAAGTTATATCAGCAGGAAAAAATTAAGCAGTACACACAGTATCTTGAATATCTGAAAGGCTCAAGGGAAGAAGTTTTTTGATTGGCACTGTGAGATAGAATGACTATTGTTGGAGTCTCTTGATATAGAGCAGAAAGACAATGATTAGCTAGAAGCAATTTCTTACTAATTAAAGGGTAATTCTAAAACTATGTCACCAAACAAATAAATTCTCACTTCTTGTAGCAGATGCTGGAAAACCTAAGCACCTAGTAGAAGAATTTGTCGTTATGAAAGACAAGACTTCAGGTAAGGTTTAAGTCCCAACTTGGGCAGGTTGGCCATTCTACCACTGGGTTTTTAGTCATGGGAGAAAATGTCTGTATTAATTCATTTCAGTTTCCTAGACTTGAGGGCAGCTGTAATTATAGAGACTTTAGTCCAATTTAATAACTTTCACTTAGTTATTCCCTCTGAATCTTCTAAGATACAAAAGAATTCCATGTTCCCATTCAGGGGTAGAAAACCCATTCTTGCTTGAAGGCAGCTGAGGCATCTTTATAGAGAGATATTTGTTTTCTTCCCATCAAGACTACTACAAATATTCCCTTGAGCCTATACTCCAACAACTTGAGTAAAGTTTCAGTATAATTAGTCAACAATTCCCAGGGCCTGTTAATTGAGGCAATAGAGAACATAAAGAAGTTATTGCAAAAGAGAACTGGATTCAGTAGTTTCTTGATGAATGAGGATGGATATAAGTTTAAATAGGAAACAATTTGTCTCTATATTAGCGTACGTTATTTAATTTATAGAAGCAAAAGAAATAATAGACGGTCAAGGACAGTCTTGGACTGGGGATATAGCTCAGTAGTAGAACACTTGCTTAGAATGTGTGATGCTATAGCTTCAATCCTCAACATGAAAGGAAGAAAGGAAGGAAGGAAGGAAAGGAGGGAGGAAGGAAGAAAGGAAGAAAGAAAGCATTAATAAATAATAAGTAAATACCTTTTCTAATAAGATTCATAGATGTTCATGCTACTGGCAAATAATCTACTCTTGGCATTGATCATATCCTACCTTTGAGCTTTCAGCTATTTGACTCCATGCTTACAAAATATGTGTGGTTTTCTCACCACCACAACTCCTAGAGATTGCTAATGGACAAGAGAGAATGATGATGATAGATAGCACAGATACTTGCTGGCTGTGCTTCAGATACACCCCTACTAGTAAGGTTTATGTGTACAGGAGTGTAGGAGAGTGTGCTTTAGTTATTCCTGTTGGGAAAGAAAAGAACTGTGGCCAGGCATTAGTAAGCATCTTTCCTAGCACCATGGCTTTAGCAGTGATGACACCTATTCCAGATACAAGTTAAGAGCCTACAAAGCCTTAAGCTGGTATTATCTACATATAAAAAAAAATGTGACTCTAAATTGCCTACTTATCCACTTTATAAACTATTAAATCATAAAGTACAAACATAGTAATATAGTGGAAAGGCTCTTCATATTCTACAATAGATATTACCATAGCTTTAAATTTTTAAATAATTTATTTAATAATTTTTAATTTTTTATTTTTTGATATTTATTTTCATTTTAATTATGTGTGTATGTGCATTTGTGTCTGTGAGTGTGTATGCATATATGAGTATATGTACCTGTAGGGGACAGAAAGGGTTTTAGAGCCTCTGGTGCTAGAGTTACCTGATCTAATGAGCTGCCTAATATAGGTGTAGGGACATGAATTCAGGTCATCTGCAAGAGCAGGAAGCACTGGCTCACCTCTCCAGCTCCAGTGTTTTTATCTTTCTAAAGTATCATACAAAGTAATGAGCTTTATTATGACATTTTCATATACATGTATCATATTACTTCATTCTTATGCATACTCTCCCAGTTCAGCACTCTTGAAGGTTTATTGCAAATTATTTCTCCAACGAAAGCCCACTGACTCTCAGCTGCACTATGCCTGTGGATGATCATCTTGAATAAAATGTCCAGTAGCCACTAGAGGAATTATTAATCACTGGTCTGAATGTTGGAAGTGGAGGGGACACATTTGTGAAACATTTCTGACCAAACCTTCATCTGCCAGGTATACTTTTCCTGTCCTACTTGGGAATTCCTTCCTTTGTACCAAGTGTTCAGGTACTTGGCTCCTATCTGGCCCACTGCATAGGCAATAATATAGTTGACAGCATGCTTATAGCTGATGTACCCTAGGTCTGTTAACTTTCTGAGATACATGTAAGGCTTTGAGAGTAATGAGGCATTGGCATGTGGGGCAGAAGGAGGATTAAGAATGTGCTTTGATTTTAAAAAATTCATTTTTAAAAGCACAGAGAATTGTTTTCAGATGAAAAGGCATGTGTCTACATGAGGGTCAGCCAGTTTGCTGCTGTCACGTCTGCTGTGTTTTCAAATGAGTTCTGCTGTGGCTAAGCGACCACTGCATCATTTCCCTGCTCACAAAATGACACAGAAACAGAAACGGAGTCTGGCTAAACTCTGCAGCCCAGCTTTCCCTCTGAATTCCTTATTGCCAAAAGGCAATGCATGTTTGCCACAACTCTGAAATGAAAGATTACTCTGGCTAGTTTTATAGTTAACTTGACACAAGTTAGAGCCACCAGAGAAGAGGAAACCTCAAACGAGAAAATGCTGTAGGCAAGCCTATAGAGCATTTCTTGATTGGTGATTTATTTGGGAGAGGCTAGCCTATCCGACTTCTGGGCTGGTGATCCTAGGTTCTTTAAGAAAGTGGGCTGAGCAAGCCATGAAAACAAGCCAGTAACCAACACTCCCCAATGGCTTCCACATCGGCTCCTACCTCCAGGTTCCTGCCCTGTTTGAGTTTCTGCTGGGGGTTCCCTCAATAGATTGTGATTCAGGGTGTGTAAGCCAAATAAACCCTTCCTTCCCCAAGCTATTATAGACATGTTATCATCATAGTGCTTCTTATCAGCATCAAGGACACAAAGTGCCTGATGACACGGCCATGTTGTCTGCTGTGGTCCAGACCTGTTCACCTATGAATTAATAGAGAAAGGTTATACTTTTGCAAACTGATAAATTAATATAAGGTTATTGACTTATATGCCTATTTAACACAGTTTCGAGGAAGACAAATTGCCAGTACTTCAGGGAATTTGGTATCAGTGGTAAGTTGGAGATATTTTTACAATTCTTCACAGTTTAAAAATTAAGAAATGCCTCAACAGCAACAACAACAGCAAAATTGCCTTACTGTGTAATGTGCAATTGACTGTTTTGTATCAAACAGAAAACAAAAAGGATAGCCTCTGCAAGGCATCAAGCACTGAGCACACATAGTTTTACATTGTCCTAAGAATAAATATGTAGTTTTAAGAACTAATGTTACAGACTGTCTTTTTAATTTAAAGCTATTGACCTGCTGGGTATACTTAAGAACTTCTTAAGGGGATTTTAATACCATTTCTAACTCTGAATTTCCTATTGAGTTATTCTTTCAGGTTGAAACCAAGAAAGATTGCCTAGATCTCTTTTTCTAAGCAATTAAACAATGCTCATCAATCAGATTCTGTAGACAGGTTTTCAAGGTTGTAATTGAGGTTGTATAACCTTGCCTTTATTGATGAGTACAAATCAAGCTCCAGCATTCAGATAAGAAATATCTGATCACAATTTGGAGAGAAGGTATTTAACAGATTCCAAAATATTGAGCAGTGCTTGAGCACGGGAGCATCTTAATTTACCTTATGATGTTTCACTGAGACTATACCTGAAATCTTTATCTTCTTCACACATGACCTTATGGTCTGAGTAAGAGTGGAGACCTTCATATGCCCAGTGCTTGTATGCTTGTCAATGCAGAATGGCTAACTAGAGGTGATGAAGACAGATTTATGGGAGATCAAACTAGCTAAAAATCTAGATTTAACTTAAAATGATTTTAATCTTAACTAGCAATATGAAGAGGTCAACACTTTAATTATTGGGCAACAGTTATTCATTGTGGCCTGCATTAGGACTAGGAGGGAAAAAAGTGAGAGAAAGAACAGTTGTCACCATCTTCCATGAGATCAAATAATAGTTATGCAGAAAGAGATTTTAGTAAACAATATGATTATACACACATGTGCACACATGGTATAATAAAACCTGAAGTGATTCATTGATTCCTACTCTATAAATATCTATATATCAGTAGCCCTGATTCTTCTTTATATTCTTTCTTTTAACCTGAGCTAGTTTATTTTTACCCACTTGGCTTGGAGAGAAGGTATTTTCAATTCCTCCTAAGACCACTCCTATTACAATGTGATCTTTTGTAGCTCATTAGTACCCATTTTCATTTCCCTTTTATAGTAGAGGTGAGAACTTTTGAGAGGAGGCCCTGTTTCCTTCCTTATGTAGAACCTAACACAACTTGCCAGGGCTTAAGTCAAAACACAAAGGCCTTGACCTCCACTCATAACTGGATGCCATTTCACTCCACAAGCATTTCCTCTGTCTGAATTGTTCTTTCTGGCTGAGAATGTCATCTATTGACTATTACTTAAAATATTAAAATATAAAATATACAATATGGCAAAAGTTGCCATATTGTGTCACATTAGAGTCATTTTAATCTTCCAGGGTGACCTTTCCCCTCACCTGTACCCAACACATGTAAGTATCTCACTGATTTTGCAGAGATTTCACTCCTTTTAAGAAATCTCACAACCTAGTGATGAGCACAGGAGAAGGCAGACACCAGCAATAAAAATCCAAAGGAAGAAACTGTTGACAAAAGACACACTAGGAAAGCCAAATTTTTAAGCCTACATACAGGTCAGTCCTGTTAATTCCACAGAGATAGGATTAGTCTAATAGTGAATTGTTCACAGGTCTACAGTTAACACAGAAAGACACTCCCTACCCTCACCAGCTCTGAGTGTTGTATAAAATGAGAATCCTCAGAGACCAGAAATACTTTTCTCAGTTAAAAAGGTACAGAGATCCCCTTCAACAACCTAAGGCTTACCAAAAAAAAAAAAAAAAAAGGAAATTTGAACATTGTCACTTTAGCTTGCTAGGGTCTCCATCGTATGGATTTGGTGGCCATGTTTCACACCCATGACTTTCTACCATGGTCCCTGATAGATCTGCCCATCTACTTCTTCAGCCAACTGCTGAGTCCTCAGAACTGCTAGCACTCAGGAATATGGGAAATGAAGGCTTTCAGCTGCTCTTCTAGTTTCCCCTAAGTAGCACACTCATTATGAATTGCTTTTCTGGGAAAATGATAGATTTGGCATGACTACAATCTACTTCAAGGATGTGTGTGAACCCAGGTGTGAGTTCTTAGACAGAGTATTTTCCTCAGTGCTGACATCCAATCCTTACATGATAAATAACTTTCCAAAGAATCATCTTTCTATTAGCTCCCAAATGAAATAGAACTGCCACCCCCAAAAAAACATCCCTTATCATTGACAATATATTATTGAACTAAAAATATCTGCTAATCAATTTCAGATATTTTACAATGTAGCACTAAGGAGAAGTCTTAAGAATTTTCTATGCCATCAAACTAATATATACACATCTTATATTACATATAAGATGCCAAGTTCTTTTTTTTACATTTTTATGTATTAATTCTTTGTATGTGTATGTGCATGATAACAACTTAAAGAAATCAGTTCTCTTCTACTACATGCAAGATCTTTAACTTTTGTTATTAGGCTTGGCAGCAAATGCCTGAACCTACTCAGCCATATAGGCAGCCCTCAAGTCTTAATTTATTAATAGTGCCTTTCCTATAAATACCTATTAAATTTATCTTTCTTTTAAAGTTCCTGTTGCAAATTAGTTAGAGACTCACCAAGCTTGAATTCCTTCTTAGTTCACAATGTTCCTCCATTAAATTTCAAATTATCCTTATCACTAATTTTGACACATATGATAATAACTTTTTGCATTTGAGTATAAACAAGCAGGGATTCTCAGTTCATTTTGATGTGGTATTAACCTTATCTCCTGCAGACGTTTCAATAATCTAGAAAGCATGGCTGCTTGACAAGGTGTTTCTTCAGACTCTGGGAAATTTAAAGACTGTGTCCAGAATTTTATAATTCTAAGGGGATTTGAAATTTGTCCCACATTTTGTGGATTTTAATTTTTTCTGCATTTTCAATAATGTACTTCTCACTCTCATAGAAATGGCTTCTGATTCTGAACATGACAACCAGCGATGTGTATGCTGCAGATGAAGGTTCAGGTAGAGACAAATAGAACTATCCATAAGAGAATCTTACGGCCAGCATGGTCAAGTGTCTGGGAAACAAGTACTCTGAAATGTAGACACAAGAAAAATTTGAATGATACATTAAGGTTTGTCCCAGTAGCTTCTGGTCCTGAATCTTCCTAATTGCAATTCCCTACCTTTTAAGTTCAGATGAGGAATCTAGGCCTCCCCTTTCTCAAACTCTTCAGTTGCCTTTTTTGTTTATTTGTTTTTGTTAAATTTCTTCCTAAATAAAAATACTAGTGGAAATTTTATGTATCCATAATCAGGACCACTGTCTTCTATTTTAGAATGAACAGGTGCTCTCAGAATCCCTCCCAAAAATAAAACAGAGTGTTGAATGACTCCTGGATGTCTTACTGTAACTGCAGCTCTTGATGGACACACAGGGGGCTGGATGCTAAGGGAGATGCATTGTGAAATTAATAGGATGGAATTAGACTACAGTTGACATCAACTAAAGTTAGTGTGAGAAGATTGAGATCAGAGGCAGGGCATTCAGTATGGAGTCAATCAGAAAACACTGTTACTGCAAAAACCAAACAGAAAATGAAATGTAGAGCTTTGTCTCAGAAACCCTAACCAAGCAGGTGGAACAACCACCATTACGAGTTGATATGGGCCTCTAAGGTGACATGGCTGTGACCTAGACAGAGCTAAGTATTCAAGTCCTTATTACACATCCACCTGCTACCTATCACATGCCTGTACCTCTTTGGCATTCAGCTGGTGTGTTCAGGAGCCTTTGTTTACTTAATGCTCCTGAAGTTGGGCGCTCCGGACAGTATGACTGGATTAGAATTGCTCTTCAGACTCTTCCTGTTCCTGAAGGCAGTTTACAGGGTTGACTTTTCCCCCATCAGCTGTTACTCTGCTGCCACTGGGATTAGCTGCTCCCATACTGTGAAAAGCAATGCAAGTGCCTGTAGGGCTCTCTCTCATCATGAGCAGGCTGCCGAAAGCTACTCTGATTTGGCCTAAATGCCCAGGTCATGCCTTTATCTTGGGATGCAGTAAAGGTTGGGTTCTGCCGGTCATTTCTTGCCGTCTCCTACTCTGTGCATCAGGCTCCTCCTCCCTTTACTGCTTTTTCTTGCTAGTAACTGATAATAATATGCAATGCAAATTAAATATGAAATCAAACACATCTAGGAGCAGACCATCGTATATAAAGATGTTAAAAAGTATGAAGACAACTATCAATTCTAGCTGGTATTCATTGAACATTCACCGTTTATTATTTTAATCATTTCTTCTGAACACTTTAGGAGCAATGATCTTTATGATTTCAATACAAAACAATCAGAAAAAAACCCAAATGATCAGATTTCACATAGACACTGATTAGAAGGGTCTGGAATGGAACCAGACCAACTCTTGTGAAAACTACAGGAAAATCTAATGATAAAATATTTGATTTGTTTATTAAATTATGTAGTTTAGAACCTTGGAATTTTACAGTGGAGAAGTGTTTGGAATCTATGATAATCTGAGCAAGTGAGGAAGAGATTAAGGGAAGAATGAAAGAAAGTCAAGAGAGAAGACTGTGATATGCTTGTAAAGGGGATTTCTTGAAAAACTAAATATTTTAAGCTTTATGTTATTTTTTTCTATTTTCAGTGTGTACATGTGTACGCGCATATGCATGTGTGTGTGTGTGCGTGTGTTAGGGTGTTATTGTTATGAAGAGACAACATGACCAAGGCAAGTCTTAAAAAGGAAAACATTTAAATGGGGCTGGCTTATAGTTTCAGAGGTTCAGTCCATTATCTTCATAGTGGGAAGCCTGGCAGCATGCAGGCAGACATGGTGCTAGAGGAGTTCAGAGTTCTACAACTTGATTCCCAGGCAGCAGACTCTCTCTCTCTCTCTCTCTCTCTCTCTCTCTCTCTCTCTCTCTCTCTCTCTGTCTCGTGTGTGTGTGTGTGTGTGTGTGTGTGTGTGTGTGTGTGAGAGGAGGGGGCATAGCTTGAGCATTCACAACTTCAGAGCCACACTTCCATGGTGATATGCTTCTTCTAACAAGTCCACACCTCCTAATAGTACCATTTCTTAAGGACAAAGCAATCAAACACAAGAGTCTGTGGGGACCATTCCTTTTCAAACCACCACAGTGTGTGTGTGTGTGTGTGTGTGTGTGTGTGTGTGTGTGTGTACTGCATTTGTGTGCATATGTATGTTTTGTGTGTGAAGATAACATGTTTCTCTGTATGTGGAAACCACAGGGAGCTGTCCAGAAACATCTTTCTTTATTCTTCCATATTAGTGAACGAGGCAGGGCTTTAAATAAAACCCAGGTTTCACATAGATGAGTAGTCAGCTTGCTCTGGGGAATCCTAGTCTCTTCCTTGAAGTCTGGAATTACAGGTAAGCATCCACATCACCCAGCATTTATAGAGGTTCTGTGGATCTAAACTCCTATCCTCATAATTATTCACTGAACACTTTAACCTCTGTGCCTTGTATTTGGCTTTTGAACTTTATTTTAAATACATAGAGGTGTCCATGGAAACCTTTGAGGACAGTGATGTGTGTCATGACTTTTTATTTAGGACAATTAACTTGGCAGGCACATGCAGAGCAGATGCTCAAAAGAGGCCTCATTGTAGACAGGAAGACTGGGAGATTGGGGCAATGTTCTAAGAATAAAGTGACAAGGCCATGGACCAGGGTTGGTAACAGCAAATGAAGTATAACAGGGAAAATACAAGTTGATGAGGGCACGTGAGCCCTGAGGAAGAGCAGAGCCCTGAGGAAAAGGAGTCTAGAGCCTCCAGAAATGAGGCAGTCATGAGGGAGAGTCATTCAGGAGAAGCTGCTGCAGGTTTCTGACTTCTAAAGGTATTGTCAGTAAAGAGAAGTAGGGTGGCCACTTGTGAAATTTAGGTCACCCTGTCTGGAAGAAGATAGAAGCAGGGGATGCTTGAGTGAGATTCAAGATGCAGTGGATGCAAGCAGAAGAGATCAAGTGTAGTGACTCTAACTTGCGTATAACTAAGCAGGATATTTACCAGCTAATAATTGTGCCATTATGTCCAGCAATTATCTTCCGATAACCGATTAGCACATTTTTGTATAACTACACACACTGCCCCACCTCACAGGCTACTTTCTAAGAATTGCATTTTATTTTCTTTTTTTATATGTATAATGTGATCTATGTATTTTTGTGCTCTGCCAGACAACCTTCTCCACTGGTAGGAAATATGAATTGCCTTTAGATTTCAGGTGCTTTGCTAGCTAAGGTTGCCTATTTAGCCATGAGACTGCAATGTGGGTTTTATTTGGGGGGGGGGAGTATGTAGACGAGAGAGGAAGAATACACATAATACATATCTATTTCATTTTTAAAGGCAGTTTTCTATAAATGACTCGAAAAATTGGCTAGTAAAGTTCCCTGCCAGAATTTCTTACTTCTCGGTTTCATCACCCAAGGCAGACATGAACTCACTATATAACTGAGGCTGGCTTTAAAGTCTTGGTCTTGCTGCGTCTGCCATCCAAAAGCTCGGATCGTGGGTGTGTACCACCACACCAGGCTTACCATTTGTTTCTTGTCCAAAAGAAGCAGTTCAACATCAACTGAAGCTGCAGAAAGTGTGTTTCCACAAACAGATACGGGGGTTTCTCCAAACTACAGCTGGCCCTTTGTATGCATAGCTTCTGTGTCTGTAGACTCAACTGACTGCAGACCAAGAGTGTTTCAACTTTTGCCTGGAATGAACAGGCACAATTGATATCCTGTCATTGTGCCCTAAACAATCTTGTGTGCCCACAGTTTCTATGACATTTTTATTCCATCAGATCACATTACAGAACTACCTATGGTGACAGTTTTGGGGATACGATTAAATTGTATGACAATACAACAGCATTTTACATGGGTGGGATTGAGCACATGTAGATTTTGGTGGTATTTGTTGGGTCATTGAAACCATCCTCCTTGGACATCAACTGCATGCAATTTATTATATACATATATTTGTCCTGTTGTTTGAAGGAAAATAGTTTGAAACTTTTAACCCAAACCAAAGTGGAAGAATACTGCTTCCTTACTCCATCAGACAAACACAGACTAGTTATATATTTTCCAGCCTATTTGGGAAATCAAACTGTATCCAATAAATGCCACAGCTACCCCCTCCAATGGAGTCCATCTTACAGACCCCAAACAATAGTGAACTTATAAAATTCCTGACTTATGCAATTAGAAGTGATCTTCTGAAGCAGATATGCAGACAGATTCACAGATAAGAAAGGACCAAAAGGAAAGCAATGCCAGAAATTACCTAGCTGGTGAAAAACTGAGTCAAGATTTTTATAGTATTTATTGCTGTTTCCTGCTGGACTCCTGTTGATATGTGGCATTTGTCATCTAGGCTTGCCTCACTTGAAACTGCTATGTAAGATTTTTCATTGATAAATAGCACAATTTTTTTCAGTTTTAAAAAATTATGTGTCAGTTAATAATGGCATGGTTCAAAACACATCTGACCCACTGCCAGGATCCCTAAGGCTGTGTCCACAGTGTTCTCTCTTGGGAACTGCCTTCACGGACCACACCTAAGTTATCAGCTTCTCTTATGCATAAAACAATAGAGCTGGGGCTGGAGGAAAGGCTCTGTGTTAAGAGCACTTACTGCTCTTGCAAAGGACTCAAGTTCAGCTCCCAGGACCCACATCAGTCTGAGCACAGCTACCTACAACTTCAGTTCCAGGGCATCTGATGCCTTCTTATGGCCTGCTCTTGCATGCATGTGGCATGCCTAGAAATAAGTGGGTACATATATACATGTAAATAAAAACTAAATAAAATTTCACACATACATACACAGTCATCTCTGTCAACACTTGTACTCCTCTGTCTCGTGTGTGTATGTGAGTGTGTGTGTGTGTGTGTGTGTGTGTGTGTGAGCATGTGTGTGTGAGAGTGTGTGTGTGTGTGTGAGTATGTGCATGTGTGTGAGAGTGTGTGTTGCATGTGTCTGAGAAAGCTACTCATAGCTCATATTGTTTCCAGTTATGATATATGCTAAGCAAAATATTTTCATGCAAAACACTTTTTCCCTATTATGAAAAAAGACAGATTGCACCAGATTCTAAGATTCTAAATGCTAAGAAATAAATTGTTTTACCAAGAACAGAATGGGAGCCGGCAGAGACTGACTGTGGGAAGTAGAGATGGACAGGATGTGGGACTTCAGAATTCTCAGGGGAGAGAAATCGTCCGAGAAGGCAACTCACACTGCATGATCACCTTTAAACATAAAACCCTTGACTGTGATTTATCGTACTGAGTCGATCTTGTAAACCAATATTTGTTTCTACAAAATATTTTTAACTCTCTGTGGAGGAAGAACAAATAAAAACATGTCCTGCATGCAAGCTATCATAATTTTGGCATGCAGAGGCTAACAGGTACATCATAACTAAAATATGTAAAGAGGCTGGAGGTGTGTATGTTGCTTGGCTCACAGCCAGCCTTACTAGTAGAGGAAGCATCCTACCATGTAGCCTCACAGTGATTTCATTTCCTCTGGGAAACTTCTGCTCTAGATGTTAGGAGATCTTCTCCTGTCCTCCTCACTGTTTTTTATGTAACACCTTTTATTATATCTACTTGTGCTGGGGTAGCTTGTGCGTACCAAGGCACAGTCTTAGAGTTCAGAAGTCAACTTATGAGAATCAGTTATTTCCTTCTATCATGTGGGTCCCAGGGGTTAAGCTCAAGTCCTCAGACTTGCTGGCAAGCCCTGGTACCTGCAGAGCCATCTTCATGGTTCTCCTTCTAACTCTTTTTTAACAGGGTGGAAGCAGAGCAAACACTGCTGTGGTGTTTGTTATCTCTGGCAATTCCAGCACCAGGTATTTGGTCTTCTGCAGGCTCCAAAGCTCCAGGCTGAGAGGGCTATTAATAAACCCTCCTTTAAAATCAGCTGGAAAGGAATTAAAGACCTTTTATCCAAACACAGACAACCGTGGGCCCAGAAATGATTTCTAACCATAGCAGAAGATGCCAGACCAGTCTTTCAGATTTGCAATTAGCACTTGAGTATAGTGTTCTAAATGTACATGACTAAGTGAGTTGATACTGGGTAGCAGCTACAAAACAGTCAGACAAGAGCTTTCGGTCTGTAAAGGTATATTCTAGAAACAAATTTAGCATACACTTAAAATTCCCCAAATTCTCAACTCAAAAGCAAGGATACTACATATAAAATCATCATCATCATCATCACCATCATCATCACCATCATCATGTGGTAAGGTAATTTCAATACTTTGAATAATTTGGGGAAAGTTCTTGTGTAGTAAATGTTATATGGATGAAAGAATACACACCAGAAGCCAAAGGTGTTAAAACTAGAACACAAAATACAGAGATCCCGGGCCTCTGAGAGCTCAGGGAGGTTGTACATACTACAGTCACTGAGGAGGAGAAAGGAGAGGAAGTGTAGGCACTTCCTGGGCAGGTATTCAAAGACACTGACTGGCCCTAAATGAGCAAAGACATCCAAGTGTTCACTTCTCCACTGACCCGACCATCGATCACTCCCTGCCCTACATAAACATACTTAGAGTCATTTGTCTTTGCAAAAAGAACCTCCACACTTGCACCTGTCTGCAATGATCCATGGGCTTTTAAGCAACTCCTTCTGTTTGCCACATACTTCATTGCTAGGTACTAAAAGTAAAGCAGCTTTAGAAGGTGTCATAGGATCTAGGAAGAAACTAGTTGATGCAGTTAATAAGAAGTACACAAAAAGTGTCTCCTCTGGGCCTGTTTAACACATGCACCTCGATTCATCTGCGAACACACTGCTTTGTTCAGGTGTATAGTGGTGAGCTTTTATGGAAGATGTTTCAAAATTTCTTTGCTCAAAGTCCAACAGGAAATAACTGCTTAGAAAGCAAACCTGCATCTTCTTCACTTCCCTCAGATCTAAGCCCATAATTCTGCTGAAATAAGTCCCAACTAAATGCTGTGTAGTTTGAAAACAAACTGACTTTCTTAGTTTGGAAATACAGTTCTCAATTGCCTATGAGATTCAAATATTCCTTATCCAATCTGGCATCAGTGTATTAGTCTTGAAAAAGTAAGCATTTATACATGCTCTGAAATTATTATTCTGTTTCTGCTGGGCTGTGGGATGCCTCACGCTGTGCTTTACACTCCCCACAGACAAACACTTTGTCCATCTTCTGTCGTGTAATCTCAACAGCTGCTTGTAGACATCCACCCTATGTAGTATATTCTACTATACCAACAAGGACTTTATAGCAGCTCATTACCTCATTTTGGTGTAAAGCCCAACTCAATACTCCAGACGGCTACCACTTAGGAAAAAAAAAAAAAAGCTTGCCTTAAGTATTACAAAAGCAGAGTGCTGGTTTTCTGTATGGCCAAAGGTACATCACTGATTTAAATCCCATTTGGATCTAATCTTTAGCAACTAATAGGAATTAAATATCAATGTCTTAAAGCTTTAGACTAAAACTGTTACACTGACATGCAAAAACAAAAATCTAGAAACTATTTTATATACACAAGATGTAATTTTTCATTCATTTCTCTTCCTTCATTCTGGAAAATCTCATTTAAATGCACATGCATGCATACAATTTGTTGTCAGTTTTGGCCACTTTTGTGAAAGTATTGACGAGTCAAAAATGGCAAAATTCTTTCCTTAAGAACATTTCATTTATGAACTCCAACACACAAGCTTTTTAAAAAACTCATATTTCTGTACATTCTCCACCCACCTCTTTCATGTTGTTCTCTAAAGTCCTCACGGAAAAGATGAAATTCAGCGTTGTCACTTCACCTAGGTACCACTGTTGCCGGTCTTTTCTCTTTATTATACAAGTATGTTGATGACGTAATTGCAGAAGTTCGTTCTACTCGTGTAGCTGAGTCTTGGAATTTTTTATTTTAAAGACTGCCTCCCTCTGTGCCGTGGAACAGTTGTAAAACAGAGCCAAGCAATCTCACCTCTTGATAGTAAATCTTTGGGATCATCACCCCAAGGGACTGGTCCAGCCCTGGATAGGCAGAACCATCCCAAAGCTCAACTGACCCCAGACCTGAGGTTCAGCTGCACAGGCTTAGGTGACACAAACACCAGGCTTGGCTTTTAACCCTTTCCTAGAAGCGCTCAACTTTTAAATCTCTGTTTGACTTTCATTTTCACCCATCCCCAAACCTTAAGGGACTAAAGAGAACCCCGACTTTTATCCCAACCTTGTTTGCTCCTTTGCAGTCATTCCCCTGAAAGTTGACTGCAAAGTAAGCAAACAGTTATCACACTGCATTCAAAATAAAGTAAGGGTCGAGAAGAGCATGATTTCCAATAAATCACAATTGATTGTGAGTGTGAGCCTAGAAAGGCAAGCTTTTACAGGGACACCCCGTATATGGATAGAACCGCATGGTGATTCAAAAGTGCGGAGAGAAAGAACCATGGGGGTGGGAAACAGACAGAGGCTAAATCTCATGCAGATGAAGCAGCTCGGCAAGGTAAAGAAAACATACCTGAGGGATTCTCCTTCTAAAAATTCACACAGGCCAGCTGGATTGTTGCTCCCCTCCTTTGAGGGTAGTCGTATTTTCCTTTCAGGAATCCCCCTTGCGATTGTGTTCCTAGGCTCTTTTCCTTTATTCAGCCACAGATAGTTGCAGGAGGCACAGGCAGCGTTCCTGCGCCCCGACTCAAGTGCAGCCGGGCATGCCTTTGCTCAGGAACCCGGCTTGCGCTGCTCTTATCAATTCTATCACGCTCCCTGGGCAGCTCCAAAGCAATTTTACAACTTAGCTGCTGGCAGGAATCTGCCTTTCACTCTTCTCCTTGCCAGATTCCTTGGGCGGCTCATTTCTCAGCCCTTTCTCTAAGAAGGCAAAATGGGATCGCTCTCCTTGTTGTTGTCTTGGCTCACCCACAATTGACAGTGCAGGAGCGGCAGCCGAGTGTGTGCTGGGAACTTCACACAGCAGCTGCAGCCCGGGATCCTCTGAATGCAGCAGAGACCTGAGCTCCCAGCCTCCTCCATCGGAGTCCAGGCTCCCTCTGCTGCGCCAGTTGCATAGAGCCACTCTGTAAGAAGGCTCCTCAGCCCTGATCCCCAGGAGATACTCTGCAGCCAGGTGTGGTCATCACCACTTACCCACACCTCATTAGCAGGGACACTGCTTCCTGCTGAGGAAATGAATGGATGTGGATGCCGGGTGGACTGCATTCCAAGAGGGGGGGAAGGGGGAATGGGGAAAAAGATGGGGGGGCAGGGGGAATTATAGGTGACCATCATAGGGCCAATTTTGCTACTTGCATTAGTAAAACATAATTATTAAATTACCCATGGCATTTAATAATTATTATTTCAGATGTTATTGGCTGTGTTTGGAATCATACAAAGTCCACTGCCCAATTTGACAGCAAGAGACCCCTAACGGGACCCTTTTTTAGAGGGAGACAATATCCTGGCCTCCCAGGGTTGTTTTGTTTGTTTCTTTGTTTGTTTGTTTTGGAATTTTTGTAAGCAGTTGTAAATATGAGGGTTGATTCCTCAATAATTAGAATTAGACACACATACACTTATCAAAGTAGGCAATGGAGAAACACAATGGCTCAAAGGATTTTCTTTCTCATGCAATAATGTCTTCCAGATCTGGCTGGGAATTGAATGGGGCTTGCTTTCCTTTATAGCTTAGCTGAGTAGAAGAGGTGGGGGGAGTAACCACTCCTACTTTCCATCAATTAAGCATGTTTTAATCCTCTAACCCTCCTGTTGAAACAAATATAAAAAGTGCTGCATCTTAAAATAGAGCCTTAAAGAAGCTCAAGTCTGGGAATAATTTGTAGGCTTTAAGCTGCATCTGGTGTTCTGGCTTACTTATTTTATTTCCTTTGCTTTGTAGAAAATGAGAGGATGGGGGCTAGGGAGTTGATCAGCCCCTCCCATGTATATAAAGTGTTGGCCATAAAAGCATGGGGACCCAAATTCAGATCCCTGGCATCTTTATACAAAGAATGTTTGCAATCTCAGTGCAGGGGAGGCAGAGACAGGAGTGTCCCCGACGCTCACTAGCCAGGCAGTCTAACCAAATACCCTAGTTCTACACTGAGTAAGAAATCTTACCTCAAAAATAAGGTGGAGAGTGACAGAGGAAGATACCTGTTATCAACCTCTGGTCCCCACATGCACACACATGAAGACACAAATTTACATGTACCTATACACAGATCACACACACACACACACACACACACACACACACACACTCCCATGAACAATAATTTGATGATATTCCCCAACAGGGAAACCTATGAAGTAGTGGCTAAGATAGAATCCGTACAGGAAGTGTGCATCTGATTTATAAGCCAATTATTCCAGCCCATGTAAGGATAGGTATTGGAGTATCAATTTTAGAGATGACACTCCTGTCAACAGGTGAGATGCAGCAGCAGCAAACAAACCCAGTTAAGCCAATTTAAACAATTTTGGATAAAACGTGTATAAGAAGGCCCATTCCAGGGCTGAGGAAATGGCACTCAGTAAAGTGCTGCCTTGCAAGTTTAAGGTCCTGAGCACAGATGCCTAGAATCCGTGCAGAAGGCCTGGATGGGTGGTTTAGTCTTCTAATCCAGGAACGTCAAGCTAGAAGGTAGAGAGACAGGAGGATACTTGGAGCTCACTGGCCAATGGACCTAATCTACTTGGTGAAGTTCCAGGCTACGGGGACCCTACCTCAGACAAAATTCAGAAATCATCTGAGGCATGACACCCGAGGTTGTCCTCTGACTTCCACAAGTACATGCAAACAGGTACATGTACCCACCCACAGCCACACATACACAAACACACATAAACATACACACAGATACCATACATATTGTGCCTACCAACTATAACAACCAGTCAATAATATTATGTGATTTGAAAACAAATGTTCCCCAATTTGACATAGTATTTATGCCAGGCTTGGCAGGTGGCTCTCTCTATTCCTAGCTCCTCAGCCTCACCGTTAGCTCATAGCGGCCCAGCTTCCCCAACCTGCTGCTTAAGAGACTGTTAATGGACAGGAGCAGCTGCTCAAGGTCTAATGAATCGCATAAGGGGCAAACACTGGGGCATTGTACTCTCTGCCATCAGAACTTGCCAGAGAGGCCAACGGACAAAGCTCTGCTGCCCTTGGCTGTAAGCACTTGAGAGCAACAAGGGAAAACTGGTGAGCTCTAACAGTGCATGACAGGGCAAAACCTGACTTTTTAATGTATACTCATCCAAGCTTGACAAGGCATTGTCTTGAAGGATGTCCTTCAGTACAAGGAGGAAACTGTGTGTGTCCATACGACTTTTCTTTTGTGTACAAATAACCAAACCAAAACGCTGCAGTTAAGCTGAGTAGAGAGCACTCAGCACCCAGCATAACGCAATGGATGTATGTCCTCAGCCAGTTGTGACATGATGCTGCTAAGTGTTTAAACCGCAGACGGAAGATGATGCATGACTGTGTGTGGTCTACAGAGCATGCAGGTGCCGTGAAGAGCCCCGAAATATACAACTACACTGCAACTTTACCCCTGACAGGATATGGCACCAGGGTGGTGACTGTCAGTTTTAGGGAGTGAGAAGAAATAGGATTAGAGGCTGCAACAACTCTGGTGCATAAACCCTGACTAAGGATCATGATGCTGATCCTAGGTCAAAACGGAAATGGTTCCAGTCTACACTGGCAGGACTCCTGTATTTGGAGGACACAGGTTGGTAATAAACTATCCCATGTATGCAAAGAGTGGTGGAGCTCCATGACTTCATTGGTCTTCAGGAACACCAAACTCTCTACCAGAACTTTCTTGGCTCTCGCTGGGTAGTTTCCACCTTCTGAATGTCTCCTTTAAAAAACATATAACAAGGATGAGAGGACAATGTGTTTTCTAAATCTGTAAAGTGTCTTTCAGCCCTGGGGGAAGTTAAATTAAATACTACTTCAGGGCGGGAAATGACTAACTGCCAATCGATCGCTTGCCACTTAACAGGTACATAACCCCAAACTTTAGATAGTTAATACTACTTGTCTGACAGCAACTAAACTTTTGGTTGTGTTTCTTTCTGTATTCCAGAACACTGTCAGGTGCTTAGTGATAGTGTCTGAGTTTTTAGAAGGACACTACCAAGTTAAAGACTTGGGTTCTTGTTGATTCGGAAAACTGGTTATAAAATTGGTATGAAATAGTGGGGGTTTGGTTTCCAGTTTGGGCTCTACACATCTTTCTGACATGGCTTGTAAATCTTAACCTCTCTAAGCTTAGTTGTTTTAAGCCTAAAGTAAAATGGAAAAAAAATGATCACTGTTATTAATACTGCTACTAGTACCTGTAATGAGATGATTTCTGTCAGGCAACATTGATAGCCTGCAGGAGTCTTCAACAAACACTGGCTAATCATGATCCAATGTTCCAGTCAAATCTCACTGCCCCTTCTGCTTCCGATATGTAATTATGATATAGTCGGGAGCCAATTTAATGTTTTATGTCTGAATTCATATAAATTTATAGTAGTAAATGGAATCTGTTTCCTTTCACAGCTCTGGTGGTTCCCACATGCTCAACAACATTGGTGTAACATTACTTAGCTTCTGTTTCCTGCTATTGAATGTACCATAGACTCAGTTGTGTGTTCTCTTTTAGGTTATCCATGGATTTTTTTCAAGTACAAATTTCAATTTGCTATGACAAAAATAAAAAAATTATCCTTTTTATTCTCATCTAGGCCAGTTATAATCAGTTCTTCACTTTGTTACTAAAAATTAGAATAACCCAAGATTTTCTTTTATTATACATTTCTGAAACCGAAAATTTAGTTATCTATTCTAATTAATTCATTCTAACTCAAACTAGCTAAAACTCTATTTTGTATTCTTTTACATTGTCATAGTTTTTCTCAGACTTTAGGCTTCTAAATCCCACAGAAGTGCTTAAAAGTAATTGGTGCGTCTTTGGGTGGAATCAAAACATGAAACTATAATGAAGTCATTCACATACATTCAAACTCTATCTATTCCTTAGTTACCACTAGTGATTAATTTGAAAGAGATCCTCCAGCTCCCCAAAATAAGAGAACTATCAAACATAGATCACATACAGATTATTCAAAATAATTACTATATTGTCTAATTACAAGTGCAGCTTTCTCATGTGCTTCATGGCACTGCTATCAGAAGAGGATATTGTAAGATTTAATCCTCAGTCTTGACCATAATCACTTCCTATCTGCATTCTTAGAAGAATCCATGATACACACAGACACAACAAGGGCATTTGAATGGCTTCACTATTATCTCCATATTTAGGTTAACATCTCATCTAACTAAGTTCTTCCTTGAGAGAATTGTCTCTTAGTTCACAGTTTTACTCAATAATCTCTTTTTTTCAACAGTAAGGTCCAGACTCTTCCTATCCCTGTGAGGAAACCACCACTCATCTCCTGCAAGACAATTGTGCTTCTGTCCTGAGCTTGGAAAAAGTGTGATTCGAGGAAGGAAGATTGGTATTAAGACTGAAGGTCAAGTTTTGAAGGTTCTCTTCTAGCATTTCTGGTTGTGAGCCTTCTGAGTGTTGGGGCTAGGATTCTTCATCTAAAATTACCTGGTTTGAATGAAAAACATGGGATAACTCTACAGGCAATGGATGAGCTCAAGTCCCTTAGTCTGAAAGAGATCAAAGCCTTCACTCTAGCAAGTAGTGGTGAAACAAACCAACCTGAAAAGTTAGGTCTGGTTTCTTCTTAAGCTAAGGGTAAGCAATCTTCCCAGCTACTTTAATGTTACTGATGCAATGACCTAAGGATTGAAAGACCTCGTGAGTTAAAGATCCACTCTAGGTTGATAAGATGGCTCTTGATGTGCTGAAAGAACTGAGAACTTCATCTAGAGCCTTCCTGGATGCCTTAGCTATCAGGAGCTTTGTGTTTTGTGTTGTAACATTTTCAGCCCTACTCCTAGAAAAAAGATCTATAATTTTAATGGTTTTAGATTTGCTCATGAGATGTCCCTGCAGTGAAAATTTGACATGCTTAGAAATAAGACTCATCTATAGACCTAGCTATTTTGTTCAGGAGGGAAAGGAATCAATGTCTCAAGTAAAATTTCGACAAAATAAAGATAAATAGTTCCTGGGTTTTCCTTTCTTCTAAAATGAGCTATGACCTCTCTTTCTTTCTTTGAAGACAAAAGTGTGCAACTGTGAATGGTATTGGGCATTAAGTTTTGGGTTATTTTTTTACACTCTTTACACTTCCATAGGCACTTTTTATGACAGTAATCAATGTCTAGAAAACATAAGAACAACTGTGATTACAACATAAACTATAATAATCAACTAAAGTAGACAAAAGATTCAAGTGGGTATTTCTGCTAAGATACAAAGACAGCCATATATGGAAATACATTGGGTAGGATCAGTCGTAAGTGAAAATCAGAACAGTGAGTGAGTTGTGGTGGTCTGTGCCTTTAATCCTACCCTCGGGGAAACAGAGGCAGGCAGATCTCTATGAATTTGAGGCCAGACTAGTCCACATAAGAAGTTCCAGGCTAGCCACATCCATACACTGAGACTTGTCTCACACAACAAACAAACAAACAAAACCTCAACCCACCAACAAAAACAAACAAACAAAAAAACCAAAACAAGAAAATAAAATTTGTACATACTAGAATAACTCCCAAAAGAAATTAGCTAAAACAATGGACTGACTAAGATGTGAAAAATTAGAACCCACCACACTGATGATAGGAATGTAAAATTATGCAGCTGTGATGACACTCATCAACAAAGGCATCAAAAATTGAAGTCAGAATTAGCATGTGAGCCAGAAATCCAATTTCTGAGTATTATAAAAAAACGTAATGTAGATGTCAAGACATAACACGCTGAAGCCATCACTCATGGCCACAGCTTGGAATAACCAAAAGCCTATTCATGAACAAATAGGGTTTTTTTAAAGGTGGCATATATACAGGAAATTATTCAGCCTCAAAGAGAAATAAAAGCATGGCATCATCTGAAACCTGGATAAAGCTTGAGGATCTGATGCTCAGTGCATGGAGCAGACACAAACCAACAACTCTGTATAGTTGGGGGTTCCACTAGGGAGCTCGGAGGCCAGCTACTTGAAAATGCAAGACCCTCTTCTTGAAGATCCAGCTGTAGTTCAGTGGATCAATAGGAAGGAGAACCATAGGTGAAAGACATGGAATTCAGGTGAATGAGGAAAGTCTAGTGTGCCTTCAGTGGTGCTTGATTTAGCTCTTCTACATCAGTATAATCTCATGTGAGTCATCTGAGGTATAATACCAAGTCAGAGTCCCAAAGGGATCAGTGTAAGAGATTGGGACAAATGTATTTCCTCAGTGGGTTCTCTGTCCTCCAGAGGAATTTTGTTTGCAGGTGGGCCGTTGCTTGTAGCATACCATCAGAAAATTGGTCTATTGTGCTTACTGGACCTCTAAGTGGAATGGTTTTCACTGTAACAGGATAGCAATGTCCCTGACATTAGCAGCTGGAGCAGCAAGAGAGTTTGTGCTTCCTAATCCCAAATGTCAGGGACAGGGATTTAGAATGTTGGTTGGATGGTCAGCTTCTTTTCAGTTTATCAGAGTTTTCTGTCCTGATTGGATGCACTAAGGTCTCTCTGTTGCTTGATTTTGATGTTGTTCCTTTGTGGAATTTCATTACCACATCAGCTTCTTTGTGAATTTCGCAGTCCAGATACTTCCCATCAGTGTAAAAGTGTCATTCTGCCCACAGCCACTCCTAAAGTGATGACAGGGTGTTTGGGGAAGAGGCTTCATTCTAAATAGTTCATTTTTGATAGGATTAATCACTAGTATATGAGACATAAACACGATACTTGCCAATCTCCCAAACTGCTTCAAAGAAGACATCCACTTCTGAATGGAGATCCTGGCTTGTTTTAATTTTTAAATGATGTGTATCTGTGTGAGTATGTACATTAAGTATGAGCAACTCATGAGGCCAGAAGAAGGCATTAGATTCCTTGGAGCTGAAACTCCAGATAGTTGTGAACCACCCTGTATGGTTGCTGATCTTCAGTAAGAGCAACAAGCAATCTAAACCACTGAGACATCTCTCCATCCATCTCTCCCAAGACTTGGCTTCTTACTAAGAATGAACCTCTACTCTTTTCTCTGTCTAACAAAAGAGAACATTTGACACTTAGCATCCCTGCAAATCAGGCATGAGCAACTAAATGTTTGTGATGATCTCAGTTGTATCATGTCCTGATGGCTGGTAGATACTTTGGTAAGAATGAATCTAAAGGTAAAACTTCCATGTATCAAAATGGAGAAAATTCTCAAGGGTCCCAGCAAGAGGCCAAGCTTATGACAGTATAATAAGCCCTGGTCCTTTGCAATTTGTAGCCTGATTGCAGGATTTTAAGACAGGCTCCATCTCCCATGACCAGGTTAGGAAGGAAGAAACTACAATAAACTAAAAATAATCCCAGTCTCATTTTGCTAACTTACCTCATAAGGCACAGCGCTAATTGCCTAATTACTTATCACATGGTCTCACCTTACCGTCAATATAAATGACCTCAACTTAGCTTGGATAATCTTCCCCCATCCTTTGAAGGCTACCAACCCCATGATCTATGAGATATTTGGCAACTGGACTTGCTTGGAAGTTTTAATATCTTTTTTGAAGTCATAGTCCACATATGATGCCATCAACTTCCCCAGGTCAGTTTTAGCTTCCAACACCAATGAGTTTAATCAGCTAATGAGTGTAACTCATAGCTTCCAGACAACCATGAGGTTGTGTAATCAGGAATGGCCTTTGTTTCACAAGGCTGAGCTTGTGGGGCCGTGAAGGGATGATTTGATCTCCCTGGTAGAGCGGTAGAGCGCTGGGTTTGAGATAGCCGGAGACTCAACAGGTGGACATTGCCTGGTGAGGGACGGCATGTATCTCCCCATGCTCCCATATTCCAGACTCCCCACATGCGGCCTACATCTCCATTAACATGCCCTTGCAGATACATTTGGCTCAGAGTAGCTCCTCCAGAGAGGTCTTGTGTCACCATTCAGGTAGAGGGCATGACTAACAGAGATTTCCATATTCATGAGTTACCTAAGGGGGGGGTAGCTAATTAAATTATTTCTTTTCCTAGCCTCTATTTCCCTTCCCCTATTTAAGCTAGCTCTCCCCTGGCTGAACTGGGGGGCTCACACATCCAGACCCAACTACCACATCATGAACAATAAATTTCTTGGAACATTGGACTTCTCGTATCATTGGGGCCTGCCGTCACCAAAGCTTCCAGCCTCTGAAGCCTTAGACCTTCTTGAGTTTGTGGGACCCGCTGGCATGGAAAGTCTCCGGACTCCGCCCCCCCCCCCCCCACCCCCGCGGGTCTCTGCCTTGGGCTTGAGACAGGCACCTTGCATTTTTTTTCCCACATGTGCTTTCTGATCCTAACACAAGTCTCTCTAAGGAATACTCTGAAATTGAGAAATTCAAAGGATCATTCATGATCTAGACCAGGACAAGCTTGTGAAATTGTTTCTTTGCAAACAGGGGAAGGCACTCCTCCACATATGTTGATCTGTGTGAAAAACTGTCTTGAATAATTCAAGGAATAATCTGTAGAATGGGGCAAGGAAAGTGGGAGAGCAAAGCCAGTCGCCCACAGACAACTCATGGAAAACTTGACAGGATTTCTGACAAAAGCAACATATTAAGGGCAGCTACAAGACTGCAGTATCTGAATTTATAGAGACTGGAAGGAGGAACCAGCAAGGGAAAAACTTGTTAGCCCCAAGTTACAAAAACCTCCAGGAAGCAGGGAAAAGAGAATTTGATGCTTTAGTTCAGGAGTGTGTGTGAGGGGGCGGGGTGGGGGCTTGTACTAAATAGTTATATGTTTTAAATGTGTATATTTTGTTCAATTTAGATATATAAATACATAAATAAATAATAAATAGACAGGTAGATAGACAGACAGTGAGAAGAATATATTCAATTACATGCAAAGTTATTAACAGAAAAAAGAGGTTATAGTAACGTGACATAAAAAACAACATAAAGACAAGATCACAAAAGAGAGTTTTAAAAAACTATACCTACTCTTTCAAATACAGATTAAATTTCTTTAAGAAATGAAAATTAAATATAATATAATAAATAAACTCAAATTGGAAGACTAGAAATGGACAGAATCCAGAAAGGAATTATAAATAGAAGCAACATTGATTCAGAAATAAAAAGATAGAGTTTACAAAAATAACAGTACTTCAGAAGAAATTGAATAAAATATTTAAATGGAAAATACAGAAAATAGTTAATGACAGCTCTGGAAGCCAGGGAAAGGAAACTTAACAATTAGAAACTCTAAACGAAGAAGATATTGACATTTCAATTCATGGAAAGTTTACTGAAATCTAAAACAAAACACAAAGTATTTGAAAGACTTTGTGAGAGAACACACTGCATTCCTGGGAGAATCAAAGCATCACCACTAGTCTCTCCAGTTCTCTGGAGAGCTAGAGAAAAGACCAAGTTCTTGATAAGGAGAAAAAACAAATGAAACATAAAGGTCTTCAGATTTTTGACAATTTTTTATGCCCAAAGGCAAGAAAATCACAGCATTAACATAATCACTCAAAGAAAATATGGCTTTGCCCTCATATGACCTGATTGTGAAGGATTACAAATAGAACCAGATTTAAATATACAAACACCAAGGCAGATGCTACTTACAGTCTTTTCCAGGGGATTATACTATAAAAATTCAGATGTCAGTGCTATGAGGACATACTGCCATGAAAGCTGGTCACTCTGATCACTGATGGCTGTCCGTGGCACCAGGAGACGTGGCCAGATATCATGTGCCTTCTGATTAGAACACAGAGCTACCTGTGATATAGTAAAAGAATACCAATGTTGAGTCCAACCCAGTGGCAGACTCTACTACTTGAGTCACAGAAAAGTTAGCTAATAGAACGTGCTAACTCTATAGGAGTCTGTTTAGTGAAAACCCAGAATGTGGGGATTTTATATAGCATATGGCCCAGCAATGTCTTCAAAAACACTTCAGGAGAGACAGAGATGGAGAGACAGAGACAAAGAGACACAGCCGCTTGGGAGGAAAGTATGAATAAGAGATAAGGGAAACTTAAGATAGCAGTACACTTAGAGAACAGATCACAGAAATTATCTGAAATCTCATTAAGAGAGACGGGGCCATCATGATGAGATCCAGGATATGTAAACATTAGATGGTTGTTTAAGGATTATAGAACCATTGCTGATTATGAAATAATTATGTATTCAAATGAATATTTAAGGATTATAAAATCTTTGCTGATTATGAGGTAATTGTGTAGAAAGTAGCATTAAATGATGACATATTTTAAAATGCACACTGCTTTACTAGTGAAATAATAGTTGCAGTTTGCTTTCAAATTAGCCCAGGCTACAGAGAAGAAAAGAAAGGTGTTATATGGATGGTTGGGTTGATAATTTTGAAATATTTAAGAGTCTTTAGTAGGCACCTGGGACTTCCTTATAATAAGCTGCCTATGTCCTGTATGTGTCATGCTGGTATAATAAATCAATTTATCTTGTGCTGCAATGCCTGTCATTATAAGGCACAGGTATTTCTAAGTCTTTATAAATATAAATCATCTGTAGTTCATTAGCAGACTCTAAAAAGAAAGCTTATTTCATTAACATTGTCTTCCTGGAAAGTTGTGCTTTCTTTCCTAAAAGATTGTACATCTAGGAAACAGAACAAAGCCAAAGGCATCTCAGCATTTAAAAGATCAGAGACAGTTCAGTTAGTAAAGTGCTTGCTGTCTAAGCATGGGGACCAGAGTTTGACAACCCAGCATTGGGCAATCGGAAACAGGAGGATCTCAGGGGCTTATTGACTAACTGGTCTAGCAAAATCCATGAATTCCAGGTTTAGTGATAGGCTCTATCTGAAATAAATAAAGTGGACAGTGATAGAGAAATACATACAACATTGTCCTGTAGCCAGTATACACATGAACATGCAAATATACAGATACATGCACATAACCTACACACATATGCCACACACACACACACACAAAAAAAAAAAATCAGAGACTATTTCTAAATACTGCCAAGACATGACTGAGTGCTAATGCAGTTTAACAAGCCTCTCATACACAAATCTCGCTGACTATGCTATGACAGCTACAATGTTAAGGACCAGTGTGTATCTAACATTGAGAAGGATGTGTTTTGCAAGAAGATCTCTTCACAGAAATCATGGCAACTCAGAAAGCGTCTCAGCATGTCATGTGCATAGCTGATTGCAGTTGGCAGCATGGCTTCGAGCCATGGACAACATCCCTCCAGGGACAGCAGCTCCTGTCACCACCTTAAGGTGCCAAGGGCAAAGATGGTTTGCTGAGATGCAATTCCTTGACCATGTTCCTCAGATAATTTCTTTTTCTTTTCTATATGGCATCTTACAGACTGCCTTTAACAATGAAGGTACGTACAATCTTAGCTAGGGGTGACAGAGTTCTGTTAGGTAGATGTGGGGCTGCTTCTTTTTTATGTGGATTTAAATATCTCGGTATTACACATGATCATCATTGCAGACTCTACCCTACTCAGATGTATTACATGACCTTGGAGAGTGAGAATTATGTGCCTTGAAAAGGAGGCCATTATAACAGATGCAGGAGGAGCTCCCTGAAATCCACACTGTTTTACTGAGTGACATTTTTAGATTTAAACTTCCTCCAGGGCTGGAGAGATGGCACCACTGCTAAGAGCTCTGATTACTCTTCCAGAGGAATCCAGGCTCAGTTCCCAGCAGCACATAGTGACTCACAAACAGTGTACAGCTCTAGTTCCAGGAGATCTAATGCCCTCTTCTGGCCCCACTGGCCCCAGGCATGCACTCCTTGCACTTTTATACACACAGTCTAAGTACTCATACATATTAAATGAAAATAAATAAATCTTTAAAGTACTCTTTCTGCAGAATTAGAGAGAGAGAAGAGCAATCATGCCAACCTTTCCTAGTAACTAGAGGGGCTCCCTTGCTAAACTGTTGCCGTGCTGCGAATTCCTTTCACCAAGCTGTTTGATTTAAAAGTCCCTTGATATACTGTTCTGGGGTGAAAATAGACAGCCTCCCTCACAAGATTTCTCAGTATTTATTCTAACCATGACACGCTAATTCTTTCCTCAAATTGTACATCATGTTTTGCCCAACCAAGCTTAGATCTCCAAGCCCCCAAACTATATATACTGGCTCAAGACTGAATCTCTATAAATGAACCTGTTTCAGATCATCCTGCCTCAGCCATGAAAGGGTTAGGCTTACAGTATCCTTCAGAGAGGCAAGCACATAACCAGCCCATGGGGACATATTTTAAGTTCTCAAAATGAACATAAGTATAGGTTTTCTGTCATTAGAGATAATTTATTGATGTTACAACCAGACTTCTTTTCTTGAAAAAAGAAAGAAAGAAACATTTTAGCCCAGGAAAGACAACCTGACACAATACAGTGAACTGACTTTTGTGTTAGGTCCAGCCTTCCTAGTTCATCAGTAGATCATGCAGGCAGGGTCTTTCCCAAATCACTTCACTGAGACATAGGTGCCAGACGGATACACAGAAGCCTTCTCCCACTGCTTGACTCCAAGTTATGCTTCTGAACAAAAAATTATCTGCCCCATTTCATTCCCAGTCCCAAGTGAAGCACTCAGTTCCCTCAACAATTTCTTGGCCTTTTGGTTTTGACCCATGAGATCAGCCATTGGCTCCTTCCTTCTGTAGACTCACCTCTACTGTCTGAATGAGCACCCCTCCTGAGCCTCATACCCGTCAGCTCTGCAGGGTCTTCCTGTGATAAGGTGCCATGAATCCACCCTCAGCAAAGTTACTGCAGGAAGTGTTGCTGCTTTCTGAATGCATAGTCGTATCTAGAGTTTGTAGTCAGAATAGTGATAGGTGACAACATAATGCTTATCATATGGCGCCAGTGAAACAGTCCAGACAATGCCATCTCATTATTTATGTATTTCTTTCATGAGACAAAACATTTAATTGGGGTTCACATACAGTGAGTCTATAACCATCACGGTGGGGAACATGGAAGCAGGCAGGAAGGCAAATCCCTGGAGCAGTAGCTGAGGCTCAGTCAGTCACTCTCATAGTCAATCAGTCAGTCTCTCTCTCTCTCTCTCTCTCTCTCTCTCTCTCTCTCTCTCTCTCTCTCTCTCTCTCCTCCTCTCTCTCCTCCTCTCTCCTCTCAAGGATAGCATCTCCGACATGGGCTCAAACCTGGAAGGCTGGATGCAATACAAAAGTAAGTTCATTGCTTTGTGGCAGGACGCCTTTCCTGAGCTAAAAGTTCTTTTCTTTCTTTTTCAACAAAAGAAGTCTGGTTGTAATATCAATGGATTATGAAGACGCATCTGAGGGCCTCTATACAACCAAAGACCTATATGCATGTTCATCCAACTGAGAACTTAAAATATATTCCCATGGGTTGGATGTGCCTCTCTGAAGACTATTGCAAGCCTAACCTTTTCTCATGGCTAAAGCTTGCCCCCTGCTGGTAAATCTAATTGTTGCACCTGATTGAAATTCTGTCCTCTGCCACATGGATGATTCCAATGTGGAATGAAATAAGCCTGGCACAAAAGACAAGGGCTGCATGGTGTCATTCAGATGTGGAATCTAAGAAATCTGAACTCAGAACTAGAGATTAAGATGGTAATCGTCAAGGACTGGGAGCATTGATGGAAAAGGTCAGGGCATTTGTGGTAAAAAAAAAAAAATCCAAAAGAAATAAGCTCAAGAAATTTGTTTTGTAGCTTGACTGTAGCAAGTAATATATTTTATTATTGATAGTTAGCATAGGCTAAGTGTTAAGTGGTCTTTCAGCAAAAATTACAGCTGCACCAGGAAGCTCAAATATTTGCAATTATTATATTTCCACTTATATATTTGCAGTTAGTGGTAGTTGATTCAGGAGTGTGGAATCTTTGAAATGGATTGTTATCTATACTAAATAACATCATGTTGTATTTGCTTTCCTGGCCAGACTTAATCACTCTGCACTATACATTAGTAGTCACAACTGGAGCACATGTCCGGGGCACAAGATCACCACAGACACTAACATCTTCATTTGCCCCAATTTCATAGAAATAATATGGGTTAGTGTTTCATAGGTCCCATGCTCATCTGATGTGTGTATTCTTTATTTTAAAGCGTCTCGGTTGACTTACTACACCTCACACAACACAGATGATGTGGAAATGGGCATCATGTTGTGTTGCTTGTGGACTATTGAGGAGAAGGGGTGTGAAAATGTTGGTATAGATGCAGTTTCTTATTTTTTTTCTCTCAAATATTTGCAATTATTATATTTCCTCTTATATATTTGCAGTTAGTGGTAGTTGATTCAGAGTGTGGAATCTTTGAGATGGATTGTTATCTATACTAAATAACATCATGTTGTATTTGCTTTATGTAAACAATTTTGTGTATCAAGACAATTAACATACAGGGACACATTTTCTCCAAAGTCAGAACTGTAGAGTCAGGAACATTAACTCACTTTTGTTCTTGTGATTTGAATGAGAATGAACCTTACAGGTTCATATATATGAATGCTTGCTGTCTAGTTGGCGGATGGTTTGAGAAGGATTAGGAGGTGTGTCCTTGTTGATGGAGATGGGCCCAATGTGAAATCTCAGGTACTGCTCCAGTCATGCCTGTCTGCATGCTGTCATGTTTCTTGCCATATGGTCACATGACTCACCCTCTGAACTATAAGCAAGCCCCCAATTAAATGATTTATTTTATAAGTTCCATTGACCATGGTGGCTTTTGCAGCAATAGAAAAAAGACAGTTCTTTAGAAAAAAAAAAAAAAGCCTTCTGATAGCCACAAGGCAATGTTGGAAAATGTGATACCAAGAAAGACACAAGTATACCTGCTATGCTTTCCTTCTGAATAGGTGTGATTGCTAAGGACTTGGAGTTGCATCATGTACAAGAACAGGCAGGTGAGTGCTGGGTTATGACCATGTGTTCTTAAAAGGGCAGGGGATGACACTGCCATTCCATCAGATGAAAGAATTACTTAAAGCAGAAGGTTCATGTCTGTAATTACATTTTATGTCTGAAGGGAAAAAAGACACTAAAAACCTTGACATTTACTGCAATCTATTCTCCTCTCCTCTTTAATGATGTAGGACTTTTCTCTGCAGCCAGATGCCAATAAGGCATGGAAAAGAGTCCTAGGAAGTTGGTTTACTTGCCTCCTGACACAGAGGACACTTGACAGCTACATCTTCCACTGGACCCAAGAGTAGCATGTTTGTGGTTTGACATCCCTATACAATCATACTTGCCCCTTGCATGTGTGTGTGTGTGTCTGTGTGTATGTTTGAAAATAATTCCAAACTTACTCAAAACTAATAATAACTTCATAATGAGAAAGAGAATATATAAAATACCAATTAACACAACATAGCTAGTTTTTTAAAACTGCAATAGCTGAGAATTATTACCAAAGTAGTATCATTAAATCCATGCTCCATCTTCTATTTTTCAAAGAGAGATACATCTGTTAGTCTGATGTTTTCATTAAAGTTGTCAGTGTGGAAAAATAAAATTAATTAAGCTAGAAAATTGTTGCACTTTGTCCAGTGTTAGCAAAGAATTTAATGAAAATATAAGCCAAAATCTAATGTACCGATGTATCAATGTCAGAGATTAAAATAATATAAGCTTTCTATGTCCAAATTCCTAAGTTTCTCAAGGGAGAAAACAATAAAGGGTTGTCTCATAGGGAGTCTACAACTCAATATTTCACTGACCATTAAACTTTGAAAACTTAAGCAGAAATTCTAAGAGCACTTTAAAAAAATGATAAATGGCATGAAAGAATTTTGATGGCCTCCATGCTTGGTATTAGGTTGGAGTGTAGGTTTCTTGTGCTGCTTATCCAGGGGGGAGGCTTTGCAAATAGCAAGTACTTAGGCAGTATTTTAGCAGGTGGATTACCCCATGTGTATAGAAGACAGAAACTAGAGAAAAGCTGTTAGTTTTTTGGTTTTGTTTTGTTTTGTTTGTTTGTTGTTTGTTTGTTTGTTGTTGGTTTGGTTTGTGTTAGTTGGTTTAGGATGTCTATTTTGTTAGGGCAGTAATATGCCAAAGATAAAAATCACCCTTCATCTTAGATACTCACATACACCAATTGGCTTAATATATTCTCAACAACCTCACTTTTCTTTGTTTTTACTGTAAGAAAAATGAAGACTTTGAGGTGACAGACAAGGCTTCTAAACTGTGAACCCTCATCTGCTGCCCACTTTTATTTGAACCTGTTTTTAGCAACTGTGCACACTGACTCTAAAGCCCTAAAGGGCTGGACTGGTCCATCCTTCATCCGGAAGTTTAAGGTCTTCTTTAGCCCTCTGAAAACAGGGTCCTTTCCATGAACAGGAGGAAGGATTTTCTAAAGAGGGGTTGACAATGGAAATTAGGAAGTTTAAGGCATAGGCTGAGCATATCTCTCAGTCATCAATGTTCCATCATTGTCTGGGGTGACCCTTGAGAATTCTAGGGAATTTTTCAGCTGCAAAGAATCTTCGAGCATGAAGAATAGACTCAGGTACCATAAAAAAAACCCAACACTTAATCAGAAGGTAGATTTTAAAAGATCTATTAATTATATTAAGGAACATATGTAAATACCTAAACACATACTGTAAGTACATTTTTAAATATCATTTTGTAATTTATCATTTAAAATTGTGACTAATATTTCAGTGATGGCTTTAGCTGGTTATGGAACACATGCAACTAAAGAGATCATATGTGGGGAAAAAAAATTCAATATCTGCCAAGAAGATAAAGGCCAGTAAGCAGATCATGAACAAGACAAAAGTAGCAACTGTGACTTCATGGAAAATCTGGTATAAGGTTGACTGATGTCATATCAAAGAGTTGACTACTCTTTTACACTGCTCTACCCTCCAAAGACAGTCTACACGGCAGTGAGGCTGTCAGAGTGACTGGCTGCTATTGAATAGCTAATCTCTCATTCTAGACCACATTCTTACTTCACATTGGCATAGCATATCTTCATAATTCTAAATGAGGAATTGTTATTAGTTTATTGATATATTCCAAGGCCTAGTCTTGGGCCTGTGATTTCAAAAGCCTTTCATTAAATGGTGGACTTAAAAGATTAGCTGAACTTTAAACAAGACAAAAATTACAATTTCTCAAAGAATAATAACTTTCAATTCCACCCATTAAATCCTGTAGAACTCAAGGTACCATTCAGAGGAAAGAAATAGTGTATTGTGCTCTGTTTTTGGTTAACCTGCTACAGTCATATAAGACTCTTACACAATGCTTAAAGACAGAGGTACGGCATTATACAAATACATAAACCAAACTTTAGAGACCTTACTTCTTTGCTGTTTGTGGTTTCATTTTTCACTGATGAAATACCCTGACTAAAGCAACTAAAAAGAGGAAGAATTTATTTGGTTCACAATTCCAGGTTATAGTCCATCATTTTTGGAGTCAAGGTAGAAGGAATTTGAAGCGCAGCCATTAACATTACACCCATAGTCAAGAGCATAGAGAAAAGAATGTACATGGGGTTAGTCTAAGGTCTTTGCTCTGTCTTTACACAGTTCAGAAAGCCAAGCCTAGGAAATGGTGCTGCCCACAGTGTGTGACCTTCTCATGTTGATTAACCAGACAAATAATTTTTCACAGGCATACTTATAAGTCACCCTAGTCTAGACAGTGCTTCACTAACACTCTTTTCCCAGGTGACTCTGCATTGGGTCAAGTTGATAAACTCAATATCTTAATCATTAAACCACCTAAGAACACACTAAGATGAAACTGAGCCTCTAGTCCCTGAATGAAATGGAACAAAATGACAAACTCCTCAGAGGTCTTTGGCCTTCTGTGTGCCCAGAGGAAGCCTGGGTAACAGAGTGATTTCATTGCTCTCTTTAAATATAAACTGTAACGTTTCTAAAACAGAAAAACAATACATATCCAGAAGTCCCAAATGCTGCCTTTCAGCAACTCTTCCCCATTTATTAAAATGCCATGAGCTTTTTTTGTTTTAAAACGTAATTTGTAAAGATGTGCTTCCTTGGTCTTATTTCGTTACAATTGTATCAAGCTCAGATATTGCAATAAACTCCATGGGAAAATCATAAATAGAAATTCACTTTATGAAAAAAGACCATATGATATATTCTGTGTAACATGATCTCCTGTATATTGTTGAGTCTCTCACTTGACTACTGCACCTCATCTGTTTTTCACTGTGAAACTTAATTCACAAATATATCCATCCAATTTGTCAAGTAGCATGGCAAACAATAAATGATCAAACCCAGAAAATCTTCATTTGACTCCACCCCTACCACTACCCCACCCCCACCCCAACAACCAAATCAAACAGAGACTTACAAAACTGAGCAAGCTAGAAGGTCTGGAATATCAGGAGCAGGCAGTTGAGCTAACTTGGTCACTAGCATAGACACCAGCAAAGATAGGTCAGGAGGCAGGGGCAACCACAAAACAACTGGAATGAGATTAGGGACCCTGAACCATGTCATTACTTTGCCATGATACTGTGAGATAGCTCTAAGTGCTCCAGACCTCCATCTGTTTATCACTAAGTTGGACCGACCAGATTCAATACTGTCTACCTTCCTTTGGAGTGTGTGCTCTGCCTCAGTGAATGCAAGACTGGCTGAATATAAAGGGAGCAAGTGTTCCTTGGACTGTCACACTGGCAGTGGAAGAAACAAGAACAAGGAGAATCATCTAAGTCTAGCAGTCATGTGGAACCCTGATATTGAGCCTGTCTGATACCTTAATTGAGAAAATGCTTCCATCAGACTGGACTGCAGAAAAGTCTGTAGAATGTGTTCTTGATTAGTGATTGATGTAGAAGGACCCAGCTAACTGTGAGTGGTGCCACCCTGGGAAGGTGATTCTGGGGTGTCTGCAAAAGTAGGCTTAACAAGCTATGGAGAGCAAACCAGTAAATAGCATTCCTCCATGGCTTCTGCTTTAGTTCCTGTCTCCAGGTTCCTACCTTAAATTCTTGCCCTGACCTCCCTTTATAATGGATTATAACTATAAGTTGAAATAGACTCTTCTTTCTCAAGTTGCTTTGGGTCATGGTCTTTATCAAGCAATAGGAAGCAAACTAAGTCAGGGACCAATATTTGGTGAAGAAAGATATTGCAATATATCTCTAGAAAGCTCTCAAATGGGGGTCACTCTGACTCTGCACTTGACTGCCATTTTCCAACTATTTTAGAGCAAGGATGAAGCAAGAGAATTGGGTGGTAAGAATCGTCTAAAGCTTTCTTCAGCTCAAGCCTATTGTTCAAAAATGCCTTTATAGTCTCATGCTCTTAATTTAAATGAAATACATACTTCCTCCCCATTGAATGGTTTGCCAGCTTAAAGTTCCCTGAGACGGAGAAACAAAATCTTTCCTCATCTGCTTTACCAAACCAAACTGTTTGAACCAAGGGCTAATTATCACTATGGTCTGCCTCATAACAAGATGTTTATTGCTGCCTCTTTCTCACTAGAGCAGGGCTTCTCAATTTTCCTAATGCTGTGACCCTTTAATACAGTTCCTCATGTTGTGATGAGGAATTATTACCATATGGAATAATAATTACCATAATTATTTTTGCTACTTCATAACTGTAATTTTGCTATTGTTATGAATCATAATGTAAATATCTGGTATACAGGATATCTGATATACGACCCTTATTGGGGTCATGACCCACGGGCTGAGAACCACTGCACTAGACCTAGAGTTTTGAGCAAGCAGGAGTGTCCTGTGTGGTAAATTAACAGGCTCACTAATCTTCTCACTCCTTGAGGCTTCGACTTTATCCCAATTCATATAATCACCTTGTTCTCAATGTCAACACACACGCTGGCAGTCTCAAGGTTCTTTATCCCAGTAACATCATCAAAAACACCCATTCTCATCACCCAAACTCACCTAAAGCATCATCACACAATAGTTAATGACTTTGATCAAGATGATAAGATACACATCTATTTTTGATCACAGAGCATTCCAAGCATTGAATCTATGCTTGATCTATAACCATTCTTTTTGTGAATGAATGCTTGTGTAAAGTAGGGATACACATGGGTGTGGAAGCCAGAGGACAACCTTGGGTGTCATTCCTCAGAGACTGTCTATCTTGTTTTTGAGACAGTCCTCATTGGCTGGAACAGTCTAATTTCTCTGGGCTGGCTAGTCAATGAGCCCCAGTTATCTACCTGTCTTTGTCTCCCCAGAACTGAGATTACAAGCCACTACACCTGACTCATATCCCCAGTTCTCAACTATATTATTCAATGTATGAAATTAATCACTAGCATGGGGTGTGACGGATGGGAAAAGGAGTGTGCTACTCACTAGACATTTACAGCCTCTGGATTCATAAAACCTAGAGCATCCCTTCCTCCTGGAACTCTGCTTCTCTGTAGTTGTATGAAACTGCTGCCAACATGACATCATGTCTACTCCAAAATTTTGCAGAAGATTCTCTTAGTGTATCTAGATGTCCTGAGGCTGGGATTTCAGCAGCAGTTATTCTGTGCTTTGGAGAAATATCCTTGCTCCCATTACCACAGCATTTTAGGTGCAGTGGGTTCAATTTTCCCCATTTCCTATTTCCTTTCATTGCAATAAAATAACAGGAATAAAGCAGCTGAAAAGCATACTTCTTAATACTTCTAGAATTTTACATTACCTCAATTCATGAGATGTTCAATATATAAAATTATTTATAGATTTCTCTTTTCTCATTATGACTTTTCTTCTAGCAAGGATTAAAATATATGCAAATGCACACATTTCTTAGAAAAATCATTCCTTTGCTATGCAAACAGGAAGGCAGAACTCCTCAGATGCAATTCAGTTCCATTGTCTATGCTACACAGATACTCCAGGCAATTAAAGATATTATTTAAATGGCTCACATTCATAAATCTACTTCAAATTTATTTGTATTTGAGTGTACCAATATTTTGGCTCATTTATGACTAGATATATACTCATACATAATCGTATGTATGTTCCAGATTTAATCACAAACTCACCAAATTACTGTAAACAAAAACATGAGTTAAACGTCAAATGCCTCAGCCTGGTCATCTCTTAGCATTATAACTGGGCTACTTTCTCAGTAATATTAACCTTCATTGTCAAATTCATCTCAATACAGTCTTTCTGTGTATAAATGTATATGTATATAATAATAATAAATGTATATAAAATGTATATGCATTTTATTATGATTGTGACTCATGAACGTATCCATAATATTTTTATGTGCCAGGCAGTGGTGGCTGCATGCCTTTAATCCCAGCACTTGGGAGGTAGAGGCAGGTGGATTTCTAAGTTCAAGGCCAACCTGGTCTACAGAATGAGTTCCAGGACAGCCAGGGCTACACAGAGAAACCCTGTCTTGAAAAACCAATAAAACCAATATTTTTATGTTTATTCATATAGTATTTCTCCGTTAAGTTTCACACTGAGAATTCCCTCTCTCAAACAAAAACACCTGGTGGGAATATCTCCTAGTCTAACCTAAACTCATTTGGGAACTATACAAATTATTAGCTCTCCTGCAGACAAAACAAATCTATAGTATAAATGTAAATGTCTCTTAATTTCCTCAGATGAAATGATGAGATGATAGCCATATACAAGCTGTGTGAATACACTGTTTGGGCTGAGCACAAAGCATTAACATCTCTAAATCTAAGCCTGAGCCTGGAAGCTTCTAGCCTCCATACAATTGAATCTTCTGCAAGCCTGAACTTCAGCTTCTGGCCTCCATCTGCTAACCCAGGCTTAAGATGTTTCAGCCTCTGGAACTTACTATTGAGTAAACTCACTCTTCTAGCTCTTTTTGAACTCTGGATGGCTGGTTCAACTTAATTATTCTGGCTCCAACTCCTCTCCAAGTTGAATAATTCAAATAGGCTTCTCTCACCTTCTGATTGAATTACTCTGATTGGAAAGACTGCCTCTGAATTCCATCAACTCAACTGCTCTGCTCCAACTGCTCTGCATTGAACTGCTCTGAATTCATGGATGAACTCAACTCACTGCACTGCACTGCCTTCCAATTGACTTAACTCTCAACTGACTGATGAACTGATCTCTCTCTCTCTCTCTCTCTCTCCTGTTCTTAAATAGCTTTTCTCCTGAGAGTTGGGTATATCCTATCTCTGACTAATTCTGTCAAATCTTTCTATAATTCATCATTTTGTCTGTGCCTCATCAGTTGGACATCATTGTTTGAGATTAAAAGTCTGTACTAAAGGATTCCAGTCAGAGGAACTAAAGGTGTGTGCTAAGGGCATAAATGGAAGCAGATCACACAGACCTAAAAAGTCTTTGAATGTGATCAGAGCAACCTTGTTGCTGGATTAAAATTTCTCTACACTATAGCTTCCATTGAATCCGATAGCAAGAAGATAGATCTTGGGTATCAGTAGCAAGCTATTGCAAAGTATGCTGGCATCTAATGTATAACCCCATGTTTACCATCAAAAGAGACTTTGATGATAGAAGATCCTGGGCCAGAAGTTAGACTCTTAGCTGGTCAACTTATAAATGGGTGTGTCTTGTATGAACTAACTTTCAGCATTTCTTAGTATTTACTTCCTTGGAAAACAGAGGCATTGCACTTCTAGAGAAAATTTCAATATACTCATCACTGTGTGAAAAAACATGATAAGATGTTACAATTCAATGGAAATACTGTCTCTGACTCAAAAAGTCCACAGTCTAATTGAGACAGACATGAGTCACTGTAGAGTCAAGCATTTAAATAAGATGTGTGCATATAAGCCATACAACAATCACTTCTAAAACCCATGCTTATGAGAAATTTAGGCTCTTGTAAGTATTCCTTGGGAAGACTGAAAGAGAAGGAACAGAGATACGGAAGAAGACAAGTGGCTCAGTAAATTGGAATCCAGAGCCACTCACTTCATCTGGCTCCCGTGTGTGCAGTGGTGCATGTCTGCTTGTGCCACAGCATCTGTGTACCACTAAGGAACTCTGGACTCTCCTCAGATACCATTTCCAGGGAATATGAGAACAAAACCAGACATGTGATGACCAGCCCTATTAATCCTACATGACTTACAGGCAGTTTAGTGGAAAGCCCTAGGATCTCTTCAAATTCCATCCAACAATGCTTTCCTAGGCAATATTAATATCTAACATAGTGGCATACATAATGACAAATGCCATTAGACATGCAAACTCCATCTAAATGTCAGTTCTACCTCTGAGTCACAGCCTCTGGTTACTGCCACAGGGCAACTGTCCTCAATTTATAATGCATCCATTTCTAGAACAAATTTATTTAGGCTTTATGTGAGTCCTTGGAAGAGAATCTTTGTTTTGTTTGTCTTTCGATACTCTTGGGTGATGCCTTCATTTTGCTGTTCTATAAATATATGCAGGTCTAAATATTCCTTAGGGTTGAGGAGAGAAGTCAGGGAGGCAATGTTAATGTACCTTGACTTTTAGGGCAGTCCTTGAGAGGAGACATCCAGAGTGTCAGGCAGCAGCCTCCTTTCAGAAAAAATAAACAAACAAACAAAACAAACAAACAAAATTAACTCCATGCCACAGGCTTAGAGAGAAACATCAATTCCTCAGTCCCCTGGAGTCAGGTCCCTCTGCTTTGTACCAAGCTAACTGGTATCTTTCCATCTCTCCATGTAGATTTGTTTCAATCTGTGCTCATTTAGCCACAGACATCAATGAGAAAGAAAAAATTCTCTAAGTACACGATCAAGTTCTCTCACACATTGAGTCTTCGGAAGCATGAAAGAAAAGGAAGCCTGCTGGGAATGGTTAACTCAGAGACAACTCACATCCACTCTGTGCTTAATGTTTGAACATAAAGAAACCTGTATTCCACATTTTATACTTCAGATAAATGCAAGTTGCCCCAAAAATCAGATACTCAAACTGTAGAATTTAGCAACTCGGTAGAGTTTCATTGTATATGCTCTGGATACCCCAGATATTGTGGGTGGCTCCTGATGTTTGCTTTGTGTATTTTGGATAGACTTCGCATCCTTGGATTCATTGCCATTTTTCAACTAATTATTTTTGAGTGTGTTTTTATGTGTATGGTATGCACACATGTGTGGGTGCCCACAGATGTCAGAAAAAAAAAAAACATTGGCTCTCTTGTAACTAGAGTTACAGGACTTTGTAAACCCCTAGATGTGGGTGCTGGGATTCAAGTTCCAGACCTTATGATGAAGGAAGTGTTCCTAACTGCCAAGGCATCCCTCCAGCCCTCCATTACCAGTTTTATAAGGTATCATTTGGAGTTGACCTTCTAGCTCCTCACAAGCACCAGCATCATACCTTACAACATGGTTACGCTGAAACGATCTGAACTTCCCAAAGCCCAGATGACAGGCTGTGCCAGTTGTATCACAATATCGACGTGAGATTCCGAGGTCTTTCAAATAGGCATCCACACTTGGAAACAACTGACCAAGTAAAATTAGTACTCAAATGTTTAATAAAATAGATAAAGTGATGGGTGAATTATGTGCACTTAGAAAGTCTGAGTTTAAGTTCTAGCTTACCTCTGCAAGACTAGGAACATCAAAGGCAAACACTGCATGCATCTATTCTCTTTGCTATGTACTAAGGATGATGCTGTTGCCATGACAAGCAACATCACCATCTTACGAGCAGGAATGCCTTTATTTCTTAACCACCCCACTGATCATACAGCTCCAGACCATAAGTCCAGGCTTTGCAGAACCTCCACCCCCATTAAACAACTTGGGTTTTTTGAAACGAGGTCTTTCTATGTAGATTCAGCTGGAGCTGGAGTTCCAGGCAATTATTATCCTCCTGACATGGGTCCTGGGAGCTGAAGTCAGGTCCTCTGGAAGGGCAGTGCATAGTCGCCTCCAGCTCCAGAGCCTTCTTTCCCAGAAGAATTGATGCTTAAGATGTACTCCTCTGTTCCATTTACTAACAAATGTGAACTTACTCTGCCACTAAAGGCTAGACATTGGTAAACTCTCACACCCTTTATCTAGACATACATAATCCAAAGACAATCCTGTGCAGCCACCAGATATTCTCCTTCATGGTCAAGGTTTTCCATTTGCAGAGTCTTGGGGTTGAGTAGTATACCTTGAACAAAAATAAAGTTGCTTTGTGACCAGCTGGCCTCTAGCTCAGCTGGGACAGAGCCAGAGGAATCACGTTGACTTGCATCATGATAGGTTTGACTTAGCATAAGGACAGTGTCCTAGGAGTGAAGGTTTTCTGCATTTAAAAATAAGGATGTCATAGACATTTAAAATAAGCCATTTTCCCTTAATTGCTAAGAGAAGAACTTGAAGGATGCTTATTGAAAACATGAGTTTGTGAGAGGCTGCAGAGATGGCTTAATAGTTAAGAGCTTTCCTAGAGGATCCAGGTTCAATTCTGAGAACCCATGAGGCGTCCAACAGCTGTTTGTAAACTTCACTTCCATGGTATTTTAGTCTTCTACTGGTCTCCAAAGGCACTGTATGCATGTGGTACATGTACATTCATGCAGAGAATATGAGTTTGCGTCAAATAGAACTGAGAGCTTCCATCCTGACTTGGCCATGAGCTAGTTGAAGCAGGTGATAGAAGAGACAGTGACTTACCTGGAAGATGGAAAGATGGATGCATGGGAAGGAGGTGAACTTCTAATTTGTCCTTCTAACCAGGACACTGCTGATAGTGAGGATGGTCACAACAGCACCACACTGAACACCTTTTTCTTTTGGTAATTCTGTAATGGAGATTACTAGATCTGTGAGGCAAAACCAGGTAGCTTACATGCTGAGCATTCCAGGAATGGCTGGGTTATTTACTAAATATAATAGAAAGCTCTTATCTACTGGTACATGTCAAGTCAGGACACAATACATAAATGAGTCATTAGATTTCAGCAGATGTATCCCTTGCATTTCTCACAAGTCACGTACTCAAGTGGGGTTAATGGAGTTGAATCAGGATAAACATATATTTTGTGCTTGTTACATGTGTTTGGATTCTGTGAACTCTAGAGAGAGATGTTTTAACAGCAGAAGAAAATACCTGTGTACTGTTGTTACTCTCTTTCTGAGTCTTTAATTCTGAATCAGAAATAGATGTGCCTTCTTCCATCTACTCTCCTGTCATACAGAGGCATTGACTATTTCCCTATGAAGAGGGGGGGTAGCAATTCAGGAACTATATCTTAGTTGATGGAATCCCAAACTAAATATAACAAAATGCATGAAGTTGCGAGCTGAAAAGAGAGATCCGTGGTTAAGCACACTTCTAACTCCTGCAGCTCCAGCCCCAGACGATCAGAAGCCATCTTCTGGCTCCCATGGGCACATGCATTCGGTATGTACTCATACAAATACTCTCACTCACAAACACATACATTTTTTAATCTTCAAAATATCTGTGTGCTGTCAGTCATGTCTTTGATTTTGGAACATATTTGCTTGTTAGAAGGGAGAAATTACTTCAAAATTAGAGTACCAAAGAATTATACTTCAAAAGAGTAGCATTAAATTAGATATTAATCATCTAGCAAACATCAAACAATCTACAAATGCAGAAAACTTTATTAGCTTTTGGTTTCTGTTGTTGCTGGTATTTTTGTTTCTTTTGAGCATGGAAACATATCATGTGTATGTGTGCACTCATGTGTGTGAAGTCTAGAGGTTATAGTAATAGTACTTTATGAAAATATCTCTTGCATTCAAAGAGTCTGAACTTTTGCTGGACCTCATAGCCAGATTAAAATGTCTTGAGATCTCTTAGGACAGTGTTCTCAACCTTCCTAATGCTGTGACCAGTTCATACAGTTCCTCATGCTGTGATGACCCCCAACCATAAAAACTATTTTCATTGCTATTTCATAAGTAGTTTTGCTACTGTTATGGAATCATAATGTAAATATCTGTATTTTCCTATGGTCTTAGACCTCAGTGAAAAAGAATCATTCAATCCCCAAAGTGGTTGCAACCCTCAGGTTGAAAACTGCTGACTTAGGACCTAACGTGTATCCTACTTTGTGAACAGTCTAAGTTTAACCTGCAAGAAGCAATCTTACTTGCTTTGAGTCACCTTCTAGGGCTAATGTGGATTTCTTTCCCTGGTGTATTCTGGGATGATGTGTCAGGGTCAGAGCACAATGAGTGTTTCCGTAGCTATATTTCCTGTGTGTTGACATTTCTATCTTCTTGCTTGTGCTCTGACACTGACTTCTGAGTGTTTCCAAAAATATGAAAACAACAAAAATAGATAGTGGAGATTTTTAAAATCAGATATAATGTTTGTTAAACTTAATTTTGTTGTGATACCATCTCCACTCAAAAATAATTAAGTTCTCCAATGTAAGTTACAACAACGGATCTTCTATCCAGTCTTTGTTACATACTTAGACTTTAGAATATATAAGAATCCTTTGGGAAGTGTATTTAAATGCAAGTCCTTGAGCCCTCTAAATATACTCTGATTGGATAAACCTGGAACAGCTCTGGGCTCAAGCTGATATGACCTGAGAAGGTACCACAAGAAAAATTTATGGGGGCAGGGTATGATCAAAATACATGTACCTGCGAAATACATGAAAAGGATCATAAGACCCTCTATTTTGTATAGTACATGTTAATATAGAAAATGTATTAATGTCCTGATCTTCTAGTATAAATGTCCTGATCTTCTAACCCCTCTGCTTAAGATTAAGCTCAGAGTGAGGAGTCCTCATGGCCTGCAAACCTGGACTATGTGAGCTCATGGCTACTACACAGCAATAAGCACAAACACTATATACACAGACTGCATGGTGAAGAATATGGAAAAAGATCTCCTATATCATAATTAGCAAGTTGTGAGACACTATTCTCCAAAACTTACATTAATGTATATGTTGTCTTACATACATTTCTTCCTTAAAACAGTAAATGTAGTGTGAGAATAAAAAATTAAAAACATCTTGAGACATAGAGCAAGGAATTCATGGTCAGCAAAGACCATAACAACTTGTTAAAATTAGCCATAATAATAATAATTTTGAGCCTCTTCAGGGGTAGAGTGACTAAAAATGAAAAAGAAGCAAGGATGCAAAGGCATACAATCTAAACAACAAATAAGTAATGGGTCATCTGGTACCCTTGAGTCCGAGGATTCATGGTCAAAAATAACTAGTCCATGCAAATTGCTGATGTTTAAAATATCCAATCATGTGTAACTGCGCCAAATACCCCGCTCTTCCCACCCCTACCTATAAAGTTCCAAACTTTCTGGGGTCTTCGTCGAATCCTCTGTCCCCTGCGTGGGACATATTTTGAACTGAGGGCCCCTCCTATTAAACTGCCTTTTTGCTAATTGCATCAAGACCGGTCTCTCGTGTGTCCTTGGTGGTGAGCTTATTCCCAGATCAGCGTGAGGACTCCCCCTTGTGAGGTCCTTTCAGTAGCAGAAATCTAAGTGAAACTTATGACTTCTCAATCACGTTGGGTATGAATAATTCCCAAATGGGTATTACAAGTTTTAAAACATCTAACTATCTCTCCTTCCAACAAGTAGGAAGCGGTCTAGAACTTGGAAAGGTGTACAAATATTAGCCATTTGACCCAAGTAAAGGATCTCATATTAAGGCCGCCTGTGGCCAAGAGTGTCAAGCTGAAACACTGGAAACTCTTTAGCAAGACACTAAGCATCTGTCCTGCAGTTCGCTGTGAAGCATTATCCCCGCTGCAATCATCGGGGCCTCCCAACACACACTACAGTATCTGGCCCTTGAGAGAAAGCACTGTGTCTTGCCAATTGCCACATATCCACCACCTAGACCAGCACCTAGCACAAGACATAGTTAGAAATGAGTGGGAAAGGCCTTGAATCAACAGCCTTTCTTGAAGAAAGAATAAATCTCAAACTGTAGCCCATGTCCAATCCTCTGAATTCATATCTCTGGCCTCTCCTTTCATCTTTCTCCCATGTTTATATAATTTTTCAAGCAGTTTGAAAACATTTAACACAGGATTACATGAAGCAACTCTTGTGTATTTTTATTAGTCAGGGTTCTCTAAAGTCACAGAAATTATGGAATGAACGTATATATTTGGAAGTTATTAGAATGGCTTATAGGCTGCAGTCCAACTAACCCAACAATAGGCAGCTGTGAAAGTCCAAGAATCTAGTAGTTGTTCAGTCCCACAAGGCTGGGTGCTTCAGCTGGTCTTCTGTATAAACTGGAATCCTGAAGAAGTAGGCTCCAATGGATGTGCTTGCAAGTAAATACAAGCAGACAAGGAATCAAAAAACACTTCCTTCTTCCATTGTCCTTATATAGGCCTCCAGCTCAAGGTATGACTCAGATTAAAGGTGTGCCTTTAGATCTGGATTAAAGGTGTGTGTAGATACAGATTAAGAGCTGTGCTAACTCACTTCAAATCTGGACCAATAACTTGTGTCTTCTAGCCTCAAGATCCCGACCAAAGGCATGTTGTTTTCCTGCCTCAAGATCCTGGTCACAGGTGTACCCTCCATTTCTGGATTGTAGTTCATTCCAGATATAGTCAAACTAACTACCAAGAATAGCCATTACAGTATGTATATAATGTGCCCTTTTCCTGCTCATCCTCACCCCTACAATTTAACTTTCCAGTTCTAAGTTTATAGACAGCCTTTATCCTTACATTTCATAAAACTTTTTTTTTCTTAGTTCTTCAGTCTTTAGCTGAGCATACATGATTGTTTTAGCTCATTGGTTACAGACAGGCAAATGAGATTCCACTCATTTTCTCATTTATTATGTTTCTTTTTGGTCAACTCTTAAAGACTGCATAGGCATCTGATCTCTCTGGAGCAATCTTCCAACCGCGTTCTTCTTCTGACTCTATACTAAATGATGCAAATCCAATGTCTGCATTTGTAAAGTAGACCAAACCAATAAAAATGTGTTTCTCTGGGTAATCACACATAGGACCACAGCTTCTAGCCATGGCTCTCAGAACTAAGTGCCAGGCTCAGGCTTTACCTTTGAAGAACAAATATCTCACTGTTTCTCTCTGTGTGTCTCTATCTCTCTCACACATACCACCATCACCACCACCACCTCTCCCTTCTACTCAGCTCTTCTTGCTTCACTAATGAAATCATTAGCTACTCTGAAACATGAGGCCTTCAATCCCTCTTTTCTTAAGCTCCGTATTCTGACCCAAGACCCTCAGCTTCTCTCTTCCCAGCTCCATCAACTTGTCCTCAACATCTCCCTTTCCTCCCACCTCTCTGATTCATCGTTTCTTTTAGGACTCTTACATTCACTTCTCAGTTTCCACCCTATCTATAGAGAACCTTGTACCCTCTTGGATTCTTTTCTGCCTGTTAGTCAGCATGATCTTTACAAGAATGGACCTAACCTTGAATTCAGCGCCCCCGTGTGGTTAAGAACATGTAATTAGGATTCTAGGTTGAACCCTGGGTCCCTCCGATGACAGTTGTATGTCCTAGCTGTGTGAGCACTGGTTCATCCCTCTTTGCCTCATCTTCCTCTCAAAGCCATAATCTCTCTGACCTGGTTGTTATAGAACTGGGTCAGCAGTAGCATTTATACAGCTCTGAGATCTGTGCCTAGAACACAGAAAATGAAGTGCATGTTAAAGGGCTGTAATATCCGCTTAATATCATGTCTCTAGGAAACAGTAATTATCTAACCAACTATCCACAACATGGAAGCTGCTTCTCTAACTATTAAGGCATAGCTTACCATACAAATGCAAAATGATACCCATAGGCTAATGGCGTATGCTTGCCAGCCCTACCATTCCACATCTGCTGCCCTTCCCCCTGGAATGCAGGCAGAATTGTCATCGCTCTTTCAAGCTACAGACTGATGACAATCCTCCATACAAACCCTCTCTGGAGCCACTCAAACCAGACTATCTCTCTCTGTTTCTGGTGTGTTGAGGTCTGTGTTGTTCGTACCACTACATACCCCTGTGTCGATATTTGACAGGCTTTATCTTCTCCATTAGGCATGCCTTTTTTAGGTCATGCTTTTTTAGGGCAGGGCTGTTTTCTGTATTCCTGGGTTGTAGATGCTTAGCATATTATCTACCAAAGAAAATAAAATACAGTGGCTTTTTTCTTCTTCTTTTTGTTTTCAGTTCTGGGGATTATTTGAGGTGCAAGTTTACCACTGAGCTATATTTTGACCCCTCAGCAAGTAATTATATATAGTTATATGTACATAATTATACCATCTTCTTTCTTTCTCCTCTGAAGGAGATTGATAGTGACCATATTGTATTGCTCTAATAAGTAGGAAAGCACTATTACATACAAACAATTTTATTTTGATTCATAGTATAAAAGAAAAAATCTGTAACTACTTGACTGAAGCCCTGGCTAGGATCACAAAGATGTTATTAAAGTCCATTGCTTGCAAATTCAAATGATATGCAAATTCAAATGATATGCAAATTAAATTTTTTTTTTAATCTCTACTGACCCCCTCTTCCACACTGATCACTTTATATTAAAAGGGGACATGGGTGACACTGCACAACCTTCACTTTATACCTCCTGGAATGAATTTTTTATATGTTTGAAAAATGCATGCTTCTTTCATCAGGAAAAAAAAAAAGACAACTATGTTGTCTTGTTCAAACCAACAAGAATAGCATAGTGCTCTCCCTGGTCCAACACATTCATTACTTACAAATGTCTTTCAAACAACTGTCCCACTGGAGTTGAGCAATACACACCCTATTCAAGGGCACCAAATGCTTGGAGCCACATAACAAGGCCTCATCTAAAATATTTTTTTTTTTTTTGGAGACACAGTCAAGAACAACCAGGAAAACAAAGCATCTGTCCAGGTTGGAAGACTTTGTATGAGACTGGACAAGGAAAATCCTCCCTCACAGAATAGTTGTTAGAGACACCTGAAGACTAGGCACTGAGCCAGTCACTGGTAAAGAATAGTCTGCCATTCACATATGCACTGGGGACGTTTTCTCCTGACACCACAAATTAAATGAGGCAGCCAGACTCCCAGAGCCTGCAACAGCACAAGGCTGGAAATGTGTGTGTTTAAAATCCCAACAAAAGCTCTTACTGTCTTAGCCGGAATTAAGTATTACTGGAAGACAGAATGCAGAAGTGCTTCTGGGACATGAGCAAGGGGCTTTAAGCCTAACCTCTTAAATGTGTTTCCTGTGACCAACAGAGTCCTCCAAAGATGGGTGTTCAGCTGCTCTCACAACAGCCTTGAAAACAGGCCTCTCCCTGGGGAAGGAGGCCATGTGCCAAACACAGACCCTTTGGGGTTTGAAATCTTGGCAGGACCCAAACAAAAGTGCCTAGAGTGTTTTTCCTTGTAGATTATGGCATCTCATCCTTTGCACCATAAAAAGACATCATGTGGTGAAGTATATATTTTGAACAGAAAGCAGACACAGAAAGAGTATCAGAATGAAAAGGCACGGGGTACTTGAAGAGTTTGTGGTTACTCCAAGTCACTTGCTAACATTTAGCCCCTGCACTGAGAGATAGGCAGAATGCAAACAAATTTCCTTTATTCTGGAACATTCTCCCTTGAAACTAAATGAACTCTCTCTTTGTAAAAATTATTTAACTGAAGCAATATTTCAATTCAATATCTGGCTCAGAACAGCTGTAAAAACACGATTTTCAATTGACAGTTCATGTGCCATCTCACCTTGGGGTTCTTCCCTGTAGGCAGGCAGAAAGAACAGAAAGCCAAATCTCTGAATGGTTTTATGAAGTGTGTTCCAGTTTCATTGATTTTAAATTCAGTGGAAGGAGTTTGTTTGTTTCTATAAACAAGTGAATTCTGATTTCAACCATAGCCAGGAAACTTCATCCAAAGGGCTTATCTATTACATTTTGGATTTTTCTGCCTAAAAGTAAGAATATACCATATGAGACAGAAAAAAACAAACAAAACAAAAAACAAAAACAAACAAACAAAACCTACAGTAAAAGTAATTGTTTATACATAAATCACAATCAAATTAAAATTTCTCTTTGCCCATAAGCTAGATGCAAAGTGTTAGTAATATCATTTTATTCATGAAAATCATATATCAACAGGAGAGCTGGCTACTAGCACCTTAGTTTTACTAATATCAATTGCTTCCCCTTACGTTGAACCTCACATAAACATGAAGGTGATAACGTGGCTGCTGTCCACCTCCCACCAGCTCTCATTTTGTTAAGTCCATCAAGCCTGTCTTTCACTTGTTTGCCATCCTCTCCTTCTGTTTGTGTGTGAACCTGTTTTTTGGGAGGAGGTGGGTTACCAGATGGCAGAAACGTAGTTCCACCCAACTAGTAATTCCTTTTGTAAAACCAATATCATTCACATACTTTATTGTGGTGTTTTATTTTTGAAACCTTAAATGCTCCTGAAACAAATGCTTGTTAAAGCTAAATCATGCTGAAGAGATAGCTCAGCTTACTGTTATAGCTGAGGACCTGGGTTCAATTCCTAGCATCTTTTTCCAGTGGTCACAGATACCTATAAATCTAATTTTAGAGGATCCAATGCTTCTTCTGGCCTCTCAGGAATTGCATGCACATTGTCTACAGACAGGTACACTCTCATAAATAAAAATAAATAAGCACCCTTACTGTGCTCTATTTTATTCATCTCTAGTCTTTTTAATGCTAGTTACACCTAAAAATTGATTTCAGTGGTGAGCTAACTTCATGACTTATGAAATGCTATCTTATGCTCTATGAAACACATGCCCTTCCATTCAAATTACTTCTAAGCCAAATGACATTTAAAACTAGCTTTCAATACAACATAAGAAACACAAAAGTGCTTTAGAAAACTTCAAGTGTCATTGAACTGTAGGGTGGGTATAACACACCCATGAACCATGTATATTTGTATAGACCAGATCTGTTCAAAACTACCTATCACCAGCTACATGTTGAAGAATCAGGCACAGAGCCCTTTCTCTCATAAATAACTATAATCTGCCATGATATTTAGAAAGTCTGTATTTTATTACCTTATTAAAGAAGTTATTAGATCACAGAGTCTTGGAATAATCAATACTTAAATAATCTGACCTCTTTAGTATGTGATATATGAACTCCATGGAGAATTAGCCAACTTTAGCATCGGCTACAATACTTAGATTTGCTTTGCTTGGTTGAGACACTACATTCAGCATGGGATGTCTTTAATTGGCAGAGGCAGGTGTGAGCTTCATTCCTGACAAGAGCTATGTAAATAAAACAGCAACTCCATATTTTCAGTAGATGGACTATTGTTTCTAATATGAATGAAAAATAATCAACAACTTTGGAGATTTTCTTAATATGGGAAACAGTTTTTACAGTAGCATAGCACCAGGAAGTTCCCAGAGTAAAACTGAAAACATGGAGCCAATTCTCCACTCAAATCCAGACTAATACTCTAGAGCAGTGGTTCTTAACCTACTAATGTTGCAACCCTTTAATATAGTTCTTCATGTTGTGGTGACTCCCAACCATAAAATTATTTCATTGCTACTTCATAACTGTAATTTTGCTACTGTTATGACTCACAATATGAATATCTGTTAGAGTAGGATATCTGATATGTGACCCCTGTGAAAGGGGTTTGATCCTAAAGGGTTCCTGACTCAATGGTTAAGAATGTATTAATGAGGACATCCTGAATTTTGCAGGCAAATAGATGGAACTAGACAATATCCTGAGTGAGGTAACTCAAACCCAAAATGACTCACTAATATGTACTCACTAATAAATGGATATTAGTCAAAAACTAAAACAAAAAATAGTACAGAATATCCAAGATACAGTACACAGAACTCAAAGCAAAGTCACTTCAAGTTGAAGGGCCCAAATGAGGACACCTCAGTCCCACTTTGGAGGGAGAAGAAAGCAACCACAAGGGAAGAGGGATGGAAGGACCTGGGATGGAAGTAGGATGTGGGGGTGTGTGGGGCAGTGGACTGTGAGAGGCAGCTGGGTACCTGGTTGAGCACAGGCCTCGAACCCCAGATAATACCCTAATGGGACGATAAGTATTCGGCCTTGCTCCTGGGCCCTGGTTCCTTTCACTTATCCACTCCCCCCAAAGAAAGGTTTGTGGCCTTCAGTCATGTAGCACAGGTAGAGGGCGTGACTACAGGCCACAAGCCTCAAGAGATCTCCATATTAACGAGATACCTAAAGGCCAGAGGGTGTGGCCAATTAAGCATTCCTTCCCAAACCCTACCTTCTCCATGTAAAAGGTATTTAACCTCAGACCGCCCTGAGAACAGGGGCTACAGCTTCATCCACTTTCCGCCATGACAATAAACCTTTTAAAACCATGGACTTCTTGTCTTTGGGGACCGCTGTGGAGAACCATAGAGGGGGCCTTCAACCAATGAGCCACACTTAATTCTTCACTAAAGGACCTCTCTGAGTTCCAGTCATGGAAGTCCCGCCATCTCAAGCAATCTAGCCAAGCCAGCCATGACCCAGCCAAGTGATCGCTTGACCAGATCCATCACTCGCAGGGCACATGGAGCTTATCTCCCTCACCCCTTTCAACTTGCAGGTCAGTCCAGCCCGTATGCCCCCTGATCTCAGTCCTTCTGCAGCCTCCCAGCGGTGCCTGGAAGCCCAAGGGCTAAGACCAGCCAGTTTCTGGTCAGTCACCTTAGCCCAGAGCCCCCAATCCAAGAGCTCTGCCCCCACAGGACCTCAGACTGGATCTGCCCATGCCCGGAGTAGAACTGCCCGGTGCTGCATGGAGTAAACTCAGTTGAATCCCTGCGTTTCTGTCCCCCCACAAGCTGCCTGGGGCGGCAGACCCACAGGAACCCCAACTCAGCCCAACAGGACCCATGCCCATGTGTGAGCTACAGCCCCACGGAGGGACATAATCTGGTATTGGGTGGGGAGAAAGGACTGAAGCCCTGAGGGCCAGCAGAAAGAGTGGAAACAGGCAACCTTGGGAGATAGGAGGTTGTGGGGGACCCTCCAGAATGTACCAGAAACCTGGGAGGCGAGAGACTCTCAGGACTCAAAGGGAGGTACCCTAGATGAAAATGCCCTACAGTGGGGAGAGGGAACTTGTAGACCCACCTACAGCAGAAAGACAGGGCATCAAGTGAGGTTGCTATCCGTCAGTCAAAACTCTGACCCATAACTCTTCCTGTCTGAATGAACTGTAGGGGTGGAAATGGAAAAGAGCCTGAGGAAAAGAGGGTCCAACAACAGGCCCAAAGTGAGATCCAGTTCAAGGGAAGGCCCCAAGGCCTGGCACTATTACTGAAGCTATGAAGCACTCACAAAGAGGGACCTATCATGACTGCCCTCCAAAAGATCCATCAAGCAGCTGAAAGAGTCAGATACAGATATTTGCACCCAACCAATGGACAGAAGCTGCTGACCCCTGTGGCTAAATTAGGGGAAAGCTGGAAGAAGCTAAGAAGGAGGGAGACCCTGTAGAGGACCAGCAGTCTCAATTAACCTAGACCCCTGAGATCTCTCAGACACTGGATCACCAACCAGAAAGCATGCACTAGCTGATATAAGGCCCCCAACACATATACAGTAGAGGAATGCTGGGTCTGGGTTCAGTCAGAGAAGATGCACCTAACCCTCAAGAGATTAGAGGTCCCAGGGACTTTAGAGGTCTGGTGGGGTGGGGGGTTGGGACATCCTTGTGAAGACAGAGGGGTATGAAGGAGGTATGGAATGTAGAAGAGTCAGAGAGTAGACCAGGAGGTAAATAAAATCTGGAGTGTAATAACAATATAATAATATAATAATAATAATAATAAAAGTTAAGAATATGTAACACAAGTTTAGGTATGCTAATTTGATATTCAGGTTTTTATACTTGTGCTATTATACATACAATTTATGTGTACACTTAAAAACCTACTTTGAAAAGAAAAAAGAAAAGAATTACTGGTCTAGAGCAATTGCTTTCCTGTCACAAAATAGCTATTTCCTTCTCATTTCCAAGGAAGCTATTTTCTCCTGCCACATTATGTCCCCAAAGCCAAGAAGACAGCCAACACTTGGTTGTAATTCCTATTTATCCTTCAAGTTCCATCATGCCTCTGAAACTCTCTTTGAGCTTCTTACTTTATCTCTCCCCATGGTTATCTACTTCTGTTAAATGTGGATTTTGTGTTGCAGTTATTGTTAGAAGTATGATTCATTCTTTATATATTCACTTTAAACTACTCCTTTCTCAAGAATCAAACTCTAAGACCACAGGATGCATGCATTTTGGCTCATTTTCTGTTCCTGGGACCTGGATACCTATAGCATGCCAAACACATAGTCAATACTTCAGAGAGAAAGGCTTCCTCTGATTTTACCATGTGCTTGACCTGACCTCCTTGAGCTTGTTTCAGAGGCTATGCTACTTAAAGTCCCACACATTCCAACGAGCTAATGGTCTAATAAAAGTGAGGTGAGTCAACAGTTACAAAACATGACTTAAAAAACAAACCACTGACTGTTTATATGCTGTAACACTTACACTCTAGAAGACTGAAAAAAGAAAAAAAAAAAACACAAGACAATAAAAGAAATAAAAGAAAAAATTTAAAAGTAGATGAAAAAGAAAAGGGGAAAATAAAAAGAAAAGGAAGGAAAAAAAGTTGCCTAAGGAAAAACATCCAAGGAATGATAAATGAATTCCATGTCAAGCTTCGTGGGACCATAATGTAGAGGTGGCTTAGAATGTAATCTAATTGTAATGAATAAATAAGAAAGTTAGAAATACCATGACTAAGGTAGTTGACTAGAGATGGAAATCCAAAAGTGCCCCTACTGCCTACCATAAGGAACAATTTTAGAATTCTACATATGCATTAAGATGAATAAATAGAAATATTTTTGTACAAAAAGAAAATGTACCAAATAAGATAAACGAGTAAGAACATATAGATTCAAATCTTCTAACATACAAGCACTTGGGGTCACATAAACATGAATCTCATGAAAACAAATGCATGTTGACATTGTAGTATGCCAAGAGTTACACTAAATATTTCAACCTTTGTCATTCCAAAGCATATAGTAGTACTCCAATGTTTAATTCTTTTGTGATGCGTGTGTGTATGTGTGTGTGTCATGTTAGAAAATGCAGCCATGCACACATATACAGAGGCCAGAGTAGGATGAGGGTCTACATAGCTTTTTGCCTATTAGCCCTTGGGGACTAGCTCACTGAACTGGGTGCTTGCTGATTGGGCTAGACTGGTTGCCAGCAAGCTTTCTGGATCCACTAGTGTTTGACTCTCATGTTAGAATTATAGGTCTGCCTATTTTTAGGTGTGGTTCTGGGGATTCAAACTCAGACCTTCATGCCTGCACCTCAAGTGTGCTTATCCACTGAGTCATCTGCCCAGCCCCATGCAGAATATTTTGAAGCTAAACTTAAAGTTTCTATCTTGAGAAGACAGTAGCTGCATCATGTAGCACGCTCTTTAGTGTGGAGATCTGCTGGTTTCTGATCTGTAACAAAGACTAGTAATAGATTTCTAGTTTTAGACTTGGAAACTTTGATTAGCAACTAAGTAGATTCTTTGAGAACCTCTAATCAGCATGGCATATGTAGACTAGAGTTAAAGGAACTCAGTTGCATTGTGTTTAGAAATTACTACTGCTCTAGCACCAAGAGCCTGCCTTGTAACTGCTCTGCTCTGTATCTAATCAGGGAGTTGATTTTTTTACCTGCCCACAGAGCTGGGTTTCACTGAGATACAAAGCATTCCCCTAGGAGCCCTCAAAGGATTCATCTCTCCATACCCATGCCTGACACACTCACCAATGGTGTGGAGGTATACTGAGTGCTCACTGACAACCCACTCCAGTTCATCTTCATGTTACCCCACAGATGAAGTTGTGAAAGATACTGAGGCAAAGTGACTACATAACCTATGTCCAAGGCATGGAGATCAACCCAGGACCCAAACATTAACCAAAATACTATGCCACTTTGAGAACGCCAGGTTTCCAAAACTACAGAGGAAAGTTGTCATATTAGCCAACACCCAGACAGTATTGTAGAATTTGCATCAAAGTAATCCTTCTTCTGTTTCCATAGATTAGAACAAATGAGAGGCAAAAAGACAGTCATTGTCTATGTCTCCCTTCTGCAGAGCAAGGGAGGTGCTTCTTCGTGACTAGAAAAACTGCTCAGATCCCATCTCCATAACACACATGCTACAGCCCTATGCTGTCACCAACCACCATTCCCACCCTCATGATGGACAGTACCGGACAGACTCTGTGATCTGGAGTAGAGTGTTCCTACTGCAGGCCCGTGTAGGGAGAAGCCTTCTGTGTCTCCATCCACTCTTCACTAGTTTTGCCTGGGAAAACAGCCATTCTGGAGTTCCCGAGGGACCCAGCAGTCACCAGGACACAGGAGTGCAGAGTCTCCTGGAGCCCAATGTATAACATCAGCTACAAGGACAGAGACCTTCCTGGAGCTCAGCGTTGACTTGGCTGCCATCTCAGAGGACAGACATAAAAATGACTCACCCAGGTGGAAACAAAAATATCAAGGTCAATGAAGTGATACTCTGGAGAGAGAGGGGGATAATTTAAACATACAAGAAGGTATAGGTGGGCTTAATACCTTAGCTCTGATTTAACCAGAACTACTGTTAAAAACTGTGACTGTGTGTGACTTATAATAAGAGGATGATGAAAAAAAAAAAAGCTGGGTAGAGAAATAAACAGTTTGTTAAGTTTGTTGACAGCATGGGAGACAACTGGGCTTGCAGCCAAATACCTGCAGGTCTCCCTGGAGCTGCTGCTTAGCCTGTGAGACTGCACCAACAGCCTTATGCTCAGCTACTGAAATCCCTGCTGCCTCTGCACCTGATCCCTCCGTGAAGCAAAACAAAACAAGCAAATAAACAAACAAAAGTCAGGCTTGAAAGCATAAATATGATTTAAAACCATCTCCTGCTGGAGAATGTAGGAAAGTAGTGCAGTTTTATGTTAATCTTCCCAACGTTTTCTTCCGGACTGTCAGTCTGTATCAGGAAGGCTCCAGGCTCAGCTGTCCGACTGCCCAGGCACAGTGATATCTTACTTAAAACTGCCAAGCTGAACAACCTTCAACACAAACCCTTCCATTCTGTACATGATATCAGAATGGCACGGCGACTTCCTTTAACCAGCAAAAAGCACTAATGAAAATACTGTTTCTCAAAGTCAATGTAAGTAGCCAAGATTCCTGAAACACGAGCTCCATTTTGAGAATGTTCTGTCGATCTTCTATCTTCTAGAAAATATAGAAAGATTAAAGTATGTGTGGTGGCATCAGAGACAAGAAGAGGACATAGGTCCTTCACTGTGACTCTTATTTGCTTCTGCAGTATCTTTAGATCTGGTCATGTATGTCGCAATCTAAAACTTTCCCTTATGAGTTCTAGGCTAGCTCTTTCTGTTTCCCTAGAAATCTCAGGGTTTTATCAAGCAGCAATCAATAACAATGTGTTCCCCAAGAACTGACCCACTCAGTCTCACAGGTTCCTTCTGGAGCCAGCAAGACAACCCAGTTACCTCCTCTCTCAGGAACCTGCTGTCTTCTTGCTGATTTCCAACCTGAAAGGGCGAACATGCTGCACGGGGGCTTCTGATGGAACAGGCTTCAACTACAACCAATTGCTAAGGAATTCTGGGAGGTTTAATAGGTGAAATCACTCTAATTACACAAGATGAACTCAGAAAAGCTTTCCACTCCGATTTTACAGCTGTTTTATTGAAAGAAAGGTTGAAAGTGTGGGGAGTAGAAAAAACAATATTCTTTCATTGAATTCCCATTTTTGTTGAAAAGGTGGAGCCATTATAAAAGTAAATGAACAGATGAGGAACTGCTACTACGCACATTTCCCTTACTCTAACCACAGGGTGGCCTCTAGAGTCTGCTTTCTCTCAAATACTTAACATCATTCAGAGAATTCATAGCACTGCTTTTAACTTAATTTGTAGACTTCCAACTCTTTGTCTTGGAGACACGGGAGCCTGTGTAATAGAGGAGACCCCAGTTCAGTTCTCAGCAGCCACATCAGGGAGACTCAAAACCAGCAGCTGCAGGGGGTCTGACATCTTCTTCTCACCCCAGAAGCTATATGTGTGTACACCACACACACACAACAACAACACAAACAGACAGACATACACACAGTACATTTTAAAAGTGCAGATTCCTTGCCCACCCCACTAACGTGCAACAGACGCTTGAGGTGGACTCCAAGAATATGAGTGACTCAAGCACAGTTCAGGAAGTAGTAAGAGAAGAGTCTAGAATGTATTTAATGTGTAAAAATTACATATATGTAATGTGAGTTCAAAAATATATTTACAGAAATTAAGTTCTACTTGTTTTATTATCTCCTCCCAATACAGTCACTGCTAATTTCAATAAGGATAGCATTCTCTTGTAAGAGTGGCATATGTCTGTGTGAACAGGATTGTGCACATCTAAGTGGTGCTATGTTAATTAAAAATTGCTCAGAAAACTGCCCATTGGTGAAAAGTTTGGCTGCTTTGTGGGAAACAGTTACACAAATTTTCAGGCAGAACTTACAAAGCGTGGGTGTTTGTTCTTAGCCCGAATTAATAGAATATTGTATCTTTTCCATATATCTGACAAAGTAATATCTCCACAGATGTTCAGCTGTTGTGGGACTGCTGGGTTGCAGGATGGCTCTAGTTTAAAGAAAACCCATCCCAGTGCCCTAATGACTATGCTACATGCACTTATCTTTAACACCTGCCCTGAGATGAGGCGCTCCATGCTCAAGGTATTCATTATCCAACAAACATAAACAATTTTTCTTAACAGTTTCCTTTCTAGAACACCACACACACACACACACACACACACACACACACACATGGAAAAACAGCTCAGAGTTTAAAAGTGCTTACTGTCTTGGGAGGACCTGACTTCTGTTCCCAGCCCCCAGAACAGACAGCTTACAAGCATTTATAAATCCAGTTCCGGGGTCCAATATCCACTGCTCTCCTCCATAGTCTGGCATGAACATGAGCATGCTCACACAGTGACAGACAAACATAGATAAGTAAAAGTATAATCATCAAAAAATAAATTTAACAACATGTAAAGTTACAGTTTAATGTATTTATCTGATTAACCACCAGATTCATACTACAGAACTATTAGTACAGACACTCATGCAAGTAGCTTCCCTGAGTATCATGAGTAAAGATCAGCGTAGGCATAAACCCAGCAGTTCACTTCAGAACTTAAGGTGGTGACTAAGCAATTTGTGAGGTGTGTAAGGGGACATCCTATGGAAAAATAAAAGCCTGGATTTCGGGACTGTCAGCTTTCACTGTTACATTCAGAATAATCTACTTTGCAATATATATGTTGAATCTTACAAAATTAGAATTTTACCTTCTGAATGTAATGGGTGACAAGCCTTATAGCTTCTGGTCAAACAGAGAGGGTCCAGGCTTACGGCACCAAGTACAGTGATGATTTTGCTCATTTTATCCATAGTATTTCAAGAGCATATTATACAGTGATGAAACCGAGGATGGGATTGTTCTATTATATAAGATTTCCAAATTTTTATAAAAATACATTTATAGAAATTGTTTTGTCGTCGGCGGTGGGCCAGCCTTAATCCACACTTGCGAGGCAGAGGACGATTTCTGATTCGAGGCCACTGCACCAGGTCAGGACAGCACTAACAGAGAACTTGCTCGAAAACAAAAAAAAAAAAAAAAAAAGAATGTTGTCTATATAATGTCATTATGCTTAATAGAAAGTAGTGAGAGAGATACTGAGTGGTTAAGAGAGTTTACTGTTCTTCCAGAGGACCCAGGTTCATTTCCTGGCACCCACATGATGATCTTTTCTGACCCCAGTGAATACCAGGTACATAATGGTGCATAGACATACCATACATATCAACAAAACTCTTTTGTACAAAAATAAACAGATATTTTAATTATTAAAAATGAAATGAAGAAGCTGTGTCAGTTCCTGAAGTACCAACTGAAGGAGTTACTTGTTGAGCAGTTAGCTTCTGTAGAACATAAGCAAGAACAAGATGATCCTCATCTCAGTGGGAAAGTTCAAATACCTCCCAAAGAAAATACTTCTTTAATGAACTCATAATCCAAAAGGCTGCATTTGACCAACCAAATTAACCACTCTACCAAGACAGGATTATTGGGAATGTGTAATATTCAGGATAAAGACCCACTAAGTGCAAGGTTCATTTTAATCTTTCTTTATTCTTAGATTGTGCCATCTCTACTGCACCTCATATTGATTTCCTTGATGACCTTTCAAAACCTAAACACTAAGCTATCCTGGTTGGAAGCCTTGGTGTCTATGTCAGAAAGACTTCAAGGCCCAGTTTAGGGGCTGTATTGACTCATGATCCTTGTCTGCAGCCATGCAACATTTCTGAAGAAGTGTGTTGGTCTGATCATTAACGACAGCTTGCAGACTGACAGGATTCACTGCTGTATTGACTTGAGTGTGCTGTATGAAAAGAACGGAGTGATTGGCTGGCCCTGTGGCTGCCAGCTCCATGGGGGTTGTCGTGATAATCTTACACTAATGAAGAAGGCTCTCCTTTGGTTTGTCTTACTCTGTCTGGATTTCAGATTCAGGCAACTTAATTAGAATGGAAGTAATTTTCTCTTTAGAGCTTATTCTCTGCAGTGTTTAGATGGTGTTTGATAGATATGCTTCTAGTTTCTTCCCTTGAGGTCCTCAAAGAATGGAGAACAGTGTGAGTCGTTTTATTATTCCAGGAAATTGTGATGGGTACATCTGTTTGGGTCAAGGCTGCTTGAAACCTAAATTGATTTGGTGTCATTCAGTTTACATTGGATACACAGCTCCCAAACAGAGACTAATATTTATAGATCAACAAATTACAGTGTTTGGAAGAACATATTTTTCTTTTTTTTTTCTTTCTTTCTTTCTTTTTTTTTTTTTTTTTTTTTTTTTTTTTGGTTTTCAAGACAGGGTTTCTCTGTGTGGTCCTGGCTGTCCTGGAACTCACGCTGTAGACCAGGCTGGCCTTGAACTCAGAAATCCACCTGCCTCTGCCTCCCAAGGGCTGGGATTAAAGGTGTCTGCCACTACTGCCCGGCGGAAGAACATTTTATCCTAGGTTGGCAAATACTCTTTAGACAAACCATTATATCAGTCTTACTTTTTATTATTTAAACATAATCAGAATTCCTATTTCTCTAAGACTATCATCACCATCTTATCAAGACCCTGCCCCAGCCATACAGCCTCCCTGGATTAGGAACCAAGTCCTTGGAGCTTCTTCAGCTTTTTGATGGCTGTACCCACAATGCACTGTTGCCCCTAAGCCTCCTGAAGACTCTTTGCCTAGCTGTTCAGACACTGGTGTCTATTGTCATAGGTCTTTGGCTTCTGCCAATAACAATGAATCATCCATTTTATCTACCATACTGTTTTGAACACAAATCGATATTTAATGTGAGCTAACTAAACAAATCAAAAGGGAGACTTAATAGCATCTGATATTTGCTGATATGTGACTACCATCACAGTCAGCTGTTCTCCCCATTCTCCCTGGTGACATTTCCCCCTCTCTTTATGTGCAGTCCTTATGATTATGGCTGCAGACTGGAAGGTTACTGCTTTCTTCCTTGTGCTTTCTGACTACACCATGTCCTTGCTTCCTTCCTCTACTGTCATCTTTTGGGTCACTGTCAACACTGTTGAGGTAGAAGTTGGGCGAAACTTTCATTCATCCCAGTGACTCCGACTACAAGGAAAGTAGATTTAGGCAGAGTCAGATTTAGGATCGTTAAAAGGTCATTCAGGACAAGTGATGTGAGTCTCACAAAAGAGAGGTTTTTATTTATATATAGTTCCTCACTGGTGAACTGAGGAAAAACCCTTTAGAGGAAGAAGGATTTTAGAGTCCAGGAGCATGCTGGGAGTTGAAAAGGAAAGGTAGTGAATGAAGACCATTAAAAATGAGCACAAAGAAACTAAGAGAACCAAGGAGACCAGCAGCTGGGCATAGTGACACACTTCTGTCTTGGGAGACTGATACAGGAGCATGGCAAGTGCAAGAGGGAGTCCAGGCTAGCCAAAGTTCCGAGTTGAGATCCTTCCTCAAAGGAAAAAAGAAAGCCAGCAGTAAAGCTGGTTAACAGAACACTTGCCAAACAAGCATAAGGTCTGAGCTCGGTCCTCTGGTACTAGGAAGTAGGGCTTACAAGGAGAATAAGAGAGCAAAGCTAGATGAGAAGGAGCAAACTGAACAGTCAAAGACATTATCTTTATTATGCCTGTGGGGTGTGTGTGTGTGTATGTGTATGTACACATGTGCACACACATACCCCAGCACATGTGTGGAGGTCAGAGGACAACTAGTGAGGCTCAGTTCTCTCCTTTCCATTACTAACATGGAAGGAGAAGGCTACTCAGCGATATTGGATGCAGTGAGAGCTAACCTCGCATGGCGGTATCAACCACTCAGGTGAATGGGAAGGAATCAATATGATGAATAATTTTGTAGATAGACAGACTGAATTGGATTTTCCCCTTTACACAGTAGTAAGCGTTATCTGCTAAGTACAGGAGCAGGAGAAGAGGAGACACTAGAAAACAGGGATTTTCCAGATTTCTACTCAATTTTCCTTCATGAGGATTTTGAGACACTGTGCATGTAGTAAACACACACTCCCCAATTTCTGGCAGTATTGTAAACTAGTTTTGGGAAATGACTGTATCAATACAAATATGCATACATTTAAATATATGGTTCTATTTATAAGGAAAAATTCAAAATTCAGGCAGACTAAACATACAAAAATGTTACACTGCTCTTATGAGAAGAAAAACAAAAACAAAAACTGGGAAGCCCCTGTCTAATGTCAGTGACCCAGTGCAATGCAGTATAACTGCCCACCAGGAAGGTATACGAGAATTCCAATGACACTTGCCAAGAATATATAATTCCATGGTAGTCCTAGTATAAAAGTAAAATAATTATTTCATTCAAGGCACCAGAGAGTTCTCCTCTGATCCAATGCTTTTCGGTAGCCTCTAAGCTCCATACAGGGATATATTACTCTTGCCATCAGAAAAGACATGTCACGTTTCTCAAGCAGTTGTGAATGATTGATTTTTCAGGACTAATGTTGGAGAGGAGTCCAAAGGGGAATTTAGTGGGCATTTGTGGAGAGCAGAGATAAAATGGGAGAGTGCGGTGTAGACACCTGCAGCTCCTTTAGTCCTTGATGAAGGAAGAGCTCAGAGAGGGCTCCGTAAAGGCAAAGTCAAAGCTGCAGATTGCCCTGGGTATCCTGAGCATTCCAAAACTGGCTGACAACACAGAAAGTCTACTTCCCTGGCCTACCTTGAAGACAGATATAAGCTTGGTGACCCATGGCCTCCTTTTCCATACAGTAAGAACCCCATCATGGGCTCTGCATGGCCCTTCAATGGGCTGTGCGACTTATGTATAACTTCCACAGTCTAGTTTATCCTGATAATGAGACTACCAATCCCCATCACTCAGCAAAGAGACCAGAGGTCAGCTCTCTACATCACCATCCTTGCTTTCTTACATTTGCAGAAAATACACTTTTGTCACTAAGGTTACTAAATTTAAAAACATTACCCGAAAGACAGTGATTTAAAAAAAAAAAAAAAAGCAGAGAGCATGTTTATTTTAAAGCATTTCTCTCAGTTTGCTATTTACAAACCAAGCCTGCTCCCGTAAACTACAAAACTCACATACACGATCTATGCATACAAATATGCCACATGTGTTATTATTACCAATACCATAAGTAGGTGTGGCTGATACAACATAAAATAACAAACTACGAGTGGATCCATACGTATCTGCACAGGTCCTCGCTGTGAGCCAGATTGACTTACAATATGTAGGAGGGCTGTGCTAGACTTATGGGTATTTCAATGTTAGTGCTCATCTTTATTTTCAGGGCTTCTCTATGTTCAGATGAAATGGGATATCCATATCAATGTCGTGTATTACATAGCCATATACAGCTTAAGATATGCATGGGGGAAACAAAGCATTCTCCCCAGGAAGAAGCTGTGAACATGAGGGTGGTTGGTGAGAGTCCCTAACAGAGAGATCAGCAGCAAAGACCAGAGCTGACAAAGGATTTCATGAGAGGAAAGGGGATCAGTTTTCCATGTCCAACAACAGATGAAGAAACAGATGTGGTGCAATGAAATTTCATTCGGCTGTATAGAAGAAATGAAGCCACAACACTGCAGGAAAATCGACATAACTGGAAATTACTATATTAAGGGAAGTAACCCAGACTTAGAAAGAGGCATATACCATATATTTTCTTTCATGTGTGAATCCAAGATTTGGTATATGCGTGTGTTTTATGCATATATGTGGAGGTACATGTCACAAAATTGGAAGGCTAGAAAGGCAGCCATGAAAAGAAAAAAAAAAATCCTGTGTAAGGGGCAGAGAGAGCACTTGTGACATGGAAGCAGGGGCTGCTTTCAGAAAGACAGGGGCTGGAGAGCAGGATGGGGAGAACAGGGAAGGAGAGGGGAGGACCAACATAAAAGGGATTGTGGAAATTGCATAACAAAACCCACTATTCTGTGTGCTCATTAAACAAACACAAACATACCTACTAAAACACAACTCAAATAGAGCATAAAAGCTACAATTGAACAAGAAAATCCCCACGGTTTTATTTTAGAAGACAGTAGCCAACAAATAAGAAGAGTATGTGAAGAAAATTGCTATCTTAAATTAACACAGTAAAGCCTGAACCTTGAGCCTTGGGAAGAAGTATAGGTACTGAAATGTAAAGAGTGCATGCTTTAGGAGTTGATGTAGAAGGAGAGAGAATTGAAGGAAGGTAGCAAAGACTGAGGACAGCCACGTGTGTGTAGTGGTTCAAATCCATCCACCAACCCAAGCTGTCACAGCCATGTGGAGCTGGGGACCACAAAAATCAAATTCTTTGACTTTATAAAAGTTATGTCCCAGTAGACACAGATAGTAAGAAGGGTAGAAAGGTCTTTGGGCAGAGGATAAAACACAGAATTCTAAGGATGTCAACATGGTAAGGACCACAGAAGCCTTTGTTCAGGGATGAGGCTACTGGAGTATGCATCTCCCAAACTTTTAAAGAACATAGAATTGATATTATAAAACTGGTAAAAAAAAAAAAAAAAATTGAAGATTGCCATGAGTTCAGAGATGGGTCCTCCCTGTCTTAGCTTCCAAGAAAACCAAAGGCATCTCTAGGTTTTGAGCTGTCTGCATATATTCAAGCTCAGCAACAGCTGCAGAGTGCCAAGTTCATTTATACAGGATTATGTGGATTGTGAGCTAGATTTAGAGCTTTCATACACTGTGCACACTTTAATTATGTTTATAAAAGCATTCTGAACACCATATATTATATAAAATCTGTTTTGGTTTTGGCAATTTATGAACATTCAATTACCTCTAACCCAAGGGCTAACCAGTATGAAATTATGCCTGAGTATTTTATAGCCTATTTTCCAAAAGGCACTTGCCATTACTTACTTATTTAATAATTTTATAGATAAGGAATACTTTTATCAAGAAAAAGTATTATTCATCAGATACTATGTGTCTTAGGGTTTTATTGCTGTGAATAGACACCATGGCCAAGGCAAGTCTTATAAAGGACAGCATTTAATTGAAGCTGGCTTATAGGTTCAGAGGTTCAATCCATTATCATCAAGTCAGGAGCATGGCAGTGTGCGGGAGAATCTGAGAGTTCTACATCTTCATCTGAAGGCTGCTAGGAGAAGACTGATTTCCAGGCAGCTAGGATGAGGGTCTAAAGCCCACTCCCACAGTGACACACCTACTCCAACAAAGCCACACTTTCTAATAGTGCCACTCCCTGGGCCAAGCATATACAAGCCATCACACTATGTATCTATGATGATACATATCTATGTCTAGCAGTTATATGCTGTAGTATTATGTCAATATGATGGTTGGTGGAGAAGAATGCAAAGGATGGACATTTAAATAAAACTAGATGAGCTGTGAGTTGATTATCATTTAGCCTGGTGAGGAGTTTATGGAGTTAATCTGTACTAATCTCTTTGGCAATTATTAGCCTTCTAACATGATGGGTAAGGAAGGCATTCTTGTCAGCACAACCTAAGAGAGTCTCAGGCTTGTTAATGAAAAAAAAAAAGTGGGTGGGGAGAGGCGGAGAGCCTTTGGGGCAGATTGGAGAATCTGACATGGGCCAAGGACAAGGAAAAGAACTGCTTGGCAGGAATATGACATTACCCAAGGACAAGGAAGTAGGCTTCAGGCAGGAATCGGACTTTAGGCTAGAACAAAGAAGCAATTTCAGGTAGGAATCTAAATCTTAGGCTACAACAAGGAAGTAATTTCAGGCAGGAATCTAAATATTAGACTAGAACAAAGAAATAATTTCAATCAGGAATCTAAATTTTAGACTAGAACAAGGAAGTAGGCTTCAGACATGAAAATGGTCTTGGGCTAGGACAGGGAAGTTGGCTCAGATACTTTGGTCATCCTGATAAGCCCTTAGAAACAGTGATCACGGAGGTGTTCACGTAATTGGGTTTAATGCCTTGCTTGTTCTTTGACTATTTGTGTTTATTGTCTTGCTTGTTCCTTGACTATTTGCATCTATTGTATTGTAGACCCTCAACCTAGAACTGACCTTAATACATGAATGTAATTAAAATGGTATAAAAGCAAAAAGGAGGAAGGGAGATGGCATAGGGTGTTCTAGGGAGAGGAAATGGAGAAAGGGGATGACATCTGAAATGTAAATAAATAAAATATGTAATAATTTTTTTTAAAAAAAAGAGTTTACAAAACAGTTTCAATCAATCAAATGAATGAATGAATAAATGAATGAATGAATGAATATCCAATGCTCTTAGGAAAGAATACCTTAGTAACAAGATGAAGCATAGCCCAAGTGACTTAAACAAAAGGGAAGACTGTTTCTATAATTCTAGTTCATTCTCCAGATACACAGGGCCCCAGCACTTCCTTCTGGACTTTCTAGAAGAGTTACTACCAAGAGTTGCTACTGCGAGCATAAGGAAGCAATGCATATGGTGTTCTCCAGGCCAAGCTCATAGCCACACCCTCTATGAGGAACGCTATGGAGAGAGTCTTTAAATTTTATACTGTCTAGTGTAGGAAGGAAAGAAGTATAGTCTCCAGTGTAGAAAGGAAAAGGAGGAAGAACTTGGGTTTGGATTTTAGGTGAGCCAGCCTATGATGTATGTCAAAAGAAATACTAAAAAATATTTACTTTGGGTGATGGCAAAGTAGATTAGTGGTTATGTACATTTTTCAGCTCTTGCAGAGGACCTGGGTTTGATTCCCAGCACCCACATGGCAGTAAATAACCACCTGTTAATTCCAGTTTCAGGGATTCAGTGTCCTCTTCTGGCCTTTTCAAGTGCTGCATACACATGATGCACATATATACATGCTGGATAGACACTTAATACACATACAATAACAAAAAAACCTTAAAGTAATATCTTAGCAAACATTTGGTATGTTCATTCAACTGATTATCTTTAAATGTTTTAAAATAAATATTTTAAAAATGAGAAAAAGGTCAACAACTTAATTTTAACTTCATGCTTGATATTACTACAATTAGTTACTAACAAATATAAGAAAGAAGTCTCACGTGCAGAAAATAACATGCAGTAAAAATACCAGTGTATGTGACATTTAATATAATGAGAGTGTGGTTATCTCATCATAAGTTTATTCTTTCCTCACATTTCCAACCATTAAAGAATTATATTTCATAATAAGTATATGGTCATCATACACAGCTATAGATGATAATTGGTGTTTTATGGATTATTAAATGAGCTGTACCATTTTACACAAGTATTAGATATACAAAGTTGGAAAAACAGTACAAAAATCCTTACAAATTTTTCTTTCCACAGCATCTCCCATTATTATGTATTTTAAAAACATTTTTATATGTATGTGTATGTGTCTATAACTATGGGAATCTGTGCCACATTTGTGTGAGTGCACACAGAGCCGAGAAAAGAACATTGGATTTCCTGGAACTCTAGTTATAGACGGTGTGAACTGGCAGATGTGAGTGCTGGGATGTGAACTCTGGTCCTCTGGAAGAGGCCACTCCTCCAACCCTTGTCTATTATTATCTTTCATTACTATAGGACACATTTGAGATCAATGAACAAATGTTATAAAGAGTTAGTAACTACAGCCCATACATTGTTCAGATTTCTCAGTTTTGTACAACAGTCTATTAGTCTCTTTTGTTGCACAGCACCTGACAAGAGCAACTTCAGGAGGGAAGGATTTATTTTGGCTCACAGTTTGAAGGTTCACAGTTTGTCATCATGAGGAAGGTACAGTGGCAGGAGCTTGAGGCAGCGAGAGGCAGCATCAGGGATTCAGGAAGCAGAGAGAGCTGAATGCTCCGCTAGTGTTCTCATCTTTCTTCCCTCCAGGGTCTCAAGTCATGGGCAGATGCTGCCTGCAATTGATGTGGGTTGTCCCCCAGTCAGAAAAGTCCCTCAGAGACACACCCAGAGGTTTGTCTTCTGGGTGATCCTGGATCCTCTCAAGGTGACATGCTCTATTAACTACAAATGATGCCCTGCTCCCATCTCAGGGTTCCACACAGGATAGAGAGGTGTTTAATATATAAAACTCACTGGTCCCTTTTTAGCTATGACAATTTATCTCACTTTTCTTATTTTTTTTCTTGACCTTGAGGTTTTTGGAAAGCAATACTGAGGTATATTTTGGATTATTTTATTATTTTTGTAACTTATCTGGGTTTCATACATTGGCATTACAATCTTGAGGAAGGAAAGTCACCAAGGTGAGCTGTCAATTTCATCAGGTATCATCAAAGGCACAGAGTCTCAGCCTGATTTATAACTGGTGATATTTACTTTATCATCTGGCTGGATTGTTATTTATCTACTTTCTCCACTGGAAAAATTGCCTTTCCCCTCCTTCTTCAATATGTCATTGTTTGAAAAAAAAAGTAACTGTGTACAGCCCCTAGTGAGGGGCAGAGAAGTCTGCTGTAGAGAGTCTTCATGAATAGCTAGTGGTTTTTCTAGGTAGGAGGTTTAAATTCTTCCCATGTATTAATTTACTGAATATTTTATTTAGATATTAGGGGCTCTCTCCATATACATTTATACAAACATGTATACACAAATACTTACATATAAACATACATGTATGCATGCATGCATACATACATGTATATATGCATACAATATGTACATGTATATCCACCATAAATATATATGCTATACTCACATAGACAAACATACATGCATGTACATACATTTATATACATGCACATATACATATGTATACATATTTAAACATATATGTCAATATATACATATATACACATGCATATATATACATGCACACACATATATGCATGTACAGACATGCACACACATGACATACACAGGCATATGCATGTATGCATAAGTGTATACACACAATCATTTTATGTTATTTGGAGGAATAGTTTCCTTTTTCAGTATGTTCTGACTATATCTTTTCTGGCCAATTTTGGCTTGAAGTCTATTTACTAGAATACCTCTGCTTACTTTCAATTTTAATTTTCTTAGAATGTCATCTTCCATATTCCACTTTTAGTTGTATGTATCTTTGTTGGCAAGGTGTATTTCTTCCAAGCACAAATTCTTGCTGTGTTCAAGCCACTCAGTCAGTCAGAGTGATTCAACTAGAAGAATAAGACCATTTACAACCAGGGTTATTTTCAAATCCCAACATTATAGGAAATTATAAAACTGAAAAGAAAAAAATACTGTAGAAAGAAATGGGAGAAAGTTTTCATCGGATTTTACATAGGGATATTTCCCAGAATTCTGTGTGAAGACAAACATTAATGTATTGAGCAGTTTTATACACTCACTTCAAATAGTAGAATACCTGCAGGAAGTCAGACTTTCAAGTGGAAACAAAACCTGTAATAAAGCTTTATAAAGCTCAGGCTTATGCACTTCTTAAGCATGGAATAGAATCCAGGGATGTTTTTTCCTCTCTCAGACTCCTATAACAGTCAAAAACCAAATACAGCTTCTTTGACAAATAACAGTTCTGTATGATATGATGGGGGGGCGCTTGTCATAAAAATCTAATCTCCGAGAATCGCTTAATCTGCCTGCATTAAACAGCAACAATGGAGCCAACATCTATCATGCCTGTCACTTAGGCATTTAATGGCTTTACCAACAGTTCCACGGAGGGCAAGTGATAGACCAGAATTGTCATTTGGCTCACTCCTTCTGGGATAAGGAAATTAAAGTAGCTCTTGAGCATGATGTGAAAAGACAGTTATCTAGAAGGGTCTTGTGACTACACTGAAAACCCTGTGAAATCTGCTCTGCTCATCAGCAGTTTCAAAGAGCAACTGGTACCAAGAGGAACCTTGGGAGTAAACAGCCACAGCTGTTACAAGTGAAAGCAGATCCTTCTTATCTGAGGCCCCCAGAGTGATGACATGTGATCCACAACTCCTCTCACTGTCCTGCCTTTATCTGAGGCTGGTGTTACAACATTGTAGCAAGATATTAAGTTTGGATCATTTTAAGGTTTCAAAAAAAACAAAAAACAAACAAACAAAAAAACAGTAAATTGCTAGCTGCCCATTTTTTCCCTTACAGGTTAGTGTTCTTGGGCATTGAAGCTATATAGCTGTTCTGAAATTCTACTGGCAATAAAAAGCAAATGGCTAACATGTACCTAGTATTACAAATAGTGGTATGATCCTTGGCAGAATGGTGTTTTTCCTACTGTTCTCGGCTCGTTAATTCTCAGTTACCTCTGTAGAAACTGTCAGTCGGACCTCGGGAAGTTTTCATGCCACCAAAATGGTTCCCTTGACTTAATGATAGGAACAAGTTTGTAAGGATGGGGGGCATTGCAAAACATCTTCAACAAATGAGCGTATTGCTACATTTAATCCTGGTTTATCATCTCAGGCAGCAGCAGAGAACTGTTCAAATGTCCCTCCTTGAAGGAGCGATTCCCATGCTGTGTCAGGACCTTGACATACAGAATCAAGAGCACACATAAATAAATATTCATGAAAACTCAAACAGAAGGAAAATTGGATCACAGGAAGTATCTAAATTGATTATAATATAGTAACCCTAATTTGTGGATAGTCAAGTAGGACTATGAGCAAAAGTAGCGTGGAAAATTATTTCTAGATGCCTAAATCACAAAAATCATTCCCTTATTTTATAAAGAAATGCACAGTAAAGTTGAAAGTATCTTGAATACACATGTGCACACATACACACATACACATATATACACAAAAAATAAAAATAATAAAAGCAACTTGAGCTAATGGAAGATTCCAGACAGTGTTCACAAATCAAGATTCAATTACATTAAAATTTTAATACTAATAACATAATAACAGTAGCCAAACATAAGAACCAGACATTACAGTCAATATGCCAGCAGAGTCTTCTGGCTAACCTTCACACAGCCCACACAGCTGGATATTTATATGCTTGCTGCAAAGCTTAATGTCTCATTATCATTTATGTTCATAGCATCCTCAAGTCCGAGGGTCTTATCCTACTGCCTATGACCCTCATTTCTAGCATTTATTTTCCATACCACTGGGTTGTGTTGATTTTCTGTCCGTGTAGAAGAGCTTGCTGGTTCTATAGTGGGCAGGTAACTTGCAGCGACTCGGGTTATTGGTGATCTCACCAAATGGTGTGGCTCTGAACACAAAACTCCAGCATTGTTTAAGCTGCACTTCTTCACCGTTCAAAACCAATGACATGTGAACATATGCAAGCACAGTCTCCTCTCTCTCTCTCTCTCTCTCTCTCTCTCTCTCTCTCTTCTCTCTTCTCTCTTCTCTCTCTCCCTTCCCTCCCTGCCTCCTTCCCTCTTTCTCTCTCTATCTCTCTGTCTTTGACTCTCTCTCTCTCTCTCTCTCTCTCTCTCTCTCTCTCTCTCTCTCTCTCTGTCTCTCTCTCTCTGTCACACACACACACACAATCACTTCTGGCAACCAAGCACGCAGTTTAGTCAGTGCTGGGCCATTTTTTTCAGTCCTTTGGGGGAAACAACTGCAAAATTGCTATGACCCAAATTGACTTCTTTGGAAATGAAGCAACCATCTTGTTCCATGAGGATATTGATTTCCCGTCTAGTTCCCTCTGTCATTATAATGCAGCTGTCTCCAGCTTCTCTAGGTCTTGGGACCTGACCAAAATTTTCCTTCATCCAGCATTGTGTTCTGGGTGAGAAGGGCATTGCTCCAGAGTCTGGATTCTAATTCTGGCCTCCTCCCTGTTTATCCATTTAATGGGACAACTTCATGCAAAGGAAAGAATGCAGTTGCTAATCTACTAAACAGAGCTGAAATGGCCACATGAGTGTTACTCTACTACTTTAGGTACTTATGGTAGATGAAGGGGAAGGCCACATGCATATGAAATTGCCTTATAAATTAGCCACAAGATAATTAAAGAAATCTCAAAACAGGGAATGAGAAGCTTCAGAGCAACTGTATTAGCAGCAAATAGCACACCCTTCAGATGGACACGAGACCACCGAGAGCCACGGTTCCAATGCACACCCTTCAGATGGACACGAGACCACCGAGAGCCACGGTTCCAATGCACACCCTTCAGATGGACACGAGACCACCGAGAGCCACGGTTCCAATGCACACCCTTCAGATGGACACGAGACCACCGAGAGCCACGGTTCAAATGCAAGGAGACTGGAACTTGGCTATGTAAGCTTTAAATGTATAGAATTGTAGAGAGCACATTTCTGGGAAGTTCCAAGAATAGAGTGATTTCCCCATGGTGGATAGAAGTACATTATGTGGTATATTTGGAAAGAAAATACCTTCCACAGTGGCTGAGAGTGCACATGTAGAAATCCTGTGAACCATGACCTTGGGACAGGTTGTAGCCTCAGTCACATTCATCTATAAAATGAGGGCGACATTGCCAAGGTACAACTCACTAGCTAATAGAAGGGTCAGCTCAAAACCCAGTCCGGTGCTTCGCATGGTACCTCACTAGTAAATACATCCTAAAATCTAACTGCTATGTTCACTATACAAATATGCTATTCTAGAATATTTAAGAATACCCAGTTGGATTTTTACCATTTTAGCAGTGTGAGAACTAATATTTAAAGCTAAACATCAGCAGCTGACAACAGCACCCCTATAGACTTTTGGATGGTCAGGCAGTCGTTGCAAGGCTTTGAGAGATATCTAGCTGAGCCTTCTCATTTACCCTGCTGTTATCACTCCATCCCAGAGAAACCTGGGATGGCTGTAAGGACCAAAGAACAAGAAATGTCAGAAATACATACTATTAGGAGAATTCTGAGCACTTTTCATCTCCATAGAACAGCATGTGATCAGTGAATACTGGAGCAAACACAAAGCAAACAAGGGTTTCTTCAACAGAGTACTAAGGACACAAAGGTCCCACCTTCAACAGAGTACTCAAGACACAAAGGACAAAGGTTACTGACACTGTTTCCCAAGATTAGAGGGGTATAGATGCAGCCTGTGAGATATTTGCCTTGTGAATGTCTTGATGCAGAACAAAAGGACAAAGAGAGAGGGGAAGACAGGAACAAGAGGTGTGTGTCAGTTCCCAAGACTGCCACAGTGTGCCTCATGTCTCTGAGGTTTCTGCCAGCTAGGTAGATACTCAGGAGATGTGCAGTGTCATCTCACAGGGCAATGGGGAGTGAAGCAATAGCAAATTATAAAGTAAGACTTGGTGGAAGAGTAAGGTAGCTAAGAGGAAGTAATTTCAGAATGGATTCATGTAAGAGCTCCAGCCTACAGAGACCACCTAGGGATTTTACATCCCTCTGTAGTGGAACCAAGGACCTTATAACCTCCCTGGGGTACCCCAAGGCCGATATCTCTCCCTGGGGCACCCCAGTGCCTCACACACCTTCCTTTGAAGCAACACCTGGAACTCGTACTTCATAACCTGTTACTAACAACAGATACTACAGAGAGAGACAAAGAATATCTCCAAGAAACAGTGGCAACACTGGCCACTAAAAGACAAGAAACTGGGCTCTGTTCCTCTTCCATCCCCTTAAGACACCAAAGCATCACGAGAAGAGGAGATTAGAGGAGAGGAGAGGAGAGGAGAGGAGAGGAGAGGAGAGGAGAGGAGAGGAGAGGAGGAGAGGAGAGGAGAGGAGAGGAGAGGAGAGAGAGGAGAGGAGAGACACAAGATAGCATCAACCACTATCCGTATAAGAAGCTAGAAAGTAGTTGAGACCTGTAAAGAAAAAGAAAGGAGAGGAGAGACTAAAAGTAGATGAGATATTTTGGAACCTTGAGTAAGCTAAAGGCCAAAGGGCCAGGGTACGATACCTGAGAAAGCTGCCATTTAAAAGAGTCTTGCTTGCTGACAAAAATGGTCAGAGAAAAAAAAAAGATTTTCTGTGTGCCCTTAACACAGCCAGAGGAAGATTTAACATAGACACAAGACAAGATGAGGAAGGGAAACTGTGTAGACTGAGAATCTCTACCTATTAGATCCTGATGAGCACCCTGAAGGCCGAGGTGGGGGTTGGGGGGTATGAAGAGTTTGTGACCAGCTCAACAGCGATGTTCACCTGGCTGTGCTGCGCAGGGGACCTTAGGTGATGCTGAGCCTAAAGGTATTGAGATTGGACAGGAAGTTGTCACAGTAAGTTTGATGATTCATGCTCATTAGGAGCTCACTAGAGTGATGACTATCGAGATAGAACACAGGGACAGACAGCAGAGAGCTTTACACAAAGGATTTAAAGATCTTGACAGCAGTCTACATCCAGGAAGCAAGAATGAAGGCAAACACTAACCCACTTTAAAGTTCTTTTTTTTTTTTTTTTTTTTTTTTTTTTTGGTTTTTCAAGACAGGTTTCTCTGTATAGTCTGGCTGTCCTGGAACTCACTCTGTAGACCAGGCTGGCCTGGAACTCAGAAATCCGCCTGCCTCTGCCTCCCAAGTGCTGGAATTAAAGGTGTGTGCCACCATGCCCGGCCACTTTAAAGTTCTTAAAGCCATATCATCCCGCCATTGGCTACCACTTCCCCACTCCTCCAACCCATTCCCCAGAATAGAAAGAAGTGGTTAAGGCATAATGGCATAGATGTACAACGATTTCTATAATGGAATCCATCGCTTTTTGGTTGGTTTCAAAATAGTTTTAAAATGCCTGTGAAGCCGAGTCATTTTAAAAGGGTTCAGGAAGATTGGTGTGGCTCCCCTCATGTCTCCCTTATAACCCACTGAAGACTACCTCCCTGCCAAGGTTGATTTTTCCAAACATTGTAGTGCCACGCTGCTCTCCCTACTCTGAGCTCAGAGGCAAGGGGGTGCACGGAGGTCTCAGCAACTCGGCTTTCAGTTTGGAGACCTAAGCAGTAAGCCAGGTTCCCCAATCTCTGCTTAGACATCTTCCCAACTCACCTTAACACAAGCTGTGGATTCCCCTGCATTAGAAGTCTGTGTGCCCACCCACTCTGTAAGTCCACTGCAAGCACCCACCACCACCGCCCCATGTCCCTGCTCATAGAAATCATCTGCAAAAGCTCCTGTTTCTTACAAAAGCTGATATCTGAGGAGAATGGGCAGATGGTGCAGTTGAAAGCTCAAGGGCTCGGACACCAGCAGCTGCCGCCATAATAGTCTGTTGCTGTCCTGCTTCCTGATATCATACCGTGCTGGGATGAACCGTTCTAAGCCCTTGATAAACTAGGCATACTAACGGAGCTTAAAGAAGTCATGATAAATCAATTCATTTTCTAGAATTCCTAATTTTAGAGCTGAAACTAAGGTCAGGCTCTGACTCAGGGACCCTCCTCTCTAGCTTACTCACTGGTTTTCTCACTGAAAATATATTTATGAAAGACCCACTCTAAGTCCATCACCATCACAGCCGAAACACAGCCGCACGTGAGGCAGAGCACCTCTGCTCATGAGAGCCATTGCTATTGTTTAATAGATCAATTTGCTCACGATTGCAAAGAGCGATCCAAAGGAAAGGATGGAGAATGCTGTCTGAATGAACAGAGGAGTGGTCAGCCAGCCGACATTGAGAGGGTCAGGGAATGTGTCTCAGATGCCAGAACTGAGCAGGACCTAATGGAGAGCGGTGGGTTAGCACGGTGTTAGCTGAGCAGTGAGAAAATGTTCCACAACATGCAAGAAGCAGGAAGACCACTGGGATCCAGGGCCGGGGTGGAAGCCCTATTAGTACCACAGGAGCCTGGAGACCTGGAAACACTGCAGGAGAGAGAAACTGAAGAGAAAGGAAAGATATTAGAGGCTCATTATAAATAAAGGATTTAAAGGGGGAATAAAAACAGAGCAATTGTATTTGCAGGGGAGGGAATTTTCAATGCTAAATAAAAAGTGGGAATTAGAATAGGTCATCATGGGCATCTTACGGAGCCAGTGAAAGAGAATGAACGTGGCTTATGGAGTCAGTGCCGGGGAGAAAAAGCCCTGAACGCTCCAGTCAAGAGCAATGCCGGCCTCTGTCTTATGTGACCTTGGCCATGTCTTAAACCTTTTTGGCGTAACTCATGATCAAATGGAAATAAATATCAGACCTACCTCACACAGAGGGTGTGTGCAGACTCGACGCAATAAAGTACAGAGAGTGTTGACTTCCTGCCCAGGAATACAGTACGAGCTTCCCAGGACAAGTTCCTCGAGTTGAGGCAGTAGTCTCTGAAAGGCAGGCCTGGTGGCCCTCAGGCACAGGGCCAGGACATCTCTACCAAGTTAATGGAAACTAGAAAACACAAAATTGAAAATACAGAGGCACTTCTGTGGAAAACGGGGAAGGGCTTGTGGCGGACAAAGAAAACACCACCAGTATGCTAATATTTTACAGAGGTAGACATCACTGGAAGGAGAGAAGAAAGATTTTTGGTAGATGAGACACGCTAACCCTAAAACCCACTCATGAAGTGTTTATTTAAGATTAACCTTAGTTTTATTCCTGTGTATGTATTTGTATTTTTGTGCATGAAAGGCCAGAAGTGGGAGTCAGATCTCCTAAGCTAGAATTACCAGTGGCTGTGAAATTCTTGAAGTCTATGCTGGGAACTGAACCAGGGCCCTCTGAAAAAGCAGGACCAGCTCTTAACCACTCAACCATTTCACCAGCCACCAACTCGTGAAGTTCTGAGCTTAAAATTTTCCCAATTTTTCTAAAGTAAGGAAAAAAAAAAATCATATAATTAAAAAAAATCCAAAAGGATTTATCTTTATAAAGCTAGACATATTGTGTGAGTAAAATATTTAGAAAAAAACTACAGGAATCCCTAAATATTATGAAGGGGAAATAACATATATCTTCTTATATTGAGAGGAAATGATTAAGCCCACAGGGAGTTTCTACGAATTCCACATTTTATTGACATGACACCATGGAGAGAGAAATAGTAATGAGTTTCTTGTAGTCATGAAATTTCCTTATAACAAAATTAGAAACCCTTGTTCTGGTGGACAAATGCTTGCCTTGGGGTAGTATAAGTTAATTTGTTTCTTTTGAAGCAAATGGCACTGACCACAGCTGAGTGCTGCCCCGTGTGGTCATCTTCTTAACTGCCGGCCATTAATTTCTTCAAACTTGCCAAACCCCAATCCTGAATTTCTGTCTCTGTATCTTCCCAAATAGTGGGTTATTGGCTTGCTTTTCATCCTTATACCTATTGTTTTGAATTTTTATTAAATTTGTTCATTTTATTTTATGTGTATGGGTTCTTTATCTGCATGCATGTCTGTGTACTACCTGCCTGCTTTGTTTATGTGGAGCTCAGAAAATGGGCCTTAGATCCCCTGGAACTGAAGTTTCTGGGATAGTTGTGGGTGCTGGGAATCAGACCTGGATCCTCTGCAAGACAATAAGTGCTCTTAATCACTAAACCATCTCAATAGCCTTCATTACTACAACTGTTGTTTTTGAAACAGGTTTTCCAGTGGGAACTCTCTATGAAACTCTGTAGCATCTCTACTCTCCCAGTGATGGTTCTGAGCGGCGGCGGCGGCAGCGGCGGCAGCAGTAGTGGTGGCAGGTAGTGGTGGTGGGTGGTGGTGGTGGTGGCAGAGGTGGCACGGTGACGGTGGTGGTGGTTTGTCATGGAATCCAGGTTACTCTCATCCATCAACAACATGTCAGTAATTTACATCTCTTCAAGGGCTGGCCAAAAGCAAGATTAAACTTCCTATATTTAAACAAGAAGAGTTATGTGGCTTTCTGCATAGATAGCATTTCCTCAAGTAAGGAAGCCTTTTACATGAAGGCAAAATAAAGATTCCTTTTTGGGCCAGCTGCAAAGGTATCAGGTCTCACGGTGCCGTCTATTCACCCTTGTGACAGGTCACACAGTCCATCACTCAGCCTCTGATCTAAGAAAGCCAACCCAGGAACGCTTCAGGTACACCAGTCCATGTATTTCCTTATTTTAAATTAATCTTGTATATTTTAAAGCCCCCTTGGCAGTGTTTGGATCTATTGCCTTCTACCATGACTTCAGAGCATGTGGCAATGACCTCCATGCCCCTCTGACTACCGAAATGCAGGTGCAAGGTTAGTAGAAACTCTCTGGATAACAGATAGCCTGCATACAGATATTTAAATTGTAATTTATAACAGCAGCAAAATTACAGTTGTGAAGCAGCAACAAAAATAATGTTATGGTGGGGGGGGGGATGTCACTACAACACGAGGAGCTGTAGGAAGGCTCGCAGCGTAGGGAAGGCTGAGAAGCACTACCTCAGAAGGATCCAGCCATCATTGCTCTGCAGAATATAGGATCTGAAGGGCCTAGACAGGCGGGAAGATTGACCCTCACAGTGGCAAGACAGGCTGACATCTGAGATAGTTAAGAAAAATAGCCCATCCACAAGACAGCATTCTCTGCCGGCCTGTGGATCCTTTCAATTACTCAGCACATTCATTCCTGCTGAAGGGAAAGCCATTGATTTTCAATGAATAGCTCAGCTCCGGGTGCCAAAATTAATGAGGCATTGGCAGGAAGGTGACTTTCAGTGATGGGTAAAGAAGGTGAGACCTGAAAGGAAGTGAGGATATGGGGACAAGATGGCGAGAGGAAGACAAGAAGGCCTCTGATAAAGAAGAACTTTCATCAAAACAAAACACTGTATCTTTTTACTTGAAGGAAACATTTGTGTTTTATTGTGGCTTCAGTTTCCTAATATATATATTATATATTATATTAGACAGACATGGGAATCTCCTTACATTGCTTATTCATTTGCATTTCCTCAGAATACTTGGAACTAGTACCTTACGACACTGGTGATGGAATTGCTAATTTGTGTGGACTGGCTAAATTGCTAATAACCAATTCATTACCTTCCAATAGCGTATAGATCTTAAGTTCTGGTATGTATCTCAGATTGCTTTGAATTTACAGTCCAGATATTTGGGTTTGGTGCATGTGGGTCATGGGTGAAGCAAGAGACAGAATATTCTCATTACTATTCACCAATTCAAATCACTATTTTTTTTTTCAGGAAAGTTATTTTACCTATCTTTTTAAATTACTGGTCTAATTACACAGTGCTTGATGGTGCACAGTTAGTGATGGACCACTTGCATTGTCTATGGGGTACTTTTCATGGTGACAGCTCTTGAGACAATATTCTCATTCTGTTTTACAAATTTCTACTCTTGTGTTACTCTCTTCCATTTTTATCTCTTTAGTTTTGCAATTTATCAGACATCTGAAGTGAGATGGCTAGCACGTATTTTCAAATCATCTTGTTTTGGAAAAAAATTAGTTTTAATGCGATGTCATTTAAATGTTTATTAATTTTTTTTAACTGTATCAACTTTATTATAAAAGCTTTGCAAAGAAATAACAACATCACATGCCCAAATTAAGACCCAAAGACTATACAACTTAATGAACTTCTACACAATTAGCATTGGTATTTGGGATTAGAGCTGGGGAGCGTCCCATTCAACTTTATACTTTCAGAATGGATAGTGTTTTAAGCACAGCCCAAACCAAAAAAATTCATGACATTATCAGAACGAAAAAACAATTAGCTTTATATTGTCTATCATTGCTTGTGTCTGTTACTGGCGGTTACTGTTTAAGTGTGATTTATCAAAATAATCTGATGGCTGGTAAGATGCTTCAGGAGTGTGAAGCACTTGTTGCTCCTCTAGAGGACCCAGGGTCAATTCCCAGCATCCTCATGGTAGCTGACAACTATCTATAACTATAGTCCCAGGGGATCTGATGCCCCCTCCTGGACACCATGAGCACTGCATGCATATGGTACACAGGTATATTGCAGGCAAACACTCAAACATTCTCCTGGACATTTTTATGTCAAGTTGACACAAACTAATTATTTGAAAAGAGGGAACCTCAACTGAAAAATGTCCCCACAAGACTGGCCTGAGGACAAGCCTGTGGAACACTGTCTTCTTTGGTGACTGATGGGAGAAAGCTCAGCTAACTGTGGGTGCCGTTACCATTGCACTGGCAGGCCTGGATGATATCAGAAAGCAGCCTGAGGAAGCCATGAGGAACAAGCCAGCAAGCAGCACTCCCTCATGGTCTCTGTATCAGCTCCTGCCTCCAAGTTCCTTCCTTGAGATCCTGTCCTGACTTCCTTGGATGGTGGCCTCAAGCTGTAAGATGAAATAGACCCTCTCCTCCTCAACTTGATTTTGGTCAGGATGCTTCATCACAAAATAAATCACAACTAACACACACACATAAAGTAAATCAAATTTTAAAATAAACAAATTAATAAATCATCTAAAATTAATTTCAGTACTGAAAAATAGAGTTGAAAATTTATTCTTTTCTACTCCCGTCTGTACATAAATAAGCGTGTTTCTGTAACTTGAGTTATTAGAAGCATCTTTAAAGTTTTTTTTATCTCTAGGTATGGTGACCCAGGTCAATAATTCCCATGTGAGAAGTGCAGAGAGAAGGACCAGAATTCCCAGGTCATCTTCAAATACTTAGGGAGTAAGGCTAGCCTGGGCTACAGAGATCCTGTCCCTAACAAGCAAATGAACAAAACAAACAAAAAGCAAATAAGAATGTCTTATCTTCTTTTGCTTTTTTTTTTTTAAGTTATCTTTTATGTACTGATTTCTAATTTTGCAATCCTTGGTTCCTAATTTCTCTTATGGAGTTTACGACAATTTTATTCTTGCCTAGTACGCAGCAATTAGTGTTGTTGTATGTGATTGTTTCATGGTCAACTTACTTTCAGATGGGACAAAATTTTAGTAAAGTTCAGTATTTAAAATTCAAATGGAAATAAGCAAATTAGAACATGACTCTAGGTAAATATTGTCAAAGGTACGTTAAGAAAGAGAAGTCCGAGATTCAAGTAGACTTTCTTGGTGGTTAAGTTATGGTGTTCAGTGGTTCTCATTGCTTCAACACTTCTACTTTCTAATTTATGTTATTTTGGGGAGTGGATTGGTCTCCTTCAAATTCACATGAAGTCCCAGTGAATGTAACTCTTTAAGAGAGATGGTCTTTTAAAATGTGATTGAGGGGCTGGAGAGATAGCTCAGTGGTTAGAAGCAAATACTGCTCTTGCAGAATAACCAAGTTTGGTTCCCAGAACCCACAGTCACAACTGCCTGTTACTTTAGCTCCTGGGGATCAAACGCCCTCCTGGTGCCAGGGAAAATCAACTTCAACTTAGGTTTTCAACTTCCAGAGCCATGAGAAAACAAGCGCATCCTCTTAAGCCAAGCAGACTGTGGTATTTTTGACACCAGCCTTTCTTTCAGATGGGCACAGGCAGTTAGGAGTTGAGATTCCAAGCACAGCTGAACAAAATACCACAGTCTGACATACCTGTAAAGCTGAAAAATCTGGCCTCCAAATCTCCATCAAAAGGTGTTAATAAAACATGATCCATCCAGATGGCTCTACATATCTGTATAACCCATTTATTCCCCAAACATGTCACTCATTCATTCGGTGCATTCTCATACAGTGCCCACAGAGGTGGGGAGAGCATGCTGGATCCCCTGGACCTGGGGTATCAGACAGTGGTGAGACACCATGTGGGTGCTGGAAACTGGACCTGGGTCCTCTGCAAGAGCAGTAAGTGTAAGTGCTCTTAACCACTGAGCCATCTTTCTAGATCCTTTATTATTTGTTTAGGAGTTTCTTCAAAGAAATCTATTTAGGAGTCTAGGGACACCATTGGTTTCTTCAGGCCAATATCTTACTGGTTAAAAAAAAAAAAAGAAGAAGAAGAAATTTCTTAGGTCTGAAATATTTAAGAACGTAGCCAAGGCAGAAAGAATATTGGCATTTAAACTGAAATTCACATGATGTAGGAGCTGCCCTGGGTCTGTATTTCCTTTAATATTACAGTCACTGAGAGTCATTACATAATTATGCAATATGGCTTTAGAACTTAAATCATGGAAGTCATGTTAAGAAGCTTTCCGGCAGACTGAGAAGGATGGCTTTGAAAGAGGATGAGCAAGGGGAAAGCATGACCTGACTTTTCATTACAGATAACTAGCATAAGCAAAGAGGAAAAAATTATCAACTATAACTCCACCACCCCAGTAAAAACAAATAGAGTTAATTCAGTATGTCCATTTTCATCAGTTTTCCACACAAGTAGAAACATGATTACATGGGATTCTGTTTGGATCAGTTTTCCAAGTTGAATTTTCTGGGAAGGATGTGAGACTTGAGACAAAGATTCAGATGTGTCAGGTTTCAAGTTTAATTAAGCGATGATGCCAGCAGCAGCTGTGGGGCAGAGAAGATGCACATAAAGAGGGAGGTGGATAAAAATGGAAAGTCCTGGGAAATGTTCACAGTGGGAATCTGGAGGTACTCCCAGTGAGAAGCCAGTACCAAGGTTGGACCTCCAAGTTATCTCAATGGAGGACTGACCGCCCTTGGGTGCTTGTTCATGAACTCTGTCAATCATTGAGCAACTGTTTATCAAGGGACTTGCCCTCTGACCTCCAAAGAGAATTTAGACCAAGAGAAGATGCTCTGACTCCAGGTGGCTGAAGCACATAGTAGTACATCCGTGAGTTGATAACTTGGCTTAATATAGCTTGAACTTCACAGACTATTGAGTGCTCTGAGCTGGTACCCCATTCCTTTTGGCTGCATACCCGTTTATTGACTGATAACATAAATCTCTGATTTTGGTTTCTGACCTTCAGCACCTCACCTTCTTCATTATAAAATCCAAAATAACGTGCACACGCTTCTGTTGGAATCACCTGTGCACCTGTGGCCACAGCACTAGGGTGAATAGCTGGCACTCAAAACACGAGTCACAGGATATGTAGTATTTTATGACTTTTAATTTGCAGTGCCAAGCTGCTCTCCAGATTGTATTAATTTATACAACTAGCAATGTGTGTCATTTCTGTTTCATTCTTTATAATATTGAGCAAAAGGACAGAATGCTGTGCACTAACTTTGACAGGAGGTTACTACCTGAATGATGCCTGGTGGCAGACTATGGAGCCAGCAGGGATGTTCTGGAGCCTTAACTCCAGAAATTTGCCTAGCTAGGTTCAGAACCTGCTTAGGTGGAGATCCCTCTTCTGGTTCCCCACCTTGGCATGGGAGTATCTCCTAGGTTTGACGTATATTTTTGGGGACAGGTCTGGTTTAGCTTCTATGTGATCCCTAATCCACTTGTCTGACTTATATTTACATGTGGAGCCTTTGGATTTTTTTCTGTAAGATAGATTCTTGCTGTGTAGCCTAAGATGGTCAAATGCATGATTCTTCTGCTTGGCCTCTCCAGTAGGATTATAGCTATCCATCTCCACAGCTGGGAAGACAGTGGGCTTTACACTTGACACTAGATTGAATTATAATGTGGAATGCTATTGGAAAGGAATTGATCTACCTTGCGTGAAAGAAGGAGGTAAATTTGGGGGACGATCAAATGACCAAGGTTGTTTTCCCCTCCAATTTCACATTCTAGGCCCTAATATGGTAGTGTTTGAAGTTGGGATCCTAGCTAATTAGTCTTAAGATGAAGTCATAAAACCAAAGCTATGAGAAAGGAATTAATGACTTTATAAAAAGGAATAAATGGTCCCCTGTAGTGCAAAAACTGAGCTCTCAGCCAAACCTGACTGATGGGGCTTGACCTAGATCTGGTGGGTGCTAGCCACTGTGACTGTGGGAAGTAAACTTTGCTGTTTAAATCAGATGTCGATACTGGTGCAATTGTGCATTTGAGTTTTGAGCATGTATAACTATGTACAAGGCCAATACCAATATGCCAAGTGAGGACTAATCTGAGGGGAAGGACAGCAGGGGTGAATGGGAACAGGGGTGCCAGCCTTGGTGAACTGTGGCTAATGTGAAATACGGGGAAGACAGGAATCGCTCTTCATTGTAACAACTCTCCATGGACAACTTGTAGGTATGGCTCCTCTCCCAGCCCTCTGCAGATCCTCCGGATGCTAAGCAGCCTGCCCCCGAGCAGCCTACTGGACCTGTCAGTTCTCTCGTCTCGTAGCTCTATTGTTCTCCTACCTCTTCAAACACAGTAACAAACATATTTGTACACCAGATAGTGACATTTTACTTGTTACCCAGGGCTTTGCTTCCTACAGAGCCAGGCCAAAAAAAAAAATCACACTTTATTATAAACAGATAGCACTTGCATCATATGGTGTGTGTGTGTGTGTGTGTGTGTGTGTGTGTGTGTGTGTTGGGGATGAAGCACAAATCCCCTTGCATGCCAGGCACGTGTAAGTGCTCTACCACGGAGCTACTTTCTAACTCTGGGCTATTATTTTTTTATTATCATAGAAAAAAATCCAATAAACATGCAGACATTAAAACAAGGGGAATTTTAAAGTTGAGTCCTTTTGTGTTTGACGTGTCATTCAGATACCGTTATATATTTTAAAGTAACACATTTTCCAAATCCTATCCTTGTAGAAAATTATATATTGAATAAGGAAACCTATTCAACTGAGTTTCTATCTTTAGACAAACATACCAAAATAATAAGATTTAATGATTGTTTGCCTTGACAGCAGCTCTCAAACAGGGAGTCTTTCAGTGTATACATCTTAAGGTTTAACACCAACATAGAATTACTTTTAAAGGTAAATGTACGGGTAGGGGTTGCCAAGATGGATCAGCAAGTGAAGCGGCTAGCTCCACAAGCAAGTGGAGCAAGGAGAACAAACTTCAACTCTAAGAACCATCAGTAATAGTGGTAAGAAAACTGATACACAAGAGTTCTCTCATCTAATCCCCACACCACGACCACAGGCGAACATGTATCATACATATCCACACACACAAGTAAAAGATAATGAATTACAAAGTTAAATTTACAAATGTTAACAGAAATAAATACATTGAAAGAGTCAGAGTTCTAAGTGATGTCCTTTTGTTACAATTTGAAGTATCTCCACGTGTGTGGGGATATGTATGCACTGCCACTCTTATCAGTTATAAGTCTTAAGCCCCATGTTTTAGGTTAGAAATTCAAAAGTGTGATAATTAGGTAGAAAGAATGGACTTCAGGAACAAATCTTGGGATGTTATTTAATCACAGAATCCGCATCTTAACAGGAGTTGGTGCCCTAAGTGATCCACAAGAAGTAGCAGTGGTCTGTGCTGTCAGTTGGACAGTTTAGGAACATTGTATCCAGCTCTAGGAAGCAATCACAATGACGCTGTAGCAATATGAATGATCATAATGAACCTCTGTCCTGCTGAGGGGCCCAGCAGTTAAGAACACTGGCTGCTCTTGCATAGGATCCAGGTTTGTTTTCTATCACTCACATGGCTTCTCACAAGCATGTCTAACTGCAGTTCCAGGGAACCCAACCCCACCTTCTGGCCTCTGTGGGCACCAGGTATACACAAGTTTCACTGGCAAAACACCCATGCATATAAAATAATTTTTAAAAATTGATTCTTGGGTCAGCGAGATGGCTCAGCAAGTAAAGGCACTTGCTGCCAAACCTTACCACCCAACCCTCATGATAAAAGAAGAAAATCTATTTCCAAAAAGTTGCCCTCCAAAACATGTGCACGAGCATGTACTCGTGTGTGTGCGTGCACACACACACAAATGGTAAATAACTAAAATGGTAAAAGTAACTAGGAAAGTTTAACAAAAAGAAGCAGCTAACCCCCTAATAACATTTACAGTTAGCTTTGCATACTGGAAGAGCAGTTACTGGAAACAGAGATGTCCAGACTTCAGAGCATTCTGGGAAAAAACTTTCCAACACTAATGGCAATAATGGAAAAAGAAGCCCTGCAGCCAACTACAGGTTCCTGAGCAGATGCTGTAGGGTCACCCATATCCTCTACTATTACTCCGCACTGCAGCTGGGATGGAGCAGGGGGTGCCATCCTTCCCATTCCCTGTAGGAGAAAACTAAGCAGCCTTCTTCAGTCTTAAACTATTGAAAATTTCTGATTATGAAACAAATTGTCAATGGACCTGTTAGAAGTATATTGTCTGAATTTCACCCAATAATGCTTTAATTAACATCTATCTTTCTTCCTATAGTGGTATTTATTGAACTCAAATCTGTGCACATGCCAGGCATGTGCTCTCCCACTGGACTGCACCTGAGCCCAGACATTATTTAAATTAAAAGTTTCATCCAGAGGCTTCAGAGATGGCTAAGCCATTAAGAACACTTGCTGGTTTTCCAGAGGACTCTGGTTTAATTTCCAGCACACACGTGGCAGCTCATAACTGTTTATAGCTCCAGTTCCAGGGCATCCAATGCCCTCTTTGGGCCTCTGTGGGCACTAGACACATGTATGGTAATACACATGTGGAGGCAAAAGAGTTACATACCTAAGGTATAAATAAAGAATATCATTAACTATTCCTCAACATATCACTTCAAAGATTTAGACTATACTATACTACTGAAAAACTATATATTTATATATTATAAGCATGTATAGTATATAAATAAGTAAATATACTTATTTAAGGCTAGCAGCAACAAGGAAACATTGACGTATAGAAACCAAAGGAGGTTGGATTCTGCTAGAAACAGCAGCTCTGAAATTTGATTCAAGTGGAGGAAACTGTCTCTGTTTTCTATCAATACTGGATCCATCACAGCCGTGGAAGAGGATTCCTAAGTAGGGTTCACAGAGCAATTACTGCGAAGCAGCAAAGATGGGCTGAAGCAAAGGGTTATGTGCACCCTCAGACTTTCCAGAAAACCTCGGCCACTGGAACCAAGAGTGGACGCAGAGGGATTAAGCAAGAGAAAGAAAGCAAGTCAGAGCCAACAATCTGGTCAGGGAGATAAAGGCAAGGCCTGGGTGGGAGCCAAGAATGTGTTCCCTGGGTGCTCATTTGAAGAAAGCCTGAAAATGTGGTTGGAAATTCATCCCATGGAAAGTGAAACCACACAAACAGTGTGTATGTGTGTGCCTCTGTGCATATGTGCCTCTGTGCATGTGTACCTCTGTGTGTGTGTGCCTCTGTATATGTGTTTCTCTGTGTGTGTGTATATGTGTGTGCCTCTGTGCATGTGTGTTTCTGTGCATGCATGTCTCTGTGCATGTGTGTCTTTGTGCATGTGTGTCTCTGTGCATGTGTACCTCTATGCATATGTGCCTCCGTACATGTGTGCCTCTATGTGTGTGTGTGCCTCTCTGCATGTGTGCCTCTGTACACGTGTGTCTCTGTGTTACATGTTATTTGTCTGTATTGTGGATAGTCCCAGCCTTGTATTTTGATGCTAGTTCAACTTTCCTGGGAAGGGCTGCAGAAGAGGAGTGAGTCAGTACACAGGTGACTTCTTGTGAAGCTTCTGTCCACCTTAATTTGTAAAATAAAGGCTAGAGCCAGTGATTGGGCAGAGAAGGGCAGGTGGAGAAAAAGGCTTGGGGGAGGAGAGAGAAAAAAGAAGTCAACAGAAGAGGAAGTCAACAGAGTAGGAAGTCAAGGGGGCGGGGTAGAAGGAAGTCAACAGAGAAGCAGGAGGTGGAAGGACAATGGAGGAGAAGCACGTGGCCTGGAAAAACCACAAGTTATAAGGGATCTCATAGCTGGGGAATAGAGTAGTGTAATGGTAAATCTGCCCAATCTAGGTGTGCAGTTTATATCCATAATTATTGAGTTGTGTTTTCCTTGACCAACGGTCTCATTTGGGTCAGAGATTTACCACAACGGTCTATAGAAGACTCCTTTGGTGTCCTCACAGCTCTCCTATTTGTTGTTTATAAAATGATAATTTCAAATGAATTTCTTTGGTTTAATGTTTGCACTGGCAGGAGGAACTACTGAACACACTGAGAGAACGCCAATTTCTCATTTTCCCTTTAGTATCACCAGCCTATGAAATTTAAAAGTCTGGAAACAATTGGCCTAGAACATCCAACCATGTGTATAATTTTCTCTTGCAAGGCAGTCAAGATAAATTTAGAAAAAGAAAAGAGAAAACACTGTAAAGAATTAATTCACAGCCTAGGTTACATAGTGAGTCCAAGGCTACCTGTACTATATAGAGAGACACTATGTTTAGCCTGTTTCTAAAGCTCATTATTAGGGTTAAAATGAACAGTGGATTCAATGGTAAGATATTATTGCTGAGAATTGCATCAGTCACAACCTCAAAACTAACATAAAACCAGCAAGTGATTCAGAACACTTAATTAATATCTTCTAGGGCTATACACTATTTATTCAATTCCCACCATGTAAGTGTGCTGTAGGATAAAGTACCTGTTGGCAAGATGCTTGATGATATATTGCCTGCCTGCATTTCTATCTAGCCACCATTAATAAATATGCACATATGACAACTGCAGAAATTAAACATGACACCAAACATTCATACAGAACATAAAGTACTACTTCTGCAAAATGCTATATCAGAATAGACTCAAATACACCAAAATTTCTTACTACTCAATTTTTCCAAATTAAGAAAGCACCGTGTGCAGCATAAATATTAATGTGTGAGCTGGCTTGGGGAATGAAATAGAACTTGGATGACTAAGTTGTTTTAAAAATAACAGTGTGTTCACTATTTTAGGCGATAAAGGAAAGCTTAGCTCCTGCTCACCACAATAGTCTTATCCTCACGGATGTGAATATCAATGAGAAGATTACTTTATCCACACACTCATGAAATCAGTTCACTTGTTAGTAATTTTCTTGTCGATCCTCTGTCAAATTTTTGAGGGGAAAAATAGGATCTTTTCTCTGCACAATTTCCCCACAGGAGACTGTCATGGCCTGAAGCACAGAAGCACATGGTCCCCGTGTTGGGCAGCACAACACGGGGGTTGCTTAGAGCACTCAGCTGGATAGATCTGCAGTCAGATTCTGCTACATCTCTATTCCTTGGGTCTGGGTGTTTTTAAAGTCTTCCCCAGGATTTCTGGAAATTCCCAAGACTTTATTCTCCACAACTGACTCTCAGTATCTGTTTTCCATATTAGCTTATTTTTAGGGCAAGTCTCCCATCTTATACATACTCAAAAGTTGGGCCATTTATGCCATGAACTACGTAATTTAAAATTTAGCAAGAAACACGAGGCCTCACCAAATACCTCCTCATTGTGTATTATCTTCTGCTTTTGTCACAGTTATCTACTCACAGAATTCACTCACTGGAGCCTCAGTAGACTTCCAAGCTTGTTCACCCTCCACTTTACCCTCCTCTTCTGATCATCTATGCTTTGTCTCGATCTCACTTGCTCCTCAAGGGTCTACACTATAAATAGCTCATTTTTATAAAATATTTGTTTTCATTATATGTATATAACTACCTTCTGTATATATGTTAACCATCTGTGTGCCATGGTAATGGAAGCCAGAAGAGGGTGCAGGATTCCTCTGGATTTGGAGTTACAAGAGCTTATGAGCTGCCACTGGGTATTGGGATCTGAGCCCCTTTCCAAGAGCAGCCAGTGCTCTTAACTGCTGAGCCATCTCTCTGGCCAAGAACAGCTTACTTTTTGAAAGTAAACTACAAGTTCTTAACAATACTGCTTTTCACTGTGCTTTTAACAACCAACATCAAAGTGCTATTATATTGGAATTCATAGGTGTTCCTCAAATCAAAGCCTAATACTAAATTATCTGTGATGTTAGTAGCCCTTTAAGCTATACTTGGCCCAAATGTCCCCTGCTGATATATGCTGGTGGGGAAGGAATTCCCAGAGGTGACTTACATGGGATAGGCAGCTTCTATCACACAGTCTGGGAGGAGCATGTAGGCAGAAGTACAGGTTCATAAGCTTTGATGTGCTTGTGTGCTTGTGCTCTGTGTGATCTTTTTGTTTATCTGAGTCAAAAATTCTCAGCTTGTGTTTATTAAGAAAGCCATCCCAATGTTCCAATGGGTTCAATTCTTTTAAAAATTACCATGATCTGCCAAAAACTATTCTTTCAAAATATTTCCAATTGTGAAAGAGTACTCGGTATTAAAGTACTGTCATAAAAATAAAATTGTAAAATATAAAAGCCTTCTTCATGTATTCAAGTGTGAGTAGTATAGATTTAAGATGACACAGCGAGAAAACAGATGTTACAAACTTTATAATTCCTGATATAATTCTCTGTGAACCCTGAGAAAGAACATGGATTTCAGGAATGCATGGGTGGCTACAATTTCCAGAGCAGAGAACCCAAGACAGAATACACAGAGAACAAGTCCAAGAAATGTATCTAGCAGTAACCATGAGCTTGTGGCTAATACCAATCTGTCCATGGATAAATCCTAGCAGGACAAGCTAGGGAAAAAATTGTCCACATAAATAACAATTGCAGAAATCTGGAAAATGAAAAATTCAAGAGAACCATATGGCCTAGAAACTGTCAGGTTCCCAGGAAAGTCAGAATAAAAGGGCTCAGTGATCACCAACTGTGTTATTTAAAAACTCCATAAAAGAGACATCAGAATTGTAGATAATATGAAGGTTACTTTATACTTACTCTTATCAAGAGAGTTTTAAAAGAAGTTTCAAAACAATCACAGTATCTACGTCTGTGAAATGTACTGAGACCCAGAACAAAATCCTATGCTCTTCATAAGAAAACAACAGAATCTAGTGGTACAAACAGAAGATAAAGATGCCTAGCATTCAAACTGAAATACCCAGATAGGTAATGAAGTAGGAGCACCGTAGCCAATAACAAGAGGTGAGAAGTCAGGTCGTGGTCCCAAGACGGATGAGAAATGATGAGACAGATAAATAAGGGTGTCAAGACATTTTGCTTAAGTGCTACATTTACTCAGGGAAGAGAGATGAAAATAATCAGAGAATTAGAAGATATAAAACAGAGAGCCTAAAGAGATACAAAAATAAATGGTCTGAAATAAAAACTTCTCTGGAGGGCTGGGAGTGCAGCTCAGGGCAAAGCAGAATTACCATATGCAAGGACCTAGGTACATCACCAAGCACAAGAAAATCCACAAACAAATGCAAAATAAATCAATAAATTATTAGACCTGGAGAATAGCTCTGATTTTAAAGATACATATCATGAGGCTAGAGAGATGGCTCAGAGGTTAAGAGTACTTCCTGCTTTTGAATAGAGGACCCTATTCACAAACACAAATATACACATGAAAGCAAACATATAGAGTAATTTGCAATCATTTGTGACTCCAGCTTAAGAAGACCTGATGAGCTTCCTGTCTGGGCCTGAGCACTCAACAGATCCTGGGAGACAACTCTGCACCCAATCTCACAGAACCCAGAGGAAGCAGGGCTCCCAGGAGCTCTAACACAGGCAGTATCTCAGGTAAAAATGAATCACCCGTGATGTCTGTTGGTAGAAGTTCTAATCCTGATGCTGGCTTCCGGACTTATACTACTCAGACCTTCAATGGGCCATTGACAAGGACATCAAACAGCTAGGGATTGGAATCACTAATCTGAAGAAATCCCTCATTTCGCTGTCTGAAATGATCTCCAAAAATTGCAAAGGACTTTATTGGACTTGATTAACTCTTTTACAATAGAAAAGACTGTGTACAGCTCTTGACTGTGTACAGCCCTTAAAGAAGAATGTTGCTTTTACATAGACAAAACAGGGATGGTTAAAGAGAGCATGAAAAAGGTCAGAGAAGGCCCGGAGAAAAGACAGAGAGAGAAAGAGAAAGATGAGAGCTGGTACAATAATTGGTTTTCAACCCTCTCATGGTTGTCAACCCTACTTCCTCCCATCTTGGACCATTAATTGGGTTATTTTTGCTGATTTCTTTTGGTCCCTGGGCCTTAAATAGGCTGACTAAGTTTGTGAAACAACAGATAGATAATTTGGTAGCAAAACCTATTCAGGTACATTATCATAAGCTAGCTATGGAGGACCACAAGACTCAAGATGAGGTTGTCACTCTATCCAGGGTGTTCCCAAAACCCATCTCCACCCAACCTAAAAGAGGGGACTTCAGCCCCTAGACCAAGAAGAGAGAGGCCACCCAGAACCTCCTAACTGGTGATCTGAATTCATGCTTAGGCTGCAAGGCTAAGCACTGCAAGGGAATATAAATAAAAGTTAAAAATATTTCTCTGGGTTCCCTGAGGGACAAGCCTGACTGCATAGGGGTTGATGTCAAAAGTATCCCTTCTCCAGGAAAAAGACATTGGGATGGGTATGGCCCTCATGCCTCACTGGACAACGACAGGAGGACTGGAGCCATTACAAGGTCCCCTTCAATTATTGGAGGTTAGGCCTCTCTCCCCACCTTCACAAGATTAGAATCGCCAAAGCCCTTCTATACTTAGAGAAGGGAGGAGATGTCAGGGGCAGCCCTGCTTATACACTGAAGGCCTAAAATCAGCCATAGGCCTAAAATCAGCAATAGACCTGACATATATGCATGCTAACACAAATTCTTGGGTCTCTGTGGAAAAACACTGAAACAGCAGGCTATAAGCTATTGTAAACAGGCAGCTTTTGTGGAAATTTACCAGCCTGAGTAGTCACAGACCTTGTAAATAGGTAGCCTCGGCAGACAGAACCAACTTAGATAAGGACAAGTGAATCATAGGCAAGTCATAGTGACCTGTCCCCTGAACCTTCACCCAGCCAATACCCTGTTCTGAAAGATATCTGTACTCCCCCTGAACACCTATGCTCCGGTGTCATCCCCATGTCCTGCCTTTTTGTGTTTATAACCCCTGTGTGAATAAGTAAAAATTACGATTTAATTTAAAAAAAAAAAAAAAAGACCTAATGAGTCCCTTCTGGCCTTGGCAGGCCCCAGCACTTGCATATGGACCTATCTGTTCACAAATACAGATGTATGCATATAATTAAACATAAATCTGTGAACAAAGTCTGTGGGAAATTATCAATGTTTATTATATGGGGAAACCCTCAAAGAGGAAGGTGAATAAGACAAAATGAAGAAACAATGGCAAAGTTTATTCAAATTTGATGAACATGATGATACCATTGGTGAATCTGTTTGAATGAAATCCAAGTAGAATGACCATAAATAAAATAGGGTTAAATACAGACATAAAGTAATTTCTAAACAACACCCATAAGAAAATGTAAGAAACCAGCAAAAGAAAAATTATTTCAGCACAATAATAAATAGTTGCTGATTTATATAAGTGACTTTGCAATATAATAGGCAGCTAAGCAGAAAAATTCTTTCTATAAAGATTTTTTTAAATCCATGTGCATGTGTACTTGAGTGCATGTTCCCAAAGAGGCCATAAGAGGGCGCCAGATCCCCTTGAAACTAAAGTTACAACCATTGGCCAGAAGCTCAGGGAACACTAGAAACTTCTTTTAAGAACCTAAAGTAGATTGAGTGGTATCATTCAATCTAGAAAGAAATATTTCAAAACTAAAAGCAAGAATAAGAGTAATTCACAATTGTGCTAGAAGAAATGCTGAAGAAAAATTCTCATGAGACAGGAGACGTTACATTAAGCATGTTAAGGAGAATCTAGCATCTGAAGGGGTGCAAAGAATGCAAGAGGTAAATTATTGAAAGAAGTACTGAATTCATCCTTAATCTTTAATTAAACATGTGATGTATCCTCTGTACTGTCTCTGTAATGTGTACTGCATGAGGCCACACATGTGAGCTCATTAATGTTCTCTTGGAATTCATTAAAAGCAAAAATAGTAACAATCACAATGTATACAAAATTTAAAACCTAAAAAGTACATTTCAAGATAGACTGCGTACTGTAGCAGTCATATTTTAAATAGATAATACAATACTATTTGAATAGATATGTAGAAATTAAATATTACATACTTTAAACTCTAATTGTTGATAAAATAACTATAGATATTGTAGCTAAGTAAATAATTACAAATACTCATTTTAAAAAGAGGCACACAATATAGGCCAAGCATGCAAAACTAATGCTACACATGAAAACTGAAACACACAGTAGACTTAATTCTAAGTCATTGGGGCTTCAACCTTTTGGCTTCTCTGCACCCTGTTAGTTGAAGACTTGCCTTGGTCACCAAATCATCACAAAAATTTTAAATGTTCAGTCTATGAGACAGAACATATCAGACAGGATGAAAATGAAAGATTGAACTAGATGTCATTTATTAGTCTGTGTTCTCTCCTAAAAAACACTTTTCCTGAGTCACATAATAAAAAAGATGGTTGCTCATATAACATTTTAGGGAGTGGTGTAGCCAAAAGGCCTGGACTTTGCCAGACTCCTTAACTATACCTTAAAATGGCAGATGGGACAAGTTTTGGGGGTCTTATGAAAGGAGAGATCAGCCTTGCTCCTTCACAGTAGCCCTCTCCCAAAAACCAATCATGAGTTTCCTCAAAGGACAGTAACATTGATGATCTATTTTTCTCCTGAGTACCAGCTAAAGGTGCACACCAATTGCTTGCCTGTAGGGATTCTCTGAAAGGGTCTATATCCATCATTCTGGTCACAAGTCTCTTCTTAAAGGTTCCAAACTTACTGTTTCCCTTCATGCCTTGTATTAATGTTTCCACCCCAATCACTTCTATCCAGAGTCTCCTTTTTAAAAGTTTCACACCAACCCCCTGCCACACTAGAGACTCAGCTTCTATCATATGAGGCCATGCAGGGTACAGTCTAACCTTCTCCAAACCATAGCATGTTAGGTCTAACCTTCTCCAAACCATGGCATGTTAGGAACAGTAAGTTGATTTTAAACATAAAAGCACAAAGGCAATGGTGAATGTTTATTACATACACTCTACTTATAAGAAAAATTAAATTTTCCTGCATGGAAGACAAGATAGACTTTGTTATAAGAAATACTAAAGAAATGAGAAAATGAATGTTAGTGTTCATTTATCAAGAGATATGAAAATAAAAAATTTAACAAACTAATGGCATAGAGTCAAAATGAAGTCCTACAGAGGAAATGCATAAACACCATAATTATGTTAAAACCATAATTATGTTTAATGGTGTTTTATATTTAATGTCTACAGCAGTTGACAGCAAAGGGAAGTAAAATAAAAAGATATATACAAGATATAAAAAGATACCAAGAATCAACTTGCTGTAATTGATGCAGAGAACATTCAGCCAAGTGCTGTAGAATATATGTTCTTTTCAAAAAAGCATTGGATTTCCACTAATAAGAACTATATGCTGATCTACAAGTCTTAATAAACTTAAATTGAGCAAAATCATCCTAAGTGATGTCATCTAACTTTAATTAAGTGTAATTAAAGTTAACAGCACCATAGAACATTATCTCAAAGACCTCAGAATATTTGGGGTTCTACAGAGTAGTTCTGAAAAAGAAATTATAAGTAAAAATTAAAAGTATTTTTAGTAAATGAAACTGAAAATTCATCAAATATATTATTTGGAAGGTATATACCCATGAACTAAAAGCAATAATCTAACCTTTTATATGAAGATGCTCTTAAATGAGGCACAAAATAAATGGAAGTTAATTAGAAAAAAAACTTAATAAAATAAAAGCATAAATCAGAGAAACCAAAATATTGTACAGAAAATCATTTCAAAACTAATTATCTGAAAAGATTAATTAAATAGATAAGTCAGTAGCTGGGATGCCCAAGTAAAGCCAATGTGAAGCTAGCTCAAAGGATACAATCAAGACACCAACACCTGGAACAAAAAGTGACACTGTTACAGTCTTTACAGTGAGTATGATGAACTGTGGCTGTTAAAGGACTAGTGGGCGAAATGTCTGTGCTCATCTTGACTGATCACGGCAAGATTCTGGAGTAATTTGATAACTGAAAATGTGAACATGTATTTCACGTTGTTTTGGAAAGTCAAATTCACTCTAATCTTGTTAACTACTAATGAAAGACTGTCATTAGGCAAAGAAAATAGGTGCCTACTGTGGTGTGTGACCCGTGTTTAAACTTTCCACCTTGTCATGGGTACTGACCTGTACTATTGGGTGATGACGGTCTTGTAGTCAAATTTCCTGAGTTTAACAGCCATGTCCTTCTGCTTAGGAAGGTTACAGAAAGTCAGCTAATAAAACACCTTGTCTAGGTCATGTCCCATCATCCTTCCTTTTGTTTGACAGGGTTAGTTGACACTGATCATTTTTATACACAAACTGATTGATCCTGATAGTGAAAACCTGACAGTTCAGCTCTCCTGTGAATTCTAGGATCAATCGTGGGCAGTTGAAAATTAAAAATTTATAAAATAGATGGAGAAGTCTCTCGATGTGTTTGTCTTTTTAAACAGTGACCCAAGTTTACAGTTTGGGGGTATTTTTACTGTTCTTATCATCTGTTCCAATCCTCCATTCACATTCCTGAGTGAGTTAAGACCACAGCTCTACCCTGGGATCCTGAGTTCAGGATGCGTGTTCTCAACCCTACCTGGTGGACCTGAGAGAGTTATTCTCCGAAGCCAGATATATGTGCTCACAACCTCTGAGTTCCATCCTCTTGACACGCTCACAGGGATAGCCAACCCTTTGGCTTCTCTGTGGCATACTGTCATCTATACATTTCACACTTGAGAAACACAAAACTTTCAGACGATGATTTTGTGTTAGGCAACATCCATAGCTATCCTGGCCTATGAGTTAGATTCTGCTGTGAGTCTATCACAGATCAACTCTTCCTTGTAATCTGTACTTGACAAAACACCTAATAAAACAACTAATAGCTCTTTAAAATACCTTACCTTCCCAGGAACACAACTTCAGAAAATTAGCTGGATTAAGATAAAATGTCTTTTCTGTATTGCACACTTTAAAGGTAATCAAATATTTATTATTCATTAAAACTATCTAAAATGTCTCAAAGCAAACAGACATTACAGAATTAATATAAATACATATGGGTGAGTGACTTAAATCCTGTTCTACCTAACATGCCAAGACTCTACAAGTAATACAAAAACTCTATATAAGTATGGAAACCAAGTACTTTGGTAAGTATATAGATAGCTGAAATTCAAATCAAGGAAGACTCAGTGTCTCTAATCTCATGATTCCCATTAATTACATTAGTTGTTTATAATCTAAATAAAGCCCAAAGCATGCCACAAAAACAAATTTGCTGGGTGGGTGTGGGTGAGGGGGTGGTGTGGGTGAGGGTGTGGGTGAGGGTGTGGGTGAGGGGGTGGGTGTGGGTGAGGGGGTAGGTGTGGGTGAGGGGGTGGGGGTGGGTGGGGGGGTGGGTGAGGGGGTGGGGGTGGGTGAGGGGGGTGGGGGTGGGATGGCGGTGGAGCAGTGCTGACTTCCAAGACTCATTAGTCATATGTTGCAAATCTCATCTTGTACAAGGTGAGACAACAAGCCTAATAGTAAAGGTTCTACCTGGCAATAGAAATGAAGTCCTGGGTCTACCCCAGTTCAAATATATCTCACTATAATAAAAGCTCCCTGGATTCATACAATTGTGAGAAACAAACAAACAACTGGCTAACAGAGCAGCCCTACTTCATGCACTAAATCACAGACAAGTTCCTGGCAGTTAAATCACGCACAACCTCTTGCTGTGCATAATTAATCATCCACCGAGAGGCTCACATTAAGCCTTGAACCCCAAACTGGTAAACCACAGACACTTGGTAAGTGGGCTGAGTGATGAGGCAGGGTACTGATTAGCTCCATCTCACAGAGGGCTGTGTTAAAAAGCTGCTGCGGGTGAAGGCGCTGCAGGTGCCTTGCCATATAGTTTGCTTCAGGACGTCTTTTGGTTCTAATGGTGAGTGCGGCTGTGTATATTTTTTAAGATAACATCAATTTTTCTTTCATATTGCCCTAAACTGAACAATCTGTTATTTTCTATAGAGTTCATTTACATTTATACAGCTTTCTCTGAGGTTGCTGGGGCTTCAGCCCATACATTCAGGCTCAAGTGTCGCCACCTGAATGTGCCATTGGTGTGATCATGAAAATGTTGAATAAAACTGTCAACAAACACACTGACCTTAACAAAGACTAACACAGCTTCTACGGGCTCCAGGTTGCCCCTGTCCCCAGCGATGCCCTCTGGCCCTCTAACACCCTGACTGAGAAAGCTTAATGTTGCCACTGCTGCCAGATAAATGTAAAGAGTGGACTGTCCACTCCAAATGAAAGGATCTCCCGGGCTCCCTTTCTTAGCGACACCCCTTTCCAGTCACGTTCAGATTATTAGAGCAGACATCAAAACAGAGGGCACGATACAGCCCAGGTCCCAACCCACCACTCTTCTACCTTTACTCTGATTTGAACACAAAGTTCTTCCCTAGAATCTTCCAGAAATTCTTCCCACTCAGCTCCCATAAAAGTCGACAGGTAAGAAGCGTAACCCTCTGAGCAGAACCTGATGCCATACATCACCATGGCAACGGTAACCCCAGAGGGAAAAGATGCAAATTTTGTCCTGAAAATTAATCTGCAGCAGTGACAATTGCTTTTCCTATCTGTGACAATTGTTTAAATCCAGATAAGACCCTTGACGATATCTAAGCTCATTTTCAGTAAACAAAACTGCTCAACTATGAAAAGAAAACATTATTTTTCCCTCAACCAATCACGAATTCTCAATTCCCAGGCTCCTTTGGGGCCAGTATTCCTGTATCACATGAGACACCATGCTTGTAATTATATTGGGTTGGGAATTACTTACACATTAGTTCCTAGCTAATCTATCCTATGTTTGATTGCACTCCTAAAGTGTCTATTAGATGTCTATTGTGCTCACAAAATAATATACATCTTAAGAAAGATTAAGAGAAATAAGAAAAGGTAGTTTTAAAAAAAAAAAACACCCAAGGTGTCTTTCTAGGAAGGAACAATGTGTGTTTCTCAGCCTTTCCTGTGGCTGTGGCTCTCAGTAATCAAATGGAAGAGCAGTCTGCAGAGGAGAAAGCATAGGCTCTTGACTCTCAAACAAACTGGATTTTGAATCCTAGCTGCATTGGTTGTTAGTCAAATGCTCAAGTTTCTTAACACCAACTAATTTAATTTTTTAATGTAAAAGTTATAATTAGCAACACCTTATATTTTCAGGATTATTAAGCGCTTTATAGATAATGTGTATGAATTTTTTATGTAACAATAACAAAAGACAGATCCAAGAGACTCTGTGTACTGCTTACAATACCAGAACTCCTGGTGTTCACTTCTCCTGGTGGCTCTGAGCTGGACCACCCCTATGAACCTGGCACGTACACTTGGCTTCCGGAATCTATGGTCAGGATCACCTGAGCATGCCCAGGCTATGCTTCATAATTCTGCTTTGTCCAAACTTGTAATTACTCACAGGTGATCATCTTTGTCGCTCCACCTAGCCGTGAAGCTCACAGCTACCCTCCCTATGCCTCTTTTCAAGGATAAAATGGGAGGAATCCTTAACACCGGCCAACAAATCACATAGGGTCACAAGACTTGGGCGGCAAGCCAAAAGGATTGTCAAATTCACCTCTTTCTGCTCAGTGCTGTTTTAATCCTATCCTGGGGCTTTAGCCCAGGGCCTTGGTCTTTGTCTTGCTCAGACCCTGCAGGCTTCTTCTCTGGGTCTTTTCACTCATTATGTTTTTCCCATTTGTGACTTGAATTCCTCTGGCTAGTAGAGATCTCAACATTATCATTTCACACAAAAGACTGACAAGTTCCTTCACCGAAAACTTTCAATGAATTATTTACTGTAGACCTTTATCTCCTTGATACAGCAGATTCCATTAAGGAACAATTCTGAGAAACGTAGAACAAAATGTTTTCAGGCGCTCAAGCCTTTTCCTCATGGCTAAACTACTGTCATGGATCCTTCTTAGGGGTGTAACTTTATTGTAGGTAGCAATTCTTCATCACTAATAACAAATGCTCTTGATGATTGAGAATTTATATATTGTTGGAAAAGTTGAGTACTTAGTGTGGATGCCTATTGGTGAAGTTGGAGAAACTGAATTTTTATCCTATTAAAATGTATTTGGATATAGGTAACAAATTCTTTGAAATGTCTGCAGTTTTGAGAAACTGGAAGATGTGAACTTCAGCTGTGGGAGTAGTATGTATGTGGAGTGGTCAAAAGGATATAGTAACTGTTGGCAATAACAGGAGAAGGAGCACCATCCCTATCTACACCGTGTCCCTTTCTATCGGTATCAATCTATCATCTAATCTGTCTCTCTATCATCTATCATCTATTCTTCTATCTATCATTGTTTATTATCTATAGATCATCTATTTATCTACCTATTAATCATTGTCTATCATCTATAGATCTATCTATTATCTATCTATTATCTATGTACTGTCTACCCATCTATCTACCTATCAATCATTGCCTATAATTCATTGATCATTTATCTCTATCATCTATCCTTGTCTGTTTACCATCTTTAGGTCATCTATCACCTATCTATCATTATCTATCATCTATCTGCTGTCTATCATCAATCATCTATTACCTATGTATCAGCTGTCTACCATCTATTATCTAGAATCTACTGTCCTCTATCATGTCTTTAATCTATCACCTACCTATCTTCTTATTAACAATCATTTATTATTTATTCTATATCACACAAATGGCACAGATATCCTGTAAAGAGTTACTATCCTACATATAAAAGATATCCTATAAAATGTTTAAGCAAATTTAAATGTATTAAAATATAGTTAAAGTTGAATTGGAGATACAAGGATATTTAATATCAGAACAGAAATTGGTATACACTGTGTAACCTCCGACAATTGAACAAAGATTCAGTAAGTGGGACATCTATTCACAGTAAGAGATACATCTGAAAAGAAGTGTGTTCAACTTGATAAAAATATACTTATGAAAATTTTAGTGTAATAGTTAATGATAGAAAATCATTTCCTCAATAATAGAGATAATTATTAATGTAAAATTACTAATTTTATAAAGCATCCCAGATAAAATAACAAATCAATGCATGATATAAAATAAATGTAGTAAAGCTAGAATTATGAGAATTTTAAAAGCATTAAAAGATACTAGTAATGGAAAAATATGTTTAATTTCTATTTAAATAGATAAAACCAGTCCTTTAAAAATTGGCCTATAAATTTATCCAATGTCAAGAAAAATTCTAACAAGTTTTATTTTTTCATGGAGAATTATAAGTTGATTTTTATTATGCAATTTCAAAAACTAAATAAAATTGATGAGTAAGCAAGATAATAGGATCCAATAAAACAGATTTATGAAACCAGAATAGTTCACAAAGTGGATTGTGAAGCAATGATTTCAAATAATGCCTTGATTTTTAACAGATCAACAGTTTGGGATCCAGATTCTCACCCACACATATTGGTTAGCGTGGTTAATAGCAGGGGGCAATGTAAGCCAGTGGAGGAAAGAATGATTGTTCTCCTAAATGACGGGGAAGAAACACTGACGTTTTAAAAAGCAAGCTCTTATCTCTCCCTCACACTGCAGACTGGAACAAGCTCCAGCTTCCAAAGACTATCAACAAAAATCAAGCATCAGGATTCTCAGGCGAGAACTCACCTTTTTCTCCTGCAGGCTCCTACTGCAGTCTGTGTGCTCGTCGGGGCTGCCAGGTGCCATTCACCCAGCACAGCTGCTGAACTCACTTTAACACTCAGCTTGGCACTGAAACCCAGTGGACTGAGTCACTGTGGAGAATAGGCTCAGAGGAGCATGAGGTGGCAGAGTACGGTAAGATGCAGCTAAAGAGGTGGCATCACTTATGGGAACTAAGGAAGCATTGCGAACACGGGGGTTCCAAAAAGACAGACAGGCTTCTGATCTGGTGGGCAGAGCTCCCCTCACACACACACACACACACACACACACACACACAACACAACACATGCACACTCATACACAGCAGGGAAAGGGGATCAAGGATACTCTAATGTACTCCAGAAACAGGCAGGGGCTAGTGTTCAGCAGAGAGCAAAGCTTTGCCTAAGTCCCAAGAAAGGCCTTGTGTCTGTCCTACCTGAGAACACTGGCCTGGGGTTGGCAGAATCCATCCCAGCATGCCTAGGACTCTAGTCTTAAGCATCCCAACCATAGAAGCTTGGATTTGGAACCATCCAACTTTTTCATAGTAATTATTTTTTCTTAATATTTAATTCCTTCCCCTCAATCATTTTAATTGTATATAAATCATCTGGTACAGGCATATATATCACATCTTATTTTCCAAATAGATAATGACATAATGATGTAAAAGGGCAAAATGAAAAATTCAGGTTTTTGAAACATATTAGGGTACTAAGCATTGGGCTCTATATTTTGCCATTTTTTTTCAAACAAATTTTTTTCTTCTCATTTCTCTTTCCCCCTTTCCCCATTTTCTCCACTCCCTCATCTTGCTCCTACCCCAGAAGTCTCCTTCTGCTTTCCCTTCTTCTGTCTGTCTCTTAACCCTGCCCTGTCTAGACACCTCTCGTGTTCTTCTCATGCTCTAGTTAACATCCTTGTCCATATCCATACCCACATCCCTTATTCACAAACAAACAAGCATTAAGTGGTAATATCCACATATGAGAGAAAACATGAGTTTTGTCTCATGTCTGAGTCACTTCACCTGACATAATACTTTCCAGATTCGCCCATATTCTGCCAATTCTATTTTATTTTTTATAGCTGAATAAAATAGCACTTTGTATATATGTTCCATATTTTCATCACTCATCCAGTCTGCAGAGGGACATCCAGGATAGCTCCATTTCTGTGAATAATACATTTTTAACAAACACTTTCAATGAAGTTACAATCAAGATACAAAATCCAGAAACTGTCATATATATTAATAACAAACTTATAAAGAAAGGCATTATATATTAAAAAGGTCCAATCATAATTGCCCCTTCCAACATCTAAGAATTAGCCTCAGGAAGGAAGTGAAAAACTTCCTCAACGAACATTTAAAACTCCAAGCAGAGAAGACAATGGAGAGGTGGTCCATTCCATGCTCCTGTCTTGGCAGAATTAATATTGTAAAGTGACCTCACTGCTTCTAAATCTAAATGTTCAACACCATCACCACCGAGAGGCCTATGACAATCTCATAAAAGTAGGAAAGACAAACCTGGTTTGGAGACCATTTCATGCTTATTTGTGATTCTAGAATAGGGCAGCCCCTAGTCTGTAATGTCGAGTGGGTGTTCCCATGAAGAGGGAAGGATTGAGTCTACAGGAATCAAAGGACTGAAGAAAACAAGCAGAACAAAGAACAGCTTGTTCTTTGCAGAGATAAAGCAGGGGGATAGAACCCTTCTGGTTGTCCCTATGGAGGCTCTACATGACTGTCACCTGTGTTTTGGAAAAATTGCCCATTTCAAAATGTGGTTAAATTACGGGACACCATGATCCACATCCTATTTTTCCCAAACTTTGCAACACATTGGAATTCTTGATGTCAGTCTTTATGAGAGTCCAGAGTTTGGTCAGAGCCTACTCTGCTGAGCTCTAGCATCTGACTCTTCAGGGAGCAGAGCAGAGCCGGTTAGCTGGCAGCTTCACTGTCCAGCCACTGCATCAATCTGTGTAGGTCTAGCACTGGGTAGGAGTGCTGAAGTGAGATCGTGGGGATCTCCATACACATGGGTGTGTCCACATAAGACTGACTTACAGTGTACAGATTACAAAATGAAAATAGGTTGCCAGGCATCTGTATTAGGTAAGGTTCCCATTGCTATGCTGAAACACCCAATAAGAGCAGCCTAAGGAAGAAATGCTTTATTTTGGCTCCCAGTCTAAAGACACAGGGTGGAGAGGCATGGCACCAGAGAGGGGTTACAGAGCCTCCTCAGTCAGAAGCAGAGATGGATATTGGTGGTCAGCACACTGTCTCCTTTCTACCCAGTCCAGGACCCTAGCACATGGAAGAGTGAAGTCCACTTTGAGGGTGGGTCCACTCACCTCATTTGGCACAATCTACATATAAACTCCTTCACATATTTATATATGCCATCAAGTTTGTCTCCTGGATCACTGTTGATCCTGACAGTCTGACAACTGATATTAACCATCACAGCTCCTGTTTGTTACAGTAACAGGTTTCTTACTCTCTTGCAGAAACATGATAATCTCTGCAAATAAAACTTTTAATTTGTTTGTATATAAAGAGCTTTGTTAATAAAAAGCTATTCATGGAAGAAAGTTATTAAAATTTTATTATTAATGTACATTTTAAAATGAAATTGGAAAACTAAATAGATTTTTCTTTCTTTTTTTTTTTTTTTTAAACAGTAAGATGCTGAACTTGGGCCTGGAAAGATGACCCTGCAGTTAAGAGCACTTCCTGTTCTTACAGAGGACTCATGTTTGGTTCCCAAACTCTACATCAGATAGCTCACATTGTTGTAACTCCAGCTCCAGGAGATCCAGACTCACTTCTAGCTTCCACGGGTACACATACACACACACACACACACACACACACACACACACACACACAGAGAGAGAGAGAGACATCATAGATACATATATATACATGTATACACATATACATATATACACATATACACATGTACACATATACACATATACATATATACATATATACATAAATAAAAGATGCCATACTTTTGTGTGCAAAGGCCTATCTAGCTTCATATAGATGGAGGTAGCTCTGTGCTCTAACATCAGAGGCAAGGCCCCAGGTCACAGGTTTCCATTCCTCGGAGACTTGTGAAGACCAAGATTCTAAAGTGTTCTTATCTCAGGGAGGAGGTCTTAATTTGCTCTCTGGTTTTCCTGAGCTACCGCATATTTTCTAGAATCCTAATCTCTGTTGTATAAAGCTGTATCCTCTTTCTTGGCTTGCATGTTTTTTATTTTTTTATTTTTTGGTATCTTTTACTTACTCACTTTACATTCTGCTCATGGCCACTCCCCGTCACTCTCCCCCTTAATCCATCCCCCATCCCTATCCCCTTCTCCTCTGAAAGGGTGGGGCCCCTGGGTACCCCCCTACCCTGGCATATCAAGTCTCTGGGAGGCTAGGTACAGCCTCTCCCACTGAGGCCAGACAAGGCAGCCCAGCTAGAAGATATCCCACAGACAGGCAGCAACTTTTGGTACAGCCCCTGCTCAAATTGTGTGTATGGATGCAGGGTGGGGGATGGGGGGTGGGAGGGATGGGGCTAGGTCTAGCCTGTGTATGTTCTTTGGTTGGTGGTTCAGTCTCTGGGAGTAGCAAGGGTCCAGATTCGCTGACTCTGTTGGTCTTCCTGTAGAGTTCATATCCCTTGAGGGCCACAATCCTTCCTATTCCATGCTTTATATTTATCTCTACTATTAGAATTCTACTATTAAAAGGAAGGAATTTCCAGATTCAACTCTCACATCCTGCCTGGGAACTTCCACTCTCCCACCTACAGCCTTTCTCCTGCCACTTCCTGGCCCACATTCGGGTACTTTCTATGTCCTCCAGCCTGTCTTCTCTTGGCTCCCACTGTCTCCTTTACTTGGGTGCCACCTTCCCATTTCAAAGACATGTAAAAATAAGTGAACTGGTTTGTCTCCAGCATGCTCACAGACAACAGATCCCTTCCTTCCTCTCCACATCTTCCTGGACTCATTTCCGTCTTCCCTACCTCTTCCTGAGCCTCCTCCTTCCTTTCTGGATATTTCTGTCTAGTTAATGTTGCCCTCTATGTCCTGAAGTGTCAAGTTAATTTTCACGTCATCCAGCTCTGCAAATGACGAGATGCCCCAAATGCTCTGTGCCCTGCTAAGCCTTGACAACAGGAAGGTGACAGAATAAATGTGGAAATCTAAGGACACTTGGGCAAAGAGATCACCATGAGGACTCCACAAAAGTCCAGGAGAGCAAAGTTAATTAAAAAAAAAAAAAAAAAAAAAAAAACAAAAAACAACCCTAGCCCAGCAAAGGGCATATGTGGTGGGCAGGAAGGAGTTAAGGACACTTTCAGCTTATCCTAAGCTGTGGTATATTATTGCCAAGTCTCATTCATACAGTTTCTATTCATTTGGGAGATCAGATAGATCTGAGCATGTAGGGTGTTTTGGGGATCGATAGCAATCTTCCTACATCCCTGCCTGCTTGCCTTGAATCATGAGCAAAGATGCTTATTGTCTGTGAGAATGCCAGAGCATTCTGTATAACACACGGTAACTGTCTTTTCTTTTTCTTTCTTTTATTGTATATTTTCTTTATTTACATTTCAAATGTTATCCCCTTTCCTGGTTTCCCCTCCAGGAACCCCCTATCTCATCCCCCTCCCCTTGTCTCTATGAGAGTGCTCACCCACCCACCCACTCCCGCCTTCCCACCCTGGCATTCCCCCACACTGGGGCATCGAACCCCCACAGGGCCAAGGGCCTCTCCTCTCACTGATGTCCAACAAAGTCATCCTCTGCCACATTTGTGGCCGGAGCCATGGGTCCCTCCATGTGTACTCTTTGGTTGGTAGTCCAGTCCCTGTGAGTTCTGGCCGGTTGACACTGTTGCTCCCCACACGGGCTGAACACCCCCTCTGTTCCTCAGTTCCTTCTCCAGCTCCTCCATCGGGACTCCGCACTCCGTCGAATGGTTGGCTGTGAGCATCTGCCTCTGTATTTGTCAGGTTCTAGCAGAGCCTTTCAGGAGACAGCTCTATCAGGCTCCTGTCAGCAAGCACTTTCGGGCATCTGCAAAAGTGTCTGGATAATTGTCTTTTCAAGCCTGATGTCATGTACAACACCTGCCTGTAAACTCCACAGGTCAGCCTGGGCTGTTTTCCCGATGCTCTGTGTTCAGTGCCTTGCACAGAGCCTCGGATACTAAAATGCTTACAGAACCAGTCATTGACAAGACTATTATTCACAAACTAGCGGAAGGTTTTAGCTCAGTTCTCTCATGGAACAACCCTATTTTAAGTCTGTGGGAAAAAAATGAGGGCTGGAAGATACAAAATCTGAGATTTGAACCCAAGTCTTCCTGGCCTCGCTGCAGCTCTCAGCTCATAGGCTATTTGCCTCATTCTGAGATCTACATTTTCTACATTTTTCAAAAGTATGAACACTGATGCAATGAACTCCAGGACCAGCAGGTGTGGGACGCTGCAGACAGGATGAAGAGACATTTTTAGCTGAGCCATCTGACACCAAGCAGAAGCCCTGGATCCCTGCCAGTTTCTGTTTCAGAGGGGTAAGAACTCACATAAATGCACCACAATAGGAGGAACTGTATCAAAGGGTCTCAGCATTAGGAAGGTTGAGAACCCTTGTCTTAGTGGATAAGGACGGTGAGCGCTATACCAGAGGTCCCAGGTTCAGTCTCCAGCACCCACAGGGAGGCTCACGAGGATCTGTCCCAGACCAGTGCCAGAGGATTTACCTCCCTCTACTGGCCAACATGAGAACTGCATGCACTCAGTACACATGCAAACAGGGAAAACACATGTACATATAAAAATATCAAAAATAGAAACAAATAAATCTTTTCTAAAAAGCAGCACTATCAAATGGATTATAAAATTGCAATAGAATGAATTGGCTGCTCTTAAATATGGCTTTGTGACTTTGGCTTTCTAATTATGCTACCCAAATGATGCTCTCATCAAATATTCACATGTGTGGAATCATTGCATTAAATTTGGAGTTTTAGTCATTTATCTAATAACAACTTACAAACATATGGCAAATGTATATTCCAAAATTATGAACCTCAAATCAATGGACAGTCCACCTGATGATGCTGCTAAGCATTGCAGCCTTTAGAACCATGTCGGATTTATTTTCACAGTTTCTCTGCATTTGGCTACCTGGGTAAGCTGGCTTCACTTCCAGCTTAGATCTGGGCTCCTGCTAGGAGTCAATCAACTGCTGAAAACACAGAGACCTGGAAACCAGAAGACTGGAAAAAAATCGCATACACAATGAGCCAATGTGTCACCAGCTGACCAGCTGTGTGCAGGGGAAGGAGGCAGAGTATTAACCCTGCCATGGAGGCCAAAATGAACCACAGACACCCGAGGGAAGCTCCAGGAGGTCCAAATGCGAGCCTGGTCTAGATCTGCATCCTTACTCTATTTCCACTGCAAGTCTTTTCACTGGATGCTTCACCATTGAATACCCCTATGGAACTCGCTGTGGCTTCACGTCTTTTGTTTGAGACTGCCCATTAAGAACAGGTTCTAAGAGTTTCTTTGCTGTGTTAATTACCCAATGAGAACATCCGCTAGCCTCCTTGACCCAGGAAATCCATCCCTGGACATTTCTAGAGATTCCTGAAATTAACTGCATGCCTCCTAGCTGTCAGTGAACTCCATGGAAATCTAGGCTGCCATGGGACTTTACCAAGATATGTGGCTTACCTGAGAGTCAGTTTTCCTGTTTTTATAAACATGGAAAGGAACAAGAACAGGAACAAAAGAATTGAGCAGAAAATATGTAAATGTGGATCATTGAGCAATACAGAGGCAGAGAATCAACCTGCTCCAGAAATGAGAGTCAGGGGTCTTCAGCACAGCCCTTTCACAACCTCTTTCACTGAAGCCCACTCCCATAATTCCCATCACTGAAGTCTACTCCCACAAGCTCCTTAGCTAAAGGTCACTGTGAGGAAAACTTCTCCCTAGAGAATCCAAGATTTATCAGGGTCAAAGAGAAGTAACACCCAGAAGTTATAAGGCCCCTGCTTACCGACCAGAATGGAGTGTCTGGGATCTGGAATTTTTATTTCAGAGGCTGCAATCCTGATTTCAAAACCTGAAAAAGACATCCAAGAAGTCCTCAGCCCTTCTACCTCCAATTCATGTACAAGGGCATAGACAGAAAAGATTAGGTCCAGAGTCCAGGGCAGATCTTAGTCAAAGTTTAAAAGAAGTATTAATTATAGATGATAATTGACCCTTAGTAAAATTAAATTTACTTTATGCAACTGATAATAGCAGATTTTTTATCCAGACCTGTTGAAATTTATGGCCCCATGATAAATACACTGCCATTCTTTCCTGAGTGCATTGCCCATTTGTCTGTCATTCAGAAGTCCATGGGCAGGGGGGAGGAGGTTGTGACCTTTCTATCTGCTCACAGCTATACACATTATGAACCAGATACACAAGTGACCTTCTCAAAAATTGTATCATTTTTTTTTTTTATTCCAAAAGGGTTTATTTTCATGGCAGGTGGTGGATGGATCTGGATGTACCTCCCCCCTCAAACTCAGGGCAGACCTGAGTTAAATAGGGAGGGAGAAAGGGGAGGTTCTGAGGAAGGTTTAATTGGCTCTGCCCTCTGGCCTTCATTAGTATGTAAATCTCTCTAGAGCCTGAGGCCTATACTTACACCCTCTACCTGTGCACTTTGGGAGGGCTGTAATAGCCTATGTGATTGAACAATATAGGTCCATGGAGATTAGACTGCTTGTCAGGACCCTGGGTTCTGGGGACGTGGTTGAACTCCTGCAGTTTCTCCCTTGGAGTCTCTAGGTTCCAGGCCATGACCAGCCAAGAACCAAGATACCCTTACACAGTCCCACATCTCCTCCCCTTTACTTTTTTCAAAAAAGGGAGGTTACTGTGTCATCTGTGGTGAAATTTTTGGATGAGGAAGTCAAAAGAAAGCACTATTTAGGCCAGAGGGGTTAGCACAATTAAGTCACAGGGTAAGGGGTATTGAGGGTGGGGGTTGGGAAGGCAAAGGATCATTGAATCAATTGAATACAGGTGGTACAGTTTGAGGGTAATACCATCTGACTAATTTAGATAGACATTAAGTTTTCCTCACTAACATGTAACTTTGGCTATTTGACTTTGGCAAAAGAGTTCATCTGTAGCTGGAAGGTCTGGATCTGTCTTCTGTAGGATTTAGCATATGTCTCTGGATCTCAGCATTGTCTCTGAAGTCTTGAGTCAGGTGGTGTGGCTGGAAGAAGACAGCTTGGCCTCCTAGGCAGGTTCCAGGAGGTGGCTTTGTCTCTGTTGGACTTGTGGGATCACGGTTCCGTGGAGAGGTTTTTGGCAGGCACTAGCAGGGGGTACTCTTGGAGCTGGCTTTGTCCACATCCTCTACCACCTGTAGAGAATGGTGTAGGCCCACACATGGACACTTGCAGGCATGAGTCTCTGTTGTGTTGTGGGTCCATGTGTCTGCCACGATGCAGTAGGCTGGGATTGTAGTTCAGCATGGCAGGAGCGCACGGGATCTTGGCTGAGTTTATTGCATGCAACACCAGGGGAGTGTGGCTGGGCCCTGCCCAGCATGGGGAATTCTCAGTCTGGTTCCTCGGGGGCAGAGCTCTTGGATTGGGGATCCCCGGGCCAGAAATTAGCCAGGGACCAACTGGTCTCAAGCCCTTGGGCTCTCAGACTGCTGAGAGGCCACAGAAGGACCTAGACTGGGGGTATGTGGGTGCGCGACTGGCCAACCCACAGCTGAAACAAGAAGGGGAGGGAAGAAAGAGGCCCCGGCAGCACCCGCAGGAGAGATTTGGTTACTGTATTCCCTTAGCAGACTCAGCGGCCTGGCTAGCTTGCTTGAAGCTGTGGGTCCTCCATGGCTGGAACACAGAGAAGTCCTCCAGGTGTGAGATTAAGCAGCTACAGCTGTGGCATTGAAGGCCTTTTCCGCAGCTCCCGCACAGCAGGCCCCCTTAGCCGGCTGGAACCACAGCTCAGCATGGGAGAAGCACGGAATCTTCACTGAGTTGATTCCTCACACCACCAGACAAGCGTGGCGGGGCCCCGCCCGACGTGGGGGATTATCTGCAAGGTGGGGCAGAGCTCTCAGGTGGACCTGGGGGGTTGATGTCTCTATTTGGAGCCCCCAGACGCCACTGGGGGGGCACAGTAAAACAGAGATGGGGATGCATGAGCTCGGCTGTCGGCTCATGCACCAAGAGAGAGCCCTGGCGCCATGCCTTGTGGAAAGTGTTCGCCTGTTATACTTGCTTGGCTGAGAGATGGCTGTTCGGCTAGCTTGTTTAGTTTCTGTAGCTGCGTGGATGTTCAAGGCTCCAAGTTGGTTGTGCCAAATGTGGGAAAAAGGGGCCGCAGTGGAGAAGTCCTGGAGGCTTCCAGGTGGTGGGTCCCACATACAGGAGCAAGGTCTGGAGTTCCAAAGGCTGGAAGCTTTGGCGTCGGCAGGCCCCAATGATACAAGGAAGTCCTTGGTTCCAAAAGGGTTTATTTTCATGGCGGGTAGTGGATGGATCTGAATGTACCCCTTGTATCATTCTTTTAATGAGGTAGAGTATTATTGAATATACATACAATTTAACTGGTGTTCATTAGGTACCTGCATTAGTCACCCTTAATATTTCCAAGGCCAGCTCATTAATCTTCATTAATTCAGATGCAAGCTTCAGTACATAAAATCTGTTAAACTTATATAACTTCATTGTACAGAAAATGTTACACAGAGTAATGCTGTAGCAGGCATAAAACATCTATGCAGTTTGCCCATTTTTTGACTCTTTTTATAAAATTGTCTCTAACTTGTAAAGAATAAATAGATGGCATAGACTAATGTAAAACATACCAACTCACTCTTGGGAGGGAGACAGAGTCAGACACAGGTAGATGAATGCCAAGATGCGAGGAACCAAATGTTAGTAAAAAAAAAGGTTGAGTCAAAACTGTTAAAACTCTAGTTACATAAGCATGAAAGCCGGAATGATCTTCAGAACCCAGTAAATGTCAGGTGGGCATGGCAGCCTAAAATTCCAGTCTTGGAAGGCAGAGACAGAGGCTCCCCAGAGCTAGCTAGCTCTCTAGGGAGACCAGTCTTAGGTGAGCTCGAGGGTTGGTGGAGAAAGCCTGCCTCGATGGTTAAGATAGAAGGGATGGAGGATGATACCTGGCTTGAACCTTGGACTTCCACATGCATACACACACATATATGAAAACGCACACAAACGTGTGCCCACACACATAAGAGAATTTGCATATGATGCACACATAGACACAGAGAGAGAGGAAAAGAGCAAAAAAGGTTAAAATGCTTATTTGCCAACTATAGTGGACCAGAACCTTGTGTTTTTAACAGAAAGGGAGTGCCATGTTCTTGCCTCCTTGTTCTTGCATCCAAGAACACACCAATCTGTTTCTTTGACTTTCTACAGTACGGCCTGTTGGCTGACAAGTTCACACTGAGTGTGGAGCAGCCCACTCTGTATCTCACCCCATGCTGAGTGGTCCATTCTAACAGCTGTGAAGGGACAAACTCCTCTTTATACCTATGAGACAATGAACAGGATTCTCCAAGACTGTGGATGCAGATGAGACAGAGTATTTGCCCTGAGCTTTGGTCTCTGTACCACACAGAAAGGCAGTGTCCCTAGAAAGAAGCAAGAACTTCCTGACACAGTCTATCACAGATGCCTGTCTCCTCTGTTATATGTGGAAATGAATCTATAAGGGGAAAGATGTGACTTCAGGACATAGACTGGGGCAGGCATATACTTTAGGATTAACTTCAAATGATCATGACATATCCAGTTAACTGTGAATGGCTAGGACTTATGTTCATCTGTACTCAATTCATAATGTTTCTCATCAGTTTCTTATTATTAAAAATTCTATTGTTCTGTTGAGAAAAATAGGAAATCTTCAAAATGATTTGATTGGCAGACTCTTGGAACATTAAACTATTCAATATGTATATACAGAGAGTTTAACTATTGTTTGCCTGTTAGATTTTTTTGGAGTTTGTTTGTTTGTTTGCTTGTTTGTTGAGACAGAGTTTCTTTGTATAGCCCAGACAGTGAAGGGAAGGACAACGCCTGCTCCATCCAACTGCTGCTATCATCCAGGGTCAAGCTGAGGAGGAGGAGAAGAAGGAGGAAGAGGAGGAGGAAGAGAAGGAGGAAAAGGACCAAGAGACAGAATCCAGAGAAGGCGGAGGAGACCCAGGAGAGCACAGCATAGCAGAAAATGAGAGAAGAAAGATTTCCATAATATTCATTGAAAAAGTCACTTTTTTAACTGGACTCAGTTTATTTTTTGTTTGTTTGGTTTGTGGTTTTCTCTATTTGGAGTAAGATTTTTATTATGAAGCCCAGTCTAACATCAAACACACAATCCTTGGGCTGACAGAAGACTTATCAACCTATACCAGATATATGCCATTTATAGGAAAGACAAACAGTTTTAAGACATAAACAATAGCAAATAATTTTTTTTTAATTTTTTAAGCTATTTATATAAATCCTCCACTGGTGCATGCCAGTGGATCTGCCACCTAAACCAGGGCCTCTTGCTATCAATATTGTGTCTCCATGCTCTCTCCTGTTCAAAAGGCACAAATAATTATTTTAAAGGGAGAAAGTAAGAAATAAAAGCAAGCCGGGCAGTGGTGGCACACGCCTTTAATCCCAGCACTTGGGAGGCAGAGGCAGGCGGATTTCTGACTTCGAGGCCAGCCTGGTCTACAGAGTGAGTTCCAGGACAGTCAGGGCTACACAGAGAAACTCTGTCTCGAAAAACAACAACAACAAAAAAAAAAAAAAGAAAAAGAAAGAGAAGAAAAAAGAAAAAGAAATAAAAGCAAATAATCTGATTCAAGGGAATTCAATCCTTTTGACTATTAAGGAATAATAATGGACCCCAACCTTCCAGGTGTACAAGCTCTGAATCCAGAACTCAACTGTCATATTTGCTTTATATCACTATGATAAGATACTATCGAAAGTATAACTTACAAAAGACAATCTATAATTTGCGGCTCAGATTCCAGAAGGTTAGGGTCCATGACCATCACGTTAGGGAGCTTGGTTGAAGACAGGCAGGCATGACGCTAGAGCAGGAGCTGAGAGATTACATCTTGATCCACAGACATGAGGCAGTTAACTGGGAATGGTGTGGGTTTTTGAAACTTCAAAGCTGCCTCTAATGAGACATCTCCTCCAACAAGGCTACATCTCCTGATCTTTCCCAAATAGATCCACCAACTGGGAACCAAGTGTTTATCTATCTGTCTGTCTATCTATCTATCTAAGTTTTTATTAATTAATTATTTTATTTATTTACATCCCAAATGTTGCCCTTCACCTCTGACAGGATTTCTCCCCCAGGGGGCATCAGATCTCTACAGGATTAGGCACATCCTTTTTCACTGAAACCAGACAAAGCAGGCCTCTGCTACATAAGTGCCTGGGGTAGCGCTGGGGTTGGGGTTCGGACCAGCTGGTATATGCTCTTTGGTTGGTAGCTCAGTCTCTGAGAACTTCTAGAGGTCCAGGTTAGTTGACACTGTTGGTCTTTCTAGGACATTGCTTCCTTTTCAGATCCTTCAATTCTTCCCCTAATTCTTCTATAGTGGTCCCTAACCTCCATCTAATGTTTGGCTATATCTGCATCTGTCTCAGTCAGCTGCTAGTAGAGCCTCTCAGAGGCTTCCTCATCATGCCCTTGGCATTGTGGTCCAAAAATCAGTTAAATGTAGAATGTATATTTCTAATCATGAATTTTTAGTAACACCATAAATTTTCTGTTTTGTTTTATTTTTGTAAAATGTTGGTACTGGAGCATTTTAATCAGGGTTTCTACTGCTGCAATGAAATACCATGAACAAAAAGCCAACGTTTCATTTGGCTTACATTTTCATATTACTATTCATCATTTAAGAAAGTCAGGACAGGAACTCAAACAGGGCAGGACCCTGGAAGCATTACTGATGCCAATTCCATGGAGGGCTGCTGCTTAGTGACTTATTAATCCTACTCTCTTATAGAATCCAGGGCCAATAGTCAAGGGACATCCCATAATGAGCTCATCACCGCCACATCAATCACTAATTAAGAAAATGCTCTACAGGTTTGACTACAGCCTGTTATTAGAAGCATTTTATCAGTTGAGGTTCTGTCTTAAGGTTTTATTGCTTGAAGAGACACTGTGGCCAAGATAACTCTTTCAGAGGAAAACATTTAACTGGGCTAGCTTACAGTTTCAGAGGTTCAGTCCATTATCATCATAGCAGGAAGCAAGGCAGTGTGCAGGTAGAAATGGTACAGAAGAACCAAGAGTTCTACATCTTGATTTGAAGGCAGCCAGGGATTGTCTTCTTCCGGCAGCCAGAAGGAGTCTCTGAATCACTCTGGCCAGACTTGAGTATATAAATGAGACCTCAAAGCCCTACCTCCACCAGTGACACACCTCTTCTAATAAGGCCACACCTCCTAATAGTGCTACTTCCCATGGGCCAAGCATATTCAAACCACCACAGGTTCCCTCTTCTCTGATGACTTTAGCTTGTATCATCAAGTTGACAAAAATCCAATACAGTAGGGGGTTAAAGAAGTTTTCCCAAATAATCTCATTACTTTAGACAATGTTTTCAGAATCATCACTGGCATTATCTCTAGGTACCATATTAAAAACACTTTTTAAGTACTAAGAAATTGTTTAAAGTCCTGGGCAACCATGTTTCAGGACAGCATGGTAAATAATGGTAGAAATAGTTTCTGATTATTTTGCTGATATTTAGAGACTTATAAAGTGTCTAAAGCTTTAGATACAAACTATAAGAGTAAATGTTAAAATAGGATGTCTATGATTTGTTTAAAATATTTCAGAAAGAAGCTGAGGCCAAAGAGATGGCTTTGTGGTTAATAATACTGACTGTACTTCCAGAGGATCTGGATTTGGTTCCCATGACCCACATGGTGGCTCACAACCACCTGTGGCTTCATTTTCAGGGAATTGGTGCCCCCTTCCGGCTTCCACAAGCACTGCTTGTGTGTGTGTGTGTGTGTGTGTGTGTGTGTGTGTATGTATACTCATACATATAAAATAAAAACGAAAAATCTCTAAAACAATCACCCAAAGTCAATGATGTGAAACTCAGTGTATAGAAAATTAAACACTGGGGGCTGGTAGGATGGCTCAGCAAGTAAAGATCACTGCCATGAAACCATAATGAGCCAAGTTCAATCTGTGGATCCAGGAAGACTAGAAAAGACCCTATGAAGCTGTTCTCCAACTTCAACATGAGTGTCATGGCACAAGCAATAATTTCAAATTAATTAGAAAGATTAGGCATTAGTTAATACACATCACTGTGGATAAAGTGTATCCTCCCTTTTACATAAGTCCATGTTTAATATTTTAGTATTACCAAAGTTCACATATCACCTTACTTCTTCAACAGAGTGAATAATCTTTATAGCTCTTCTACCTGGGCCTAATTAATTAAGAACCATATATCATGTTTAATTTGATAGGCTAGACTACCAAAAATGAAGACTGATCATACAACTGTTTTAAACTTAACATTTTTATTTCTGATGTTTTTCCTTAGGTAGAATGGTTTTTTCACAAAGACCATCTGAGCAAGCTTTCACCTACTGTTATTAAGAGTGCAAAGAATGAAAATATATTACATTATTTCATTTGTACTTTGCCAATATGTCTCAATATAGGCTCATGTTTTCCTATGACTATCTTTGAATTCCAAACTTTACATAATCATATATTGACATTTGAAAAATACTGCAAATATTTATAAGGACTTATGTTGAATCATTGTGTTATTTCTAATAATCCAGGTATCTTTTATTTTCTCAATGCAAATAATTCCAATATGGTTTTCATGCCCATATGAACTCAAGGGCCTTCAAATATAATGTTAGTTTATTTTAAGTATTCAGAATCAGACTAGAAATGATGGCAGCTTATACCCCATCCCCCAAGCAGCAACACATGGTTCATTTTCTTATTAAACACATTTTTCTCACTATGCTTTATTGTTTTTCATGCCCTCTAACCTTAATATGGAGCTGATAACCAGTTAATGGCTCCAGTAAGATAAGGTAGGACGCGGGCACCTCATTAGAGCTTTGGGATATTCCCATGAGCATCATAAAGAACGCATAAGTGTTCACCCCTTTAAAAACTTAATTGAAGAACATGCATCAAAACTGGTCTTCACAAATGTTCCCTTCCTTCATCACAGATGTATCTGTCTGTTTCAGTGTAGTACCACACTGGGCATTTTCGGCAGAGCTCTGTGGTATCCCTGAGGGTATGTGTCTGCACCTATGTCAGAGATACTGAAGTTTCCTCACTTAACTTGCTTATAATTAATAATAAGCCAGTGGGTTAATGTTTTGTTCTCCAACACACTTTGACCCAGTGGTTTAATGACTTCTTGATGTTCACAGTGTTGGGCATGAAATTTGACAATTAGACAAATGCTCCCCCACTGAGCTATACCCAGTCTCTGTGGAGAGTTAGAGTCCTGGTGATTATTAGGCTGGTTGGGGTTTCCAACTTCTGTTAGAACATCTGCATTTATTTTGCTAAAATCTTCTTTTATGGAAAATAGCATTCAAACCTTCTCCTCTTTGCTTTGTTTTTATTGTAATGGTATTATCATTCTTTCTGATCTTCAGTGTGTCATTATTGATTTTCACCATCCTGGAGTTCTTCATCCACACCCTATCTCTTTGAGCTCAAGTCTTCTTGACACCTATGAATTATTCTTGAGCACTTCTATGTCATCCATAATGGTGTAGACATTTTTATTTATTTATTTATTTATTTATTTATTTATTTATTATTTTTACTTTCTCTCTCACAGCCCTGAAATTCACACCTTTCTCTAAGGAGTCCTAGGTTCTCTATAGGAAGGAATACTCTGTGTGACAAGAATATATCACAGCCATATGTGAAATTGTTGAGCAATGGGTTAACAAAAATTGATATTGTGATACTATGCTTGGATATTGCTGAACATGCTGTCGTTACTTCAATCTGTTTAGTTCTGCTCCTTTCATATGTAGTACTACATCCATGCTCACCAAATTGTAGACATTATGTGCTAGCTTTATTTATCAATTATAACTCAATAAAGTTTGAAGGAATGGCAAGTAGGAAGGTAGAAGGAAGGGAAAGAAGGAAGGTAGGAAGGAAGGAAGAAAGAAAGGAAGAAAGGAAGGAAGGAAAAAAGTGTGGTTTGAATAGGTTTGGTCCTCATAGTTTCATGTCACAGGGAGTGGAACTCTTAGGAGGTGGGGCCTTGTTGGAGTAGGTGTGGTCTTGTTAGAGGAAGTGAGCATATATATATATATGCTCAAGTCTGGCCAGTGGAATTTTAACCTTCGGATCAAGATGTAGAACTCTCAGTTCCTCTAGTACCATGTCTCCCTGCATGCTGCCTTGCTTCACACAATGATGATAATGGACTAAACTCTGAAACTGTGCGTCGGTCCTAGTGAAGTGTTTGCCTTTATAAGCATTGCCTTGGTCATGGTGTCTCTTCAGAGTAAGGAAACCCTTACTGAAACAAGTAAAGGAGGGAGAAAGGGAAGGAAAGAAGAAGGGACCACCACTCCCTTGCCCCTTCATAAGTATTTGGATAGGCAGTATTACTTTATGAGACTTTTCTGTGGGTCTTATACAAACCCAAGGAAACTAAAATGACTTTCAGCCACATTTTGCTTGTACACATAAAGCACATGGGATATAATTCTATATAAATATTAATTGCGTATTGTATTTCCTCTTTCATAATGAAGAACTTGAAATAAACTAATCCTTATCATCTTCTATGGGAATTCAGATAATTCATCTTTAAGAGTTAAAACTATTAAAGGGCAAACTTTGGAAGATAGCAGAAGAGCTTTGTTGTAGATGGCAGTTTAAACTTGTCATGCACACAGGATGGAAACACCTTCTAGATAAGATTTTGAAGAAGGGACAGTTAAGCAACATAGTGGAGGATGGTAATTGTTGCAGTTGGACATATTATTGAGAGTTACAGAAGCTAAAAACATTGAAACACAGGCTGCTCCATTTGGAGATGGTATGTGTTCTGACGTGATAGTGATGTTGACCTTTGCCACAAATTACCACCATATAGAAATGGGTTCTGCTTAGAACTAAGAGGATCCTTACACACTTAAAAAAATACCAGTATTTTAGGGTTTTAAAAAATGGTTTGTTGATAAATTATGGTTGGACAAAGAGGCCATGTTAATAACTATGTCACAACCACTTAGGAGAAAAGTCCACTGTAGTGTCCAGTGAGCTGGCATGAGAAGAAATAGAAAGACCTAGATTGACCTCCACCCCTGCCTTCCCAAGCCCTGTTTTCAGTCTTAAAATACTGCTAACTTAGGTATGGACTATCTTAAACAGCATGCCCATGAAGGAGCAATTGGCTCTTTTGTTGACATGAATCCTAAATGCCAGGGTGACATCTGGTGGTCACAGACTCATCCTTATGTCAGACGGTATAAATTTCTGCCAGTCATGAACTGACTGAAAATTCTAAAGGAATTTGTAGATGGTGTTTAACCTCCAGTGTCAGCCATGAAGGTGGATCCTCACCAGTGAGGAATCAGACTTTTTTTTTTTTTTTTTTTAAGTATAGAATAGAGTTTATTTATGGCATGGGGGAAGGAGTTGAGGGATAGTAGAGACAAAGAAAGGCAGAGAGAGAGAGAGAGAGAGAGAGAGAGAGAGAGGAGAGAGAAAGAGAAGAGGAACCAGATCTTAAGCAATATAAAAGTACATTCTAAAGAAGTTTTTAATATTAATAATGCGGTGACTCTTTAGTTTCTCATGCTGTGATAATCAGTAACCATAAAATATTGTCATTGCTACTTCATAACTGGAATTTTGCTATTGTTCTGCAAATATCTGATATGCAGGATGGTCTTAGGTGACCCTTGTGAAAAGGTCTATTCAATCCTCAAACGCTCATGACCCACAGGTTGAGAACTACTGTTCTAAGGACAGGTGTGACTGAAGATGCAGTGCTTGCAGAGGGTGTGGTCGCAATTCTAATAGATAATAAATAAATGTTCATGGAACATTTTTATTTCATTTATTACCTAAATATAAGAACATTAAAATAAGAAAAATAAAATATATTTTCTCTGTTCATAAAACTGCCAACAGCTGCTTGTGACTGGAGCTGAAGGTGCAGTCTGAAGATGTGGAAAAAGAAGTCTTTGAGAGGCAACTGAGGTCCGGGGATGAAAAGACTTCTAGGCTGACATCTGAGCTTAGAAACTCTACCAATCAGAACCCCAGAGCTCCCAGGGACTAAACCACCAACTGAAGAGTACAGTGGAGCGACCCATGGCTCCAGTCACATATGTAGCAGAGGATGGCCTTGTCAGGCATCAATGGGACAAGAGGCCCTGGGTCGATGCCCCAGTGTAGGGGAATGCCAGGGCAGGAGGCTGGAGTGGGTAGGTGGGAGGAGGAGAACCCTCATAAAGCAGAGGGAGGGGGGATGGGATAGGAGGCTTCCCCGAGGGGAAACCAGGAAAGGGGATAACATTTGAAATGTAAATAAATAAAATATCCAATAAAAAAATTAAAAAATAAATAAAAAAAGAAAAGAGGATGGAACCTTCATAGGACCTTAAGCAGATATTCTCACAACCCACCTGTGCCATAAAAAAAAACACAAAAAAAAAAACCTCAAGCATCCTAAAAATAAGGAATGAGTTAAGGGAAAAAGGGTCCAAATATAGTACCCATAAATAAAACTCTTGGAGGAGAAGGAGCAGGAGGAGGAGAGGGGAGAAGAGAGGAGTGAGAGGAAGAGGGACTGGGGAGGGAGAGGGGAAAGAAGAGGAGGGGAGAGGAGGGGGAGAAGAGGGAAAGGGTAAGGGGGGAGGGAAGAACCACAAGAGGGGGAGGGGGAAGAGGAGGAAGAGGAGCAGAGACACAAGGAAGAGCTCATCTCAAAGGAAAAGACAGAAAATCATATAAAAGAAAATAAACTCTTAAAAAAAAAAAATCAAAGTCTTAAATGTCAGGCAGCCAAGAGAGTCGAACAATGTTTTCAATGGAAACACCATACAAGGAATTGTTTTCTTCTTGATTCCTTTACAAATAACCTTCATTTCCTCCAAAGAAGAGTTTGAAATCATCAGGAAACAACTTGTTTCTTTTTCTGGGCTAAGAAAAAGATGTCTAGTATTGTTTCCCCTCAAGTGGAGACATAGAGGAACTGCACAGCTGGACAAGGGCTTTCTTCTTTGTTGTGGTAAAACACACTGTTGTTTGGAAGAAAAACCTGAAACTAGCTGGAGGTAGGCTCAGCCAAGGTCACACATGCGCTGAGAGGCAGAGGCAGTACACAAGGTGTCTCCTTTCAACTCTGTGCTGTCCTGTCCTCTCACATAGACTGTAAGGAGATATAAGGCATCGAAGAACTTCAGAATTACCACATCAACCCCTATTTTGCTTTGTTTTAAAGAACAAAAGTTGTGATCTGGGTTCATTAACTAGACCCGATGTTTTGATTTTAGTCATTTGGGGACTGACTAACAGGAATGATAAGAGTCAGCCCCATAAGGTTGTAAAGAATAAACAAATGTTCTAAAGATATTTTTAAAACCAGTAAAATAATAAGTATATATAGAATAGAAATTAAGGACCAGTGGTCAGGTCCCATCTGAATCATGTTTGTACTTATTCCAGATAATGGTGCGTAACTTGAGTAAATGAAGCTACCCTCAGATTACAATTTGAAAATGTTTAAGGAAATTTACTGGAAATCAGCAAAAGTAGAAACTAGAAGAACTCTACTGTGGAAAAGCAGGAATTGCACTCAGTCTATCCTATTGAGGGTGTGTTATCTCCTTGCCTGGAGGCAGTCACTCATTTACATAGCAGACAAGGACAGTGGCCCCTCAGGCTTTGAAGCAGAAAGTGTCAGGTTTCAACACCCAGAGAGCTGCAGGACAGCTTAGAAGGGAAGGACATAGGTGGTGACTCCCCAAGAATGTGACCAGTATCTGGGCAAAGTATTGGCTGATCATCAACTCCAACCTATGGACAAAGTCCAGAGAGGAACCACTAAAGCACTGGTTGTAAACCAAACATCTGGAGAAAACTGCGGGTGGTGGGTGGCACACGCCTTTAATCCTAGCACTTGGGAGGCAGAGGCAGGCGGATTTCTGAATTCGAGGCCAGCCTGGTCTACAGAGTTCCAGGACAGCCAGGACTATAAAGAGAAACCCTGTCTCGAAAAAGAAAAAAAAAAGAAAATGTCAGCTGTTGATGACAGGGTCACAGACTACATAGTTTGAGCCTAGCCCTGTTGTTTGTTGACTGCAATCAAAGTCACTCTTCTCGTGTTTAATTGTATCATTCTGAATGTCAGGGAGGAAATCACAGCTCAGTAGATTTACAAGAAGCCGGTGTGTGGCCTGCCTCAAGAAAGAAAGAACATTATTGGATAATCCACTTACGTATAGATCAAGTGGAACCTTCAAGGACTTCTGAGACCATCACTCATACTTAGCACAAACTCATACAGTAGATTCAACACAAATGTATTCTTTCATTATAAGCAAGAAATGTGAAATCAGGTTGGCTGGGGGTTTCTGGAGACACAGTCCACCCTGCCTCTCCTAGCTTCCAGGTGCCTGCCCACCATTATCTTGTCTATATCTGACTTAGATCTTCTTCCGCCTCCTTCTCTCCAGGCTGCACAGTGGTTACCAGGCAAGTGTCCAGCCCACAATGCACCTTCCTAGACCCTCCCTTAGGTTTCTTGTACTTAGGAGTGAGTATCATGTTCTGTCTGCCATTTTTTTTTTCTCATGACCTGATTGTTACTTCCTCTTACCAATGAATAATATTCCTTTGTCCTTATTGATCGCTGTGTGCAGCAGTCTCTCACCGACAGAGGGGTATCTTGGTTGTGGTCTTTTGGGGTGATTATGGTTAAAGTACCTATTCTTTTATTTATTTTTTAACCCAGTTTAAATGAGCAAAGAGTTAGTTTTTAAGCCATCCACACAGGGCCATGGTTAGTATTCTGTCTAAACTCCACCTCCACAGTTTCCTGGCAACAGCCAGGTATGCTTCTCCCCACAGTTACCTTGCAACAGCCAAGTAGGCCTGCCACTATAAAAGGGGCTGCTTGCCCCCTCCTCTCTCTCTTACTCTCTTGATCTCTTGATCTCTTGCCTCTAGCTTCTCTCTGTCCCCTCCCCCCTCACTCCACATGGTCATGGCCACCCTCTATCCTCTACTTCTCTGCCCTCCCCCCACCTCTACTACCCTCCTGGTTCCCCTCCCCATGCCCTGAATAAACTCTATTCTATGCCATACCCGTGTGTGACTGGTCCCTCAGGGGGAAGAGATACCTCAACATGGGCCCAGCTGAGATATCCCCTTCCCCCATACCTCTCCACATACCCACAGAATATACTCTTTATATCTTTATCTTCTTATAAACACATCACTGGTGCTGTGACTCAAGTGGATGTCTGCAGGTTTGCATCAGACCAGCTACCAAAGCCGAAACTGAAACTGCTGGCTGCTGTGACTATGCAGAACTGATGCCATGTGGCCTGCCTCCACCGCTGCCACTACTATACCACGTGGACTCCATCCGCTACTATCTGCAGTCACCTACCGCATAAATTTCCACTGCTGCTACAGACCAACTACACCCACCGCTGTGAGGCTCACGAAACTTCTACCACATGAGCTGTGCCACTGCAGCCCCCCAAGTGGTGATCTGCCACGTGGGCTAGACAGCCAGACAGACCTCACAGTTCCATCTTTCCTGACACCAGACTGCATAAGCCTGCAAACACTCACCAGCATATTGATTAAAGAGCTTCCAATTGGCCAGAGGGACCCTGAATGCCCAGATAGGGCCTGGCCAGTCTTCCCTGGACTGAGGGGTTGGCATTTCACTGCCCCAGCCCATATGACTGGCCTCTAGCTGACCTACAACTTAGAACATTGGCCGTTGGGTGATTTCCCTCCTCAAAAGCAGTTCATAGCCCCCCAAGCTCTTGCAGCAGCCGGAAATCCTGGTACCAGGTCAAACTGCTTTCTGGCAATTTCAGGGAGTTCGCCACAGCTGAGGCCCCTAGACATTCTCGTGACGACCTGATATCTAGGCTGTTTGCCTGATTCATTACCGAGTTTTCTTTTGGGATGCCGATAGGAATAGCTCTGTAACAGCCCCCCATCACCCAATGGGCACATTGTCTTCGACTGCACTCACAGACACCCCACTGGGTTGTCTCCTAAAAAAAACTTCAAATCTCTAAAGTTAACGCCTGATTAGAGGCCTTCCAAATTAATACACCTCTGCAATAAGGTGTGGATTCAGTACTCTCTAGATAATGGTTTAAAATGGCCACCTAATGACACGCTAGACCCAATCATTTTAAAGAGTCTTAACACATACTGCCAGCAGTCTGGTAAATGGAAAGAGGTTCCCTATATCCAAGCATTCATCTAACTTCACTCTATGTGTCTGCCTGTCCCCCATTCCCACTGGTCAGAGTAACCATCCACATGGCCCAGGAAAGATTTCTTGAGCTCAGAGCTAACCCTGTCCTTCCTGATCCTCGTTCTAGGACTCCCCCTCCTCCCCGTCATTTGCGGCCAGCTACACCACTAGTTCAGCTGGTTTGCTGAAAAGCAGTGGGTCGGGACCCGGCTGCTCCCTTCCCCTCTGTAGTTCTAGCTCTGCTCTGGGTCTACTCTTGCATCCTGCCTGGACCCTCTCTGAGACTTGCTTCCCCACATGTGCAAAGGGCTTGACTGCTGGCATGCAAGGGAGGCTCTCTCCCTCTCCTGCCCAGGACCTGTAAAGTGAGTGCTAGCAGTATCTTCCACCACAAAAACAACTAACATAAACATTGCTGTGTGTGGGACACACTTGCTTTTCCTTGCCCACTGCAGACTCTAGCCGCCAGAGACACTGGGCAGTGACTTTTGACAGCTAGTAGGAAGCCCCGCCCTGCTGCCGTCTTTCGTATGCCACTGTTGCCACCTTGCTTATTCTGGTCCTAACAAAATCTTCCTTTGCTAATACAAAAATGTGCTTTTCTCTGCCTACGCAACCCACCAAAGTTACTTAAGACTCTTTCCTATCCTGTCTTAATAGATTTTTACTACTGCTATTAAATTCTATTCAGTTACAACCAATCCTTATGGCTCTCAATCTTGTCAGAAGTCTTCTAATAGTATATTTAAGTTTATGGCTGACAGAATTCCCAAAGCCTCTAACAATTGACCCAAGATGGTTTCAAAAGACCCATGTTGGACACCTAGAAGATAAAGTCTGGATTGTATGCGATGATATTGTCACTAACACAGTGGACTTAAACTGGATGCCCTGAGTCAAATGACTTGACTAAACCAAGGTAAGTCATTACTCATGTCACATGTATCCATTCCACAGAGAAAACGCCCTGTGTCTTCTGCACTTGGAAGCCAAACTGACTGTTGGCTAGTGGACTCTGTCATTTTTTAAAAAAATAATATAACTGGTAGATTGTTGTTTATTCTTTCTCAGACTTCTGAGTACATTGACAGCTAAGCTTTCACAGATATTATCTGTTACCTCATTACCTAAACTCAGTTGCCATCATATTTTTTGCTTCATATTTTCTCTTCTTGCTATATCACTGTCCTAATATTATCTGAGTTCTCATAAACTTGCCTAAGTCTAATAAAACATTCCACTATAAGATCCAGCAAAGGTTCATCTTTTTTTTTTTTTTTTTTTTTTTTTTTTTTTTGGTTTTTCGAGACAGGGTTTCTCTGTGTAGCACTGGCTGTCGTGGAACTCACTTTGTAGACCAGGCTGGCCTCGAACTTAGAAATCTGCCTGCCTCTGCCTCCCAACTGCTGGGATTAAAGGCGTGCGCCACCACCGCCCGGCTCAAAGGTTCATCTTAAAGACTGCTTGGATTGTTAACTCATGCTGTTATCTCTTTTGTAAACTTATAAGCTACAGGAAACTCACTCAGATCTACCTTTCATGGACCAAATAGACGCCATCCAGATCTTGTCAAGTTCAGGAACATCCAAAACATCTCCAGAGAAGCAACCTCTAGATGCCCCATCTCCTGTCACACACACACCTGCTTCTACTGGACCTGTTCCTTCTGACCTATCCTCAGATGGCTCCATAGACCCTGGACAGCAAGAAACAGCCAACTCTCCTAAGACCGGACAAACATCCTCCATACCCATTCTTCTAGGTTCCCCCAAAGACACATCACCCCTAATGCCAGCAGGAAGTAGCCAGATATCACGACGACCCTATTCCTGCTTTGCCATCACCTCTTTCTAATTTTTCTTTTTTAATTAAACCAAAACGGGGGAATGTTAGTATTCTGTCTAAACTCCACCTCCACAGTTACCTGGCAACAGGTTTACCTGCTTACTAGCATTCCACACCGGTGTAATCACTGTATGCTGTGACTCAGTACTGAGCTAACTCTTCCAGATCTTTGAGACTGGTTTATTGGTAGTTGAAAAACAAGTTTTACTTGGAAAGGTTCTAAATCTGTACATCACATTTCAAAGAAGGGACTCTCTCTGTTCAATATGGAATATCTATTTATTTATATCTATTTATTAAATGAAAGCTTTTGTTTTCTCTTTTTTTCAAGTTAAAAATCTAAGTACTTAAATATTTTTGACATTAATAGAAATGCATTATGCTATTAATTTAAAATTTTTGTGCTTTGTTTCTCATATTAGAAAAGCAATAGACTTTCTTATATTTCCCTTATATCCCATGAGCTTGACTTTATCAGCTTTTAGTTTTGTTTTTTTATCAATTCATTAAGAGTTTGAAAGACAGAGCATCATTTCACATGAATACTAAAATAGTTTTATTTATTTTTATCTAGTGTGTATATCTTTAATTGAATTTTCTTATGTTATTTCATTCTCTGTAACCTTTAGTATAATATCAAATAAGAATGCCTGAGAATTCACAGAAGAGCTTTCAGCCTTCTTTTAGGTGGAAAACACTTAATTTCTCCCCAATAAATATGAGATGAGCTTATAAAATGTTCTATTTCATGTTGAGAAATCAGTCTAAACTGCCTACGGATAGTTTGTGTTATAAATGAAAACTGAACTTAGCCAAATGCTTCAGCATTTTTAGCAGAATCACTTCACTTATTTTCCTAGACTGCTGAAGTAGTTGGTACACTGATTGACATTCGGTGGTAGTCCCAGACTCACAGCCCTGAAGTAATGTCCATGTGGTCAGATTGAACCTTTTTTATGTATTCTTGTGTTCCATTACTATTTGTTGAGGATTTTTTTTTTTTTTTGCAGCTACAATTATGAAATTAGCTGTTGGTTCTTTATGTCTTTCTTTTGCTTCAGTGTTGATATAATAAAAGACTGAGAATTAGCTAGGAATTGTTCCTGGTGTTTCATCTTTCTGAGGCTGGACAGTGTCCCTGCCATCATTTTTTCTTAAATACTTTGTTGAATTCACTTATGAAACCAACTGAGCTGATGTGTTATTTAGAAGGTTATTAATTCTTCACTTATTTATTTATTTAATAAACAACACCCTATTCTAGGTGTTGTGTTTCTCTTCTTTTTGAGTTTTTACAACTTACAACTTTCAAGTAAACAACTGAATTTACCTAATGTGTCACAACTATGGACATGTAACAGTTTATAAATCATTTGTTATATATTTAATACCCATGGTACCAGTAATAATAATTTCCTCTTACATTTATTATATCAATTTGTCTTCACTCCCTCTTATTGGTTAATCTGACAAAAATTTTATCATTTTTTTCTTTACTCTATTCAAAGAATTAGCTTTTGGTATTGTCGACTTTGTTCCCATATTTGGTTTCTTTGATTTCTGTTCTAATACTTAATATTTTCTTTATCAAGCTTAAATATCTCTTTTATGTACTTCCAAATGGAAGCTTAAATTTAACTCATACATGTACAAAATACCATATATTTATCTCTAAGCCATGTTTTTCTGTATTATATAAAATCTATGAATTCTATTTTCATTTATTTTGAAATATTTTCATTTTGAAACATTTTAAGTCAGTCGTGTGTTACTTAGCATATGGGGATTAATCTATAGCTATTTCAGTGGGATTTATTTTAGTGGGCTTTTGTCCAGTTTAATTCTATGTGACTCTGAGATTATAATTTTTCTTTTTATGTAGTTTAAGTTTTTTAATGTATAGCTTATTGCATACATGGTCAATCTTTGTGAATGCTCAATATGAGCTTCAGATTATTTATTCTGCTATAGTTTAATGAAACATTCTCTAAAAGTCAATTAGGCACAGTTGATTGGTAGTATTGGACAGTTCATTTACACACATACACACATGCACACAACACACACACACATGCACACACACATGCACACACATGCACACACACAACACAAACACACACACGCACACGCGCACACACACACACACACAATGCACATACACACACACACACAAACACACACACACACACACACACATGCACATACACACACACATGCACACACACACACATACACAAACACACACACACCACACCACACCACACACATTTTTTATTTCCCCAAATGGATCTATAAATTCCTGAAAGAGGGTTTCTTCAAATCTCCAAGAATAGTAATAGATTTATCCTTGGCACCTTAGTCATGTTTTGCCTTATATATTTTGATAGTCTGTTGTTGGTTGCGTATGTATTAAGGATACATACATATACATACATATAAATATCCTACTATTTACACTAATTCTCCTTGCCTTGAAATCTGCTTTTGTGATGTTTACAGAGGTTTTCTAGCTTTCTTCTGATTAATGTATCGTGCACATTGGAGCTGTACCTGAAAGTTTTACTCATTGTTAGATCTATAAATCTCTTGTTTTCAATTCTTCAATGGAACAAAGGTGGAAGTTAGGATAATGATATGGATTCTCTTTCTGAAATGAACTAGTTGATTCCTATTTGAAATTTCCTGTCTTTTTCTGGGTCTTATATCATCTGTAAAACTAGATAATTGATCAGATTCAGCTAAGACTTGTGGGATTTCTATTTTGTAGGGTTGCAGTGTATTTCTGTTAATAGACACATAATTTGTAGTTCTAAGGTCTTCATTCTGTATATGTTTTAAAGGGAGGCTGGTTTGCTGTGATCAGCCTGACCTACTGTCCTAAATCTCTCTATCAGCAACACATATACTGGTTTTAATAGTTATGGATGACTGTGGCCCCAGTGCATTAATTCCTCAGAAGTTAGGTGGTAGAATGCTAGTTTTGCAGTAGCTGTTCTATATATTTACTGAAAAAAATGTAATATCTCTTCTGAGATATTACACAACCTGGTAACTTGCAATGCTATTTGTACAAGATTGTATCACCTAATTTACTAGTTTCAGAAACAACAATGGCTCTGCAGCACCCAGTGAGAGACTGTGTGGGTGTCAGTAGGAATTGATGTGCTTTAGCATATCCACATTGTCTTCGTCCAGTATCATTGCTTTTCTTTTTCCTGGATAACCCTATCTCATCTTTGCCAGTGCACCTTCCTTCAAATGGGTAATTCTGTCCTTGTTAAAAAGACATTTACCAGTTGTCTCTAATTGTTGGGAGCATAGCATGAAGGTCCTTGCCCACAGATCTCCAGAGAAACCAGGAATGTTAAACACAGTGTTGTCTTTCCAATGGGAAAGGTAAGAACCTGTTCTTCCACCCAGAAAGCTGAGAAAATGAATTGGAAGTGATTAATGGCTGGGTGATCTGCATTATCTGTTGGGCCAGGCCACATCAAACTCCTACAAGCAGGACCAGAAATAGCTAGTAATCTAAATGACCCTTACAGTGAGAGGCTCTCCCAAGCTCATACAACCAGGACCAGTGGTGTCTAACAACCCAAATGACCTCTATCCTATCTGTATGACTAAGATCAGGCCAGACCCTTAGGCTCTTAAGCTAATACAGGTACTACATCTCTAGAACATCTTCTTGGAAGAAATGACAGGTACCCTGAGTTTGAGTCTCAATGTAATTATGTTTCCAAATATTGCACCAGGAAATCCTTTTTTTTTTTTTTTTTTTTTTCAAATTATGCTGGAATTAAATACATTGGGAATAAACTGCCTCTTATTAGATTCCCTTAAGTCTGATCCAGGTTGATGAAGTCAATCTGCACCACGTTTTCATTCTTATCTCTTCATGCAGTTCACTTCCCTGTATGACATGTGTGGGGACTCTCATCTAGTGGCCTGCTCACCTTTCAATATGGCAAGATATTCCTGCACATTGCATATTATTTCCTGGTTGAGATTTAGAATAAGTGATTTTTCCAGGGATACCTACACTCTCAAGATTTACCTCCTTTGAAAAAAAGAAAAAAAAAAAAAGATTTACCTCCTTATCTTCGACTATGAATGCAAAACAGTTGAAATATTCACAATAGACATGGACTAATATTTGATTCCATCCTGTTTGTTGTGTGCTTTTAACCATCCTTAGAATGCTTACCATAGCAACAAGGATCATTACTGAAGGTGCTTCTTGGAAGTACAGTTCATGTCTCAGTCAACAATTGTCATTGTTTTAAGATAAAATGTCCCCCACATGCTTGTGTGTTTGAATAGTTGGTACCCAGCTGATGATTCTGTTATAGAACCTTTAGGAAGTGGTCACTAGGGGTGGGCCTTGATGATTTTGAGCATAGCTCCCACTTCCTGTTTACTGTTTCCTAACTGTGGTTATCATGTGACCAGCTGCCTCACACTCCTGCTGTAATTCCTTCCCCACCTCCTGCCCTCACTTCCCTGTCTTGAAATGATCCAATGGAAATGTAAGGCAGAATAAACCTTTATGCCTTGAAATTGCTTTTGGTCAGGTATTTGGTCTTTGCAATGAGAAAGGAAGCTAATACAACAATATACTTGTTATAATAGCTTTTCATGAACTGTGACATCACAGGGCAAAAATAGTCTTTGTCTCTGGAAAGTCCTTTGGTATATGATAATTCTGGGGACCATTTCTATGTGTAACATTATTCATTGTTCCAACTATCCATTTTAAATCTACCTTTCCAGTGGCATGCCCCTCCTTATTTAGATCTTCATACCATTTCAACTCCATGTAAGTATCCAATATTTACCTTGGATGGATGAAATTCTCAATGCTAGATATCACTGTCCCATAATGACCACACTGCTATTCAAAGCATATACACAGCAATGATTTGTCCTAACCAGCTCCTCATCACTTCTGTCCAGCTTTTGAACCTGCTTGTCAACTGTTATTCTGTCAAAGCATCACCTGCATCCTTTAAAGCAGAAATTTCTATTTACTATTCTCATGTGGGATCTTGCCTCAAACAACAACAATAGCAACAGTAACAATATACTTTTTAAAAAATCTAAATAGCAGATTATTCTACCAGTTTTCCATTTTATGGAATGATTAAGGCTTTTCAGAGTTGGTAGGTGCTAATTACCAAGTTGGGTTGGAATAAGGGCTTGTTATCAGCTGTGGAAGGAAAGAGAATCCAAGTCAAATCCAGTTCAGAGTAAGAGTGTAATTTCAGATAATTTGAGACACATGTGATACTGTTTAAGAGTGTAGTCAAGCACATGTTGCAGCCAGTGGATACAAGTGTTAAAGCCCTCATCTCCAGAAACCAGTAATTTATTCCAATATCCCAATCACTGTCTTTTCTTAAGGCCGTTTTGATACGTAGTTATTTCTTTCAAGATAAACATAAACTCCTGTTCTGTCCTATGAAGTCTTTCTGCCAGGCTTCCCCTTGCTTTCTTGTCTCCTGAGTTCCATTTTGCAAAGTTCATTGCATGTTTCTGTCAAACTATACTGCGGCTTCTTCATAATGCAACACATTGTCTTTTACACCCAAAACTTTGCCGATTCTCTTCTTTCCCTGAGAAAAGTGAATGTTTCATTTGTGTGACACCATTTCCTTCTTTTGGCCCCTGGATCACTTATTCCTTCAATTCTCACCTGAAATGTCCCACCCCGGGGCTTCTGATGGCCATGATACAGTTCAGGGACCTCTATCTGTATTCCATCCTGCCCCCCACCATTTCTGTTGGACTTCTGTTTTCTGTCATGCACTGACAAGGGCTTTGTGGGGAGAGTTCAAGACTCCTTTCTTAACATTGTATCTTTTATAATGTATTGAATCTAACATAACACCTAGCACACAGTGCAGTTTTAGTGTTATACTTTGGCTAAGAACTACCTGTACGTTCCTGTGTGTGTGTGTGTGTGTGTGTGTGTGTGGTGTGTGTGTGTGTGTGTGAAAACACAGTGATTCAGACATTTGGATCTAGGCTTGAATTTCTAAGACAACCAAGGGCTAACTGGATTAAGTAATATATGTGATCAAATCTTTGTCTCCCCACACCCCTCCCCACCCCATTTTTTCTTTTTTGGTGAGGGGAAAAACAACAGCATCATTCCCTCCTCCCTTCAAACAATGATCCACTGAGTCTGATTCATAAGTGATTTTACAGTTATCACTGAAAGCCACTCCTATGGAAGGATTTGAAATGTGAGAAACGACATCTGAAGAGTATGAGAATTTCCAACCTGTAAAGAAGAGTGGTCCCAGCACAGAATCAAACCCTGAAGCTCAGATTCAGGGTCCATCTTCGTGCTCTGGAAATGACTGAGCTCCTCTTGTGGTTTCTTTCCCTTAAGGAAAGCATGACGGAAGCATTGTGCTTTAAGTCTTGGCACTAAATGTCAACAGCCACTTCAGGCTCTGGAACAACCCAAAATGCCCCTGGGTGGTGCAAATGAGGCTCCACACTTTTCTAAGTAGCAAATGACAGTTATTCGTTGTCTGAGGAGGGGTCACATTTTCTTCAGTGCTGTAGCTACCAGTGAGTGCCCCTGTGCCAGCAAACAGTTCTGGGCTCACACTCATGCAAGCAGTCTTAATTAAAGTCAATTGGTAAAAGAAGAAAAAGTCATGAATGGAGTTGGGGGATGAGCGGGAGAGAGTAACGGTTTAGAAGGACAGGGAAAGGGCTAAGGGCAGGTAAAAGAAGGTGAATATAATTAAATATACACACACACACACATATATACATATATAATTTATATTTATGTTTATATTTATATTTACTGTTCCTGGTGAGGAACTGCTGGCTTGTGTGTTCTGTCAGCTTACAGAAGAAAAGGGGGCTTCTTAATGCTTATAATATTTTAAAATGAAATACAATAAATATTTCAAAATTACCATGTTATTTGCTCCCACAAGAACCTAAGAGGACAAGACAGTCAGACTCCCCTTCCAACAAAGGATCCGTCACATGATGGAAGTCCTGTTACTGCAGGTGAGGTTCCATCATTCTTCTCTTTTTTTTTTTTTTTTTTTGGTTTTTCGAGACAGGGTTTCTCTGTGTAGCCCTGGCTGTCCTGGAACTCACTCTGTAGACCAGGCTGGCCTCGAACTCAGAAATCCGCCTGAGTTCGGATTGCCTCCCAAGTGCTGGGATTAAAGGCGTGCACCACTACTGCCCGGTCATTCTTCTCTTTAGAGAGGAAGGGTGAGGATTGAACTCAAGGTCTAGCATATGCCATGTTACTCCTGCACAATACCCACAGACCTTCATCTGGATTCTTAATTTCAGCTTAGATATTGACATTTCAGTGAGCAGTCTTCAATACAGCTATCCTGTCCTGTGTCAGGTAATGAAGAATAAATAATAAAAAATTAAAGATGGGGGGGCAAGATTGGGAGTTCATAAGACGAGGTTGACCTAGGAGAGACTCTGATATGCATATTCTTGGTGTGGAAGGAAGCAGATGTCTTAGAGTACAGGGCACTGGGGAGTTCTTAACTAGTGCACATTGCAATTTTGTCAGTACCTGAAAATGTAATAGGTGTTCATTAACTATTTGATGAGCAAATAATGAAAGCCTAAACGTGTCTTGGTTATTGTATTAGGTGTGCACAGCCCGAGGAGTAACTGGTCAGAAACTACTGGCTTCTCCACACAGGCTAACTAACCAAATTAGGCCAAAAAGCTGCCTCTGATGAAATGGGACTCAGGAAAGACAGAGATAGGAGGAGAGATACTCTTAGGGAAATAGAGAGTTTAAGAAGAAACTAGTATAAAAGAGCAGCTCAAGCATCTCTGTGCCACCATTTTACGTGCATCAGCCATTTGACAAATTTATCAACATCCAGAACTGTATGGAAGGGGTTCTGCCACTCTCTGATGACCATGGAGATTTGATTTTCTGTCACTATTGCCTTGGCTTCCCTGGTGGACCACAATGATGTGTCTCACCAGATGGAGAATCTTGCAGATCAATATACCAAGAATAACCTTCAAGCTGGGCAGATGCAGCTAGGATCCAATAAGAAGAGTGTATATCACCGTGCCCCTTCCCCCACCTTCTTGACATCTGTTCTCCTACTACTGCATGGACAGAGCTAGCATTACTAATTAGAGGAAGTCAGTAAAGCTCTTCAGGGTGAAGCAGCTCATGGCTTCTGTGCTTGGCTGTTATCTTGATGAAAAATGTAAAGTAATATTTACAATGGCTTTAGAAAACTAAGGCTTTGTATGAAATACACACAAACATACGTTTATTTTCAAGTGTTATCCTGTGCTAGCACCATGTTTTCTGTCTTATTTTTCTCCCTTAAGGATGTCAGTTAGAGGTGTGGTATGCCATACTTATTTTAGATGTATAACTCCATGGCTTAGGCCCAATCTCCTCACTTTAAACACCTTTTTTTAAATTATTATTTTTAAAGTAGGCATTGGTACGTGTCAGGTTCTCTTCCAAACATTCTACCCTGCATTGGCTAATTCTTGAAACCTTTCCAAGAGCCATGTACCCTATTCTGGGAATTTAATAAAAGAAGACAGGAGCATCCCAGACAGTTTAAGACCCTGGCCCAAACTGAAGGAATTTTTAAGTGGAGTAGGAGAATTCTGATCCAGCCAGGTCATTGAGGGAGATGACTAAAGCTTTGGATTCAAGTAGTCAAGAGCATCATTGCTTCATGGCTGCTTATTTGTACTGAATTACTTATTTTTTTGTAAACTCTCCCATTTTCTCATCATTAAAATAAGATTAAGAGGCTGGAGAGATGGCTCAGTGGTTAATAGCACTGACCACTCTTCCAGAGGTCCTGAGTTCAATTCCCAGCAACCACATGGTGGCTCACAACTATCTGCAACAGAGTCTGATGCCCTCTTCTGGTGTGTCTGAAGAGAGCAATGGTGTACTCATATATGTAAAAAATAAATAAATATAAAAAAAAATAAGATAGGAGCAATCATTAGAGTTGTCATGAGAATTCAGATGGGGCCTCACTGTGTACAGTGTACCTGTGCTGGTGAGCTGAGACAAGAAAGCCAACACCTGTGTGCAGCATCATATTATCTGTTTCCTTCATTTCCACCCAGAACCAATTCTGCAGATGCATCCTGCAGATGCTTTAACTGAATAGGAATGGTTAGGTTTGCATTAGAAACCCAGTTCTTAGGGCTGGAGCCATGGCTCAGTGGCTAAGAGCCCTCATTGCTCTTGCAGAATATCTAAGTACATTTCCCAACACCAGGTCAGGTTGTTGCTAGGCAATTTAACATACACTCTCTTTAGGACTCAGAGAACACAGGCGAGTGCGCTGCGCGCGCGCGCGCGCGGCACACACACACAGAGAGAGAGAGAGAGAGAGAGAGAGAGAGAGAGAGAGAGAGAGAGAATGCTACATTGATATATTTGTAGCTGAAAGTTGCTCCAGATTTTTAACATAAAATTGGTCAAAGCACACATTATTTTGAGACATTTAGTACATATTTACATAATCTAAAAGCAACCCGTTGATGTTCCCTTAAATGAAGAGATAAAAGAATGGATGTGCTTTCTCTGTTTCCCTAGATGCAATTCCAGCTCTGCAACAGAGCACCAGCTACAGTCTTCCTTTGTTCCTGCCTACATTTTCTGTGGATCCTACAGTCCATCCCTAACCTCCTCCCCTGACTTGCTATCTTTATCCCAGCCCCCAACCCCACCAAGCACCCTATGCTAAAAAGTGGCTCCTCCCAGGGCAACAAAAAGGTTGAAGGCAGATCCCACACCTCTCCTACAGCTCTAAAAATCCCATCCCCCCCCCCCCCCAAGTCTATCACCAGCTTTTTAGCAGGAAATACTGTGCTCGCTCTCCCTTTCCTATTTGACCCCAATTCCAACAGATCACAAAGACTTTCTCTCCTAACTTTACTTATCCCAACTCATCCCAGTATCCCAGTCTCCCATATCAGCAGGTATTCCCTGTGAACACACCAGCTGAGCAGGCCAGTAAAGTAGGCAACACACAGCCATTACACTTCCCATAAATCCAGAGAGGAAACAAAAACCAAGGAAGAAAATACACACCCAACAGAGACAAACCCAGAAATCAGCACCTAGACCTATAATCATCCCAAACCCAGATGCCTAAACACTAGTTCTTAATACAATCAATAAGAGACAGGGAAATATATCTACATAGCTATCTTACCCCAGCAGTCCCTGAATATTCCAACATAGCTGAAGCATAAGGAAAAGGCATAAAAACCAACTATATGAAAATGATTTCCTTAACGAGGAAATGGATAAATTTTAAAGAAATTCAGGAAAACATAATCAGACAAAAATAATAAATGCCTTAAAGAAAGGCAAGAAAAAAAGAAACAAACAGTGGATAGAAACAAACAAACAAAAAACCATTCAAGACCTGAAAATGAAAATATAAGCAATAAAGAAAACACAAACTGAGCAAATTCTGGAAAGGAAAATTTTAGAAATTCAAACAAAAACTATAGGAGCAAGCTTTACCAACAGAATATAAAAAATGGGGAAGAGAATCTCACACACTGAAGATATAATAAGGAAATGGATACATTGGTTAAAGAAAAATGAATGTTAAATCTAAAAAGTCCCTGATACAAAACAACCAGGAAATTTGGGATGTTATGAAAAGACCAAACCTAAGACTAATGGGAATAAAGGAAGGAGAAGAATTCCAGATCAAAGGCCCAGAAAATATTTTCAACAAAAGTCATAGAAGAAAAAATTTTCTAACCTAAAGAAAAAGGAGCCTATAAAGGTAGAAGAAGCACACAGAACACCAAATAGATTGGACAAGAAAAGAAAATCCCCTCACCACCTAGTAATTAAAACACTAAGCATACAGAACAAAGAAAGAATATTTAAAAGCTGCAATGAAAAAAGACCAAGAAACATATAAAGGCACATCTATTAGAATTACAACCAACTTCTCAGTAGAGACTCTAAAAGTCAGAAAGGTATGTGCAGATGTCTTTCAGACTCTTAAGAGATCACAGATGCCAGCCCAGACTACTATATTTAGCAAAACTTGCAGTCAACATAGATGGAGAAAATTAAGATATTTCACAATACAGCAAAAGTTGAACAATATTCATCTACAAAACCAGCTCTACAGAAAGTGCTAGATGAAAAGCTCCAACTTAAAGAAGTTAACTATATGCATGAAAACATAGGAAATAATCTCACACCAGCAAAGTAAAAAAAAAAAAAGAAGTGTGAACGTGTGTGTGCATGGATGCACACACATGCATACACATACACTCATAGACACAATCACATATATCACTACCAACAACTACAAAATAATAGGAATCAACAATAATTGGTCATTAATATCTCTTAATATTAGTGATCTCAATTCTCGAATAAAAAGACACAGATTAACAGTCTGAATGTGAAACTAGGATTCATTTATCTGCTGCATACAAGAAACAACCTCAACATCAAGGATAGACTTTACTTCAAGGTAGAAAAATATATTCCAAGCAAATGAACCTAAGAAACAAGCTGGTGTAACCATTTTTTTTTCTTTTTTTTTTCGAGACAGGGTTTCTCTGTGTAGCCCTGGCCATCCTGGAACTCACTCTGTAGACCAGGCTGGCCTCGAACTCAGAAATCCGCCTGCCTTTGCCTCCCAAGTGCTGGGATTAAAGGCGTGCGCCACCACCGCCCGGCTGATGGTGTAGCCATTTTAATGTCTTACTAAATAGACATCAAACCAAAACCAATCAATAGAAATAGGAAGGTTCATAGATTCTTATCAGAGAAAAATCCACTAAAATGACATTTCACTTCTCATCTGTGCCCTCAAACACAAGGGCACCCAAGTTTGTAAAAGACAGCTAAATAGCATATTGACCATCACACATTGATAGTGAGAGACTTCAATAACCCACTTTCACCAATAGACAGGCCATCCAGACAAAAATAAACAGAGAAATACTAGACCTAACATGTAATGACCCGTTCTGCCCCATGTTCAGGGGCCACTATGTCCCGGCCTGAGCTGCTACTCCAGTCTACAGGTCAGGGTCTAGCAAGAGAGAGTGGAGATGGAGGAAAGAGACTCAAAGAATGGAGACAAGACAAGGTCTGATCAAGTCTTGTCCCGTTTATTGAAAGGAAATCATGGGTATATATAAGCATAAGCAGGGGGACACAGCTAAAGACACTTTACCACGTGCACCTTGCAGCTGGGGGCACTGAACAGCAAAACAAGTATGGGAGAAAAACAAGATGTTTACCAGAGTGTTCTCAGCTGTTGTAGGCTGTTGAAAACAAGTCTCTTGTCAGGGTATATGGCCTGAGATGACTGCAAAGATGATAGCCACTTTCTGCTAGGAGTCAGCTCCCAACACTAACAGATGTTATAAGCTAAATGGACCTAACAGATATTTACCGACCATTTTACCCAAACACAAAAGAATATACATTTCTTTGCTTAAGGGTATCTTGGTTCTTGGCTGGGCGTGGCCCTGGAACCCTGAGACTCCAAGGGAGAAACTGCAGGAGTTCAACCACGTCCCCAGAACCCAGGGTCCTGACAAGCAGTCTAATCCCCATGGACCTACATTGTTCAGTCACATAGGCTATTACAGCCCCTCCCAAAGTGCACAGGTAGAGGGTGTAACTACAGGCCTCAGGCTCTAGAGAGATTTACATACTAATGAAGGCCAGAGGGCAGAGCCAATTAAACCTTCCTCAGAACCCCCCCCTTTCTCCCTCCCTATTTAACTCAGGTCTGCCCTGAGTTTGGAGGGGGGCGGAGTACATCCAGATCCATCCACCACCCGCCATGAAAATAAACCCTTTTGGAACCAAGGACTTCCTCGTATCTTTGGGGCCTGCTGTCGCCAAAGCTTCCAGTCTCTGGGACCTTAGACTTTCTCCTGTATGTGGGACCCGCCACCTGAAGGCCTCCAGGACTCCTCCACTGCTGCCCCTTTTCCCACAGGAATTGAACAGCTTTCTACTGAATTAAAAAATGTATCAAGACAGACAGAAAGAAATAAATTCAATTAAAATGAATACACAACATACCCAAACATATGGAACATAATGAAAGGGGCTCTAAGAGGCAAGTTCATAGCATTAAGTGTCTATATTATAAAAAAAATGGGAACATCACATACTAGTGATACCTTGAAAGCTCTAGAACAAAAAGGAGTAGACACACTAGTAGGAGGAATAGATAGCAAGAAATCAACTGAAGGCTGAAATCAATAAAATAGAAACAAAGAGAAAAATACAACGAATCAATGAAACAGAGATTTGATTCTTTAAGAAAATCATCAAGATAAACAAATTCTTACCCAAGTTAACTAAAAGGCAGAGAAAAAAATATTCAAATTTACAAAATCACAAAAAGAAAGACATAACAGCAGACAGTGGTGAAATCCAGACCGTCACACAGACATACTTTAAAAACCTATATTCCACCAAATTCCAAAATCCAAAACAAATGCATAATTTTCCTGATAGGTACCTCTTACCAAAGTTAAATAAAGATCTGATAAACAATTTAAATAGATTACCTCTATTTAAATAAAAAGCAGTTGTTAAAAATCTCCCAACTAAAAAAGTCCAGGACCAGATGGTTTTAACACAGAATTCTATCACACTTTCAAATAAAGACTAGTGCCAATACTCCTCAAATTATTTCACAAAAGAAACAGAAGGAACATTGCCCAATTCATTTTATGAGACCATAGCTACCCAAACCATATAAAGACTCAACAAAGAAATTAATGACCACTTTTCTTTGAAAACATTGATTAAAAAATGCTCAAAAATATTTGCAAGCTGAATCCAAGAATATGCCAAAAAGCTAATCCACCATGATCAAGTAGGCTTTATCTCAGTGGTTCAGGGATGGTTCAATATATGAAGATTAGGAAATATAATCCACCATATAAACAAACTGAAAGAAAAGTAGCACATGATCACATCATTGGATGCAGAAAAAGCCTGTGACAAAAATCAACATCCCTTCATGATAAAAGTCTCTGAAAGATCAAGGATACAAGGAATATACCTAAACATAATACAGGTAATTTATAACAAGCATATAGTCAACATCAACTTAAATGGAGAGAGGTTCAAAGCAAAGCAAAGAATCTAAAGTCAGGAACAAGAAAAGGTTGTCCACTTTCTTCATATCTATTCAGTACAGTAATTTAAATTGTAGCTATATAAATAAGACCACTGAATGATATCAGAGAAATACAAATTTAAAAGGGAGAAGACAAAATATTGTTATTTGCAAATGATATAATAGTATACATAAGTGACCCTAAAAATTCCACTAAGGACCTCTATAGCTGATAAACATTTTCAGCAAAGTAGCTGGATTCAAGATTAACTCATAAAAAAAAAAAACAAAAACCAGTAGCCCTCCTATGTACAAATGGACTGAGAAATAAATCAGGGAGATAAGACCTTTCATAATAGCCTCCAGTAATACAAAATATCCTGGTATAACTCTAACCAAGCAAGTGCACTTGTATGATAAAAACTTCAAGTGTTTGAAGAAAGAAGTTGAAAAGGGCATCAGTTGTAAAGACCTCTCATGTTCATGGATCAGTTAATATAGTGAAAATGGCCATCCTACCAAAAGCAATCTATAGATTCAATGCAATTCCCACCAAAATTCTAACGCAGCTCTTCATAGACTTTGAAATGACAATTACCAATTTCAACACAAAAAACTCAGGCAGGATAGTTGAAATAATTCTAATCACCAAAAGAACTGCTGTATGAAAAAGGATTCTGTCTTCAATAAAAGGAGAAGATGAAAATAAAAAAGATGCTTCCTGGGAGTGCATGAAAGTGATATCACTCTGTTATAGTTTGGTTGGATACTTGAAATAAACCTCAGCTAAGGTCTGTTCTAATTTAGCATTTCTTTTACTCTTCCTGGTATCAAGTGGGCTTTTGGATGTATTGTCCTGAGTTAAATGGCTGTTTATTTTCTTTTTTCACTTTAAAATTGGGATGTTGATCTTAATAATAATTTTAAAGTTTAATTTAATGTTGATAATTAATATATAACATATATAATTTAGTGTTCAAATTGACAATACCAATGTCAGTGATACCAATATTTAATAGTTACCACTTGGTGTTTAACTTATAATGACTTACTTTGTTTATTATCAGATAATTTGCAACAATAGACACTGTGCTATTTGTTGGAACTACAACTGAGTGTGACTAAATTTATGTTTACAATCTCTTGAGATACTTCCAGTCTTAACTCTGACTCCATACTCCCCATTGATGGCCTGTGACTCAGGTTTTCCATGGCAGGAACAGGTAGCTACCAAATTGCATTTTAGTTGTTTATTATTTTAAATGCCAACTATTTTATGTCATGGGTTCAGGGGTTGACTGGGGTCAATAAGGTAGGTCTCCTGTATTGTGGTTTTGCTTGGACTCTGTCCAGGACACCATCAGGTGGCTGCCCAGGCTCAATGGAAGCTTGAAGCAGATGTTTCTTCTCCCCTCTAGAATCTGTAACTGCTTTGTGACTGCTAAGCTATGAGTACCAGTATCCAGGGGGCCTGGGCAGGGGATGTTTCACCTGTATACTCTAGAAAGTCCAGCCCTGCTATATAAGAAACCTGACTATTAGGCTCCAGAAGAGACACATGAGGAAGTCACGTGGGAAGAAGAGGCCCTGAGTTTACTACTAGGTGGTTCTCACAATAATGAACAACTAAAACACAGATTAGTAACTCACCTACAGCTGCCATGGAAACCCTGAGTCACAGGGCATCAATAGGAGCGTGAGTCATGAGCTAGAAGTGGAAGGAACTCACAGAGATTGTAAATGTGGATTTAACCACACTCAGAGAAGTGGAATAGGAGTTGAGCAGACTAAAGAGTCAGAAGAGAAATTGGACAAGGAGCTGGGTGGACACCAACCAGAGGCAATGAGGTACTTGTACTCTGAGGAATTGATAATATGGAGTTGATCTGGTCTGTGTAGAGAGAATCTTTTGTATATGGTATGGAAGCATCACCTTTCAATAAAAAGCTTATGGTCTATTAGCAATAGGCAGAAAAAGAAGGTGAGACTTCTGGTAGAGAGAAATAGAAACTTTGGGAGTTAGTCAGGTGGAGAAGATTAGACATCTGAACTCAGACAAATGACTCTGAAGAAAGGAAACCAGCCATGTGGCTGAACTCAGGTTAGAATAAATGGGATGATGAGTTGAGAGTTAGTCAGGAAACCAGCCGAGTTTAAGGCCTAAGCATTTATTAACAATTAACAAACCTCTGAGTCATTATTCCATGGCATGGGTGGAAAAGCCCTTGGTTACAGACCTGTGGTGGCACAGACTGAATTCACAGAGAGAACCAGTGAGAGACAACTCAGAAAAGCAAGTCTCTGGGATCATGTAGTCTCAACTCTGCTGTTGTGATAAAATATCTGACCAAAAACAACTTAGGAGAGAGTTTATTTGTGCTCACAACTCGTGGGACAAGTCTATCACAGCAGGTAAGTCAAGGCAGGAAGTTAAAACAGATGATCTTATCCTGCTTACAGTCAAAAGCAGAGAAGTAATATATCCATGCTCCCTGCTCCCCTAGCTTTCTCTACTCCACATAGACGAAGGCCCCAAACCAGGAATACTGCCACTCCCTTTCAGACCGTTCTCTAGATCAGTCAAGGCAATTAGGCCAATCTGTCACAGGCATGCCACAAACCAGCCTAATGAAGACAGCATTGGTTTCCCAGATAATTCCAGATTGTGTCAAATGGACAATTAACCACCACAGATGACAACCAGTGCTATTCTCAGAATGACTATGTCTTCTACAATTGCTAGCAAGCCATGCTGAATCAAAAAGCAAAGGGCTTTCAGTTCTCATCCAGTCTTATCTGTGTACCTGTCCCTCCCATTAGAGCAGCTGAGAAAATATGTCTAAGAGTCTGTTGCTGAAACCGTCCAAACGTTAGGCTTGTTGCAGTCATAAATCCAAGTTCCATGAGAGCACTCGAATTGATTTTTCTCAGGATCAAGAACTAGGTCTCAACCATAGAATGCTCTGCTTCTTGACCCTTTCTGAGATATTAATATAATTAACTTCTGGAAATTAACTTCCCTTCATGTCAAAGTGTGCTAGAATCTATGGGGTAGTTTTTCTTCTGAAAACTTCCAGTTGCTACTACTGTAGGAACAATTGTTCATACAGTCAGCAGAGAAGTCACAGCCACTGCAGTCATAACTATATCTAGAATGTCAATCATTTTGTATTATACCCAATAATTATTCTATTCCATGATAAGAATTTAAAGCAGGGGGAGTAATTATATTGATTAGTGTTGCAAGAACAGTCAAATTATCCAGTGTTCGCCTTCATTAAAACCCAGAATTCTCTCATTTGAAAATGTATTGACATTTATTTTTTTATTTTCCTTTTACTGTAGGAACTTCTACAACATGAAGAAGAAATTCATTTGATCTTGAAATCAAGTACTAGAAAGATAGTGCATCTAAATATTACTTTTCACTTAAAATATTACATTATAGGGCTGCTGCTCAATGGCTCTACTACAGTCAAGAACCTTCCATTATTTTAAAAGTCTGACTTACACAAGCTTATAACTTCTTTAGATGGCAGTTCAAGGTTCTTCAGTCTCATTGTCAATTAAAAAATATGAACATGTAATCACATATGCAACCCCCCAAGAGTTAAATTGTTTCATACCCCCAAAATGTTGTTTATCAAAACATCAATTATTCTAGCTACTCAGAAGACTGAGGTAGGAGGATCATGAATTCAAGGCTGGCTGGGTAATTTGTCAAGAGTGCTCCAGATTAAAAAGTAAAATTGTGGCTGGGGATATAGCACAAACAGAAGAGTGCCTACCAAGCATGCATTAAGTCTTGTGCTATCTTTAGCACAGCACAAAACAACAACAACAAATACTAAGTGTTGCTATGAGTACTGAACAAGGAATTGGTGACATCAGCTGTCTTTACTAAGACCATATGGCAAAATGGAACAAGAATCAGGGACCTGTGTGGTTGATATCCGAACTTCCCAATAGGAGCTACAAGTTATTAAAGTATGATATGTTCCCTCAGTGGATTGCAACAAAAGTCTGCGATCCTGATAAATTGATATTTCATGTGAATAAACATAGTCTATTCTCTCTGTTGATTCTATACAATTACATGAAAGTTTCTTCAGTTTCTAGATACTCTTCAAAACGCACACACAGTAGAGTCTGTCTCTTTTGCAATGTAGTTCTATGGAGAATAGTGACAGATAAAAGCCATGTAGCTAGAAACACATTAAAAGGACAGAAGAGTCCTACTACCCCAGTTAGTCCATACGTGTGTCAACCACTAATTTGTTCTGTGTCACTGTGGATGTATTTTCTCAGAATAACATAAAACTGGAATCAGATGGTATGTAGCCTCTTAGGTCTGGTTGGTTTCATTTACAAAGGGCACATGAGGTCCAGGCTAGTTTCTGTGTGTATCAGTAACTTGTTCCTATTTATTACTGGGCAGCACTCCAGCCTGCAGACACACTAGAGTTGGTTTATTTGCCTGCTAGAATTGTTTCTGGTAATGAATTAAACGACTATTGGAGGGTGGAAGAGATGACTCAGTGGTTAAGAGCACTGTCTGTTTCCAGAGGAACCAGGTTTGATTCTTAGCACCCACACAGTGATTCATAACTGTCCGTTATTTAAAATCTGGAAGGAATCCAATCTGTGTGGTCCAGTTTACTGCACTGGGTGCTGTTTTAGAGGATCTTGGTTAAGGTTCCAGTACCTACATAGCAGCTCACAGGTAGCTAAACCTACTAACACATACTCATAAATAAAAATAGTCTTAAAGAAAAGGAAAACAACATATTCCACACTCAAAGGGAGGGAAGGGTTCAACCTCCTCTAAAGGAATATCAAGGAGTCTTTGGAAACATACTGAGCCATCACATTGTAATTTTTTTTCAAAAATTGACCAAAATTATTTTCTCAGGCAATATTTCTAGTCACTTTTAAATTATAATACATGAGAAATAAAATTACCATATACCCAGATACATTTAATGAAACTTGGCCAAAAAAAACCCCAAAAACAAGAACCCAAACAAAACAATCAAAAAGCCAACTCTCAGAGGCAGGTGGATTTCTAAGTTCAAGGCCAGCCTGGTCTACAGAGTGAGTTCCGGGACAGCCTGGGCTACACAGAGAAACCTTGTCTTGAAAAAAAAAAAAAAAAAAAAGCCGGGTGGTGGTGGCACATGCCTTTAATTCCAGCACTTAGGAGGCAGAGGCAGGTGGATTTCTGAGTTCAAGGCCAGCCTGGTCTACAGAGTGAGTTCCAGGACAGCCAGGACTACACAGAGAAACCCTGTCTCGAAAAAACAAACAAAACAAACAAACAAACAAAAAAGCCAACTCTCAGAGCTTAAATAGAGCATAGAGCATTCTGATCTTGCTAACCCCATTTATAAAGTATAAGGGAAGGGAAGGAGTATCTTTGTAACTCAGGATACTTTTAAAAGTATCCTGTGTTGTAGACCTGTGCCTGCAGGCACACACATGGGGTCCTGACATCTTAAGAGGGACAGGGAAGAAAGAGTATTATGTGTTGGAGACACTCTTTCAAAATAAAAAGAGGCACAAACTTGAACATATTAAAAGGTAAACAGGTAGCATAAAAGGCCTCTACCATTCAATTTCAATTTTAAAATAATAAATTACTGGGGCTAGAGAGATGGCCCAGCAGTTCATTGCACTGATTGCTCTTTTGAAGGTTCTTGGTTAAGTTTCTAGCACCCACATAGCAGCTCACATATGCCTATAACCCCAGTCCCAGGGGATCTGATGCCTTCTTCTGGTCTTCCACACATGTGGTGCCTAGACATACATGCAGTCAAAACAACTGTACCCATACAATAATACATTTTCAAATAATAATAAAAATATAATAGAGGAAGAAGTTAGGGGGCTGAGAAAACTCCCTTCGGGTAGAGTTTATAGTCATTTATCATATCATATCATATCATATCATATCATATCATTTTCAATGAAACATTTTAAGACAACCTGGATGCAAAGTAACCTTTCTGGTTGGCATATTTTAGAATAGTCTTTCTCCCCTTCCTAGTCTATATTTCTTTTAATGTATTGACTCTTAGGAAAGCAATTGATAACGAGGGTCAGTGAGATGGCTCAGCAGGTAAAGTTGCTTGCTGCCAATCCTGATAACCTGACTTCAGTCTCCAGGACCCATATGGTGTATAGAGAGAACAGACTCCTGAAAGTCATTCTCTGACCTCTACATGCACATTCATGCGCATGCGCACACACAAATAAATATTAAAAAAAGTAATGTAGCACAATGTATTTAATACTAAAAATATGCCCAAGTGGATGTTTCCCAGAGAATTTAGGGAAATCTTGAAATGTTCATATGAAAGAGAAAATAATATTGTTTATCATGTGGTTCATGGTTCAGAATTTACAGAGATGTATCTTAGTTATAGTATCTTTAAAGTAGAGCCAGAAATCAGGAGAGAAAAGGAGGGCATGCTATGACTAGAGCCACACAGTACTGACAGTGTCCTGAGCCGAGACTTACATTCAGCCCAGGGTGTGGGCAAATGATGTCATTCATACGAGGGGGTTTTACAAAAGAGCCCTGTCGTGGTGGAGGCTCTCTGTCCACCAATCAGACCTGGGAACTGCTTTGAGCCTACTATCTGTAGAAGTAGTCATAGATAAATTATGTGTGTATTAAATAAGGCAGTTTGTTCTGTTGGTTGCTAACTACTGAGAAAATTTTGACCCTAATCTTCAAATATAAGAGAGGAGAGGTCTCTTTTAGGGAGGCTTAAGTGATTCTAGAAAGTAGCATGTGGAAAATGGGATGAACTAGAGGCCAAAGAGAAGTCTATTTCCAGAGAGGCAGGAAGCAGGGTGTGTGATGGTTTGGGCTGAGCCCAAGAGCCAGGAAAGGACACAGAAGACTAACTAAAATACAATAACAGGAAAGAAGTAGGTCGTATCCCAAAATTGGTCAGTCAGTACAAATACCCAGTCAGCCGTTTCTGATGGGACATATGATGGTTTGGAGAACCCGTGTCCAGTCTGTTCATGAATGAACAAGAGCAGCATTTGCCACACTTCCTCAAGCCTTTCCTGAAGGTGCTCCCTACAACCTCTCCAGAAGACAGTTTTACAGATTTCCTTACACTTTTCTGCTGCTGCCTTCCATCGTCACAGGGTTCAGATAAATCCAACACTGTCACCAGCTATACTAGTACAAACACTACTGAACAGGCTGGATTTGGTGGCAGTACAAGCTTGTTATTTCAGCTTGAAGGTCCATACTGGAGGGGCCTGAGTTTGAGACCAGAGTGGGCTACTAAAGAAGCTCTTGTTTCAAATGAAGGGGAAAAGAGCAATAAACCATGTCATGTGAACAGGACTGAGGATGGGGGTGAGACACAATGGAGTCACGTGATGGACCCCTGGCCATCAGACTCAGAAGACCAGCATCAGGGTGCAGATCTGAGCATCGCATAAGCTTATATACAGTATTTGAGCCAATCCTAAGCTTCTAAATCCTCGTCCAATTGCATCTTGCCACATCGTAACTCAGGAGGAGGGTGTGGGGAATCATCATTTGTTAGGACTTCAGTGAAGATGGAGGTCTGGGGGGCAGCAGCCACTACACTGGCCTCATTTCATTTTTGCTGTCTCACCAGTGTCCTGGAAGCCATCTTATATCTAACGCTATATATGGCAGATCAGGACTCTTTGAGGAGTCACAAGAGCCTGTGCCACCTCATTTTCCATCCCACTTTTCCTTTCACAAGGTTGACTTCCGCATCCCCCGCAGGTCCCCTTTCTGTTTTTATTTCAAGGCTAAGGACTTCCCAGAGGAGCAACTTGGTGAGCAACTGTTGAGCCTTGACATTTCAAGGGACAGGGAATATCCCATTTATCCCTGACATAGACCCGTTGATAACTGTCTGTTGGGGTAGGACATTGGAGGCCAGTGGAGGCAAAATGTATTGACCACTGCCTGCCAGATGTGACTGGGAATCCCAACTATCAGGGAGAAAAATGGGTGGATTCCTAACCGCAGCCCAAAAGAGTGGCTGGGCATGCTCTTGAGAATCAGCCGTTATGACAGTACATATCAGTAGGAAAAGGTATATGGCCCTATTTCACAACCTTCTGGAGACATTCTCTATGCCTAGTTTACAAGAACCTTGAGGTTCCCCCAGCCATTATGGTGGTTGGCTGGGAATGACCTTGCCACTGGCTTTGTCACTGTGGACCTCTTCCTGTCCTGTAGGCTCTCAGAAGGGTGCTGCTTTGTGACTGGTAGTTACCTCCCCTCTTCCTCATGTGACTCACTCAGTGAGAGGTTCCACAAGGCTGTCCTCGGTGGCTCTGTTGGCTCCCTCGGGTCCTTCCGCAGTGCTGGACTTGATGGATCTGCCAGGAACACAAATAGGCTTATCTGATCTTTCTGGAAAAACACAAACTCTAGTCCCATGGTTAGCAGAGGGGTTGAACCCTTTCAGGTGTGATCTATAGGGTCTTTCTAATAGACCAAGGGCAAAGGAGTTATTCTTGGCAGCATAGCCTCCCCAGTGTTTATATGATGGGGAGAGACTCTATTTGTCAACATTTTAAAAATTAATCCTGGGGCCAAGTTCCCATGATGTTACATTATTACAATACCTTTTCAACCCCAAAGCTTCTCCCAGACCCCATTCTTTGTTGGTCTTGAAAGCATCATGGACTAGACCCTGGACCTAATAGTTTAAGACCCAGAACAGCAGGCTAGTGTATAACCCCAGGCTACTATGGCTGATCTCTTACTAAGCAATTAAGTCCTGGGTTGTTTCCACACTGTGAAAACTAGAGCCTCTGCCTAGGAGGTTGAAGGGCGTCTCAGGGACGAGGCACATGTTGACTTCCTAACTTGGATGCATACTTAGGGGTCAGAAATTACGATGGAAGGTCACTGGGGCTTTGGAGAGAGGCGGCTGGGGCCTTGCCAGTGACTGACTATAGATATGGCTTCCTTCAGCAAGGTTTTAGGTATCTACTGTGGGCTCCATGTCCCGTATAGGGCCACAGTCTGGCAGAGAAGGCCAAGTGAAGGAAGTGGCAATAAGCTGTGGTAACTCTTAGAATACAAAAGAAGGAATTCTATGGCTGGCTAGGGATAGTATCCTCTGGGAGGGGAAGCGAGGCTCCCACTGGACCAGACTAGGCAACCACGAAGGCATAGAGAATGCAAGAGCAGAGATGCAAACAGGAAGGTCTTTCTTAGGAGATCTACAACCTAGAAATCAGTCACCTTGGGCAGGATACTAGGTCTTGAGCACTTGAGAGGCCAGACATGGGGGGGGGGGGCTAAAATCTCTGTCCACCTATTTGCAGGGGTCTCCTAATCCAGAGACCTCATGGTTTGAAGGATAAAAGAACTGGGTGACCCAAGAATAGCAGAGGACCCCTCCCATTTTTCCAATCCACCCTGTCAATTAAAGTACTTGGCCATCTTCATAGCCAAAGCTCAGAGGGATGGTGATTAGGAGACTGAATTTTACTCCCCGCCCCACCCTCCTCTCTCTCTCTCTCTCTCTCTCTCTCTCTCTCTCTCTCTCCCTCTCTCTCTCTCTTTCTCTCTCTCTCTCTCTCCCTCCCTATCCCCCCTTTGGATTGTGTGTGTGTGTGTGTGTGTGTGTGTGTGTGTAAACTAGACAACAACCTCAGATGTAGTTCCTCAGGAGCCATCCACCTTGTATTTTGAGACAAGGTCCGTCATAGCCTGGAGCACAGGGATTTAGCCAGGCTGCTGGCCTCAGGGATTGGCCTGTCTGCCCCTCCCCAGAACTGGTATTTTAAGTTCATAGGCCTCCAAGCCAGACATTTTTACTGGCTTCCGGACCGATGCTTGTGAGGTGAGCATTTTACTGCCTGAGCTTTTTCTTAGCCCTCTTAGCCTTCTCAACAGTGCAACCCAGCTCTCCAGGTTCACAGGGAATCTCTCACCCCTTAGTTCTTAGTGCTCTGGCACCTGGACCCTTTGCTCTGGCTGCAGAGTCCCTGGAAGGACTGGCCCTGGTCAGCTGCAGGCGAGCCCACTGCAGGAGGGCGGTGGGAAGCGGGCGGGACCAGAGTTGGGTCGACGCCATTCTGGGCGGGTCAGGCAGAGACCGGCAGAGGCGGATCCGACCTGAGGCCTCTGAGGCCAGCCCCGTCACCTGTGGGTTTGGTTCAGCTCCGGGAAGGCGCCCAGCTCCTCCCTCTCTGGGAATCTGAACATCCGTGGGGGTGGGCTGCAGACAGCTGCATGCAGTGTCCCCACTTTGGGTTCTGCTGGGAAACCGTGCCCAGATGCTTTGGGAGACTTGCTTTTCCCCGTGGAGAGAGTTTCTCGGACTTTACAACTAGCTCCACAGCAGTAGAAAGGACCCGGTGGAGGTGAGCTCTTGCTGGCTGTGACAGCTGAAGGCTGCTGCCAACACAGGGCTGAGGAAAACTCCTGCTCCCACCTGTAGCCGAGACAACCAAGAAGACCTGTTCAATCAAGACCAGACACCTGTAAGTTTGGACTGGGGAGAGGCATAAAGGGCAGGGGGATGCCTGTTCTAAGAAAATTGGATAAGGTGACTTGGTAGCAAGACTCCCTCCAGGGCAGTGATTCCAGTCCAGCAGGATCGTTCCTCCCAGCTCATTTGTGTACAGTTAACAATGGTCTGCACTGAGCCCGGCTCTACCTTAAACTCTTTCTTCCTCCTTCTGGAGGTCGTCAGTCCCAGGAGTTCAAGGTCAGCTATTGGACACGAGGCCAATTTGGGGAAATATTTTTCAGCTGATGCACATGCTCAGAATCTTTCATCTCCCTTTTCTGTCTGCCTCTGTCCCTGTGCACATAGAGTGTTTTTGCTTTCTCTATCTTCCCAACTCTCCCCGCCCCCCCACCCCACACCTTTAAGTTGTATTTTTCCTATACAATGTTTTTATTATTTCTTTGGAAATTTTATATATGCATACAATGTATTTAGATCATTCATATTCACTTTTACTCTGTCCCTTAATTCCACCCAAATCAACTTATACCACGGCACTCCTCCTTCCCAACATCAAGTTGGTTTTTGTTGATTTTGTTTTGTTTTTAAATAATCCAGAGTCCGATTTGTGCTGCCCATATAACATGAGTTAGAGCCCTCCACTGAAGCATGGTCCATCAAGCTGGGCCACACCCTTAAAACTGCCCCTTCCTGGCCCTGAAGTCTTCAGCTGTTGGTAGCTCCCCTGCAAGGGGTGGGGGCCTGTGAGCCCCTCCTCCTACTTTCTAGGAATCTCAAGAACTCTGGAAGAGGAAAGTAAGCTCTTCTACTAACAAGTGCTATGGATACTTGGAGTTCTTCTTCTTCTTCTCCTTCCCCTTCCCCTTCCCCTTCCCCTTCCCCTTCCCCTCCTCATCCTCCTCATCGTCCTCCTCCTCGTCGTCCTCCTCCTCGTCGTCCTCCTCCTCCTCATCCCCCCTCTATCCATCACCTGTTCCTTCATTTCCTTTAGTTCCTTCAGTACTAACAGCCCTCAAAAGTGTATTCAAGAATACACTAAAGGGGAAGGGAAGTGGTCCTTCCTGTGACAATCTAAAAGGAAGACGATTTTAAAAACCACAGAAGTTGATCTTCTGTGTTGGGTCCAATATCACTACTTCTTTGAGGGGATAGATCTTTGTAAATTGGAACTTCTTTCTCAAGATAATGTCAGCTGCCAGGCTTCACCACATGTAAAGGAACTTGCACTGTCTCTAACCAAGGGGGGACATGAGAAATCTGGGGGTCTCATGTATATAGTCTCTCAGTCTCACTGAGAAAGAGTATGTTACAATTCTGAGATATTTTGAGGTACCTTGAATGTATTGTTATGGGACATTCCAGGGCTTTTAGGCTGCTGCTTTCAAATATCCCAACAGCTTGACAATTTGCTTATTTCTGTTAAATAATAATAATAGTGATGATAATAATAATGATAATGTTGCTTACAATCACTCACAGTGACAGCCCCTGTAACTGCTCTGCTAGCTCATTGTAGGTGGGACTTCTCTGAATCACTTTTTAAATGTAGTTAGTTTTCTTTTACCCACTTTGAAGATATCTGGACCCTGCTCTCTACTGGGTAGAATCAGAGGCCAGAGGTTACAGTGGGAACCTGGTGGTAAGAATTGAACTGTGTTCTAAATTCTAGTTACAGCTCAATCTTGAGTCCACTGAGTCCCAAAAGACCTTAGTGTGTGTGTGTGTGTGTGTGTGTGTGTGTGTGTGTGTGCATTTTCTCTTAATTTTCAGGATGTAGACTTCTTAGGAAGAATATTTGAACTCCTCTTAACATGCTGATACTTATGTCTAGTGCTGGGGAGCATTGCTTTGCAGAGTTTGGACTGTGGACTTTCCTCTTGTTCCAGAAAGTGCTCTGGCTTGCTGGACGTCTTGGCAGCTGACTAAGGGCATGAGGTTTAGGACTGATGGGACCTTAGACAAATTATTTTTGCTCTACATGTCTCATTTCCTCCTGTCTAGAGTGCTTAATACTCTAGGATGTTGTGTAGAGTATTGAAGGAATGCATAATATGAACAGTACAGGGCCTGCAATAAATAGTCATTCAACAAATGGGAATAATTTTTTCAATGTTCTTTTTCTTATGATTGAGAGCATTTGATCCAAGGGGCTCCTACACTCTCTTCAGGCCTTAGGGGCATTCATCCATACATGGGATACAGACGTACACATATACATACATGTAAAAATATATTTTAAAAGCAGACCAAGAACATATTAGCTGGTATAATTTGGAATAAAGTCTAAAGTTATATTTCCTAATATTGCTACTGTCCTTGTTCTCCAAACACTGTAGGCTGTGCTTTAACCAGGATGTGTGTGCCTTTAGTCTGAAATGGGAGGAAAGTCCACCAGCTCTGCACGTGTTCTCTTATCAGAAAAATAATCTGCATTCCTATGTGAGCCTGATGCTATCTCTTGTTCAAACGCCACTTTTGCTTCCTTCTGAGCTATTTGAGTGAATGTTAGAAAAAAGTCTTATGGAAGAAGTATTGGGATAGATTTATTATTTTGGAGCACAAAATGCTAACTGAACATTTTGAAAAGAAACATTTATAGAATCTTACCAAATTGATTTCTTTTTGGTATTGTTACCTTTCAAAATCATTTTTAAATACAGAAGTCTTTCCCTTTCAATTCTAACGAGTATGCATGAGTTAGTTCCCTCTCTCCCAAACATTGTGCAAGTTGGCTGAATAAATGAACACCTAGAATCACCCCTTTCTTGTCTTACGACTACATGAATTCAAAAAGTTCTTTTTACAATGCCCTGCCAAGTGTGGAAAAAGTCTACATACCGTTAGGTATCACCACTAGACAGAAAAAGGAATTTAATTACTTTAGATTTTGTTCATTGTAGAGAAAAATTGTTCTACAGGGTCTAGACTAGTCATGTTGCTTACTGAAAGACTAAATCAGGCCAGGTCTCCATTCATATCAAACCATGACTCTCTGGCATAAGAAATTAGGAGAGAATTATTTTGGGGTGGGGGTGGGATCCATCCCCTTTGTTTATTTTCTTTGATTTAGTCAATTAACTTGAACATTTGTTTATTGTGCTGCTGATATACATAAGGTCCAGACAGACTGAAGTTGAGGTTCAGTCAAGCTCCTTAGCTTAAGCAAGCATAAATGTTCCTACATTCTGATTCCGGAACTCATCCTAAGAGGTTCCATCCAGTGGGAAACCCCAGGAGTCTTCATTTGAACAGAACTCGAAGGTGATGCTGATCTTATATTTTGTGCATGTGGTGGCACTTGCAAGTGGTGTGTGTGTGTGTTTTGCGTTCATGTGTATACAGGTGCTGTGTGGAGGCGAACATCAGCATCAGCTGTCTTCCTTGATTGCCTTTCACTTTTCTCTCACTGAATCTGGAGCTTGCCAATAAGACTAGGCTGATTGGCCAGAGAGACTCAGGAATCGCCTGTCTCTACTCCAGCACTGGGAATATAAGCATGCCACCATTCCCAGCGTTTTCAAAGTAGGTTCTGGAAACCAAACTCAGATCTCTGTGTTTGCAGGATAAACAAACACTTTACTAACTGAGCCATGTCTCCAGCTTCTCTTCCCCCCTCCTCCTCTTTCCCCTCTCTTTCCCCCCTCCTCTTTTCTAGCATTTCTGAGACTCTATGTTATATATATGCAGGCATCATACAGTTGTGCATACGTGCATGTGCACATCAGGTGTCTTTTATTTTTCTTCTCCTGTCTTACATTTTGAGGGAGGATTTTTCACTGAGACCAGACCTCACTAATTATCTAGTCTGGCTGGACAGGGTTTCTCTTAATTTGACCCTTTTTTTTTTTTTTCTATTTTAATACCAAAGAAAGTATCACCCTTAATAGTTTTCTCTGAGCACTTGCAGATGAAGGTCCTTAGGCTATCAAGAGTTACAACAGGTGAATGAATCAGGACTACGAAGGCAGGGCTAGTTTAGTTATCAACTATTTTATTAGATTGTTTCATATTTTCTCTCAACTCTGGATATAAATTCCCAGCCCATTATTTCAGTATTTGACTTGGCCCCTCCCCTGACAATCCTCCTTACTCCCCATATAAGCAGGGCAAATTCACCCCGTGTCCAACATTCCCTGTATCTTTTGGAAACCAGGCGGTAGTCCTTATCCTTCAGGGTACACAGGTTCCATGATCTGTAGGAATCTCAGGGCAGTGCGATGCTTCCTCTCACTGTGGTAGACCACAGAATCGTGTACTTCATAAGGGTGCACTCGGGCGAATCAGCTCCCACTTTATACATGATTATAGACTCCAAATATCTTTACTTTTTGTGATACACTTTGTAGTTTTCTCTTCTTTCAGCTGAGAGAAATCTTGAATAATTCTCTATGCCTGCTTTTAAGATACATGGTATATACAATTATAATCATTATTTCAGAGTTAACAAGAGACTGTCTTAATTGCTGTGTTCTTCTATTTCATTTATTTATTTATTTAGCTTAAGAGAAACAAAGAGTGATTCTAAGCAGCCTTGCCTTGCCCTGGATGCAGAGGTAATTGATTGCTTGTCCTGTGGTCCCAGAAGGGCAGGATTTGGAGAATTCCATTTACCTATACTTCCATTTTCCATTGACAAAAACTCTTGACAGAGAGAGCTTCAGCCTTTTTAAAATTTTATTTTAATTTTTATTCTTCCCAGTGAAAAAAAGCAAGTCAGAATGATCCCTGAGTTGCTAATGCCTGTCACCTGGAGAAGAAGCAAATTATTTTCTGGCCTCCGTGTTACCATGTATAGAACATGTGTTCTGAGTAGCTGCTGTTTTTCACAGCCTCTTTTGCCAGCTGAGGTGCAACATAAACTATTTTAATTAATACCATGTCACCAAAAGGGATTGAGGTAGCCAATTGAATTCTGCCAAGATAGAGTCTTTTGATGAAAACATATCTTTATTGATTGAGGATGAAAAAAAAAAATCATTTTAAAATGAAATCCAGAGAAAAAAATCACGTCCCTCAGAGAAAATTTCTGAGTGGCAGGCCGAGATTAACATCATAAAATTGAATTTGTGCTTCAAGCCTTTGATGTAATCAGCAGCTGGGAGATGGTGCTGCCCTAGCTGCGTGCCCTCCGATTATTGTGGAGAATGAAATAAGGGTTTCTGGTGTCCCTCCTCCAAGAAATACAAACAAGATATTACTAGGTAGTTTCTTGCTAGTTAAAATGGGTTGGATCGATTCGAGGCCTCTTAGGCCCTCATTGGCCCATGAACTGTAGGAGTTGAGCATTTATTTATGCCCCGGGGACAGAATTTGTGGCTGATGCTAGAGTGACTTCTGTGGTCAGTAGGAACCTAGCAGAGTAGAGCAAAGGGGTCGGTCGGTCTTCCTAGCCAGGGACTGCTTTGGAATAGAAAGAGGCTGGGGAAGGTTAGAGAGCAACGGTCGTGGGTCTGGATTCAGTCATTCTGGGGACTCCTAACTAGAAGGCATGCCCTGTGTGGACATCATCTCAGAGTTTCGAGATCTTAGATGGCTAGTCACTTCGACAGGTTTTCTCCTGTTTTTTGTTTAGTTCCGGTACTTTGAAAGACCATACCTTTGACTCTGTGTGTATAAAACAATTGCATCTGTAGGTTAAGCACAAAAATCTCTTGGCAGATTCACCCTCAGACTAAAGAGTAGCTTGAACCTCGGTCACCCTGTGGCTGAGCTCAAGTTGTATTTGTTTTGTGTTGTTAACTTTTCTTAGGGGTACACGTTTGCTCATGTGGACTTTAAACAAGAGATGATGCTATTCTAACGCCCACTCTCAATCTCCTTGAGAAGTGGGATGGGCTTTGAGGTCAGACAGACATAGCGTATAATTATTTCTCACCACAGAATTCAGCTTTGTCAAGCCTCTTTCCCCACAGATAATTACTAAATGGCAGGTATGCAGATGAAATAGGGAAGGTGGCAGATGCCCAGACCAGTGTTGAGGCAGAGGTTGGCATTTAGTAAGCATGTGAAGTGGGATCTGTAAGGTTTCCTTATGACTTAGAAGGGGAGGAAAAGCCAGGTGAAGTTTGGATATATTCTCAAAGTAGGAGACATGAGAAGAGTCAAGGCCAAGGAGATTCCATGTCATAAAGTGATAACATAAGGAATCCAAAAAGGAAATGAGCTGTCTGATTTATGACAGAAATCTCAAAGAGGTAAGAAGGGATGGGTAAAGGTGCTTGCTGCCAAGACAGAGAGCCTGAGTTCAATCCCCAGGACTGACTTGGTGGAAGGTGAGAGCCAACTCTCACAGACAGACTTCATATGTATACACACATACACACACACACACACACATACACACACACACGATGGGGGGAGCTCTAGGGAGTCAGAGACAGGCAGAAAGAAGGCTGGAGTTAGTTAGACCTTCAGCCAAATTAGCCTGTCAGTGAGCTCTGTGTCAGCATGAGACTTAGTCTCAAAGAAAAAAGTCTATGGCACCTGAGGATTGACAGCTGACGATGTCCTCTGGCTTCCACAGGCAAGCGAATACAAATGGACCCCCACTCAAATTTACATACATCAAGCATTTAAGTAGGACAAGGTTCCTTTGTGTTATAATCCTTGAGTCCTTATACTGCTCACCCTCCTGCAAGCATCCTGGGCTTCTGTTGGTGTAAGCATGCAATACAAGAGATGGTCTTAAAGCAAAGGTTCTCACCCTGAGGGTCACCACCCCTTAGAAGGGGTCTTCTAAGACCATTGGAAAACACAGGTATTTACATTATGATTCATAACGGTAGCAAAATTATGAAGTAGTAACTAAAATAATTTTATAGTTGGGGCTCACCACAACATGAGGGACTGTATTAAAGGATTGCAGCATTAGGAAGGCTGAGAACCACTGGCTTAAAGGCTTCCATACAGCCTAGTCCTGGCCACCTCACAGACAAAAACGTACCAAAATCACAGGTATAGGCATCTTTAAACAGACCTGCTCCCCTATTGGTAGTCCGCTGCTCTCTGCCTTCTCAGGAGGTGGAAGAGACAGACTCAATGGCAGTGGACTCACATTCATTACTGGCTTGTGTGCAACTGGGAGAAAAAAATGTGGTGCAAGAGTCAAGGCTAAGAGACAACTGAACCTCGGGAAAATATATTTGTCAGGAAGAGCCAGGACTGAGAGATTAGCTCCAGCCAACTTCAGGAAAATGCCCACCCGGGTCAGTGTGAGCCCCACCTGCAGGTGCTCATTCCTGCTGATACCACACTGCTCCTTAGCTGCTGCTGTGGTTTCTAGAAGGCAGATAGCCTGTGCTTTATCAGCCTGAGCTAGACCCAATGGTGGAAGCACAGACTTTGTTACAGCCAGACAAGGTGGAGATGATTCTTAGCAGATATGTATGATTTGGGCTTTGGACTGTTATCTTCCTGTGGATGTCTCTCACCCCAATCCCAGCCCCACCCCTGTCCCCATGCCGCATTTGTTTCCCCACAGGCTCCTGCATTTGCTTAAATATGGTGCCTGACATCCCAGAAGGGTGTTGGGCACCTACTCCTCAGACACAGGCATGCTGTTGGTGTTTTGTGAAGGTCTTAGTCTCTCTCATGGAAATCCCTACAGTGCAGCAAACTCTCTGGTGTGCTGAGGGTATTCAGTAAGTATTTTGAAGTAAATGCAAACAAATTTAGGTAAAGGGGGCACAGAGAGAAGAGAGGCCAGTGGGAGAGAAAATGTAAGGATTAATAAGGCAGGCATTGAGGTAGCAGAAAGTGAAACTTGGTATAAAACCAAGGAAATTATTATAGGAGACTAGCATGGCACACTTAGAAACATAGAGTAAGGCCAAACTGGGAGTATAAAGTGGCAAGAGGTGGCTCATGTGGTAAAGGACTTTGCTTTGTTTGTTAAACGACATTAACATTTAAACAAATGGTATTAGTGTACATGGGATAGCCTTTGTGTTGGTAGAATTTCAACACATTTACTTTTACTTTTTAAAGTATGTGTTTATGGGTATAGTCATGAAAGGGCCTCACAAGGGGGAGTCCCTCATGCTGATATGGGAATAGGCTCACCACCCAAGGACACACGAGACCATCTCGATGCAATTAGCAAAAGGTAGTTTTTTAATATCGAGGGGCCCCTCGGTTCGAATCATATCTCACGCAGGAGACAGGGGATTCGACGAAGACCCCAGGAAGTTGGGAACTTTTATAGGTAGGGGTGGGAAGAACAGGGAGATTTGGCGCGGTTACACATAATTGGATATTTTAAACATCAGCAATTTGCATAGACCAGTTATTTTTGACCATGAAACTTTGGACTTTAAGAGTACCAATGACCATTACTCATTTCTTGTTTGAGACTTGTATGTCTTTGTGTCCTTGCTTCTTTTTTCATTTTTGGATCACTCTGCCTGAAGAGGCCAAAATATTATTATTATGGCTAATTTTAACAAGTTGGTAGTGGCTCTCTCTGACCATAGAATCCTTGCTCTGGTCTCAGATGTTTTTAATTTTTTACCCTACAGTTAAACGACATTAACATTTTAAACAAATGGTTTTAGTGTACATGGGATAGCCTTTGTGTTGGTAGAATTTCAACACATTTATACTTTTATTTTAAAGTATGTGTTTATGGGTATAGTCATGAAAGTCATGTTTCCCAGAGAGTCCAGAAGGAGGGTATTGGATCCTCAGGGACTACATTCTAGTCTGTAATTATAATTAACTAGATTAATGAGCTGTCTAAGGTAGGTGCTAGGAAATTGAACTTAGATCCTCCACAAAACATCGTTACCGTTTTGAGCATCCTTCAGCCACTGCAGTGGGGTTTGAAGAGCAGAGGAAAGCTCAGCACAGTGGCTAAAGATTTCTTACAAATCCCAGCACTGGGAGGTGGAGCAGGAGATCAAAGATCAGGGCCATCCTAGCTATATAGATAGTTGAAGGCCACCTGAGTTATGAGAAACATTGTCTAACAAACTGGGCTGACATGAATGCTGAAGAACAGGACTCTGTTTCATGCATTTGGCCCACATGTCCAGTAGTACACAAATGCACGTGTCTGTCTGTGGGCCATGTTATTCAGGATAAAATAATGATCAATGCGACTGAATTTATTTTTGAGTAAATGACGTTCATTTCCACAGAGTTGTGAGTCAGAGGAGTCTAGTTCATAAATGAATCATCCACAGATTTGATCCAGCGATTGAATCCATTGATGGGGCAGGAATTCAGAGGAGATCCAGGGGGAGATCCCATTGCCAATAGAGGCAGAGTTTATTCTTACACAGACCATTTTAATGTTTTCCATTGTTAACCTAGCAAATATACTGGCAAGTTGTTTTCTGTATTGTTCTTGGATATGAGAGAAAACATCTGACTCAAGCTGAAGTAGGTTTGTAGAATTCACAGGCACAAAACCAACTGCTTTGCCAACAACACAAGTGCGATTTAAAGTTAACCACAGGGTGACTCAGCAGTAAAGACACAGGAGCAGAGAGTTTTCCTTTTTCCTCATTCTCTGCAGCCCAACCCAACAATTGCATATGTTTAGCCCTCAATAAGTATTTGTTTGATTTAATTAAGAATGAATATAGGGCTGGAGACAAGGCTTAGGGGTTGAGAGCATTTGCTGCTCTTCCTGAGGACCTAGGTTTGGTTCCAGCACCCACATCCACATCCATTGGCTTGCCGTTCCTCTGTAACTTTAACTTCAGGAGATTTGACGCCCTCTTCTGGCTTCTGTAGGCACTGCACGCGTGTGTATTCCCCTGACACATAATAAAAACATACATAATTAAAAAAAAATGAATTAATCATTTAAAAATGGACTAAAGCAGGCTAGATGGTTTTAAGTTTAAAAATGGCCTTCAGTATAAATATTTGGATAGTTAAGTGTAGCACAATCTCAAACAAAACAGCACAACAACAACCCCAACCCCTGAAGAAAACAAAATGCCTTTTAAGGCCTAACCCTGAGGTTTTAAATGTGGGGACTATAGTTCTCTGAGTTGTTCGCAGACTGAATAGATGTGAAATAGTTTGCCACTTACAAAAGGCTCCCTTGAGCTTCTCAGTTTCTTTTCCCACGCTAATGCCCATCTCTCTAACAATAACTGCATGAAACACCCGGCTGTTTAGTTTTGTTAGTTCTGTGGCTACACAGCTTAACAAGAAGCAGGTGGAGTGTGTAGGTACTGGCATGAGGACCTGTAGCTAGACCTGGGAACCACACTAGAATCTTCAGCTGTCCAACCATTGGGGGTACTCCTTGGATGAGTTGCTTTATTATATGGTCTGAATCATGAGTATTGTAGTTGCAGAGATGAATGTGCATTATTTACTTAATTCCTACCTTGATCTCTGAGTAATTTTAGCATTGTTGTTACCTACTAAGGTAATAAAGTAATGTCTTCCTAAAACATTACTATTTTTTAAAAAAGATTTTCCAATTTGCTGGAGTCTTACGAGTTTTTTGTTTTTGACGTGTTTTATTAAAAATAGATTTTTTTTCAGACTATTTTGATTCCAGCTTCAAGTCTCTTACTCCTCTCAGATTCTCCCATCAAAATTCACACCATTTCTATCTCTCCTTAAAACAAACAAACAGAGATCTAAGGAATAATAATAAAATAAAAGAAGATTAGAAAAGTACAAAGCAGCAAAACAAGAAAAAGAGCCAAAGAAAAAGCACAAGAAACATAGAGATGCAGAGGCACACATGGTTACACACATGGGAATCTCACAAAACCTAACCATGGGGGAACACTTTCCATCTTCTGACATCTGCAGTTTCTTTCTTTAATGTCTTCAAGTTTGATGGTATATGTTTTTCATTGGCTTGGTTTTACTTACCCCATGATATTTTTATATTTTGAAACTATTGGGAAAGGTTGTTTCTTAATCTGTTTGCCATTTGTATACAGGAAGACTCCCTTTTTCGTGTATCAATTTCAGCTACTTTGCTGAAAACATTTATCAGATGTAGGAGTTCTAGGGTCACTTATTACACTATCATATCATCTGCAAATGAGGATACTCTGACTTCTTCTTTTTGTGTATACTTCCTATTTGTGTTCCCTTGATCTCTTCTGTTGTCTTATCGATCTAGTTAAGACTGCAGGTATTACACTGAATAAGTATGGAGAGAGTGGGCAACCCTGTCTTGTTCCTGATCTTAGAGGAATGGCTTTTGAGTTTCTCTCCATTTAAGTTGATGTTGGCTACAGGCTTGCTTAAATTGCTTTTATTCTGTCTTAAAGTTTTCTAAGTGCAGATAATCATTTACTTGTATTGGCAAGGAGCTTGGCTTTAACGCTGGATAAGGGTTAATTTGGAAGTAGTTATGCTTCTAAGAGTAGAGAACAGGATCTTGCTGCTTCTGAGGGTAGAACACAGGAATGTGTGTGTGTGTGTGTGTGTTGTGTGTATGTGTGTTATTCTTATTTGCCTTGAACATCAACTCAGTAAATTCATTTATTATTGTTGTTTTGCCTTATCTAATATTCAAGAAAACTTTTGCTTGGAAACCTCTGTAAGGAGGCAGGTTTTGGAAGACACCCTTCTGTGGGGGCCATGCCAAGTACACAGGAGATCTCAGGTTCCCACTGGGTCCAGGTTGCTTCATGCCTTCTGTGGTTAAGGTTGTTGTGACATGGCTGGGCCCCCACAGATGACAGGCTGTGTAGATGCTCCGTCTTCCTGATTGCTTTCTTTAGTTTGCTTCACCTCATTTTCCAGAAGGAAACTGGACTTTGCCATCAACCAGCTAGTTGTGCGACAGGACCAGCCTACTTCTTCCTGTTACACATCTCTGTTCTTTTGAGGGTTATAAAGGCAACAATAACCAGGATGATGTTTTTAAGATAAAATTGCATAATACAATTAACTCACAAATTAAAACATCTCACTGATAGATAAAGGAAGTCACTCAAACACTTGTCCAGTTCCAAACTGTACAAATAAAATGGCCTTACTGGATTCCTAGAGTTTCACACTTGCACTAAAAACTACTATTTTATTCAGTTATCCATCACAAGGTGTGTGTGTGGGGGGGTGATGATTGAAACTAGAAAAAGAATTATTAGCTTCATATCCACTTTCATTATTCTGGTGAACCAGACCCATTTAAAGAGTGCAATTCAATGAATTTTAACACTGCAATTCTCTTAATCTCTACGTAAACTCAAAACTTATAAACAAAACTCTCTCTGGCTTAAGGCTGACCAAGCTATTTCTTTTGATAACTTAAAAAGCAAGTTTTGAAGTGATTCATGCCGGTCCCTTCCCGTGGCTGTGGGTTTCGAGGACGCATTGTTGTTCCCCTTCACTTAGACAGGGGCACTCCCTGCAGCCACATGGTCAGACCCGAGACTCCGGCTCACATCATCACTGATGCAGTCTTTCCTCACAGGCGTTTCCCTTGCTCAGGAGGCTATTATGAAAATTCATACCTTGTGCCACAGGACTTTCTTTGGTAATTTCTTTTTCTTGTCTGTCCTCAGCCAAAGGGTCTAGACTGGTCTGTCTGTGAGTCTGGGTGTGTCCCCAAACAAAACTATTTATGATTAAGTTAGCAACCTCAGGGTCCAGTAGACACCAATAGCATAAGCAGGTGTCCATCATGCTAATCACTATGTCGGTCTCAGGTAGATCAGAAAGGTGAGAACAAATCATGAGGGAAGATGATAACAGCCCAAGGAGGACAATTGTAATCGTGTCATACTTTGGGACTGCCTGGCATTGTGTTTATAGAGAAAGAGTTGGGAAATAGTCCAACTTCAAGAGCAGTGGATATCGTATGAAGGTTGTACTAAATAAAGAGTCCTGTTGCTTGTCTTTGTCTGTCTGTCTGTCTGTCTGTCCTTCACAAAGGAATTTTTCTGGGTTGATCAGTAAGACTTTCTGATAAGAAAGTCTGTGTTCTGTGCATTCTGTACAGTTTGCTAGGAGACTTGATTTTGGTTCTGACTTAGCTGCTCTTTACCTGGGTTACCTTGACTAAGTGGCTAGCTTTCCAGAAGTTTGATTTTCTCATCTGTAAAAAGGGGAGAGGTGCTTGTTACCTTTAACACTGTTGTCTTTAGCTCAGGATTACCAGAGGCTCCCAGAGATTTAGGCAACAGAGTTATATTTCATCTTTAAGGAAACAATAAATACTTTATAAGCATGTTCCACCTAAAGAGTAGTAATAATTTTTTAGTGTTAGCATTTTCAGGGTTTTGCATAAATCAAATTATTGGTTAATTTTAAAAGTCAACTTGCCACAACCTAGAATTGCCTGAGAAGCTTTGGCTGAGAAACTTTCTAGATCAGGCTGGTCTATGGGCATGTATGTAGGGGATTGTCTGGATCATTAACTGATGAAGAAGGGCCTGATCCACTGTGGGTGGCATCATTCTCTAGGCAAGCATCCTGAGCTATATGAGATAGGAGAAAGTTAGACAAGAGCAAGCAGGCAGCAGACAGTATGGGTATGTTGGTTTCCCTTTGTTTGTGACTATGGCCTTGACTTCCCCTCAATGACGAACTGTAACCTGGAATTGTAAGGTAAATTGATTATTTTCTTCCATAAGTTGCTTTTGGTTAGGATGTTTTATCACAGCAAAAGAATAACAATACTTTCACAATATTAGAAAACAATACTTTCATGAAAAAAAGTTGTTTATCTGAAATTCACTTTTAACTGGTTAGCTTGTGATTTTATTTTATTCCATTATGGCAGGCATAATTTTTCTCCTCAGTCGTTGATTAGCATGCCATCATAGAATTCAAAATTAATCATAATGAATTGGATGCTGTCATGGCCAAATGTCCTGGATATATCCACAGTGCCTCTTAGAAATAAATGGTAGAGCCAAAAGTAAACACAAGACTCTTCTACTGGCAAAACTGTTGTGAGTTAGCTATGATAGATCCTCCAGCCACAGAGACTATCATACTTGCCTTTGTCATTCATTCTGTAGACATACTAAGAACCATTATAAGGGGGGCAGACAATGATATTCTGTATAGAAATGACTAACCTAGTGTCACTTCTCAAAGGTAAATTTTTCCAGTTTTATGGATGAGAAAAACAAGGCTCCAAGGTTAGTCCCTCACCCTTGAGATAGAAGAGGAAGAGATGGAGATGAATGTGACTCAGTCTATTATATCTTCGTGCTTCTTTTTCTTTCTCAAGAAAACATGTTTTTATTGAAAATGATAGAGACGATAATGGCCTAGATACAAACCCAATATGTCTGTTCTTTTTGGTGATTATAGGTGGAGCGCCTGGAGTAATCACTTTCCCCTGAGCGTACTCTCCCAGACCAAGAAAGCTCGTTCCTAGAGAAGTGATATCACTTTTGCTGTACTTCTTCATTAGCATGATGAGAGTTTATCTCCGTAATTTAATCTCTTATTTTTGTGTGTGGGTATGTGTGTGCATGAGTGTGTGAGCACATACGTGTGCTGGTACACAGAGGCTGGAGCAGAGAGTCAGATCCCCTGGAACTGATAGTACAGGTGTTTGTGAGCTGACCAACTTGCATTCAAGGAACCAAAAAATGGGTCCTTTGGAAAAGGGCAAGTGCGCTTAACCACGAAGTCATCTTTCTAGTTCTCAACCACTACATCTTAAAGTCTCGTCCCCACTGTCTAGATTGAATATCAATACTTAAGAAATATGTAGCTGGGCTGGAGAGATGGCTCAGCCATTAAAGAGTAGGCTCTCAACTAAAGAATGACAAATATTTAGCGAATGCCAGGCAAGGTGTTAG